>OZ012739.1:578639374-579279726 GCA_963859935.3 Lathyrus sativus
ACATTCTCCAAATTCTATGTGAGGGATGAACTAAGCAACTTTGGATTAATAAAAGGGAAAACTTAATCAATAATATCGTTAAGTCATCTTCGAATGCAACAGAGGTTGAAGAGGTTGAACATCTAACACCATTTTCTGTATAAACTAATTCTACAAAACATATAAAGACATTTCATTATGCCTCAAGTATAATAAATAATAATACATTAGGAAATATATTTAGTTATCATACCTTGCTCAAATCTCTCAAGAATATCAAAATCTTCATTTGTAATCAAGGATGAAGATGTTCCTTTGAGCCAATCCTGGGTGCAAATTAGTGCTTCAACTGTTGTAGGTGTTAACGAGTTGCGATATGGATCAAACACTCTTTCTCCTGTACTGAATGCAGATTCAAACACCACTGTGCTTATAGGTATAGCCAACACATCTCTTCCAATGTTTGCAAGGATGGGATATCGGCTAGAGTTAACTTTCCACCACTCTAAAACATCTATCTCCATGTTATGCTCCAACTTCTCTCCAAGATAAGTACTTAATTCATTATCTGCATTGTCACACCCTTCTGAAAGATAGAAGTCAACAATTCTATAAGGATGACTAACACTACCAAAAACTTGCGGCTCATCTGAATTACCTTGAGGAGGCATAAATCCATCACAATATTCTTCATAAATAGATTTCAAGTAGAAATCTAAGTTTGCTTTTAAGGCATCGACATCATCCTTATTGTAGTACCACCTTACCATCCAATCAATCAATCTAATCTTGAGCCTAGGGTCGAAAACTAGAGCAATCAACAACATCATATTAAGCTTCTCATGAGGTCCCCAATACTTATCATACTTCTTATTCATCTTTTGAGCTGCTGAACGTAGATGTTCATCTTTAGACGCACACATATACGCAATGCTCTTTCCAATACCCAAGACCTCAAACATATAAATATTGCTTGCCAAATAAGATGACCCTGATATGTGTACTGTAGCATCATAAAATAACTTCAAGAATGGAATGATTAAGTTGATATGCTTCCAATCATCTTTCGTCGGGACACCTTTTCCCTTCTTTGTCAACTCATTCACATGCCTAGCACAACATAAAATGTTTAACATAAACTGAAGTATGAATATATAATAGTACTTATTGTTCAAAATTGAAGAATATTTTTTGACTAAAGCCATTATTTTCTAAGCAATTGGATACTTTCATCATTCTAAAGCCATTATTTTCCACATGCACCGGCATCATAGTTAACCTGTAGCATTTATCAGGGGCATTGCTTAAAGTTATTACCGTACCATTGGCAGGGTTAACATATTTTCTTATATCATTTATAAATTTAATTTTCCTAAAATAGCCAGAATGAAGTACATTTCCATCTGGTAAATGTCCTGATCCCATTGAAGGATCAGTAACACTTGCACTTACAACACTTTGTACTAAACCACCCCCATCCCACTTCATAAGCTTTCTTCAAGTTAGAAAATAATGATGCTGGAAAGTATCCAATTGCCTTATTATTCACAGTGTGTCCCGATGAAAGATATCCAATAAGCCATTAATTTTTTATTTGTTTAAGGTTTATAGGTGTATACTTCCACAAATTCAAATTAATCCATGTTAGTCTTTTTCTTGTGACACGAACCTTGTTTAGGTTATTTTTCATTATTGTTGTATCTCATTTTTCAAAGTTCTTTCAAGCCTGTGCATCATCTGGTGAAGCAAAATTGTACCTTTTCTGTATAGCAAGTATAAACAAATAAAATTACTAACACAATAAACAAATAAAATTACACTTCATTTAAGTATGACAATTATTGTGTTATGATTTGTACTTACTGTTATGACAAGTATAATTTACTATGTCAGGATGTAGGCAAGTTGTTTGATTTCACTATCATATTTCATGTTGCGGCTTTTGGCTATTAAAAATAAGAACACAAGGAAAAGAGTCCTAAAATGTGGGGCTGGAAGTTATCAACAAGTCATCGACATAGATACATAGTATAAGAAATTCACTATTGCTTCTCCTTACATATAATTCATGATCAGTTGTGCACTTCAAAAATTATTTCTCCCTTAGAAAGCTATCTATCTTCTTAGTCCAAACTCTTGGATATTACTTAAGTCCATACGGGGATTTCTGTAGCCTGTACACCTTTCTTTCTTCGCCTTGTTTCACAAACCCATCTGGTTGCGCGACATAAACTTCTTCATCTAAAGGGCCATTTAGGAATGCATATTTTACATCCATTTGACATACCTGCCAGTTGTTAGTGTTTACTAGACCAACAACCAACATGATTATTTCGAGTCTAGCAATGGGTGCAAAAACTTCGTCAAAGTTGATTCCTTCTTTCTGAAGAAATCCTTTCGCCACAAGTCTCGCCTTGTGTCAAGTTACTTCTCCTTTGGGGTTCAATTTCACCTTGTATACCCATTTCACATTAATTTCCTTCTTGTCTTTAGGAAATTTGACAAGTGACCAGGTATTGATGACTTCGATGGGCTCTAGTTCCTTAATCATTGCTTTCACCCACTTCGAATCTTTCAATGCCTCAGCTGCATTGACTGGTTCTCTATCTGCATAGAAAGCATAGTGTACCAGCTTACCTTCTTCATTGACAACATCATCTGATGTAATCACACATTCTTGCAACCTTGTAGGCATGTGTCTTATTCGTTGATATCTTCTTGGGCCTGCTTCACCTTTGACTTCTTCTTGTCGAACTTCTCTTTCGAATTCACTAGTTGGTTCTTCACATAAGATTCTCACTGAATCCTTCTTAACATTCTCAGTTCAATCTCATTCTTTAAGCTTATCTATGATCACATCCTTGTTGATTATAACTTGCTTTTTCCCTGGGTCAAATAACTTGTATCCTCTAGTCGAATGATATCCTATCAAGATCATTTGGCTCGACTTATCATCAAGTTTTCTTCTCAACTAATCTGACACATGTCTATGTGCTATAAATTCGAACACCTTCAAATAACTTAGGCTAGGCTTGACACCAGACCAATATTCTTTTGGCGTAATTCCTTCTATCCTTTTCATCGGACATCTGTTCAAGATGTATGTTGTAGTTGGCATAACTTCTCGCCATAATGTTTTGGGTAGATGCTTGCTTTTCAACATGCTTCTCACCATATTCATGATGGTTCTATTCTTCTTTTCTAAAATTTTGTTCTACTGTGGAGTGTATGGTGGCACCACCTCATACACAATCCATTCTTTCTCACATAATGCGTTGAAATATTTACACACATACTCTCCACCACCGTCAGTCCTCAAAATCTTTATCTTTCGACCACTTTGTCTTTCGACCATAGACTTAAATTTGGAAAACACCTTGATCACTTCACTTTTCTTCTTGATCAGGTAGTCCACAGTTTTCAACTAAAATCATTTATTAACGTGACAAAGTATTTGTTACCTCCAATCGAATCCATCTAGATAGGACCATATACATCAGAGTATGTAACTTCAAGAATTGCCTTCGACTTGCTTCCTGCTTCCTTGCTGAAGTTGTTCTTGTGTTGCTTCGCCTAAAAACATACTTCACTTGGAATGTCAATTTCTGGTAATCCTGAAACCATGTTTCTTCTCTTTAAATCTCAGATGTCTTTGAAATTGAGATGGCCAAGCCTATAATGCCATATCCAATCATCTCTGCTGGCTGCAGTTGCAAGACACTTATGCTCCATCACATTAAGTTAAATCTTGAAGGTTTTATTCTGAGACATTGGTGCCTTCAAGATTGACCTACCACCTGAGTCGAGAAGTCTCATAATCTTGTCTTTGACCGACACCTTATATTTCTTTTTGTCTAGATTCCCTATGCTGAGAAAATTACTCTTCATGACTGGTATGAACAATACATTGGAAATTACTGACCTCTTGCCATCTTTCCTTATAATCAAAACATCACCAATACCTTCAGTTGCTAGAATATTGCCATTTGCAAATTTCACCATGTTCTTCATTGAGGGCTTTATGTTGACAAACCAATCTTTCCTACTAGCCATGTATGATGAGTATCCTGAGTCCAAGTAGCATTGGTCCTGGAATCTTTCTTCATCTCTTGTTGTAACCATTAGCAACATCTCTTATTCTTCATGTTTCGCCAGTTTTGCATGAGTTTCTTGATTCTTTTTCTTTTCTGGACAATCACTGAAATAATGACTATACTTGTGACAATTGAAACACTGAATGTGACTTATCTTTTAGGTTTTCAACCACTATTTCTTCCTCTACCTACAACACCACCTCTTTGGTTGCTTTGAATCCAAGGTTTTCTCTGATTTGACTAGTTTCCTTCTTGCTGATTTCGACCAGTCGAATTGTTGTAGCCTTCTATGCCTTTGTTGCCATTCCAACTTCCTTTGCCTTTCTTTTCTTTTGCTGATTACACCTGTAAAGCCATATCACTCTTTTACTTTCCAACAACTCTTTCAGCCATCCTTTGTTCATGAGACTCAAGTGTCCCTTGAAGCTTTTCCTTTGTCAATGTTGACAAATTTTTCGACTCTTCTATGGCTACTACCATGTGGTCGAACTTTGGAGCCAATGACCTTAATATATTTGCAACAACGGATCTTGATGTCAACACTTCTCCACATACCTTTATTTGATTCACCAATTGAGTAACCCTAGTGAAGAAATCAGTTATGCTTTCACTTTCTTCCATCTGAAGAAATTCACACGTCCTTTTGTGAGTTTGTAACCTCACCTTTTTCACCTTCTTTGTGCCTCCAAACGATTTCTCAAAGATTTTTCATGCTTCATTTACTAATTCTATATCACTAACCTTTCTAAAATTATCTAGATTAATGCATTGATGAATTATAAAGAGAGCTTTATAATATTTCTTCTTCAATTCTTTGTATGTAGCATTTTCTTGATCCGTCGCGTTTTCTGCAAGCGGTGTTACTCCTTCCTTCACAAGATCCCAAAGATCTTGATAACAAAAAACCACCTTCATCTGCTTGCACCAATTCTCATAATTATATTATTGAGAATCGGAAGACTCGCCGGAAAATTCCTATTTGGATTATTCATCGTCATCATGATTTTCTTCCCACGAATCGCTCAACCAGTGCTCTACATACCAGATGTTGGAGTTATCCCAAAACTTTGAGAGTTCTGAATCAATCTTGATGAATAAGATTCAATCAACCTGATCGAAATCCATTGTTCTCCACTCTTCACTCAAGTGAAACAATCACACCTTGATTCCAAGAATGATATTGCGCAACAATTGTTAATGGAAGAAGAAAGAAAGAAAATTTAATAGGAAAGAAAATTAGGGTTTAACAAAATAAGGGAAGAGGAGATTGATTTCTGCAGAGTAACTATCTGCTCTCAAACTGAGAAAAATATTATTCAACTGTGCAACTGCACTTTCTATTGTGTGTTACAATATTATTCTCTATTCTTCTTACTCAAAATAGGGGTTACTCCCTCTATTTATAATTGAGTTACCTTGCTCCCTAAGGTAAAGCCCAAAATTTATATTTTGGTCTAAGTCGAAATCCTGTGTCAAGCAACTTACTTCGACATCTAACACAACTCGACACACACACACAAGGCTAATTTTGACACATCCTTGTTTCTGTCGAGCTACACATGCTTCGAAACAAGGAATTACAATCTCAAGAAAACCATGAAGAATTCTATAAAATTTAAATGTTCCCTTTGACTTTGATAGTAACACCGTTTATGTGATCTTTCTTTCTCACATCAAACTTAATATAAAGTTTGATAACTTAAATCAACATCATTTAAATCCATACATGGAGTCAAGAAGAAAGATAAATCATATTTTTTTGAAAGGTTAACCATTTAAAGTGTCTAACCCTTGGTGAATTTAGAAACGAGAATCCTCCTAATATTTTTTGACTCACATAAGGCCTATTAAAATGTTATGTTGCTACATAAAATTCTCAACTTAAAGTTCTTACTTCAATGTTACGGGTAACATCATGGAGTCATGTTAAAAAATAGGTAGTTGGCCTTACCCTGAATTGATGAAGAACCTATACATATAAACAAAAGGAAAATAATGAAAATTATCATGGAAAAAAAGGCATGTCATCTCTGAAAATAACCGCATGGGATAATGGGGAATTAGTAGCCCAATGGGTGAACAAAACTCCAACTTATATTCCTAAAAGGGCAGTGGTTAGTTAATTATAAGGTATATCATTTGATCAAATCACTTAAGATATGGTTAAACATCTTAACTCTTCATTCTTTAAGACTTCAATTAATGGTAAGATGTTTAGTCGGATCTTTGTCGTTAATGGGGTTGTCCTAAATGTTGTGTCAGTTATGACCTTGAATAAGTTGGATAAAAGAATGGAAGACATGATCTCAAACAACATGAAAATGGTTGATTCCAGGGTTGTAGCATCAAATTCCCTAGGATTTCTCATAGTTAATGTTGTGGTGGATCCAAAAGAGGTATACCATATACACTCTATCAAAGATCCATGAGTTGTAGCAACAAATGCCATATCAATGAGTGTATACCCTCTACACTCTATCAAAGATCTATATTCTAGGTAGGTGACGAGGTAGAAATTATAAAAATTAAAAGTATGATTTACAAAAATTACTCCTTCAAAATCTCCTTCCATCACATAGTTTTTTGTTAGAGGTGTTGATTTATCACATTAAGTAAAATCTAGGCCCGTGTTTCATGTTTATAAGAAGCTTAAAACTTTATGTATAAACTCCTTATCAAATAATGATTAGTTCTCAAATTTTGGTGACAAAAATTCAATACACATAAAAATTGCAAGGTACTTGTAATTTCAAGACTCAAAATGGTGATTTACAACTTATCTTTTGATTTGCTAATTAGAGTCAGAAAAACCTTTTGTCAAATTGCTCCTTTAATTGAACAAATTAATTCAAGTTAGTTATTTCCATGCATTTAAAGTTAAATTTTAAGAGCTTGGAGCAACCAAAGATAATTATGTGTATGCATTGCGTAACTCCAATGGGTGAGTTGTGACGCTCATGGATGAACTGCACAACAAATTCTTGCAAAAATAAATATTCAAATGGCCCATGCAGGTGTCAAACTTGACATCTTCGCGTTATTAACGCGACGCTCTAACCAATTGAGCTAATGAGCTAATTAGTGTTGATTTTCATGGAATTTAATTTTGGAGAATTATATCCAGCATCCTTAAATTAAACACGACACCCATACACTTTGAATGAAATGATCAAAATACCCATTTAACTAAAAAAAAGAAATTGTAAAAGTAAAATCAAATATTTCATATTTTCAAAAAGCTTTTTAAGATTTCAGATTCATGTGGAATTGCCCAAATTTTCACAAGTAAGAAAGCTTTTTGTCTGTGTGTTTTATAAGTTTATACCATATTTTATTCAAAATCATGTAGCATATGGTATAAGTGCATTAAATGTAAGAATTTATACTTTTTTTTTTTAATTACATTGTATTTTTTCAGAAACTCGATATAAATGCATAGGGATATATCGATTTTAAATATATTTAGTATAAAAGCAAATGAATATAAGTTTTTTAATATATGGTGTAAATGCATGGGTTTATATCCGTTTTTAATATATATATATATATATATATATATATATATATATATATATATATATATATATATATATATATATATATATATATATATATATATATATATATATATATATATATATATATGAAATAATTTTTTCAAACATCCGGTAGGAAAACATTTTTTTTTAACTGTTTGTTATTTCGTTTTTAGTAAGACAAAGAGGAAGAGATTGTAGCATCATGCGTAGATTGAGTGCCAGACCTATTAAGGATTTCATATGATATTTGTGAGTTTTTAGGTCGAACTCAAACTTTATCGAAGAATAGCTTTCATGTATTTTGATAGGAGATAAGAATGAAGTCGAAGATGGGTTGTATGTTGTGGTAGAAGAATACATATTGTAGTCGAAGTCTGTTATAATATGTATTGTCGAAATATTTTTCGAATTGAGCGTTTTTTGTTATGGATCCAATTATTTAGTAGCTTGGGTTGCAAGTTATCTAGTTAGTTTATATATAGGCTAGATCACTCAGGGTGTTGAGTGAGGCCAATTGTGATATTCATTTGTAATCATTTGTAAAACCACATGAGAAAGTGAATAGTAAACAATTTGCCCTAATCCTTCTTCTTCTTTCTTCTTTATCCTTTCTTCTTTTTCTCTTGTTCTAAATGTTTTCGTTGTTCATCCAAGACTCTGTTTCTCAATCTTGATTTATTGAAAGGTATCATTTGTGATCACAACAAACTGGTGCGGTGAGTGTGGAGAAGATGTTGTCAACACAGTTTGAAGTTGAGAAGTTCATAAGAGTTAATGATTTCGGGTTATGGCGTTTGAAGATGCAAGCTCTTCTTGTTCAACAGGGTTTGCTAGGAACATTAAAGGGAGGAGATGCCATGTATGCTGCACTTATGGAGAAGGAAAAGACAATGATGATCGAGAAAGCCCACAACACAATTGTTCTAAGTCTTGGTGATAAATTTCTCAGGTAGGTTTTGAAGGAGAAGACGGCGGCTAGTGTTTGGATGAAACTCGAAGGATTGTATATGACAAAATCCTTGTTGAATCATTTGTACTTGAAGCAGGCTTTGTATTCATTCAAGATGACTGAAGATAAAGTGTTAACGGAGCAGCTGGATACGTTCAACAAGCTGATTCTTGATCTTGATAATATTGATATTACCATCAATGATGAAGATCAAGCATTGTTATTGTTGTGCTCTTTACCTAAGTCATATGCTCACTTAAAAGAAACCCTCTTGTATGGAAGAGAGCCCATGACCTTTAAAGAAGTTCAAGCAGCCTTGTATTCAAAGGATTTGAATGAAAGAAAGGAGCATAAACCACCATCATCGGTTGGCGAAGGGTTGCCCGTAAAGGGGAAATCATCGAAGAGAGATGGTAGGTTTGATAAGAAGAAAGGTAAAACTCAGCAGAAGTCTTATGGTGGCGATATTTCTGGGATTAAGTGTTATCACTATAAGAAGGAGGGTCACACAAGAAAGGTGTTCCCTGAGCGCCTGAATAATGATTGAGGTAAGGACGATAGGAATGTAGCTATTATACAAGATGTTTATGAACCATCTGATGTCCTTGTGGTGTCGAGCAGCAACTCTTGAAAAAGAGTGGATTATGGATTCTTGATGTACTTGGCATATGACTCCAAACAAGAATGTGTTTGAAGAATTATATGATCAAGATAGTGGATCAGTATTATTGGGAAACAATAAAGCTTGCAAGATTTCAGGTATTGGATCTGTAAGACTCAAGCTCCATGATGAGTCAATAAGACTATTGGGGGGTTATGTATGTACCTAACCTTAAGAGGAATTTGATTTCTCTTGGTGAATTCGACAAGAAAGGATATGTCTTTAAAGGAGAGCAAGGTATCCTAAAAGTCATGAAGGGGTCGAAGGAAGTCTCGAGAGGCATGAAGAAACAAGACTTATATACCCTTGAGGCTGGGGTGGTAAATGGTTCGACAAGTGTTGCATCCATGAAACCATGTCGAAGACAGAACTATGGAACATGAGATTGGGCCATGTCAGCGAAAGAGGCCTGGTCGAATTAGGGAAGCAGAACCTATTAGGTGGTGACAAAGTCGAAAAGTTGGAGTTTTGTGAATCTTGTGTATTTGGTAAATCCTGTAGGGCGGAGTTTAATAAAGGAAAACAGAGAACACATGGATCCCTTGATTACATTCATGCTGATCTTTGGGGGCCTGCAAGGAATCCTTCACACTCAAGTGCAAGGTATTTTCTATCCATCATTGATGACTATTCCAGAAAGTTATGGGTATTCATTCAGAAGAAGAAGGATGAAACTTTTGAGAATTTCAAAAGTTGGAAGGCTCTGGTCGAAACTTAAACTAGCAGAAAGGTCAAGAGGTTGAGAACCGACAAAGGCCTTGAGTTCTGGAACGAAGCGTTCGAAAATTACTGTGTTGAGTATAGGATTCAATCGAATAATCCTTGAAAGGGTTAGATGCATGTTGGTTAGTGCTAGATTAAAGAATTTGTTTTGGGAGGAGGTTGTTTTGACAATAACTTATCTGATAAATAGATGCCCCTCGACTGCTTTGAGAATGAAGACACCTGAAGCAGTTTGGTCGGGTCAACCACCAGATCTTGGTAAAACTGAGAGTATTTGGTTGTTTAGCCTATGCTCACATTAGGCAAGACAAGGTTGAACCTAGAGCTATGAGATACATGTTCCTTGGATATCCTGAGGGAGTCAAAGGTTATAGGTTGTGGTTCCTAGAACCAGGTCACAAAAGATGTATCAAAAGTCGTGATGTAGTTTTCAATGAAGTCGAGATGGCGTTCAAGAAAACTGGTGATGCTGGTCAAAGTGTAGAAATCTCTGAAGAGGAGCTGAAACAGGTAGAGATGCCTGTTGAGGTGGAGTATAGTGATACTGAAATGCATAACCCAGATGAAGTCGAAGAAGAAGAGAAAGATGCTGAAGAGGATGGTGAAATTGTCTATGACTACCTACTAGAAAGAGATAGGCCGAGAAGAGTCATCAAGCCACCTCAGAGACTTGGTTATGAAGATCTTATATCTTTTTGCTTAATCTCTACAAGTGAGGTACTTGAGGAAGAACCTAGAGATTACAAGGAAGCTATGAGAAGTCGAAATAAGACTGAATGACGAAAAGACATGGATGACGAGATGAAATCTCTTCATGATAATGACACTTAGGAGCTGATTGAGAAACCTGCAGAGGCCATGTTAGTCAGTTGTAAGTGGATTTTCAAGGTCAAGGAAGGAATCGAGAGAGTGATATCGAAGCCTTTAAGGCAAGATCGGTTGCTAGGGGGTTCACTCAAAAAGAAGGTGTCGACTTCAATGATGTGTTCTCACTTGTTGTAAAGCATAAATCCATTATAATATTGTTGGCCATGGAGGCGAAGTTCGACTTGGAACTTGAGCAGATGGATGTGAAGACTACATTTATGTATGGTAACCTAGAGGAAATAATCCTGATGCGTCAACCTGAAGGGTATGAAGAAAAGGATAAGGAAGATTATGTGTGCAAGTTGAATAGGTCTTTGTATGGCTTGAAACAATCTCCTCGACAGTGGAACAGGAAATTCGACAAGTTCATGGCACACATTGGTTTCACAAGGAGCCAGTTTGATCACTGTGTTTACTTCATATTTCAACCTAGAAATTCACTTGTTATTCTGTTGCTTTATGTGGATGATATCCTCATAGGTAGCAATAGTGTTAAGGATGTAATGTAGGTGAAGGTTGAACTCAACAAGGAGTTCAAAATAATGGATCTGCAACCTTCTATCAGGATTCTTGGGATTGACACCCGGAGAGATAGAAAGCAGTCGAAGTTGTGCTTATCTCAAGAGACATACCTACGGAAGCTTCTCGACAAGTTTGGTATGTCAAATTCAAATCCTGTTGTGACTCTAACAAATCCTCAGTTTAAGCTTAGTACTACTAAAAGTCCAAGTAATGAAGTTGAAAGAATCTATATGAGTAACATTCCATATGTTACTGTGGTAGGTTCTTTGATATATGTTATGGTATGTATGAGGCCAGACATAGCGTATGGTGTGAGCCTTGTAAGAAGGTATATGGTCAATCCTGGAAAGGCGCACTGGCAAGCTGCAAAGTGGATTCTCAGGTACATAAATGGGTCTCTGAAAAGGGTCTTGATTTATGGTGGAGCCTGTGGTGGTGATAGCATAGTTGAAATTGAAGGATTTTTTTACTCTGATTATGCAGGTTGTATGGATTCCATAAAGTCTATTTTTGGATATGTGTTCACTATGTATGACACAAAAATTAGTTGGAAAGCAACGCTTCAGAAGGTTGTTGCCTTATCAACCACTGAAGAAGAATATATTACCCTCACTGAAGCTGTGAAAGAAGCATTGTGGCTTGAAGGTTTTGCAAAGAAGCTGAAACTTCAAGGTTGAAGTATCACTGTTAAATGTGATATTCAAAATGCAATACACCTGTCAAAGGATTCAACCTATCATGAGCAAACTAAGCACATAGATGTGAGACCACACTTCGTCAGAGAGATAATCGAGCGTGATGAAATTCAGGTCCTAAAGGTTTTGACTGAAGACAATGATGCTGATATGATCACCAAGATGTTTCCCAATTGTAAGTTTTTCCACTATATGCAGTTGATAAAGCTGCATGATGAAAGCTAGTTGATTCCCTGTTTGTTGAGTTAGATCCAAGGTGGAGATTTGTCAGTTTTTTGGTCGTGTCGAGGAATAGCTTTCATGTATTTCGGCAGGAGACAAGCATGAAATCAAAGATGGGTCACATGTTGTGGTCGAAGGATATATATATTATAGTCGAAGTCTATTCTAAATATATATTGTCGAAATGTTTGTCGAATTGGCCCTTTTTTGTTATGGATCTAATTGTTTAGTTAGATTAGGTTGCAATTTATCTAATTAGTCTATATATAGGCTAGATCACTCAGGTTGTTGAGTGATACGAATTGTAATATTCATTTGTAATCATTTGTAAAACCACATGAGAAAGTGAATAGTAAACAATTTTCCATGATCCTTCTTCTTCTTTCTTCTTTATCATTTCTTCTTTCTCTCTTGTTCTAACCTTTTTCATTGGTCCCCAAAGAACTCTGTTTCTCAATCTTGATTTGTTGAAAGGTATCATTTGTGATCACAATAATATTCCACTGCCTCTTCCACTACCTGGTATGACTAATCAACAATGTATGCAAACGACGATTCTTCTTTCAAATAACCTCATGGGTTTGGTAAACTCAAATAACAAGGTTTATGCTTTGGAATTACAAATAGCTCACATTCCCCGTGTTGAACCAAGTTAGATTTTTTTTATGATTGTTTTTTTTAGGACATTATTTGTTGACTCTATGATATTATTTTTTTGTTATGTGACTTTATTTCATGGTGTTGTGTTACTTTTTTTAATCTTATTTGATGTTGTTATGTGACTTTATTTGGTGTTAATGTAATTAAAATATCATTACATACCATAACATACTACAACATAACATGAATTTGACATGAACATAACATAGATCTAACATAACAATAACTTAAATCTAAGATGACAGTTCATCAACAATAGATGGTACTAGAAGTTTCATCTTTAGAATATCGTTAGTTGATCTCTCAACTGTCACATCCACCTCGATTGGACCCATAATTAAGTGATGTTGAAATGTATATCACATGACTCTTACATATGCATCAGTTTTCAGCTCAAACTTATTTAACTTCATCTTTCCTTCATTACCAATCGTGGTTGGATGATACTTGATCTTAGGCACTCTTCGATTGTTGGTGTAATGTAAAAGGTTCTCCAATTTAGATTTCACTTCTACCAAAGGGGTACCCTCTATATAGAGGAGACCTCATGTCAAACTAAAGGCCATGACTCTTCATCTCATCCAAATAAATCTCCAATAGCATGGAGACTGTAATTTTCATCAATCTTCACATCTACAATATCTTTAATATAGTCATGAAAAAAAAAAAAGAAAAAGAAAACTGAAACTGAGATTAATTCAAAACCTAAAGCCGTTAGTTATATAAATGGTATGTTGAATAACATTTTTTTTCATTTAAAACTATTTATAGAAAAAAATATAATATGTCTAACAATGATAATTTAAAAATTGATAAATGACCTGAGATTAAAAATTATACTTTTGATCAGGTAATTTGGATCATCTTTTCCATATCATATAAGACTTTTGATATCATTGATATGGCAACATGATAAGACATTAACAGTAACTAAAGTTTCATTATACCGACGGTATGTATAGACGATCAAAAAAACTCTCAACAACATGGATGAACAAATTTTGATTAGACCAACAAAGACTTAATAAACCTCTACAAAAGTGGGAATGCCATCATCTCTGACTCCTTCCAATAGTTTTGGAGACATACTCATTTATTATATTAAAATACCAATAGTAATGACACAAAATAGATATGGTTAAATATCTTAACTCTTCATTCATTAAGACTTCAATCAATGGATAGATATGGTTAAACATCTTAACTCTTCATTCATTAAGACTTCAATCAATGGTAAGATGTTTAGTTGGATCTTTGTCGGTGATCAGTTTTTTCTAAATGTTTTTTTAGTTATGACCTTGAAGAAGTTGAATAAAAGAATGGAAGGCCTGATCCTAAACAACATGAAAATGGTTAAGATTGCTAGGATTTCTCATAAGCAATGTTGTGGTGGATCCAAAAGAAAGAAGCTAAACTTCCTTTATTATAGATGAAAATCCTTCATACTTTATCATTTTGAGAAGGGATTGGATCCATATCGATGAGTGTATACCCTCTACACCCATCAAAGATCCATGCTCTAAGTAGGCGACGAGGTAGAAATTATAAAAATAAAAAGTATGATTTACAAAAATTACTTCTCCGAAATTCTCCTTCCATCAAATAGTTTTGTTAGAGGTGTTGATTTTTCAAATTAAGTAAAATCTAAACTCGAGTTTCATGTTTGTAAGAAATTTAAAACTTTATGCGTAAACGAGCTTGAAGCAACCAAAAAAATTAGTCCATGCAAGTCTCGAACCTGCAACCTTCGCATTATTAGCACGACACTCTAACCAACTGAGCTAATAGGCCAATTGATATTAATTTTCATGGAACTTAACTTTGGAGAATTATATCTGACATCTCTTAATTTAAACATAACACCACTAATATAAAATATATCTTTAATGACACAATATTACAATGATCATTTTACCACCGTAGTCATATCACATTTACCTGACACCATTACTTAATTTTGGAGAATTATACATGACATCCCTTAAATTAAACATGACACCACTACTATAAAACATACCTTCAGTGACACAATATTAAACATGACACCGCTACTATAAAATATACCTTTGATGACACAATATTACAAGGACCATGTTTGCATGGTATCAAAGTTTCCCAAGGTTACTCTTCAAACATCAAGAAACTAGTATCAATGAAAGATCTCAAGTTAATTGACTTAAAATCTCATGATTCTCATGTCTTGATGCAATAACTTCTACCAATGGCTATATGTGGCATCCTTCCAAAAAAATGTTAGAGTAACTATAACCAGATTGTGCTTATTCTTCAATGCTAAATGTAATAAAGTTCTTGATTTCAAAATATTAAATGAATTAGAAGATGAGGCTGCAATAGTATTGTGTCAATTGGATATGTATTTTCCTCCATCATTTTTTGACATTATGGTTCACTTACTTGTTCATCTAGTCAGAGAAATCAGATTTTATGGTCTAGTTTATTTAAGGTGTATATATCCTATAGAGCGATACATGAAGATATTTAAAGGATATATGAAGAATCATCACTGACCGGAAGCTTTGATCGTAGAAAGACACATCACGGAAGAAACTGTTGAGTTTTGTTCAAACTATTTGTCGAAAACAAAATCTATTAGAATTTTAAAGCCTCGTCTGAAGGTGAGAAAAATACACAAGAAGGGGGGTTGAATTGTGTTCATATTTTTTCCTTTACTTCTGAATAGATTTCATATTCTAAACCATGTTTAGATTATGATTTTAAGTTGCAGTAGAATAATAACATAAGCAAATAAATAACAGCAAAGCACACAAAGATTTATCTTAGTTCCTCCTAAACTTAGAATAGTTCAGTCCCTTTGCAGCACAATATATTTTTCACTATAATCAAATCATGATTACAATTTCTTATACCCTTAAGCATAAGAATTTAATGCTCATACACTCAGCCTGAGACTTCCTGCTTAAACCCCTCAGGTTTAAGATTTCCTGCTTAAATCCCACGGATTCAAGACTTCCTACTTAGACCCTCAATCCAAGACTTCCTGCTTTAACCTGTCAGGTTCAAGACTTCCTGCTTAAATCCCACGGATTCAAGACTTCCTTACTCAAACCCCTCAAATTCAAGACTTCTACTCATACTCCTCGAGTACGAGACTTCCCTGCTCAAATTCCTTGAATCCAAGACTTCTTCTTAAACCTTTAGTCCAAGAATTTTCCTGTTTAATCAATAATTAATCAAGACTTCACTGCTCAAGCACATAGCAAGAAACTTACTTGACTTAAGCTCACAATAAGAGACTTTGATACTCAAGCACATAGTAGGAGACTTTCTTTCTAAACTACTAAACACAATCTTTTTAGCAGAATGGACAATAAGGTGTACTTGATACAATAAGAGGTACGGGGGAATAACCATAACAAAGATCATAATTCTTAATATTTCTAAGATATTCAATATTTAAGAAATCTTAAGGCTTTTTTAAAATTTATAACAAATAATAGAATTTCTGAATCCTCGATTGTGTTGCCATTGTTGATCTTGTTATTCTTCTATTCTAATAGAAGCATGAAACACTTATTTCTTCTTGGCTCTCTTTCTTTATTTCCTTGTTGTTGATTCCATATTGAATCTTCATCTACTTATATAATAGTTGCAAAATGATATTTGTTGGAAGAGATAACATGTACAAGTGTCTTTGTTACTCTATAGTACAAGAGACATTAAAAATAGATATACCAAAAGATCTTTATCCATTATGTAACTCTTTTAACCATATTGTCTTCCTTGTGATCTTGTACTATAGATCCGTTGAGAGTGAATATCTATAAGGCATGTCAACTCTTCTTGAGCCATGTGAACATAGAATCTAGCTGACAAACTAATTTGACATTGTAGCTTGCTTTGTATAGTTCGAATAACTTAGCTTTGTCACTAGTTCTGAATGATCACGATAAGCTAATACATTCAATAGGTGTAGATATGATATATTGCTCTTTTGATGCTGATACCTTCAGCTTCAGAGTCTATGCCAACCTATATTATCAGACTTCACTTAAAGAATGCTATTCAGTTTTGAACTACAGAAGCCAATAACTCAGCTTCTATCAAATACGTCATTTTATCAGATTCTGAGTAGATTCTTCTTAAGCTTTGGAACCTGCATACTTTGAAAACACATTAGATAACACCATTGTTCTTTCAGTACTTTTGTTATCATTAAAACCTTAAGGAATACTTGTCATGAACAAATCTTGTTCTAACAATCTCCCCTTTTTTTGATGATGACAAACATAAGTATTTAAGAACAATGTTGGGCTATTTTAGTTTACTTGGAAACCTCAGAGTATGAGGTTTGTAAGCTCCCCCTGAGTCTAATAGTCCAAATATTGATGTTTGTAACCTCCCCTTAAGTTTTATATTCAAGAAAACTAAAATATATCTTCTGGGTAAAACATATAACCGAAATAAACAAAAATTTAAAGTAATAATAAATGAATAGTGATTAAAATCAAAACGAGTTCAGATTATCATTAAATACTTCTATATCGTTCTCCCCATTTTGTTACATCAAAAATAAAAAATAAAAGAAAAAGAGAAGAAAAACGAAAAATAAATACTTTCATAAATGCAAAGTAGACTGTTACTTGAGCAGTTTCCAAGGAAGAGAAAACAATTCAAGTAACAAAGAGCATTAAAAGCATGTGTAGAGAATCCTTATTAATTATTGGTCATAACACTTCCAATATCAAGAAAATGATTTTTATTCCATCCTTTGGGTTACCTAGACTCTACTATAAAAGCAACTGAAGCATAATCAATTTTAATAAACATCATTCAAAGCAACATGGAAGTAACATCTGAGAGTACCAACTTCTCTACCATAACAAATATTTCAAAGGATGATACGATTCTTGAGACACAAAGTCCACAGAAACCAGCAGGTTCTGAAACTTATGAAACTGGTTCTTCGTCCATGATATTAAAACCTTCTGAAGCAGGTTCATCAACAATTGCTCTGTGGCCTAAGAAGAAATCAATGAAGAAGAAGAATAAGAAGAGGTCTAGAGATAGGATGGTGTTTCAAATTGTTATCTCCGACTGTGAAGATGAATATGATTCAGACTACACATGGGACAATAATATGAGTCTTAGGGCTTTAGAAGAATTAAATTAATGTAATCTTAATTTCTTCATCTTATTTTGTAATCTCCATTTTCTGATCAATGAAAATTATTTTGTCCAATATTAGTTCACAGTACATTCCATTTACTTTCTTTTGATTTTCTGACATATGCAAGAACGAAGTAAGAAGGAAAATAAAATAAATCATGCAGTTTAACATAATAAACAGTTATCGGTATCTAGCAACACAATACCTTAAGGTGTTCTACGTTTACTTAAGTGCATTGTACCTTACAATTTTGTCTTTTTACTCTACTTGTTATCAATCTGTCCTTATGTGTGTCACCCTGTAGGTTTTTGTGACATTGACAATTATATAATCACTAATTTAAAATAATAAATAGCGAGCGGTGTCTAGCAACATATCACTGCTACGCAAGTCACGAAAATGTCATGTGATCTGACAAAATCTTTTGTAATAATACTTGTGTGTACAATTATCCTTTTTCCCCTTATGTCTACATTGAACATAAGGCATATGTCGTGTCATCCTTGTCCAGTTCAATATTGGACCCTTAAACATTTATCTTGTTATGCAAGATGGGCAAATTCAATCTAGGTCACTCATGTCCCTCAACATGTTTTTTAGACTACCCATCAACTGTCTTTATGGTCCTCCAGTTACTGACAATGTTTGATCAACAATAAAGTACTCGAATCTACATCTAGGGTCCATAAAAGTTTCAGGTCGAAGGGTGGTATACACCAATATCACCATGAGAGTAACTTATGATACTTTGCATAATATTCTATGTAGTACTCTCATAGCGAGTCAATCCAGTATGAATATTACTCCTAATATTCACACCTATGTTAAGACTTGATAACTCCTTATCCATGATCCATGAGATGTGATCATCACTCTATCTACAAAATAGTCTTAATGCTTTAAGGTTATCTCACTTCACAGTAAAGCTCGACTACAAATAGTTTAAGAATAGTGTCCTTGTGTTTAATGGATTCTCATAATTAAGTCACACTTAATATTTCATTAAATGGACTAGCTATTATAAGGACTTTATTATTTTGGAAAAACAAACATAATAAAGAAATGTCTTTTATTATAAAATAATTCGATACAAGTGCCAAAAGTATTGGCCTCTAAGACTTACACCAACAATCTCTCACTAGCACTAGAGCCAATCAGGCATACCTCTAATATCCATAGTTCTAATATGACCATCATGCTTCTGTTGTACAAAAGGCTTTGTTAGTGGGTCAAAAATATTGTCAAGTGTATGTACTCTGCATATCTTCACTCTCCTCGGTCTATTATCTCTCAAATGAGGTGATAACGCCTAAGTATGTGTTTGGATCATTGATGAGATCTAGGCTCCATAGCTTGTGCGATAGAACCATTGTTATCACAATAAAGATCAATGGAATCCATAATCACTACAAGAAAATTGGCAAGTTACGACGATTAATTTTGGCAGGTTACGGCGGTTCCAACCGCTGTAAATTGCTAGTCGCAGTGGTTTTGGTTTTGTCACAAAAACGTGTGTCGCCAGGCTTTACTGTGAGGGTTGCCAAAACCGTCACTCCAACTGTCGTTGTAAGATGCGACGATTGTGAAACTGACGTAAATTGTTAAAAACAACGGTCTCAACCGCTATAATTTTAATTACTAATTTTGAATATAATTTATGCATGTTGGGACGGTTTCAACCGTCACAATTTTATTTACTAATTCTAAATATAACTCATGATGGTTGCTATGGTTTCAACCGTCTTAACTTTATCTATAAAAAATTTTTTTATAATTTTTTTTATTTAAATTATAATCATCTCAATTTTTTTATCATATATTTTTTATTTAAATTATTATCATCTAAATTTTTTTTATATTATAATTTTTTATTTAAATTACTATTATTTTTTTATAGTATTTCTATAATTTTTTATTTAATCTTGTATCACTTTTTAACATAATAAAATTTCAATCACAAACATCTAAAATCAAATAAGTATCATAATGTCAAAAAATACGAGTTTCATAATCATGTCTGTAGTAAAGTAACTGAAAATATATAAAATCTCAATCTTATAATAATAAGTATCATAATATCAAAAAAAAAAAAATAGGAAGTTCATAATCTAATTAATTCATAGAAAAGTCTAATTTGTCTTTCTAGATGATCTATTATCGACAATTAGATAATCATGTCATGTTGTAAAACAAACCGAAATCATATCAAATCCTAATCTTATAATAAGAAGCATTATAATGCCAAAAATATATAGAAAAATCATAATCTAATTAACTCATAGAAAAATCTAATTTGTCCTTCTAGATGATCCATTATCTCCAATTCAGTAGCTAGACTCAGAAGAACACCTACCATCAACAGGTGATTCCAATCTCTAAAAAAATATATATTAAAATAAATATACTCTTTAAAATAATACTCATGATTTTTAACTTTTAATGTATCAAAATAACATACCTGTCTTCCATTAGAATTTTGCATTTGCATTGAGAGTTGAATTTCTTCTTTCCTAGCACTGTCCCTTTGCTTTAAGAGTGCGATTTCCTCCATCAATTCATCAATTTTGAAATTCTTTTCTTTAAGTGCAATAACTTCTTCTTGCATTTTCTTTATTCTTTCATTTTCTTCAGAAGAAGACACCGATCTCGTAGATATATTAATCTGAGATGACGTAACTCCAAATCTCATACAACAAATATACCTAATATGTTCTTTTCTAAAGACTTTTAGCAATGCCTCATTTTCAGACATATAGTCTTTAATTGTAGCTAGTAATTTTTCCTACACATGTAAAAGAGAAATTTGAGTAAGCAATATGATTCTCTTACAATAACAACTACAGGCACTGTATATGTACATATTAAATAAGAACTAACTAATTTTGTAGTAAAAGTACAACAACCCCAATATATAGTAAACGTACAAAAACCCCATTAATTATTTGATCATTTCTATACTAACATGTTTCATATTTGGTATGAGAATTTGTCTGGTATTTTCTCACAACATAAATATGAGGGAAAACTAATCTTATAGCCTAATTATAGATATGATTGTACGACATATTATAATATCAATAACGCAATAAACATGTACCTGTCATGGTTGAATCCATTTGCCTGAGTGTAAACTGAAAATGTTATTGCCCTATTTCTGATGGAACGGTTACGCTTAATTATCTGACCTAATGGGATAGTCAAATATATAACCACCAGATGAGGGAAGGGACCTCTCAGCGGACTATCCAAAAGAATTACCCAGCCCATTACGGGTCATTCAACAATTAAGCCCAATACAATATTTATTTAATTAAGTAAATGTTAATTGATATAATAATTATATATATAATAAAATAATTAATTAAAGTAAATCCATTATAGATTTAACATTCTCCCACTTGGATGACTTTAATTAATTATTAAGATAACACAATTATAATAACCAAATATATCAATCACTTATCCTCAAAATAATGTGAGAAGACACAAAATTTAACAATGCATAAATTGCATCCGATAGGGAAACAAATCACACATTTCAAATACCCACATTTCATATAACGATAATGAATATGAATTAACATAATATAATGTAGAAATATGTAATCCATAAATGGTCCAAGCATCTGAAATGCTATAAGAGATATGATTATTAAATTGATGTCATCTTATACATATCTCATTACAATAATTAAATGCAACAATCAGACTCCCACTAATCCAAAATATCAAATGACTTAAGTACACCCATGTTGGTTACATGCCTTTGAAAAACACCAACAGTCAAGCCTTTGGTCAGTGGATCAGCCAACATGTTCTCAGTGGCAAGATGTTCAATTCGAGTCTGAAATTCAAGAATTTTCTCTCTGACAAATAGATACTTAATGTCAAAATGCTTTGAGCGAGAAGAGCTCTTAGTGTTCTGAGAGAAATGTACAGCAGCAGAATTGTCGCAATATATCACAAGTGGCCTAGATATGCTTTCAAAAACTTTGAAGCAAGAGATTAAGTTCTTTAGCCACATAGCTTGACAAGTAGCTTCATAGCAAGCTACATATTCTTCCTCCATGGTTGAGGTAGCTGTAAGAGTCTGTTTAACACTCTTCCACGAAATAGCTCCTCCTGCCATCATAAAAATTAAGCCGGAAGTAGACTTTCGGTCGTCAGGGCAACCTGCAAAATCAGAATAACCAATGACCTGAAGTTGATCAGACTTCTTATAGGTCAACATGTAATCCTTGGTTCCCTGTAAATATCGCATGACCTTTTTAACGGCTTTCCAATGACCCAATCCTGGGCTACTCAAGTATCTCCCTAAAACATTAACTGCATATGTGATATCGGGACGAGTACAAACTTGAGCATACATCAAACTGCCAACAGCGGAAGCATATGGGACACTTTCCATTTCAGCAGTTTCTTTATCATTTTGAGGACATTCAGATTTAGAGAGTTTATCACCCTTTTGGACAGGAACAGCGCACGGGGAGCAAGACTTCACATTAAAGTGTTTAAGGATTCTCTCAATATATCCTTTTTGAGATAAACCAAGAACACCACGTGACCTATCACGAAAAATTTGGATGCCTAAAACAACAGAAGCATCACCTAGGTCCTTCATATCAAAGTGGTTACTTAACATTGTTCTTGTCTCATTCAAAAGACTAACACTAGTGCTAGCAAGAAGGATATCATCGACATATAACACTAAGATTATAAAATCTCTCCCACTGGTCCTTAAATAAATGCACTGATCTGAAGCATTTTCATTAAAACCAAAAGAAGTGACAACTTTGTCAAACTTCAAATACCATTGTCTAGATGCCTGTTTTAATCCATATATGGATTTCTTCAGTTTGCATACTAACTTCTCTTTTCCTGCTTCAATAAAACCTTCAGGTTGAATCATGTAAACATCTTCAACAAGTTCTCCATTCAAAAAAGCTGTCTTCACATCCATCTGGTGAAGTTCCAAATTAAAGTGTGCAACCAAAGCCATAACAACTCGAAAAGCATCTTTGGTAGAGACGGGTGAGAAAGTTTCTTTGTAATCAATCCCTTCTCTTTGACTATAGCCCTTTGCCACTAGTCTGGCTTTGTATCTATCAATTTTACCATCAGGATTACATTTAGTTTTGAAAACCCATCTACATCCAATGGCCTTGCAACCAACTGGTAACTCTGTGAGATCCCAAACACCATTAAGAGACATAGAATTTAATTCATCATGCATAACATGCATCCAATTAGAAGCATGAGAACAAGAAATTGCTTCATTAAAAGTGGTAGGGTCATCATCATCATGAATGTCAAACTCATGCTCTTGGAGATACACAACAAAGTCATTTGATATTGTAGGCTTTAGAACTCTCAAAGAACGTCTCAATGGAACAACTTCAGTAATGTCACTTGGTTCAGCAACACCAATAGGCTCTAGGGTATCAATTTGTTCATGCTCATCTATTTGTGGTGACACAACTTGATCATTATTTTGAATTACTGGAATCACAACCTCATTATGGAAAGGAACGATTGGTATAGGGAGAAAAGTATGATCTTCTTCAAGAGTAGTTGGTCGTGGCGTAGAGACTCCACTATCCAAATCACCCTCAAAGAAAATTGCTCTATCAGATTCAATGACTCGCGTAGAATGAGAAGGACAATAAAATCTGCAACCTCTAGACCCAACACTATATCCGATGAAGAAACCACTAATAGTCTTCATATCAAGTTTCTTCTGTTGAGGATTGTAATGTTTGACTTTAGCCTTACAACCCCAAACATGAAAATGTCTCAAACTTGACTTCCTTCCTGTTAATAGTTTATAAGGAGTCTTCGACACTTATTTACTAGGCACCTGATTTAGAATATAGACAGCAGTTCTCAAGGCATCACCCCAAAGAAAATCAGGCAATGACGAATGACTCATCATGCACCTAACCATGTCCATAAGCGTGCGATTACGTCTCTCTGCAACTCCGTTCTGCTGAGGAGTACCTGGCATAGTGTATTGAGCCTCAATACCACATTCATCTAGAAATCTAGCAAACGGTCCTGAATTTCTTCCTATCTCATCATATCTACCATAATATTCTCCTCCTCTATCAGAGCTCACACATTTGACCTTCTTTCCTGATTTCAATTCAATGGCAGCTTTAAAAGATTTGAAGGCATCCAAGGAACTAAACTTGTCTTGGAGAAGTTCTATCCATCTGAATCTGGAGAAGTCATCTATGGAAGTGATAAAATACTTGTATCCACCCATAGCAATGTGTGTAATAGGTCCACACATATCTGTGTGAATCAATTGCAGTACATCTTCACACCTATTCGCTTTTGTATTCCTGATTTTGGCAGTGAACTTTCCTTTGAGGCAATCAACGCAAGTTTCAAAATCAGAGAAGTCAAGATTAGGCAGAATACCCTCCTTAATTAGTCTTTCAATACGAGGTCTAGAAATGTGCCATAAGCGTCTATGCCATTATATCGAAGAATTCTCATCTTTCCTATTGCGCTTTGTCCCAACAACAGAATTAACAACCATCTCATTCACATTCAACATATATAAACCATCACGCCAATTTCCAGAACCAACAATAGCGAAATTAAAACAAACATCAAGTTTTCTATTACCAAAAACAAAAGAGTAACCACATTTATCCAAAACTGAAATAGAAATCAAATTCCTTCTCATTGAAGGTACATAAACTGCATCCTTTAAAATCAAAATGTGTCCAGAAGGTAAAAACAAGGAAATAACTCCTATCTCCATCACTGATACTCTAGCTCCATCTCCCACAATGACCTTCGCCTCAACATCACTTGGTTTCCTCAGGCTTGTGAACCCCTTGTTTTTCCAGTTTCTTTTTCAAGATAAAACAATCATCTGCCTTATGTCCATACTTCTTGCAGTACTTGCACTCTCCTTTAAAGATATTTTTCTTAAAAGACTTATCCTTAGGCTCCAAATATTGTGTTGTTCCTTTTCCTTTCTTATCATCAAAATGACGTTTTCCCTTATGGAAGTTTTTCTTATAATTCTTTGTTCCTGGAGTAGAAGCAGCAAACTGAACACTTTGAGTTTTTGCCTTTTTCATAGAATCTTCCTCTTGAGTTACTATGGCTATCATCTCATCCATAGACCATTCAACTTTCTGAGTATTATAGGAGGTCCGCATAACATCAAATTGGGGAGGCAGAGACTCAAGAACCCTCCAAATTAAATTGCTCTCACCAATTTCAACTTTGAGAGTTTTAAGCTTATTATAATAGTGGATCAACTTCATAATATGCTCACGCACACCACTAACACCATCATACTTAGTTTTGTCAAACAGAGAGAGATACTCACACTTCTTAGCCTTATCAAAACGAGTGAACTTCTCACCAACAGACTTCAAGTAATCTTTAGCACTCTCACTTTCTGGTATACTTTGTCTTATAGATTTTTCCATAGTGTAAGATATCACCTTAAGGCACACTCTATTGGAGTGTTCCCATTTTTCATAAAGAGTCTTTAGAGCTTCAGTAGACGTGTCAGTAATAGCATCAGGCTTTTCAGTTCTCAGAGCCAAGTCAAGGTTGGCTATAGCCAAATAAAGGTCGAGAGACTCTTTTCAGTCCTCATAATTGGTCCCATTAAGAGTTTTGACAGAGTTAGGAAAAGAGACTGTCATGGAGGAATAAAGAATCATTAAATAAATGATTATGTAATATAGAAAATTGATTCCTCATATACCAGCCAAATATTTTCCTAATAAAAAACTCTAACTCATTATGATCTTGCATCAAAGATACAATAATAAACAAAAACTTATATTACCAAAATTTTAATATCGATAGGATATTTAAACATGATAAAATAAGCATAAATTGTCAACAATATTTTGTATCATAATAAAATTACACTAATAATAATATACCGATAGGGTATAGTTCTTACTAATATAATATAGATCATAACTATTAATAAATAAACTTTTATTTATTCTGAATTTATATCAATAGTAATATATCGATAGGATACAATTATTATTAATATAAATAATTATTATTTCCAACAAATTGATCTGAATTTATATCAATAGTAATATATCGATAGGATACAATTATTATTAATATAAATAATTATTATGATTATTATTCAATCATGCATAATAATTATTAGTATAAGAATATTATATTTCTTTAAACAAAATTCTAATAAATATAATATCCTTAACTAGCACATTCATAATGCGTTCAAAATATCTACTGCCTTCAAAACAGTGATATAAAAAATTACTATACATAAAGTGTGTTATATATGAAAGGCCATGTCATTTCGTAACCGAATAAGAAAAAATAGTGCCACTATTATTACTATGTAACGGCTTGAGAAAAATAATGTCTGCTATGTATCGTAACAGAATGAGAAAAAATAGTGTCAATAATATATGTAACGACATGAGAAAAATAATGCCTCGGAAAACAAATTTACGAAGGATTAAAAAAATTTAAGTTGCAGCCATGAACACAATATTAATCAACGGCACACAGTACACATGCTATAATGGATGTAAGTTTCATAATCACCAATGGGTAAATTAAAACAAATAGTCATACAACATATCTATTTGGCTCTGATACCAATGGAGGGAAAACTAATCGTATAACCTAATTATAGATATGATTGTACGACATATTATAATATCAATAATGCAATAAACATGTTTCATATTTGGTATGAGAATTTGTCTGGTATTTTCTCACAACATAAATATGTATTCCATTTTTAATCAAGCATTATATTTAGGTTAGATCATCAGAATGATGAACTTGAATTTAGAAATAAGCATTAGAAGTAAGCTATCAGAATATTGTCATCCATAAAATTTAAAATAGAGCTCAAAACTGATTACAACCAAATAATCTTCAAATTATTTGAGCATTTTATTGTCACCATTTATTTCATTTATAATCTGATGATGCAACTAACTTAGATATATGATTATCAACTTTTGGACTGTGGGTGCAAGTTTTTATTGGATAAATTCAGAATTTTAACTATGTAATACCTAATACTGTTACAGATCCCAAATTTGGTTGATGTGGACTAAGTTCACAAGTCAGATCAGCTCACAAGTTCACAAGTCAGAATTATCATTCTTATTATGTCATTTTCAAGTTGATGAATATATAACCGGCTTAATAGTTTCAAACATAATCACAATTCTGAACTTAATTTAATTAATTTCTTAAGAGATTCTCCCTACTTCTAAGAGATGCCAAAAGGTCCGATATTTTCTCTAACCTTAAGAAGATTAATAAATATTTCAAAAGAATTAACTTACATTTACATTATTTTTGTATGCATCTTCATTCATAAAACACAACATTAATGTGTTTCTGTCGTTGATAAACTTCATCCCGGGTTAAAGGTTTAGGAGCGATATCAAACTTCTACTCTCCATTAAAAGCCTTCCTCAATCTACGATAAGAATGACCGGATTTTAAAAATTTCTGATGCACAAGGTAAATGGTATTTTTTCCAAACTCAAGTTGGTGATAACAGGTATTAGATTCACAAATAAAACACGTTGTGTCCTTTGACACTATATCCAGCCAAATTACCATATGTAGGAAAGTTGTTGATTGTGCAAAATAACATTGCACGCATCTTAAACTTTTCACCAGAATATGCATCATCAACTTCAACACTTTCCTCCCACAAAAGTCTTTAGTCTTCAATTAATGGACTTAGATAAATATCTATGTCGTTTCCAGGTTGTCGTAGTCTAGAAATCATCATACTTAACAACATATACTTACACTTCATGCACAACCATGGAGATAGGTTGTAAATCGTGAGAAGAATAGGTCACGAAGAATAGTTAGTACTCAGATTATCAAAAGGGTTCATTCCATTGATGGAAAGCCCAAGCCTAAGGTTTCTTGCCTCAGTGCCAAAAACCATAAACAACGAATCAATTTTCTCCCACTGCAAAGAACCAGTTACATGGCGTATGTTTCCATCACATTTTCTTTCATCTGCATGCCATCTAATATTCTTTGCGTCATTCGTATTAGAAAAAATTTTCATGAATCTTTAAATTATTGGCAAGTACCATAACACTTTAGCAGGAGGACTCTTTCTACTAACATTGTCATTGTCATCACCAATGTTGTCCTTCAGCTTGTAACGCGACACCCCACATTCCAGACATTGAACCAAATTTTCGTACTTTTTCTGTATAATATGCAGTCATTAGGGAATGCATGTATTTTGATATACTCCAAACTCATCGGACGCAATATCTTCTTGGCAATAATCAGGAAAATTGTTATCTTCTGGTAGCATTTGTTTTGGAAAATAAAGCAATTTCGTGAAACTTTTATCCAACCTCCCATTTTTGCTTTCAGATTAAACAATTTTAACACCGCAGACAATCGTGTAAAACTTGTGCACCCCTTATATAAAGGGGTGTCCTTATCTCTACATAAAATATCATAGCTATGAACTTTCTTAAAAGAAGATTCTCCAATATCACGGAACATATATTCTAGTCGGTCATTCATATATTCATCTTCATCAACTTCGTGACTTTATGACGCCCTGTTTCACTTTTTTCCATCTCACCATGCCATGTTCATATTGTATAATTTTGACATATACCATCACAACATAGGTGCTGAAATATCTCATCCTTTGTACCTTTATTTATATTCCCGCAATTAACACAAGGACAATAAAATATACTATTATTGTCGGGAATATTTTGATCAGCGTATTCAAGAAATTCAAGAACTCCTTTCTCAAATACGTGACCTAATCTATTAACTTTCATCCAACTACGATCAATAATAAATTTTGAAAATTATATCAAAACAATATTGTGAATGGTACAACAAAATATAAACCTAAAGCATATCGAGAAACTAAAGCATATTCATAACAATAATACAACTCTAAATCTTAAGGATATGAATATCCATTGTAGCAAAGTTATAATATTTTTGTCCATGCTAAGTCTAACAACAAAACATAAAGCATATGAACTTTACATAAAACAGACCACAAAATCAAAAAAGAATGAAGATGGTGAAGATTATCAAGAATTAGGAAGATGAGGAAGAGAGTGAAGTTTGCACAAAACATACCGTACTTTGAAGAGGAAGAGACCAAGAATGAATATAGTGAATATTATCAAGAATGGCGATTCAAATGAATGAAGATTGTGAAAATGAAGATTTTGTTATCGCTATTGTTGTCGTCTCTGTTTCACTAGTTCACTTAGGACATGTGTTGATTGGAAGTTTCGACCAGAGAGCAGCGACATATGGACTGGTCAATAGACTAGATAAAATGTTGACAAAGAGGGTCGACGTCGACAAGAGGGAGGTTGTTGGGTCGACCCAGATGGCATCGGTCGACTAGGTCAACTAAAACCCATGCAAGGAGACAACTATTTGAGCGGGAAATGGATTTGAAATCCAAGAACGTGGGAAGTTACAAAAGTGGTGGTCGAACACGTGACATCACCAGATTCAACATGGCAGTTATTTATTTTCCTATTTAAATCAATGCATGTTTTCATTTCAAGAGGAGCGTTTTTGTAATATTGCAAGAAAAATAATATGAGTACCAAAACGTTATGCGAAAAGAGTTTTCACTCCTACAAAATGTATGATCGCGTCCATATTTCCTTTTTTATAAGCAATTTACGTCATTAAATCCTAAAGTGTTTTGCCTTGTTATATCTTTCTTACTCATTTGCATAAGTTATTTCTCACTCTTTTGTACACGTATTCATCTATTTCAGTCCTTACTAAAAACAATTTTCAGTCTATTTCAAACAAATACCATTCCACCACTTTTCCATATATCCCAAACCAAATGTTTTGGGATTCGTTTGTCCGGTCCCGCAAGTAAACCTGCGTTAGAAGGTCAGAGGTTGTTTGCGTGAAAACTGCGTGCGAACAACATTTATGGAGGAAATAATGAATCTGTTTTGTTTTAATTTATTTATTTATGAATTTAAGTGACACTCGCTTTTTGTAATAGGAAAAATAGAAAAAATGTAGTTATTAGGATTTGATGCTTGTAACATTTACTTTATCACCACAGTTGTTTATCCAACTGTGACTAAATAACTTTCAAAAAATAAAAAATATATCAGGCACATCCAATTTGCGATATTACAACAGTGGAAAGCATAATCAAATATAATATTATGTTATCAAAAGTGTATTTTATAGTCCTGCAACATTAAATAATCCATATAATAATACAATTTTAAAAGAAGTGTTAATTGCATTAATAAATTTTTGTCCTAAGTAATGCTAATAGAAAACAGAACTAATATATCAGTCACAATTATAGTATTCAGAAAGAGTTAATTCTTTTCTGTTGCTAGAATTAATTAATTCATTACGATATATATTTATATGCATGCACTGCGGATTATATGGATACACATAGTAAAAGTAATACGTTAATTCTCTATGTTACAAAATTGATCATTTTTATTCTGTTTTTCTTATAAGCACTTACAAATAATTTGAGAGGAGTATTTGCTTAAAATATTAAATTTAGACTTAGAGTCATGATGTCATCATATTGTTATGATACATTTTTACATAATGGATTATTTCTTTAGAATCCATAAGAATTTCTTTAAATGATCTTATACTGAAACTAAATGTAGAAACTATGTTATCACTTAAATATCTTCTATTTTTTCTTTCACAGTTTAGTTCCTATCTTCAAACAAAGAAAACAAATAAATATAAGACATCGAAATAGTAAAATATAATGCAAAAGCTTGTTGAGGCAGTACCATATCTATTTGGCACCGGTGGTTATAGAAAAGTACTATTGCCACTCGAAATGAAAAAACACAACGATTGAATTTAAAGTGAACAAATTTAATTTGTCTCATTTATTAGATATTTAGTAGGTAGAATAACATGTTAAAAAAATTACTCAGTTTATGAACTCTTATATAAATTTATATTTGTCTCCTTTTTATTTAATCAAATTATATTGTTATGAATTTTAAAAAAATTAAATTGGGACCTCGAGGAATCAAATGTATTTTTAGAGACTATGCGTCTAACTGTAAAATATATAGATTTTTGAATGTGGAGTCTAATGTAATTATTGAATCTAAAAAAGTGAAATTCTTTTAAAAACTTATCACGGAGGATAAGCAAGAGAGTCTAAAAGACCATTACAAAAAAAATTGTTTCTTACCACGTGATTTTCACGTCACAACTTTGAAAATCACTTTACAACACAATTTTTGCGACATGACTATTCACGTGGCAGGAGGATGTGTGACAACTTTTTTGCCACGTGAAATTCACGTCGCAACTTTACCACGTGAATTTCACTTCACAACATTCTGCACATACATCTGCCAAAGACCTTTAAATCTGCTGCCACATGAATTTCACTTCACAACTTTGTCACATGAATTTCACTTCACAAAGTTGTGACGTAAATTTCATTTCACATTTTTGCCACGTAAATTTCACTTCACAACTTTATTTTTTTTAAATAAAAAACTTTTTTACGTTTACGTTATGTTTATTACTGATTTATTAAATAAAATTAATTTTATTTAATAAATAAATATAATCGATTTTAAATAAATATATAATATAATCTGTTTTATTTAATAAATAACATTTGTTTTAATAAATAAGTATTTATATATAAATAAATATAACTTTTTAATAAAAAAAATTATATATTTTTGTTTCAAATAAATATATTAAAAAAAATTGAATAATATTTTCGTTTTAAATATATATTACAATTAATACACATATTTAAACAAAAAAAAAAATATTTAAAAAACAACAACCAATAATATATGAAATTCAGAAGAAAAAAAAATAATGACAAAAATATCTCTTCTTCAATCTCCTTCAATCTTCTTGTTCCAATATTATTTTTTCAATTTTTTGTTCAAATATCTCCTTCAATCTTCTAAACTTTAACATTTTGACATAAAAAAATTGAAAATAAATTAAGTCAAAATTATTAGGTGTGACCCGAAATACTTAAAAAACAGTAGAAGAAGATAAATGATAGAAATACCTTAAGTTTGGAGATGAGGAAAATGAATGAAGGTTGCAATGAGTAAGAGAAAGAGAGTAAAATAAATGAAGGTTGCAATGAGGAAGAGAAAGAGGGTAAAAGTAAATGGAAAATTAATTAAGTTAGGAGATATTGGAAATGAAGAGAGTAGAAGGGAAATGATAAGATTGTATGTAAAGTAAGTGGCTTTGGAAACATAAATGACGTGTTGATTTAAAAGTCCAACCTAGTGACGTGAATTTCACGTCGCAACCTTGTGAAATGAAATTCATGTCGCAATGCCTAACAAATATATTTTAAATTTCCAATTTGCAAAGTGACAAACACGACACTAATTTGCAAAGTGAAAAACATGTCACTAAATTGCAAGGGTCAAAACTTTTGATAGTCCCAACCTGCACATTCTGTACCCCATCACTTCACCATCATATATTTTTCTCTCTTAAACCTTGCGAAGCGAATAACACTTCACAAGCAAAATTTTGAAAATTTCAAACTTCCCACTTCTGTACGCCATGATCCTTTTAATTTTTTTATTTAAATTTAAATGTTGCGACGTGATTTTCACGTCACAACCTTCTTTTTTTAAAATAAAAATCTCATAACCCACGTGCTATCTTTAAACGTAATATTTTAATGTTAAATATGTTAGTGACGTGATAAACACGTCGCAAACGCCTATTTTTTGCCACATGTTTTTTACTTCACTAAATCACGTGGCTGGATACAACATTTCTTGTAGTGGACTAAGGATCTATGACCAAACCAAATTAGTTCTTGACTTATTTCCTTTATCATGTGGAAGGAGATGGTGAGAATTTTGTTCATAAAATTCTTATTATTCTTCAAGTGAAAGATGATCCTAAGACTTAAGGGGAAGAATTAATTTCAAATGATTTCTCTTTTTGGAAGGACACTATCCAAGACAAAATGAATTCGATAATGTCAAACCAAAAGGTGTTTAGACAAAAGAAATGTGTTGATTATTTCAATACATATACACTAGTAGCAAAGACGACAACAATTAGAGTATCATTTAAATTAACCTCTTTTTATGAACTTATAGTTCATAAATAAATGTCAAAACGAAATTTCAATATATAGATCTCAATGTGGAAAGTCACATGAAGAAACCGGAAGGTTATGTGCTTCTTGATAATGAAAAAAAAAGGTGTGCAAACTTGTCAAATTTATGTATGGATTAAAACAAGAACCAAAATAGTGACATCAAAAATTTGACTTTGTCATTACAAGATTCACCAAGTAAGGGGGAGACTTTTGAATCATTATTAAAACACAAATTCAAATATTTTGTCATCATCAAAAGGGGGATATTGAGAAAAATATATCTTATATCTAGTTCAATTTTGATGAAGACAAAGTCTATCAAAGAAGAAAAGGTTCAAAAGAGTCATGCACATCAATGATGAAGTTGATCAAGAAGGTTGGACATAGAAATTCAAGTGAACATTTGGGACAAGTGAACATAACTAAGGTATTTATTGCAATTCATACTATATTACTTTAAATTGCTCAGAATTTAATCTCTCACTTCATCTAAAAACCTTTTTGCATCATCATGCATGGTTATCTAAAAACCTTCATCATCTAATTCTTCTTACAAATGTTTGTACACAAAGTTGTTTGAGAATATTATGATATTGATTTGTCTCCGTGTTGATTATATGATTGATCATTAGCAACGAGATGAATGGAACTTTATAAACAAATTAGTTTCTAACTTCCACATTTAAGATGAATGATCTTGAACTAGTCGACACAATTTTAGGGATCAAAGTAAAGCGAAATAGTGGGGGTTATGAACTTAGTCAAACACATTATGTTGAGAGAATATTTGATAAGTTCAAACACTTACGCTTTAAGAAAGTGACCACTCTACTTGATTCTAGTGTCAAACTTCGAAAGAATAATGGAAGAGTTGTGCCTTAATTGGAATATGCAAGTGTATGCGATGCACTAGAATGACATAACACTTGCAATAAGTAAAATGAGTAGATTTTACTAACAATCCAAATGGTGCGCATTGGAAAACCATCATTAGGAATTTCATCTATCTTATGAAAACTAAAAATCTTGGTCTCCATTATAGTAGATTTTTTGCCATATTGGAATGATATACTGATGTGAGTTGGATATCAAGAGTTGAATATCATAAGTTTTCATTTGGATGGATATTTAGACTAGCTGGGGTGCAATTTCTCAGAAGAGGAAGAAACAAATGTTAATCACTCTTTCAACCATAGAATCAGAGTTTGAGGATCTTGCTTCCACTAGTGAAGAAGTTGAATGATTAAGGGACCTTCTGTTGAAAGTTCCATTGGCTAAAGACAATGTTTCAAAGGTGTTGATACATTGCGGTAGTCAAACCACTTTAACTAAACCATACAAAAAGTGTATAGCAGAAAGTCTAGGCAAGTAGGACTTAGACATTCATTCGTGAGAAAATTGACTAAGGACATAATCATTCACATATATACCTCAAGAGGCATGGATTTGAAACTCCTTGAGTAAGAGTTTCGACATCGACAACAACTCAATCTTACATTAACAGAACATTAACCTCAAGATTCAATGGGTAACAATAAGTCGTTGATTTGAATTTTTGTCGAGCATTTCGTGATAATGTTGACCTTTAAAATGAGGGTTGAGTTTTTATTTAAACTCTTATCGAAGTTCAATACTGAGGGTGTGTGTCTCATGGAAAAGGATACAATATGAACTTCACCTATGTGAATTTCGAGATGGTGTTGTCTCAAAGTGAGAGTTGGAATTTCTCTCACGAAAAATTCATGAAACAAAAAAGTATATGGCCATAAATAAGTGTTGGGTGAGATATGTAGGAGAAGAACCCTTAAAGAATGTGTGTAAGGTAACGCTGGTCTAATCATATGGATTAATGGCTTAAAAGCATTGCTAGCTAACATTTTGATTATACTTTGTGTTGTCCTCACTAAGGTTAAGTTTTAAATCGAAAGATATATAACTTATTAACATTCTTTATACCACTTTTGCTGAAATTAGACTTGTCATTATTAGAACAAATGGGGGTTGTTGGAAATTATGGACAATCAATGTCTATGAGAGTGTTCCAACAATGACAAGAAAAACAAGTGAAGATTAATTTTTGAATTCAGAAACAGGAAACACTTGTGAAGTGTTGCATTAGGTTTGAATTTGTAAATAGGTAACACTTTGTGAAGTGTTGCAAAATTTGAAACAGTGCAACTTTTGAAAACTATTGCTGTAGGCAAAACATTGCAACACTCGGTAAAAGTGTGGATATATGTGAAACAGTGCAACGTTTGAAAAGTGCTTTTATAGGCGAAACATTGCAATATTTAGCAAAAGTGTTGCTGAAAATGTGTATTTCATCAAGGGTCGCAACCTTATAAAACAACGTCAGTTTGACCTATAAATTGAGCATTTCGAATTCAGAAAAAACAGATTAAAAAATCATGCATCCTCTTCACATAATTTCAGACACTCTTTCCTGCATTCGAATCTTGATTCGATTAGAAGGTTAAATTATCCTGAATATTCTTTCATTCCAACTCTAAAACTATAAAAGAGTACTTAAAATACTTTTAAAAAATGTGATTTCGTTCATGATTATAACTTCGATCCATTCGATTTAAATTAATTTTTCTAACCGTCAGTTTAATGTTTAACAGCAACACAAGCTAAGTGAGAAGATTGGAACATGGTGACTACCATTTATCCTTCTTTAACCTTTGAGGACAGGTTATTTTTAACAGGAACACCTAAAAACAAAATGCAGAAAATGACCGAAATTGTTGAGCCACGCGGGCAGTTAGCAATGGATCTCAAGTATAAGAAAAAGGAATGTTAACTCTCTGACAAGGTTGCCTATCAAACTGTTGAAGGATTTAATCCTATAAAGAGATAATTTGACAAATAACAATGACCAAACTGTTGAGGCATCGTATCAGCTTTCCAAAAAATTGTCCTCCCACCAAGAAACAATAATTAATAGTTAGCTATTGAAATAGAACATAATTTGACAAGAAATAACTATAATAATACTATCAAGTAACTTGAAGGTAGCTTAAAAATTCTAATTCAAACGCTTTTCGTATCCTGGAAGCTTCTTTCTTCACATAATGTCATGGGAATTTCGTCAACTTCCACTTTCAATGACTTCAATTTACCCAACGAAGGGAAATTATACTTAACAAACGAGGAATTAAATCGAGAACCTGAGCAATGAGCGATGCGAGCGGATTAGTCTAATGCAAGTATGATCATTTTTTATGGGATTACTTAAGAAGAAAGTAAGAACACAGCCACAAAACATGCAAAGTTAACGTACCTGAAGAGTAGTTGCAGTGAGTGTCAATGATATTACATTAGGAAACTCTAGGAGCCAGTTGAATTGAAAGTAAGGAGGCACACGATTATATAGAAGTACTCGTAGTTTAAGAGAAGAAATATTTCTCCGGCAGATTTTCGGGTATGGAATACAATAAAAAGCAAATGCAGAAAGACTTGGAGTACAAAGATCAATTTTATAATAGTTTTGTCGAAGTTTCTGTGCATGGTAAAATCGACTAGCGTTGTACTTGATATGCAGAGGGTGTTTGTACCTTTGACAGCACAGTTATAAATGAGCAAACTATTCAACCTATTAAAGATCGAAAATGGTTCAGCAGCGCAATGACTATCGCCGACAGTCATCGCCGACGCGTAAAATGTAAAATTCTCTAGTTGCAAGCTAGTCAATGCAGGCAAAATGAGAGAGTTTGGAAACAGGTTTTCATGAACTGAATAAACTGAAAGCTTAAGATATGTTAAAGTATGAGATGAAAAAAAAATGTAAGAGGAATGATGCAAGTTACACAAAGTCCTAAGCGTTGGACATTGTGTGAAACAGCATAATCGACAACCCTTTCGATTAGCTGAGGCTCCAAGACAACCCTTTCGATTAGCTTCACGGTGGGATCTATGGAATATAAGAGCATGAAGATGTTTCCACAAATCCTTCCATCTTAGGGATAGAACACATGTTCGAACAGCTTCTTTGGTATTCAAAAAGGAAAGTATGTGAAGGATAATGCAGTCTGGTAAATCGCTGAGCATGTCTACAATAAGTTCACTATCCTTGAGTGTAATTTTCTTCCTCTGAGTTAGAACAACAAAAAGGGAATTATTGTTTTGGAAGCGATTCCGCAACAGAAAAGAAAAAGGAAAATTGAAGAGTGGAATATGAAGTACCTGGCAATTTGTTGATTTGAGTTTGGAATGCTGAGACGATCGATCCAACTCCAAGTAGTTAAACTTGTGTTTTCTAGGGTTTGTACTCAACCATTCCTAATATTTTGGAGAGTTTTCTAGGGTTTGTACTCATCCATTAATATTTTGGAGTTCTAGGACTACAATTTATTCTGTGGGATTTTAAAAGTTATTAAAATTATTCTCTCATTGATGACCCATACGTTAATTGAGTGTATGTGGCAACAACAAGCGTTATGAACTTAAGTATCTACATGGAGTGCATCAACTCATTTGTCCATATTTTTAAAACACATTGGAATTGTTACCAATTGCATTGCAACAATTATACTATACTCCTTTATAATATAAAGGAGTTCTTTTCATCGTGATAAATAATAGTCTATTATTACTTTTCACACATATCAAAAAATATAATAATTATTATATGAAAAAGAAAAATTATAAAAAAATTTACAAAATTATCTTTCAGTAATAATATTAGAAAGACAAATTTACACAATTGAAATGATAGAGAATAATAAATATTTAAAGATATAATAGAAAAAATAACATTAATGATTCATCGATATTATAAAACGACATATATTATGGTACAAAATATTTTCTCAAAACGACTTATAATTAAAAACAGAGATAGTATTTTCTTCTACTTTCAACATGATTGGTGGTGGAATTATTTTTTATTTATTTATAAATATGCAATAAACAAGGCGTGAGCTTTCAAGACTTTAACGTTTGACCAACACCAGTTATCGAAGTAATTCTAAAAATTACATGATTTTCTTCTTGGAATTCAAGTGCATTTTTCTGCTTATTATGATAACTCTTTTGTCGACTCTGTGAAGCTTTCGTCTTCTCCTGAATCATCTTGATCTTCTCAATAGCCTGTTGAACGATCTCAGGTCCAAGTACGACGCTTTCACTTGATTCATATCAACACAAAAGAGTCTTACACCTCGTCCCATACAAAGCCTCATACGGTGTCATTCCAATACTAGAATGAAAACTCTTGTTGTAGGTGAACTCAATTAATGGCAAGCAGTTATCCCAATTACCCCTTTGTTCTAGAACACGAGTCATCAACACGTCTTTTGGGGATTGGATAGTCCTCTATGTCCGATCGTCCGTCTGCGGATGGTAAGCAGAACTCAATCTCAACTTAGTTTTCAAAATTTCCTGCAAACTCTACCAAAACCTTGATGTGAACCCCAGGTCTCTATCTGATACAATGCTCGAAGTAATACCATGCAGCTTCGCAATATCACTGATGTAAACCTCTGCTAGCTTTTGCAACGGGTAACTAATCTTTAATGGAATGAAATTGGTTGATTTAGTCAGTATATCAAATATTGACCAAATAGAATCACTTCCCGTCATCGTCTTTAGAAAACCTATCAAAAAGTCCATATAGAAATGTTTTCTTATTTCCACTAAGGAATACTCAACGGTTGCTTCACTCCTGACGGCTTCTGAAGCTCGACCTTCGACTTCTAACAAGTCAAACAAGAATAAACAAACTCATAAACATCCTTCTTCATACCCGACCACTAAAACATCTTTTTAAGGTCCTGATGCATCTTTGTAGCACCGGGATGAATACTCAAACCATTCTTGTGACCTTCCTTAAGAATCTTCTTCTTAAGCTCTCACAAATTCGGTACACATACCATATCTCTAAACCTCAAAACACCATTCTCATCAATTCTGAAATCCACCTCTTTACCTTGATTGATCAACACTAATAGGTCAATCAATCCCAAATCTAACCTTCTTTGATCTCGTCCGGAACATTGTTAGTCAACTTCAGCATACCCAATATAATACTCTGCAAGGTCATTTCGCATACCAAACTAAGATCTCGGAACTGCTCAAACAATTCCATCTCTCTAGCCATCAATGTTGACATGTGCAAAGACTTTCTACTCAACATCAACCACTACATTAGCTTTACCCAGATGGTAACTTAACTCAAAGTCGTAGTCTTTCAAGAACTCAAGCCACTTTCTCTGCCTCATGTTCAACTATGTCTGATCAAACCAATACCTCAAACTCTTATTATCATTGAACAATTCAAATCTAGAGCCAAACAGATAATATCTCCAAACTTTAAGCACAAACATTACACCTGCTAACTCTAAATCATGGGTAGGATAATTCCTCTCATGAACCTTCAGCTGGCTCGAAGCACACATTAATACCTAACGTTATGGATAAGCACACCACCTAAACTCGTCTTCAAAGAATCATAAAACACCACAAAGGATTTGCTAGCATATGGTAGAATCAAAGTTGGATATGTCGTCGGCCTCTTCTTCAACTCTTAGAAGCTTTACTCACACTGAGAATCTCACGCATAAGCTTACCCTTTTCAAGTCAACTGTACAACTTTACATATAACTTATTATAGTGCAAAGTTTGCAACGCAACTCTCAGATGTCTTGCATACTCTTCATCTAACTTTGAATACACCAAGATATCGTCGATGAATACCATAACAAACTGATCCAAATAGGGATGAAAGACTTTGTTCATGTACTCCATAAACACACCTGGAGTATTAAACACACCGAACGACATCACTGAGTACTCATAATTACCATATCGGGTTCCAAAAGCAGTCTTTATAATATCTTTAACCTTCACTCGAATCTAATGATAACCTGGTCTAAGATCAATCTTGCGAAAAACACAATCACCTACCAACTGATCCATAAGGTCATCAATTATCGGGAGAGGATACTTGTTATTGATTTTAACCTTATTCAATTATCGATAATCAACACACGACCTCATGTTATCATCTTTCTTCTTCACCAGCAACACTAGTGCTCCTCACGGTGACACATCAGGCCTAACAAACTTCTTCTCAATTAAATATTCTAACTATTTCTTCAACTCGCCCAACTCCGATGCAGACAGTTTATATGAAGCCATTGACACAAGTCTAGCATCAGGTACTAAATCTATGGCAGATTCAACTTCTCTCCCCGGTATAAAATCACAAATGTACTCAGGAAATCCACCAGGAAACTCACACTCCACAGGCACAGGACTAGCCACAACATTGCTCTGTTCTCTCAAAGAAGAGAACATCACGCGCACATGGCCATTCTCCCTCAAAGACATCTCAACTTGACTGGCAGATAATAATCTCGAATCATTACTCTACTCGAGTTTGGGAAACAACACAACCTCTTTAACACCTGCACTTTTGCAATCAACGGCACATTTAACCAACCCTACACACTTGAAACATCTTAGAAAAGAAGAAATGTATCCCCCACTTATTTTAATCTCGCTCTTATTGACAAGCGGTTAGAAAAATAAATAAGCACCGATAGTGTTTCTCACACATGTCGCAAACTAGGAAACAAACAAAATTACACAACCTGGTCAGATGAACCGACCAGGATTTGATACCGTTATGTAACACCTTATTTCCCCAACTCAACATTTAATTAAATTATTCAATATAACTTAACAAATAGAGTGTCAAGCATGTTTCACCATAGCATAAAAGAACCACAAATAACTCTTTCAGAAAATAAGCAGCGGAAAACCAATAAGTTTAATATATAAATCTCAACAACAATAAATGAGAAAGTGGTTCAACAATACTCAAAAGAAATAAGATATGCAACAGAAGAAAACACATAATAGCTTGTTCCCAAATGTTACATATCAGAGCGTTTCCACTGAGACTTGAACGATAAATAACTAAAGTGGAACGACACCATCCTCTAGCATTAAGCATCTACTATTGCACCTAGTCATCTTTACCCCAGAGGAGCAAAGACACAACAACAAATAAAAAGAGATGAGAATACGCTCAAATAAGTTAAGGGTGCAAAATATAGCACGGGTAGTATCACATAAACATGATCACCAACACATAATCACCATACAACAACACACATATTCATCATTCACCCACAACACCAAACAATCACATGTTCATTTACAATATCAAAAAATCATAATGATAACTCAATCAAGAATGCAAGTATATATGCAATGTCTCCTCAACTCGACAACAAATGCAAATGTGATACCGACTCTTTGTACACCAGAGATATGTTACTGATATTCATCCACAGTCGCTCCTGTCGCTACTGCGAAAATCGGCGCCGGCTAAACAGAAGAGTCGCCAACGTGCGTTATTTATCCCAAAGGAGGGAAAGGAAACGCTCGAAGTAAACCTAACGCAAAGACGGGAAAGGTATGGTCATCGCAACCAAATCCTAGATTCGGGAGTCGGTTACGCAAGAGGAAGGTATTAGCACCCCTCACGTCCGTCGTACTCGACGGGATCCACGCTTGTTTTCTGGTACAGATTGTTATTCTATCTATTCTACATGCCTGAGGTTAAAAAGAAAGAAAATGACTCGGCAAAGTATCGCACTTTATGCCTACGTATTCCCGTCTGGAACGAGAAATCAGAGTCAATGTAGTTCGCCTATCTACTGGAAAGGAGGGGAAGGTTGCTCGCTAGGATATCGCATCCTATGCCTAGGTACTTTCATACAGCATGAAAGATCAGAGCAAACGTAGTTCGGGCTACGGAAGACACAAGCTTGTCTGACTGTTTTTTTTATCTTTCTGAAAAAAGTTTTCTCCTGAGTACGGGTCCAAGCGGACAAAAAATGACATTTTGATGTTTGTTTTCAGTTTTTTACGCAAGAACTGTCTTTTATGGTGTTTGCAATCTCTGACGCACTAGAGACTATGATTTGAGGGTGACTACGTCGTATGTCACCCTAAGGGTAACACACTAAGTAATCAGATTACTGAAGAGTGACCCTCCAGCAACCTTCCTCAAATAGCTTAAGGCTCGTAGCGTACGACATCGGTTATCCTTATTATTGCGTTTTGAATGATTTTGAGATAGAAGAGAAAGAACTCTAAAACCTAGGGTTTGAAATGGGAATCAAAACTACCCTAATGTTGTCATGCATGGATTAACACCTAATGTCTGTCATATTTCTCTCTTGCGCGGAGAGAAACAGAGATCCTAGGGGATAAACGGAAAAGAAACATCATATGCAGTAAACAGTAAAATACATGAGATAGCAATACAAGCGAGGCAAGGGAGTCCCACTCAACCTCGAACCGGGGAAAACAATAGGCAAAGTGAAACAGCTTCACTTCAAACCTAAGGGGAAAATTAACAAACAATACAGCAAAGAAAAATAAAACCCCAAAACCAGCTCTGACAGCCACACCAGCTTCTACAGCAGCAGCTCTGAAAAACATCAAACTCTGATAGTTGATTAACAGCAAAACAATACCATCTTCAAGTGAACCCCAAGATCAACTCTTCAATGATCCCTTACACTCCAAGCAACACCAAGCTTTAGCAAGCAATGAACCCCAGCAGTTGACAGCTTCAGACATCAGACATCTTCAAACAGCGGTAAAACCCTAATTCAACAGTTGAACAGCTTTGACAGGCACAAACTTCTCCCTCACCCATCTTAAATGCAATGAACTTTATCTTCAATGAACTTCTATCTTCAATGCCAGCACTCCAGAAAAGAATCACTTAACAGAATAAGTTGAATGCTAAACAGCTTATTGACAACCACAGGAAGCCTATAAGTGTTTAACATTATGAGAGACAGGTTCCCTCAAAGTTCTGCTTCCCAGATAAGCCACTTATCCCTCCAAAGGAGGGATGTGAATATCTTAGAAGGACTTTTAGTCATTGGGAGGAATGGAAGCACAAGATGCTTTCCATGTTTGTGGAAGAATTCAGTCTAATCTAAGGCTCTGCCTATTTCTCCTATTTCCTATGTCTTCAAAAACCATCTTCAAGCACAAGAATCCCCAAGCTCCAAGCATTGATACTTGCCTTCAATCCTCTCACATACTTCCCCATGCTCCCTAATCCAAACCCAAGCCCAACACCCCAAAGAAATACCCAAAACCCAAGCAAACAGAATAACATCCCAAGTGGGAAACACACCAATATCAACCAAATTGCAAAAATCAGGTAAAAATAGTAAAACTCAATATAAAATCCTAATTAAATTTCTAGGGGGCCCTAACTATGTACCCTATACCCCATATAAACCCCAAGACCTAAATCAATCTAAAAATCCCAAAACTATGCACTGAAATGCACCTATGCAAGTTGAAACCCTAATCCTGATCACCCTAAAATTGATGGTTCAAAACTATCATAAATTAAATCACAAAAATGTGATAAAATTCCAGGGGGAACCTAATACTCTAATCTAACCATGGCAAAAAGAATTACATCAAAATATGAAATACAATGACCATACTAAATTCAGCAAGTAACATATACCAAGTGAAAATGAAATAAATGCCATAAAATGTAAAAATGCACCAGAAAATAAAAAATGAATGAAATACCAATTTTATTCTTTTACAATCTTCTTGATGTCTTTATGAAAATGAGGGAAAAATCCCATGTAAAAACAACCATTTTTCAATTTGTTATGATTTTTTTTACTAAATTATATGCAAATGAAAATCAATTAAAAATGAAAAATACGTGTGGCAAATAGCAATTTCTACAGTTCAGAATGGCAACTGGGCTCAGGAGGGGGGGTGCCAATAGTCAGCACGCTGGGCCCAGTAATACTTCAGAAAAAACATCAAAAACCAAGAAAAAAGAATAAACGGGGGGGGGGGGGGGGGGTGGCGAATGGCAAATAATTACCCTGCATTCCTGATTGGGCCCCATGCTGGGGGTGTGGATAGCGAATCAATCTGGGCCCAAACGCAAAAACACACATGGGAAGAGGGGTGCAATGGGAAAACTGGGGATGATTAGCAAAAAAAAATCCCAATGGGCTTGAGCCCGAATCCATTACCACCTAACTGAGCAACAAAATCCTAATGTTAAGCCCCCTCCCTCACTGTTCACCGTCTTTCTCAGCAAGCCCTAGCGGCGTTCCTTCATTCTCCCTTTCCATCCTCTCTCTCAATCTCTCAGCCTCTCAAACCTTTGTCAACCCAGATTCCCCACAAAGCAACATCATTAACCTATCAACTCCGAATCTAAACTAATCTTGCTCAAACACAACCTAGTTTTTTTAGCTAACAACCCAAACTACGAGAATCAACAAGTTCAGAACGAAGGAGAAAAGGGAACCTGGATAATGCTATGAAGACTTTCTGGACGCACCTGATTAAGATGGCGAAGTCGAAGACGCGTGAAGATCTACGGATATTGAAGCTTGGACGATGAAGGTCACTTGGATGTTTTGACGAGAAAACCTGACGTCGTTGAAGATCCCTATTGAACGTGCGAGGATCTGTGAAGATCGTGAAGAGAACTGAAATCTGGAGCAATCTTGATGGACGTTCTTGGCGAAAACGCTTGCGGATTGATGATGTCTTTGATGTTTCTGGAAAATCTGGAGGAAATCTGGAGAAATCTGGAAAAAAACTGATGATGAAGATCTTGGAATCTCAGTGGCTTGATGAAGATCTGAGTTGCTGGAAAAACGTGAAGAACACGTTCAAAGATCTTGAAATTAAAGAACACGTTTGAAGATTCCGGTGGCTGTGATGAATTCTCCGGCGAGATCTTTGAATCTCCTGTGAGATTGATGGAGGATGAAGAAAATCGATGATACTTGGATGAACTTTCTGAGAAACTCCAGTTTCCGGCGAGCTTACCGAACTCCGGCAACTGTTACGGCGGAGAGGCGGAGGTCCGGCGGCGTTTGCATGTGCGCCGGCGAAGAGGGATTAGTGGGATACGCGTGGCAAGCTTGCAGTGAGTGTGGTTGTGGTGGAGTCTGAAGCGAACGCGTGGCACAGAGGGGAGAGGGAGAAAAGACACGTGGGATCAGAGAGAGTCAGTGGGGTGTGAGTTGTCAATAGAAAATTGATGAAGTGGCTGCAGATTGTGAGGTGGCTGAAAAATTTGCACACGCGTGGCATCTTCTTTTATAGACACCTGGCGCAATTCTGGACCTTCTGACTGGGCCTTGACTGGACACCTGGCCCACTATTAAGGGATAATGACTTTGATTAAAGAATTAAAACTGAATTAAATGCTAATGAGCTACCTAATTAAACCCTAATTAACTAAACAAAAATTAATTTTAAAAAATCCTAATTAACTAAACGAAAATTAATAAAAAAAAACCCTAATTAACTAAACGAAAATTAATAATAAAAACCCTAATTAATCCTAAAACAAAATTAGCCCTAATTAACCTATTAAAAAACAGAAAAAAGATTATTTAATATCTATTTATCTATTTAAAATTCCAATTAAACCTATAAAATCAATTTAAAAAAATCTAATAAAATCTATAAAAAAAACCTATTAAATTCTATATTAAATCTATTAAACTAATTAAAAAATCTAATCTAACATTATTATATTCCCCTTTTTTTTAAACTATATCAAAAACTATTATTAAAAAAAAACTAAAATCTATATTAAACTACTCTATTTAATGATAAAAAAACTAATATCTAAAATGTTAAAAATCTATTAAATCTATTAAAAAAAAAGAATATCTATCTTAAAAATCTAAAAAAAAAAAAAAACTATTTACTTCTATTAAATTTTATAAAACAGAATACTAACCTATTTAATATCTAACACAAATAAATCTATATAAAAAAAACTATTAAAAATGCATTAAAATCTAGAAAATAAAAGAGAAAATTCTAAAAATGTCAGGAAGCCGATTAAATCGATTAAAGAACAATTGCACAACCATAGTGAAACTCGGGCACCGAGATGGCCTGAAAACACAGGGAACGGGCACCAATTCTCAAAATACGCTTATCCAAACCGGCCTGAATTGCCTGAAGCGCCAGGGGTTGCAATCCCGATAAAATCAATCTGACTGAGGAAAATGCAATGCATGCAGTATGCGAATGCGAATGCAGAATGCGTCGAAACATAAACCAGATATGGGACCCGATTGATCAAATTTTGGGGTGCAACAGCTGCCCCTATTCAAGCGGCTTGGACCCGACTGGGTGAAGAGCGAACGGCCTTCAAACATTCGAGGTACGAGACGGTTGAATACTAAGAACCTGGAAATTTGCCAACCGCAGAAATAAACTGCACCAAATGCTTGGACAACACCATCCGCTGACTGGATCTGGTTGTTACGGCAACAACTGATCAATTAGCGACCGTGCTGGGGATTATTTTCATCGACCTGAAAAAGATTCTATCATTTCGGGGATAAAAATCTGTCCACCTCCTGTCAACACAGAGAAATCCTGACGACCTCGCTGGGGAAACAGTTCTGTCAAATATATGAACACATTCTGTCTTGTCCTGAGACACATACTCTGTCTATCATGGGAAACCATCTGCCTGAATACGAGAGATTCATCCGCCTGTTCCATACGGGAAAAGTCATCTGCCTGATTACAGGAAAATCCATCCGCTTGCTTCATACGGGAAAAGTCGTCTGCCTGATTACAGGAAAATCGTAACACATCTGCCTGATACTTACAGGAAAGTTCTTCTGCCTGCTTCATACAGGAAAATCATAACACAATTGCCTGATACTTACAGGAAAGTTCTTCCGCCTGCTTCATACGGGAAAATTATCTTAATACCGTTTCTCTGCTTACCTCTGCAGTAGCCAAATCCGTTGGTCCCATCCCACCAACGACTTTGAGGAGGACTCTAACTGGGGATAGTAACACGAGGAAATCACGGCGACTTCCTCGGGAACAATACTTTTGTCAAATACCAGAACACAACTCACATACTCTGGCTATTCGGGGAGAATTATCTATCTGGATACTGGAACATTCATCCGCCTGCTTCATATGGGAAAAGTCATCTGCCTGATGCAGGAAAATCCATCCGCCTGTTTCATACGGGAAACTATAACACATCTGCCTGATTCATACAGGAAAGTTCATCCGCCTGATCCTTACGGGAAAATACAACACATCTGCCTGATACTTACAGGAAAGTTCATCCGCCTGCTTCATACGGGAAAATCATAACACATCTGCCTGATACTTACAGGAAAGTTCATCCGCCTGCTTCATATGGGAAAATCATCTGTCTGGATACAGGAACATTCATCTGTCTGAGTACAGGAAATATCGTCCGCCTGCTTCGTACGGGAAAACACAACACATCTGCCGGACACATACAGGAAAGTTCTTCCGCCTGCTTCATACGAGAAAATGCAACTCATCTGCCTGATACATACAGGAAAGTTCATTTGCCTGATTCTTACGGGAAAAGATACAACTCATCTGCCTGATACATACAGGAAAGTTGATCCGCCTGCTTCATACAGGAAAATACAACATTGGATATAGCTTCCTAACCTGTTCGCGGTAGTAGCTAACTCCACTAGGGATATTCTGAAAATAACTGCCCGACACCCGTTTTGACAACAAGTGACCACTTCTGAAATCTTGATTTATAAAACCCTGAAATGTTGCCGCAACAGCAAACCTGAAGAAAAACACTCCGCTGGTCGGATAAGAGAAACTTCAGCCAGTAACTCTGTGGGGAATAATGATAAGAACTGTGTCATCACATGTCTCACGGTGAGACTTCGATCGTCTGGTAATGGATCTGAGATAGAACCCCGTACTCCTGTTGAGAAACACACCTGAAAAACCAAAAGGTTAACCAACCTAATTTATGTTTCAAAATGCATATGTTTGGCAATGGCGTAATGCTCCATACGGCATGGAAATGCTACGCGTTTTGGGTAGATGCAATCATGATAATGCATGCAAATGAAAATGCAGGCTCAGGCTGCTGGGGAGCTCTGATAAGCTTGCTTCAACACGGCCGTTGAGGACAAACACCACCCTGTTAGGGATGACCAGATATCGCGAAATATTCTGGCAAAATAAATGCCTGAGACACCACCAACTCTGCCGGGGAGAGATTACACATCGATTTCCACTGGAGGAAAGAGTAACGCCTGCTGGAAAGACTAACTCAATTGGGAAAGAAACGACCCATCTGGGAGACAACTGTCTGGATACAGTTTACAAACTCGGAGCTACCACTCCGCTTGGGATAATCATCCTGACGAAGGCATGACGACCTGCGAGGAGGAAGAAAACCATCCTCGGTAGGGATACTCCTTTCTGAACTTACTATCTTGGTTGTGCGCCATGGAAATCCTCCCTGCTGGGGATTGAACGTGCACATCTTCGACTCGCTGGGGAGTATAAACTCTGCATGAGACACTGATTCTGTCTTGCTGGGGATACCCTGTGGGGGGTAAGTTGCGATTAGCTGGGGAGAGTGATCCCTCTTCGGTAAGGGATAACACATTTCAACTCCTGGGGTGAGGCGCAACCTGCATGGGGATTAGCGTCACCAAATCAAGTCTTTCACCACGAACCTCCGGCTGGGGCCACAATTCCCTGATCGTTTGCTTCAAAGGTGAGGACCCTGCAAAACACAAACGAGACAAGACAAATCTATACAACCAAATCTATTCGGGTTAGTGTCCGTGACATTACTTCAGTCAATTCGAAGTTTTAGCAATTATTGGCAAGGACCAGCAAAGTTATGCACATGCAAGTTCATCGGAACATTGGCATTTTCCACATACAAAACAGTAAAGCACAAACATCAAATGCTGAATAACACGTTTTATTAATGACAGGCCTCTGAATAGGAAAAGTTTTGTACATCGGATGCAACTCCTGGAAAGAGGAAGTTACGCACACACACATACATATATGCATAAAAATACAAAATACAAAATGAATTTGTACACATGTCGGCGACGTGGTGCAGACAAACATCATGAGCTGATCCTCCTATGACTCGCCTGACTCCGTTGCTTTCTCGATATTCAATTTTCGGAAGAGATTGTATCTGATAGACGAACCCTCAGGTGTTCCCAAACCACTAAGCACGGTAGTATCAAATTCGGACCGCAGTCATTTGCTTTTTCAATCCCTAACTTTTGCGTGAATCGCCCTTTGCGGGTTTTCAATTCACCGGGATACCCTTTTTTGCCGAAGTCGCCCAGTGTAGGTTTTCGACTTCGCGGGTGTACATCTTTTTAATTTTATCCCTAACTTTTGCCCGAACCTTTTATTCTGTTTTTGGTTCGCCAGGATGCCCCATTTTTGCCTGGACTCTCTTTTTTCTGTCCAGCGGGTCAATTTTAAGAAAAGTATTTTTTAACTGCGTCCAAATTCACAGGCGACGTAAAGTCTTTACGGTCCATGATGGACAACAACAATGCTCCTCCTGAGAAGACTTTTCTAACAACATAGGGTCCTTCGTAATTAGGAGTCTACTTGCCCATGTGATCTGTTTGTGGCGGGAGAATCCTCTTCAGCACAAGGTCGCCCGTCTGAAAGCTTCGAGGATGTATCTTCTTATCGTACGCTTTCTTCATCCGGCTCTGATATAACCGACCGTATGCTAAAGAGGCTAGCCTCTTCTCATCCATTAAACTCAGCTGGTTCAACCTTTCTTTCACCCATTCTGCCTCGTCAAGTTGGACATCTCGTAAAACCCGCAGGGAAGGAACCTCAACCTCCAGCGGTAATAATGCATCCATTCCGTATACCAACGAAAAATGGGTTGCCCCGGTTGATGTGCGTACCGTCGTACGATAACCGTGCAAAGCGAAAGGTAGCATCTCGTGCCAGTCCTTATAGGTCACCACCATCTTCTGAACAATCTTCTTTATGTTCTTGTTGGCCGCTTCGACAGTGCCATTCATCTTGGGTCGGTAAAGAGAAGAGTTGTGATGTTCCATCTTAAAATTCTGGCACAGCTCTTTCATCATCTTGTTATTTAAATTCGAACCGTTGTCGGTGATGATCCGCTCAGGGATTCCATATCTGCAGATGATATCTCGTTTGATAAATCTGGCGACCACTTGTTTGGTGACATTGGCATATGACGCTGCTTCCACCCACTTGGTGAAGTAATCGATTGCCACCAAGATGAACCAGTGTCCGCTAGATGTCGTAGGCTCGATCTTTCCAATCATATCAATTCCCCACATCAAGAACGGCCACGGTGATGACATCACACTCAGAGGACTTGGGGGTACATGGACCTTGTCCGCATAAATTTGGCATTTATGACATCTCTTTGCAAACTTGAAACAGTTTGTTTCTATAGTTAGCCAGTAATAACCTGCCCGCAGCAATTTTCTCGTCATAGCATGCCCACCAGCATGTGTGCCAAACGTACCCTCATGTATCTCTTCCATGAGCAACTTCGCCTCTTTCTTGTCTACACAGCGTAGCAACACCAAGTCGTGGTTTCTTTTGTACAGGATACCGTCAGGATTCAAATAGAAATTGCCAGCCAATCTCCTGAGAGTCTTCTGATCTCGACTGGATGCCCCAGTCGGATACTCCTTATTCTTCAGGAAATTCTGGATGTCATAGTACCAGGGTTTATCATCAGATACTTCGTCAATAGCAAATATGAAGGCAGGTCTGTCAAGCCGAGAGATAACAATCCGGGGAGCCTCGTTCCAGAAATTAACTTTATACATCGAAGACAAAGTCGCCAGGGCGTCAACCATTTGATTTTCTGCTCGCGGCACGTGATGCAATTCAACCTTGTCGAAGAAAGGCAACAGTCTCCTTGCATAATTCATATATGGTATCAAATTGGGTTGACGTGTCTCCCATTCTCCTTTTATCTGATTCACCACTAGAGCCGAGTCTCCGTATACATCCAGATGTTTGATTCGCAAATCAATAGCTTCTTCCAGACCCATGATGCAAGCCTCGTATTCAGCCTCATTATTGGTAACAGGAAATGTCAATCGAGCAGTAAAGGGGATGTGTGACCCCTGAGGAGTAGTAATAATTGCACCTATTCCGCTACCGTAGGAATTTACAGCTCCATCAAATATTAACTGCCACTTGGAACCCAACTCTGGTCCTTCGTCCGGCAACAGCTCTTCCCAATCTTTCATCTTTAGGTACATGATATCCTCGTCAGGAAAATCAAACCTCATCGATTGGTAGTCCTCAACAGGCTGCTCCGCAAGGTACTCGGACAAGACGCTACCTTTAATAGCCTTTTGCGAGACATACTGAATATCATATTCGCTTAACACCATCTGCCATTGGGCAATTCTTTCGGAGAGTGCTTGCTTCTCAAACACGTATTTGATTGGATCCATCTTTGAAATGAGCAGGGTTGTATGATTTAGCATGTATTGCCTCAAACGTTTGGCGGCCCAGGCTAGCGCACAACAAGTTTTCTCAAGCATTGAGTATCTGGACTCACAGTCGGTAAACTTCTTACTCAAATAGTAGATCGCATGCTCTTTACGTCCGGTCTCGTCGTGTTGACCGAGAACACAACCCATACTTTCCTCAAGAACCGTCAAATACATAATCAAAGGTCTCCCGCCCACTGGGGGTATCAAAACAGGAGGTTCTTGCAAGTATTCTTTTATCCTGTCGAACGCCTTTTGACAATTTTCATTCCAGGTCACAGCCTGGTCCTTTTTCAACAGCTTGAACAATGGCTCGCATGTCGCAGTTAGGTGAGATATGAACCGGGCGATGTAGTTCAACCTCCCTAAAAACCCACGCACTTCTTTTTCTGTTTTAGGCGTCGGCATTTCTTGTATTGCTTTTATTTTCGCAGGATCAACCTCTATTCCTTTTTCTCTCACGATAAACCCCAGCAGTTTACCTGATCTCACCCCGAAGGTGCACTTGTTAGGGTTCAGTCTCAGCCTGAACTTCCTAAGCCTCTTGAATAATTCCAGCAGATTAACCAAATGCTCCTCCTCCGTCTGAGATTTGGCAATCATATCATCAACATAAACCTCGATCTCTTTATGCATCATGTCATGAAAGAGAGTCGTCATAGCACATTGATATGTTGCCCCAGCATTCTTCAATCCGAAGGGCATCACTTTGTAACAAAATGTTCCCCAGGGAGTAATGAAGGTAGTGTTCTCCATGTCTTCTGGCGCCATTTTAATCTGATTATAACCCGAGAAGCCATCCATGAAGGAGAATACAGAGAATTTAGTAGTGTTATCAACCAGCACATCAATGTGAGGGAGTAGGAAGTCGTCTTTCGGGATCGCCCTATTCAAATCACGGTAGTCTACACACATTCGCACTTTACCGTCTTTCTTCGGCACTGGCACAATATTAGCGACCCATGAGGGATATTTTGTAACAGCTAGGAAACCAGCATCCCACTGTTTTTGAACTTCCTCCTTAATCTTCACAGCCATGTCCGGTCTAGTTCTCCGGAGTTTCTGCTTAACTGGCGGGCATTCTTCTTTTAATGGCAGACGGTGAACAACCATATTCGTATCCAGCCCAGGCATATCCTCATACGACCAAGCAAATACATCACTATACTCCTTGAGCATCTCAATCAACCTTTGCTTGATGTCGCTTTGCAGCGCAGCCCCTATACGGATGTTTCTCTCAACCCCTTCCGACCCCAAATTGATAATCTCGATGACCTCTTCATGAGGCAGAATGATTCTTTCTTCTTGTTTCAACAACCAGGTCAGCTCTTCTAGTATGTCGCCATCTTCAACAATTTCTTCCTCAGCCTGAAATACCGGGTGCTCGAAGTCGAAGTGAGTCATAGGCGGTTCATAGATGTCATCTGAAATAGTAATCCTACAAAGGAAATGGTTAAATGCTTCAAAACGCATACAAAGCAAATAACCATGTTGCCATTTTATTGTAAAAGATAAAAACAGGAAAAACAGAGATCACAATATTTGTACATGAAAAACGCCTTTTATTTAATGATTAAACAGTGCAATGTACATAACAGAAGGGCCCTAAGCAAAATCACGATGCCCCGGGTAGGACACCGGATTGTTCAACAATTAATAAAACAAAGCATTATTGTTTCGTTGTCACAGGAACAGTCTCCTGAATAGACCAATTGCAAAGCCCTTGTCCTGGCACGCTCGGCTGAATCCATGCGTCCATGTCGCAGTCGTTGTCCCCTTCCTCGGAATCTGAAACAGCATTGATGGTCTCGTAACACACCCCACTAGCCGTAATTGTTATTGTTTTCCTTGGAATCGTCACCGTAGCAACATCGTTTCGCCCCTCACACAATGCCTCTACAGGCTTTTCAACCGCGGTTCTATCAAACTGCAAGGTATCCTCATTCATCAAAGCCTGAATACCCTGCTTTAACTCACTGCAACCCTCTGGCTTTATCCAACAATCCAAGCAAAATTCATCACACCCTGGGAATACACCCCCCTTTAGCAACCTGATTTTAATCTCACCCAACGGTGTCTTCAGCTCATTGACATCCGTCACTAGATTCAGATTCTCCTCAGTCAAAATGGCATTTGCCCCATGATTGGGCATAGGTTGTTGTACTATATTTGGACCTGCCTGTCCAAAGTTAATAGCTTTGCTGTCTAACAAGTCCTGAACCTTATGCTTAAATGCCTGACAAGCTTCTATATCATGCCCGGGTGCCCCGGAATGAAACTCGCAATGCTTGTTGGCGTCATATCCGTACGGAAGTACTGCCCCAGTAGGCGGTGCCAAAGTCCTCTTTTCGACCAAGTTCAAACCTAGCAGAGTCTGGAGGAGCTCTGCATACGTGGAAGGAGGTGCATCGAACACTCTTTTCGGTCTTGTGTTTTGTATCCTTCTCTGGCCAGGATTTTGTCCCTGCTGTTGCTACGGTTGTTGTTGTTGTAGCTGTCTTTGTTGAGGAATCGGGATCGTGACGCTAGCTATCTGCTGCGGCTGAGCATACTAATGTCTTCCTCTGCCCCTGCCCTTGCCACCAAACACTGCACTGGAATCACCCTGACGTCGACCCCCAAATACTTTTCTATTACCTCCTGACGAAGTGGACTCCCCAGCTTGGAACCTTCCCACCTTAATACTATTCTCAATCATTTCACCCATCAAGATCAGATCAGAGAAACTGCCCAACGCAACAGGAAACAACTTCTCATAGAAAATCCCCGTGAATGTTCCAATGAACATATCGTTCATCTCCTTCTCCACTAGAGGAGGATGCACTCTTGCCGCCATGTCGCGCCACCTTTGCGCATATTCTTTGAAACTCTCCCCAGTTTTTTGTGACAAGCCTTGCAGCTGGACCCTGTTTGGTGCCAGGTCACTGTTGTATTTGTAATGTGTCACAAACGCCTCAGCCAGTTGCCTCCATGTTTTGATCTGAGTGGGCTCCAGCCCCATATACCACTCCAGTGGCGGTCCGGACAGGCTATCTTGAAAGAAATGCATCAGCATTCTTTCATCATCGAGTAAGCGGACATCCGTCTGTAGTAAGAGCGAACGTGCACCTTCGGGAAAGTGTCTCCCTTGTACTTATCAAACGTGGGAGCTTTAAACTTCAGCGGTACCCTCAGGCCAGGCACCAATCCCATTGTAGTCATATCTAAGCCAGTAGTATTCTGACTCACTACACCCTTCATTTGTTCCTCAAGCATTCTGATCCTTTGCACAGGATCCACAGGTCCTTCAATACCTCTATTAGAAAAGGCATATTCCTGTTGGTCTTCAACCCAATTAACATTCTCATTTCCGTACCCGTCATACCCATTGTTACGACCAAATCCAGTCTGATTCATCATAGGACCCCGTCCTCTGTTACCATACCCTTGAGTGACCCCGGCAGGTCCAAAAGGCATCACTCCATCACCATTTCCGTTACCGAATCCACCATAGCCCTGATTAGCATTACCAAAACCATCATATCCGAAACCCTGGGTGTTGAAGCCGAACTTCCCATCCTGATTGACATAATCAAAACCTTGATCATTATAGCCGAACCCGTTGTTGCCAAAGCCATTACCTCCATTATTACCACCACCCAGATTGGCGTCTCCGAATCCAACATTATTAATGACAGTCTCATTACCAATTCCTGTATTACCATTCCCGGCGCCAACGCCATTGTTCACATTCACCACAGGTATATTCACCACAGGTGGAGCCACAGGCGTAGGAGTACCATCCCCATGAATGGTTTCAACGCGTACATAATTGTGGTCTTCGTTTCCATTCCCAGCACTTCTCGCCAGCAATGGCTGCACCAAAGTCTGCAGGCTTTCCTGCCCCTTCACAACTGTCTCTATTGTCTGCATGAACAGCGCCAACTTTTCACGCATCTCCTGCATCTCGTTTTGCATCTGGTCCATGACTCTTTTGCAGTTGGTACGAGTAGAGTATCGGTGAGGGCGTTGACTTTCAATCCTGGAAAAACCTGGAGATGCAGGAAATGAGATACAGTTAAATAATTACCTGGTAAATGCAATATGAATGTGTATGCAAATGCGACATGTGTTTGTGCATTAGGGAATATCACTCCTCAATTCTAGTGCCAATGTACTTTTGTGTCGTGCAGTGCTGTGACAAAGCGGTGATAAGAAGCTCAGATACATTCACAGAAGAAACAACTCATTTATTGCTGAAGGGCCCCCTGAACCGGGAATACAATATACAATAACAAGGAGGCATGACCTCAACCAACAATCCTGGTGATGGTCAGCACGATGCAAATAAAGCATACACAATAGTACATAAAACGATCACGTGCGGCCATACACCCGATACTCTTCCAGCAGCCTTTTGGTCTTCTGATGGTCTGGCTAAGAAAGAAATCCTTCGATAAGTAGATCTCTTCGCTTGAGAACACGCCGTAAATCACCAATAGATTCCTCCCATGCCCCTTCTCCAAAGCAGTCATCTAACTTCCGTTTCTGAGATGCAGACTCCTTCTTGCACTTGATAACTTTGTTCAAGGAATTCTGGACATCATACCTCCGCGTAACCTCTTCTTCCAACCTCCTCTGGCTAGCTTTCAACTGACCTTCCAGCTCAGAGATCTGCAGCCTCAGTTTTTCTTTTCTTTCCTTATTGCCGGTCAGCGTGGCATTCCAGGTTTTGTTGAACGCAGAAATCTCCCAGTAGGCGATATCAAGTTACTTCTTCTTGGACTCCAACATGTCATGAGAGCTTTTGAAGTCTTTTCCCAGGCGTTCACGCTTCTTTTTCTCTTCTTCCAGTTCAGCACCTAACCTGCTTATCAACTCAGTCTGCTGTTGGAAGGAATACACAGCCTCGTTTTTCTCCCTCCGGATTTGAGCCAATTCCTTCTCTAACTCTTCATTGATCTTTATCAAGTCTTCCTTTTCTTTCACGACCTGCTCATATACATCAATAGCCATAGTAGTCGGTTCCTCAATTGTAACAGGACGTGATACTGCTGGAAAATGCATCTGCACCTGTCTTACCCTCTCTTGAATCCACACCTTGTAAGGCATATAGGCTTGACAATCATTCTTGCCTAGTAATGGTTTCCCTCTTCTGCAGATTTGGTTCCAAGCATGTTGAAGCTTGGCCAATAATTCCCCACTCAGGTCACCAGTGAAATACAGAGATTCCTGTACTTCTTCTTCCTTCGGTGGACTCTTCAAAGCATACCCAAATTGTCGAACCAACAAAGATGGGTTGTAGTTAATACATCCCTTCCTTCCAATCAAAGGAACGTTGGGAAACCCGACACAACTGAAGATAATCTCTGACCCCAATAAGTCTCTATCGAACCAGACAATGTCTTCTGAAGAAAGTCCCATTAGACGCTCGGACCATTCAGCTGTATCTGCAGACTCAACAAAAGGACCCTTCTTGGGCAGATGGCTCTCAAACCACATATTCAGCAATGGTACACAACAATGGACATTCTTCCCCCTTCTGTTTTCATTCTTATAATGCAAGGAATGATAGAAATCTCCAATCAAGGTAGGCACCGGGTTGCCTGCAGCAAACAAGTGGAATGCATCTAAATCAACGAATTCAGGCAGATTAGGGAACAGTATAAACCCATAGATGCACAAGGCAAGAACAGCATTAAACACAATCCAGCAGCCACTTTTGGCATATTCTTGAGCTTTGCCAACCAAAAACTTGAGAGAAAACCCCGAAACTCCGTGCCAGGAAGTCAACAACAACTCTGCAGGATCCATATACAAGGGAACAGCTAAGTCTTCCAGCTTAGGCTTAGCATCAAAATGAATGAAGGGCACTCTGTTCTGAACTGGCAACTCTAGAAATTCAGCGTACTCCTCCAGGGTTGGAGCCAAAATGAAGTCCTGGAACATAAAACACCTCAAGGAGGGATCATATAACTGCATCAATGTATATAACCCATTCAACTCACATGCAGTTGGTCTGCAAACCAAACTCAGTAGCTTCCCATAGCTCTTCCTAAAACTTCTCTTCACATCATCGTCAGCTAGGGAAATCAGACCCAACAGAAAGGTCACATCAGGAGTAGGCAACTTATACGCAACAGTCTTCCTCAAAGTACTCATAATAACATATAGAAGTCCAGAGCACTAGAATCGGGAAGTATGAAAATGCACCTGCAGCACAGACACACGTTAATGATATGCATATGATGATGCAAACAATGCAATATGCAAACAATGCAACAAAGGACCAAGTGCCCCTGGCTGAGAAGCCCAATCCACAATACTGGTCTCAAATAGACCCACAAATTGCTCAAGACCATCCACGAGGTTCCAACCTGGTCTCTGACAGACCCAATAATATTGTCCTCAAATATCAACACCACTGAATCTCAATCAAGAAAACCGGTAATCTGGAGGTCAAGTTACCTGCATGTCCCAACCCCTCTCACAGGTAGGTGTCCTAACAACTGACACAAGGTATGGCATCCTATGCGGTCGTTGGTGTCACAGACTTTCAAGACGGATGATACGACACCCAGAAGGTGTGGCATCATCATGTCCTGAAGAGGCCTCACTTATCCAACTTCCAAATGATCGGTCCCTAGAGTCGACAATCCAACTAACCAACAACCCCCTCAACCCAAAGGGTTAAAAAAGAAGTCAACCAGAAGAACCTCGTCCGAGCGTGGATTTCATGAGACACTAGTGCCTGCAAAGCAAGCACGCGCCCACTAATTTCCACTCTAATTCTAGGTGCACTCAAGTCCAGGTCCGGCTTATCTCTCAATCATAGAACCCCCTCATACCCACAGCAATAATCACAATAATATAATGCTGAATGTAAAATACAGAAGCGTAAATCCATACAAAACCCACGACGGGAAAACAAGCGCTAGGATTGACTCGCGTAGGGAACCGTTGGAGTCCCCAGCAGAGTCGCCAGCTGTCGCTACTGCGAAAATCGGCGCTGACTAAATAGAAGAGTCGCTTATTACTGCGTTTTGAATGATTTTGAGATAGAAGAGAAAGAACTCTAAAACCTAGGGTTTGAAATGGGAATCAAAACTACCCTAATGTTGTCATGCATGGATTAACACCTAATGTCTGTCATATTTCTCTCTTGCGCGGAGAGAAACAGAGATCCTAGGGGATAAACGGAAAAGAAACAGCATATGCAGTAAACAGTAAAATGCATGAGATGCAGCAATACAAGCGAGGCAAGGGAGTCCCACTCAACCTCGAACTGGGGAAAACAATAGGCAAAGTGAAACAGCTTCACTTCAAACCTAAGGGGAAAATTAACAAACAATACAACAAATAAAAATAAAACCCCAAAACCAGCTCTGACAGCCACACCAGCTTCTACAGCAGCAGCTCTGAAAAACATCAAACTCTGACAGTTGATTAACAGCAAAACAGTACCATCTTCAAGTGAACCCCAAGATCAACTCTTCAATGATCCCCTACACTCCAAGCAACACCAAGCTTTAGCAAGCAATGAACCCCAGCAGTTGACAGCTTCAGACATCAGACATCTTCAAACAGCGGTAAAACCCTAATTCAACAGTTGAACAGCTTTGACAGGCACAAACTTCTCCCTCACCCATCTTCAATGCAATGAACTTTATCTTCAATGAACTTCTATCTTCAATGTCAGCACTCCAGAAAAGAATCACTTAACAGAATAAGTTGAATGCTAAACAGCTTATTGACAACCACAGGAAGCCTATAAGTGTTTAACATTATGAGAGACAGGTTCCCTCAAAGTTCTGCTTCCCAGATAAGCCACTTATCCCTCCAAAGGAGGGATGTGAATATCTTAGAAGGACTTTTAGTCATTGGGAGGAATGGAAGCACAAGATGCTTTCCATGTTTGTGGAAGAATTCAGTCTAATCTAAGGCTCTGCCTATTTCTCCTATTTCCTATGTCTTCAAAAACCATCTTCAAGCACAAGAATCCCCAAGCTCCAAGCATTGATACTTGCCTTCAATCCTCTCACATACTTCCCCATGCTCCCTAATCCAAACACAAGCCCAACACCCCAAAGAAATACCCAAAACCCAAGCAAACAGAATAACATCCCAAGTGGGAAACACACCAATATCAACCAAATTGCAAAAATCAGGTAAAAATAGTAAAACTCAATATAAAATCCTAATTAAATTTCTAAGGGACCCTAACTATGTACCCTATACCCCATATAAACCCCAAGACCTAAATCAATCTAAAAATCCTAAAACTATGCACTGAAATGCACCTATGCAAGTTGAAACCCTAATCCTGATCACCCTAAAGTTGATGGTTCAAAACTATCCTAAATTAAATATAAAAAAATGTGATAAATTCCAGGGGGAACCTAATACTCTAATCTAACCATGGCAAAAAGAATTACATCAAAATATGAAATACAATGATCATACTAAATTCAGCAAGTAACATATACCAAGTGAAAATGTAATAAATGCCATAAAATGTAAAAATGCACCAGAAAATAAAAAATGAATGAAATACCAATTTTATTCTTTTACAATCTTCTTGATGTCTTTATGAAAATGAGGGGGAAAATCTCATGTAAAAAAAAACCATTTTTCAATTTGTTATGATTTTGTTTACTAAACTATATGCAAATGAAAATCAAAGGAAAATCAATTAAAAATGAAAAATACGCGTGGCAAATAGCAATTTCTACAGTTCAAAATGGCAACTGGGCTCAGGAGGGGGGGGGGTGCCAATAGTCAGCGCGCTGGGCCCAGTAATACTTCAGAAAAAACATCAAAAACCAAGAAAAAAGAATAAACGGGGGGTGGCGAATGGCAAATATTTACCCTGCATTCCTGATTGGGCCCCATGCTGGGGGTGTGGATAGCGAATCAATCTGGGCCCAAACGCAGAAACACACATGGGAAGAGGGGTGCAATGGGAAAACTGGGGATGATTAGCAAAAAAAAATCCCAATGGGCCTGAGCCCGAATCCATTACCACCTAATTGAGCAACAAAACCCTAATGCTAAGCCCCCTCCCTCACTGTTCACCGTCTTTCTCAGCAAGCCCTAGCGGCGCTCCTTCATTCTCCCTCTCCATCCTCTCTCTCAATCTCTCATCCTCTCAAACCTTTGTCAATCCAGATTCCCCACAAAACAACACCATTAACCTATCAACTCCGAATCTAAACTAATCTTGCTCAAACACAACCTAGTTTTTTTAGCTAACAACCCAAACTACGAGAATCAACAAGTTCAGAACGAAGGAGAAAAGGGAACCTGGATAATGCTATGAAGACTTTCTGGACGCACCTAATTGAGATGGCGAAGTCGAAGACGCGTGAAGATCTACGGATATTGAAGCTTGGACGATGAAGGTCACTTGGACGTTTTGACGAGAAAACCTGACATCGTTGAAGATCCCTATTGAACGTGCGAGGATCTATGAAGATCGTGAAGAGAACTGAAATCTGGAGCAATCTTGATGGACGTTCTTGGCGAAAACGCTTGCGGATTGATGATGTCTTTGATGTTTCTGGAAAATCTGGAGGAAATCTAGAGAAATCTGGAAAAAACTGATGATGAAGATCTTGGATTCTCAGTGGCTTGATGAAGATCTGAGTTGCTGGAAAAACGTGAAGAACACGTTCAAAGATCTTGAAATTAAAGAACACGTTTGAAGATTCCGGTGGCTGTGATGAATTCTCCGGCGAGATCTTTGAATCTCCGGTGAGATTGATGGAGGATGAAGAAAATCGATGATACTTGGATGAACTTTCTGAGAAACTCCAGTTTCCGGCGAGCTTACCGAACTCCGGCGACTGTTACGGTGGAGAGGCGGCGGTCCGACGGCGTTTGCATGTGCGCCGGCAAAGAGGGATTAGTGGGATACGCGTGGCAAGCTTGCAGTGAGTGTGGATGTGGTGGAGTCTGAAGCGAACGCGTGGCACAGAGGGGAGAGGGAGAAAGGACACGTGGGATCAGAGAGAGTCAGTGGGGTGTGAGTTGTCAACAGAAAATTGATGAAGTGGCTGCAGATTGTGAGGTGGCTGAAAAATTTGCACACGCGTGGCATCTTCTTTTATAGACACCTGGCGCAATTCTGGACCTTCTGACTGGGTCTTGACTGGACACCTGGCCCACTATTAAGGGATAATGACTTTGATTAAAGAATTAAAACTGAATTAAATGCTAATGAGCTACCTAATTAAACCCTAATTAACTAAACGAAAATTAATTAAAAAAAACCCTAATTAACTAAACGAAAATTAATAAAAAAAACCCTAATTAACTAAACGAAAATTAATAATAAAAGCCCTAATTAATCCTAAAACAAAATTAATCCTAATTAACCTATTAAAAAACAGAAAAAGATTATTTAATATCTATTTATCTATTTAAAATTCCAATTAAACCTATAAAATCAATTAAAAAAAATCTAATAAAATCTATAAAAAAACCTATTAAATTCTATATTAAATCTATTAAACCAATTAAAAATCTAATCTAACATTATTATATTCCCCTTTTTTTTAAACTATATCAAAAACTATTATTAAAAAAAAATTAAAATCTATATTAAACTACTCTATTTAATGATAAAAAAACTAATATCTAAAATATTAAAAATCTATTAAATCTATTAAAAAAAAGGAATATCTATCTTAAAAATCTAAAAAAAAAAAACTATTTACTTCTATTAAATTCTATAAAACAGAATACTAACCTATTTAATATCTAACACAAATAAATCTATATAAAAAAACTATTAAAAATGCATTAAAATCTAGAAAATAAAAGAGAAAATTCTAAAAATGCCAGGAAGCCGATTAAATCGATTAAAGAACAATTGCGCAACCATAGCGAAACCCGGGCACCGAGATGGCCTGAAAACACAGGGACGAGCACCAATTCTCAAAATACGCTTATCCAAACCGGCCTGAATTGCCTGAAGCGTCAGGGGTTGCAATCCTGATAAAATCAATCTGACTGAGGAAAATGCAATGCATGCAGTATGCGAATGCGAATGCAGAATGCGTCGAAACATAAACCAAATATGGGACCCGGTTGGTCAAATTTTGGGGTGCAACAGCTCCCAATCTCACCACTGGACCAGAGCACATCAAATTGTTATTGATTCGTCACCATAGAATCAACAATGCTTCACTGATTCCCATTTACATAATGCAGCTACTCACTCCCGATTTCACCATTAAATCAGAGCTCACCAGTGAACCGAAGTTCATACACAAATGATGCATGAAAAATGCACAAATACGTCAAATAAGGCCACCAACACCACGCAACATATTCATGCTTACATTATGACTCAACATTTCATAATTCACACAAGCATGACAACAACATACATATTCACATCGCATATTAATATTTACGCACAACAATAATTCATCAATATTAATCATATAATTATTCGATAACTTTAAGAGTATATCGATTCTCTCACCCTTTCATGGACACTCGCTATGAAACTCATCATTAATTATTACAAACCATGTAAAATAATTAACCACTCATCTATCACGAAACCAATTCGAAACGTCAATTTTGTGTTGTCATTCTCGTTAAGCGCAACTTTTTAGGGCTAAGCCCATATTTTTAAACCTAAGCACGAGTTCCTTAAGCCCAGCTTTTTGAGGGCTAAGCCCAGACACCCATAATAGCAAAAACCAAAAATACGATTTTCACCATTGTATCTCATTCCAAGCTCTGATTTTGATTCCCAACCACCCAAATCAACTAGAAATCAATATTCGCATATTATACAATCATTAAACAACACATATGTATCAATTAACACTCAAAATTGTCACTTTTCACGAATTCAAGGTTATGTCCAAAACACAACAACGACAACACCAATATCCAGAATTCAAATCAATAAATCATGTATAATAGTCATCACATAATAGAGCATGAATTTGTACGTTGAGCATCGCAATTAACATGGATTTCATATATTCATTAACTCCTAGCACACAACAATGGAGAAAACAACCTAGAGGGGGTGAGGATCCATTTCTATACTTCATGTATTTAACATCCATTAATAAAGTAGTTCTCTCCTTTTACCTTAATTTTCTATAAAGGTAATCTTTAGGCTATGGTGATTTTCTTCTCTCAAAACCCTTGTTTTCTCTTCTCTCTAAAGCCTTCAAAGACACGTACTGCTAAACTCTAATCTCCACTAATCCTTACTATTTATTTAACATAATCCATACTTTTAATTATTACTCTATGACCCAATTTAATCTTATTTTCTCCCCATTTAACACTACATTTCTATTAATTCTATTTTTCACCAAAACTCTTAATATTCCTATTTTTCTCATTATTTTATCTAATTAAAAAATAATCAATATTCTAATTAATTCACATTACTCTCCATAAACCCCTCAAAATAATCAAACATACCAACAATTAAATAAAGTCATATCCTAAATAGGTTATGGACTTACTCGTGTTATGCGATGGTCGTATCACTAAGGAGTATATACAAGAGATTCATTGAATAAAAAATGTTATTGGTCTCTATATAGACTAGATACATCGGTTATTGCATTAACCTGAAAAGAGAATCTTTTCTTATATACAAGAGATGAAGATCGCTAACCCTACAAATCCTAGGTTTGTTGTTGATTATACCACTTCCAAAACCCTTGATCAAAGATTAATCAAGTCACCAACAATGTCGCTTCAATTCACTAGTTCTTGTTACTACCTTGCAAGACCTCCTTGTCCCAAGGTTTTCACTCAGTCGAATTAATCTTAAGCGCTCACTTGTTGAACCCAAGATTTACCAACACGGTCTGTTGAGACAAATTTGGTTCATATCATGTATCCTTTAATTTTTTGATGATAACAAAGTATTTAAAGAACAACTAGAATTTCTAACTAGCAGGTTCATGTGTACAGGATCCAATTTATTTAATGAAACTAGTTCTGTCACGATAACAAGTTATAGTTCAGTTCTGATTAGGCTCTTGTGAGAGAGAGTCTGACCAAAAAGAAAACTTTTGCATATTTCAAAATCAGAAGTGTGCTAACCCTGCCTCTGAAACTGATTGATGTCAACTCAAGTTCAAAAATCAAGGGACTCAAGAGTAATTGACATTATCTTTAAAAGATTGTGTTGTACTTGTTTCACATAAGAGTTTTCTAAACAAAGGCCTTAATCAGTGGATAATTCCTTGGCTGCAAGTTCCAACACCTGCTTTATTGGAAAAGAAGATTTTATTTGAATATAGTTGTTAGGATGCTTCAACGACTCTATTTCTTCAGTTATAAAAGGAGCAGAAGAATTGAAGATCAGTCAAGAAAATAACACTGCAACTACAACTGAAATATACACGTACTTCACACCATTTATATCAGCTCAAGAGAAGCTAATCATTTAAGAGTTATTATTCTTGTATAAGTTAGGAATCTTTTGTGTTAAAGTGTGTTGTATTATATTTGAACACCTCTAATTATTAATCAAGTGATGTTGTAAGTTATTGTTAGACGACGACAATGATCTAGAAGGGGGGTTGAATAGATCACTAATTTCTAAACAGAGTCGGCACTTAAAAGAAATTTAGTTTTTAAAATTTATGCAGAAGCAGCCAAGGAACTAGGTCGTCTAAACGAACTGTTACTGAAAAGGTCGGATATGCGATAAGCCAAGGTGGAATATCGAATCCAACGAGAAAACGAATCAATATTTTGAAAGTTAATCAATACAATTAGAATCACTTAAGTTTGTGCAATTTTCAATGGCTTGTAAAAATTGAACTCAAATTGACAAAAGCACCAACAATTTGTGTGCGATCAATTCGTCGAACACTTGGTGTGCAAAATACCCCAAGTGAAATTCTCTAAGTAATGGTATTGTATAATTTTTTCAATTACAATCAAAATGATTGTAATGAGTTTTCAAAAAACTTTTCAGCACTACACTACACCAGAATTTTTATCGAACAATTGATTGTGCACAAACGTTAACAATTCAAAAATAGAGATATAGAGAAAGAGAGAACAACGCCGAATTTGTTAAGGCAGATCCACTTTCTTCGTCGCCTAGGATACGTCTGCCCTCAATTCTAGAAATAGAATTGAGATATGTATTATCTTGTTGCAAAAGTTTGTACAAGAGAAGCAATAGCAACCACACACTCAAGCCTAGTTGTTGATACTATGTCTTCTCTCCCCCTTGATTCAAGTCGAATCAAGTGCCTCGAACGTGTTGAATAAACCTTCGGTTCCAGCTACTCATCTGAACAACCCAACTATCTTCAAATCTTTAGCTCGGCTGATTTCAACCACACACAGTTTGAAACCAAATCTTTCTTCCACAATCCTCCAGTTACCGCTACTAGATTGAACGAACCACCTGTTCTTCAATCACCTTTGCTCGGCTGAATCTGTGAAGAAATGATTTGTGCAAAAAAACCCCAAAAACCTCAAGATTCTTGGAGGACAAAACCCTAACGGTTTTATTCAAGAAAAAAACCATCGAAATTTCAACCCAAACCCGATACAATATCCTATGTTTGGACGTTATCACCTCAATGATACAAAATGATCAACAAAAATTGTTATGTGTAGTTGTTGAGAAAATGCAAGAAAGAGGATGAAGATGATGAGAAAAATTAAGTGTCAATATTTCACTTTAGATTTTCTATTATTATTATTATTATTATTATTATTATTATTATTATTATTATTATTATTATTATTATTATTATTATTATTATCATCATTATTATCATCATCCTTTAACACTCTCGCATGCGTTTGTCCGCTTTTTTAATATGTATATGTGTAAAAATATAAATAGTATTTTTGTTTAATTTTAATTTTAATGTAAATATTTTTATGAAAAAGCATGTGGTATTTATTTATTCATACATTAATTATAATTTGTTAAAAAATATGCTTTATAAAAATTATTCTAAAAAATAGTTGAAAAATCTAATTGAAATGTAAAAACAAGTCTATTAATCTATTAAGAAAATAAATAAATAAGTAGGCAGACAAGTCCGCCGTCCGCCAACCCGCTAGCTTGGCAGGGCGAGCTAGATTTTTATGCCTATTTTCACTTGGCGGGCTTGCCTGCACCACTTATTTTTTGGCAGACTTAAGGAGGGGTGGGGAGGGCAGCCCGTTTTGCCACCCCTAATTTCTATGGACATAGATATTATGGGTGAATGATTAAAGGTTTTCTCACTAAAGTATTAGGAAAAAAACAATCTTGAGAACTGATATTAATGATTTAAAAACTATTGTTGCAATATTGATTCAGAGTTGTTACAGGAACGATTCACACACCTTCTCTAGCATATTATTATTATCTGCTTTAACCGTAACGCAATTTATTTACTTTTCTCGTAATTGCATTTACAATTCCAAACCCCCAAAGGCTTTTGTTTGATTGAACAACGAGTTAAACTCGATATTTATACGCAGTTCTTGAGATCGACATTCGAGGGACTTCCCTCATTATTACTACAAAGGTAAAATAGTACACTTGTTATTTTTTCGATCACACACCAATGAACACAATTTCATATCAATTTCCTCAACAATAATACATAAATTCCAGGGTAAAACAGTGCATAAAGTTCACATAATACATCATACAAATCATGCCATCATAGAATTTACATCATGTTCGTCCATCATTCATCAAAAAGAAAAAGTTTGGAAAAAAACATAATGTAATTAAGGACTTCCCTCTACCCAATCATGTATTCTACCTACACCAAATCCCCCCCCCCCCCCCCTTCTCTCTCCACCTTAGTTTTTTTTTTAAAACTCCTTAAAATTCTATCAATGAAGGTTATTCTTAAGCTTTAACATTTTCCTTTGCCTCTTCCCACCACAATTCTATTTTCACGTACACTTCCTTTCTCCCAAAACTCTACTAACTATTATATATTATAATCTAATTATATAATTTCTTAAACATTGCACTAAAACCAACTTATGTTATGACTTTCACCACTCTCCCCATATTCTCTAGTTTTTTATTTATTCAAAATCTCCTTTTTCTATTTTATTTTAATTAATAAATCAAAACAATTACAATTCTAATTATTCAACTATTTTACTCTTTCTAGTCCTTCCACCACCCTACCAAGGCTATCACTACACCCTACCACTTCCCCATATACACATACGTATTAAGACACATTGCATACCAATTTTTATTAGATAAAATGAAAATGATTGGATTAAATAATTTAATCAAATTCAGGGGTGTTATAGATGACATCGAGATTTATAATATTCCGGCATTCGTCGTCGCTTTGCCTATGTGCACTCGTCAATAGTTTTTCAATGGAACTTGCATTGTTCCTTTTTATTTTGAAAAATATTAAAATAGTTCATACAATCACCAATCCACAATAATGCTGGAAAAAAATAAAATCTTCTATCTGGATCTTGACTTGTATACTACGTAATACCAAACTCTTACGCATAATCTTTACTTGACTAACGCTTCTTGAATATTCCAATATCACCGATCTACTTCATGTCTTTGTGTGTAGCAATCACCTCTTGATTCTACAGATTCCTTGAGTAATGAATTATCCGAAGATTTGAGAAGAACTCTGCTTTGTCTGTAACCTTCCACACAACCACTACCAAGAAAATCTAGAGAGAATAACTTCATTCTTTTCACTAGAACTTGTCAGCACCAATGACAACAACCTCAATCTTGCAAGCTACCCTCCTTCAATCTATTACAAATATCTCATTATGAATATCTGAAATTAAACTAAAGTTAAAGATGAAAGAAACTTTTTGCAAGAGTTTTTGAACTTTAAAAAGTCAGAGGGTGTTGGTTTCACATAAAATCACAATGTTGACTATGTGATTCACCTATGGTTCTTGTTTCACTAACTCAGAAAGGTAACTTAAGCCATCTTTATTAAAACTCAAATATAATAATTGGTTTATGCATTCTAAAAATGAATTGTTTCAAAACTTGATTCATAGTGGGTTACAATTATAAAGGAAACTCAATAATCGAAAGTAACTGAAAATGAAAGCGATAAGACAAACAACAAAATCACTATATTAGAGCACTCCCCCTGAATGTATTAGGGACATGTAACTACAGATCATAGCTCTCCCTTAAGGGTTAATATGAAGAAGTTGCATTTCACAACTCCTTGGGCATGGTAGTAATCCAATATGTTGCACACATGTTTGCAGTGTTTGTCCGGATCCCTCGTACCATTGTAACCTTTCCATCTTTGAGGGGTTCGCGAGGGAACATAGAATCTTATTGCCAATGATGTGTATGAAGAGTGGGCTTCTCTTTTGTCAAGAGATAGGGGTATCTATATTATGCCTTTCTCTTTTTCGAGAATGATGTGTTGGCAAGCTATGAGAATGTTGAATCTCAAGTGGAGTATGATTGATACTTCTCCCTTTGGAGACAGGCGGGGGAGTCCAATGTCCTCTATTTCAGTTACAATATGGTGATCTTGGGATTTATACGTGCGGTGAGGTTGCATCTATTTGAGTTAATTGCGGTATGACACCTTGATTGCTACTCAAAGTTACATTGTGCAAGGTGTTGGTTCTCGGAAGAGCGCACTGCAGGTTCTTTTCAATTATGAGTATCTTGTCTACCAAGATATAGACATTGTCCAGTAGGCCAGCAACTTCTTGTGTGCCTAGGTTTGCTTGTAGTTGTTAAATATTTGGGAGCATTTATTTTCTAGGTAGTAACAGTAGCAACAAAGGTTGTTGCGAAGGTTGGCCTTAGTAAAGTTGTTGCAAGGGTTGGAAAAACGAAAGGCCTTGGAAGGTTTGACATTCAACCTTTTAAGGAATAATATCTTGATGCGTAGTAACAGACAGAGCGGTCATTTGAACTTAATCATCTTTTATTGACGAGGAGGTGAAACCTTGTTATCTTCAACGGCTGCAATAGAGCTCTAATGTTGAGCGGCAGATCTATTAAACTTTAATTTCACTATGGCTTTATGAGTTTATTATATGATCCGTCAGAGAAAGAGATCGGTGTTTTGTGAGAAGAAGATCGAAGATATGAATATTCGGTGAAGAGACAGTAATTTTTGTGAAAAAATGGTAGAAATCAACAGTTAGTTCCCACAGACAGTGTAATTGTTCTGTTAAGGAACTAGAGACAAGTGATGAAGTTATGGAATGAAATTTAAATACGACGAATCATTTTTTGGCGTGGTGAATCAGACATTATGTGTGATGGAGAGGGAATGGACCTACACGGTTATAGCTCTAACACCCAAAGCATTGAATGAACAAAAAATAATTTTAGAATAGAAATTAATTGAATACATGAAATGTCGCAATTTGACATATATAATATAAGCAATTAAAATTGTAAACGTGTGATTTGACACTTCATCGCTATTTAACCTTATTTTTCATTTAATTTTTTTTTTAAAGTTATATATAATTTTTTTAAATGTTACATTATTTTTCATTTAAGTTTTTTTTCTAAAATTATATTATAAATAACTGCAATGAAAAATTGTATTGGGTAAACTGCAATGAAAAATCAATCGGAAAACGTAGAAAATGGATTTGTGAAATGATTGAGGGAAATTTGGAAATGAAGAATGATCGGAGGAATAGGAAATACCTCGCGAGTTGTTATTGATTTTGTTGTAGAAGTCGCAGAATGAGTGAGGACAGTTGATCAGAATAGTTGAATTTACCGTTTCTAGGTTTTATACTACCGAAAAATTGAAAAATTGTGAATCAGAAAAGCTGACGAGGATAATAACAATAATCATATATTATTAGTCTTTTGGTATTTAGTTTTTTTGTAAAATAATTTTTCTTAAGGAATATTAATCCGCACGGCTAAGCTAAATTAGCTATAGCTTAAAAACTCATGAATATAAAAAAAAATATAATATAAGTTATATATTATTGAGAAGCAACTATTTAAATAAGTGAAAGTCAAAGTAATGTTAAAGTATAAATTGTGATTTATACATAAATTCTATATAGTTATAAACAAAAATTGTCATTGGAATTAAATTGTATTTGATGGTTTTTTTTAAACAAGGAATTAATAACGAGTATTAGGGGTATTCGAACTCGATTACAAATCAGAAGAACCGATCTGATGAAACTTTAAGAAAAAATTAAGCATCAATTGAAACTTAATATAAATAATGCAAAGGGTTTTTTCAAAAATCATAAAAATTACAATTGAGAAGATTAATATCACTTATAAGATACCATCTCCAAGCCGAAGATTTGACGGTCCAAACGAGATTCGAGAAATTGAATTTGTCGTCTTTGAACACAATGATGTTCCTTAACAACCAAAAACTCCAAACAACAGCAAACCAAATTGTCCCAACTTTTTTCTTTCTAAAGTAAGACACCCACAGTGAAAAAATGTTTGCAGACGTCAGTTTCATGGAAAACCTATATCCCTGCCTAATCCAAAACCGTTTGCCAAAACATCTTAGAAGCAGGACAAAGAAGAACTAGATGGAGAAAGGTTTCCGTCTCGGAAGAACAAAACGGATAAAAATTTTGATCTGTGAAATCCATATCGAGCTGCTGAAGTTAAAACTTGGTGGGAAGTATGTCAAGAAAATAGCGCCACCCAAAAGCTCTAATTCTAATCGATAAAGACAATATGCATAAAGGTAATGTTTAAAGTAAAAGTAAATAAGTAAGAAACATTAAATATATGACATTTTAGATAATATTATGGAAAATTTCTTTGAAAACCACATTTGTTATTTGAGAAATGGATTCTTGTGTTTGTCATTAATTAAGATTTTCAAACTAGCCTTACTCTTGACTCTTGACATTTCTACATAGAGTTGTATGTGACTAAACACATTCTTTGGCAAATATAAACCAACATAGTATAATGATTGGCTTTGAGATTTGTTAACGGTCATTGCAAATGAAATAATAATGGGGAATTGTCTTCTAATAAGTTTAAATGGCCAAGAAGATTGAGAAGGAAATAAAGACATTCTAGGAATGTAAATAGTATTTCTAATGTGCTCGTCAGTGCCCACATCACCTTGTACATCATCCATATGACGACTGTCTCATACCATTGTGCCTGGGGACTATGGCGGTCTACCCGTCAGGCAGCTGACACGTGTCAGTGCCTCGTAGCATATGATAACCAGGGTGTCATTAGGGTGATGCTCGTCACCTTAAAGTAGAATCAAAACCTACATTTTTGCCATTGGAGTTCAATTAAAACTCTGATTTTCACTTCCCATACCCCAAATCGAAGAGCAACAACAAAGAGTACATTATCTAATAATACATAATTTATCTATCAATTACATGCAATTTCATCAACTAATAATGAATTTAACATGTTTTGTTCATCAAATTCACAACACACCAATGAACACAATTTAATACCAATTTCCTCAACAATAATACACAAATTGCATGGTAAAAATAGTGCACGAATTTCACATAATACATCCTACAAATCATGCTATCACCGAATTTTCGTCATGTTCATCCATCATTCATCAAAAAGGAAAAGTTAGGGGGAAAATTCTAATGGGATTAAGGACTTCCCTCTACCCAATCATGCATTCTACACCATATTAAGTGTAAATCCCTTATCTTAGACTTTTCAGCAAAACTTCTTAAAGCTCTATCAATGGAGGTTATTCCTAAGTCCTAACCTTTTCCTTTGCCTCTTTCCACCACAATTCTATTTTCACGTACACTTCCTTTCTCCAAAAACTCTATTAACTATTATATATTATAACCTGATTATTTAATTTGTTAAACATTGCACTAAGACACAACTTATGTTATAATCTTCACCACTCTCCCCATATTCTCTTGTTTTCTATTTTCCCAAAATCTCTTTTTTCTATTTTATTTTAATTAATAAATCAAAATAATTACAATTCTAATTATTCAATTATTTTAATCTTTCTAGTCCTTCTACTACCCTACCAAGGCTATCATTGCACCCCACCACTTCCAACGTACACATTTGTATTAAAGCACACCGCATACTAATTTTTATTAAATAAAATATAAATAAATGGATTAAATAATTTAATCTAATTCAGGGGTGTTACAGATGACAACAAGATTTATATTATTTTAGTGTTTGCCGTCGCTTTGCCTATATGCACTCTTCAATAGTTTTTCAATGGAACCTGCATTGCTCCTTTTTATTTTGACAAATATTACAAGAGTTCATACAATTATCAATTCACAATAATGCTGAGAAAAACAAAATCTCTTGTTTGGATCTTGACGTGTATACTGCATAATGTCAAACTCTTATGCGTAATCTTCACTTGATTAACGCTTCTTGAATATTCTAATATCACCAATCTTCTTCATTCCTTCATGTGTAGAATCACCCATTAATTCTACTAATTCCTTGAGTGTTGAATTGTCCGAAGATTTGATAAGAACTTCGCTTTGTTCGTAACCTTCCGCACAGTCAGTACCGAGGCAATCTAGAGAGAATAACCTCATTCTCTTCACTGTAATTTTTTAGCACCAATGGCAACAACCTCAATCTTACAAGCTACCTAAAAATCTTTACCCAATCGTTAAGAATAATTAGTTTCAAGACAATGCCTCCTTCAATCAATTACAAATATCTCATTAACAATATCTGAAATCAAACTAGAGTTTTTGAACTTGCAAAAGTGAGAGGATGTTGGTTTCACAAAAAGTCACGATGTCGATTATGTGATTCACACTGTTTTTTTTTTGGAAATGAGATGACAAGATGATTTTATATGTGCTTGAGGTAAAACACCAAAATGGATGGAAAAAGTTAGTTAGATTCGAGTAAATTGTATTTCATGATTTTAGTCAAATGAGCAAGTAGTGTAAAACAAGATCTCAAAAAGAAAGTGATTCATTTTTCTAGTGATTTGACTGTGATTTGAGTCACACAGGTTCACGATTTAAATTATATGTTAAGCCTGATTTGAATCAGACATGGCAGTGGAAAATAAGAAGTTTATGATTCGAGTCATGTGCAAATTGTGATTTGAATCCTAGAGTATCATAATTTGAATCAGGTGTAATCTGTGAGTTGAATCACTGACGCCAAAAAATTTTCTTGTTTTTCCTCAACTTTGTTTGATCTGAGTCGTGGAATGTGAGTGATTCAAATCACTCACAAGAAATCTCAATTTTCAAGTTTTTCAAATATTTTAAGATTTCACTTCCCACATGACTTGAATTGATATCACATATGGTTCTTGTTTCACTAACTTAGACAACTGACTTAAACCATCATGATCATAACTCAAATATAACAATTGGTTTATGCATTCTAAAAATGAATCATTTCAAAACTTGATTTATAATGGATGTGTAATTATAAAGGAATCTCAATAATCGAAATTAATTAAAAATGAAAGCGATAAGACAAACAAAAAACCATTGTATTAGGGAACCCCCCTGAATGTATTAGGGACAAGCAACTACATGTCATAACTCTCCCTTAAGAGTTAATGTGAACAAGTTGCATTTCGCAACTCCTTAGGCATGGTAGTAATCCAATATGCTGCCCACGTGTTTAAAGTGTTTGTATGGATCCCTCGTACCATCGTAACCTTTCCATCTTGGTTCTTGAGGGAACACAAAATCTTGTTGCCAATGATGTATATGAAGAATGAGCTCCTCTTTTGCTGAGAGGTAGAGGTATCTACATTGTGCCTTTCTCTTTTTCGGGAATGGTGTGATGGTGAGCTATAAGGATGTTGAATCTCAGGTGGAGTATGATTCCCACTTCTCCCTTTGGAGACAGGTGGGGGAGTCAAATGTCCTCTATTTCGGTTACGATTTGGTAATCTTGGGATTGATATGTGTGGTGAGGTTGCGTCTATTTTAGTTAATTGCGGTATGAGACCTTGATTGTTACTCAAAGTTACATCGTGCATGGTGTTGGTTCTTGGAAGAGCGCCTTGGAGGTTCTCTTCAATTATGAGCATTTTGTCTACCAAGATATAGACATTGTTTAGTAGGTCGACAACTCTTTTCTTCCCTAGGTTTACTTTTAGTTGTTAAATATTTGAGAGCATCTATTGTATAAGTAGTAACGATTGCAACAGAGGTTGTTGCGAAGGTTGGCATTGATAAAGTTGTTGCATATGTTAGAAAAATGAAAGGCCTTGGAACGTTCAATGTTCAACCTTTTTAAGAAATAAGATCTTAATGTGTAGGAACAGACAAAGTGATCATTTGAACTGAATCATCCTTTATTGAGGAGAAGGTGGAACCTTGTTAGCTTCAGTGGCCGCGACAGTGCTCTAACGTTGAGCGATGGATCTATTAAACTTTAATGTCTCCATGGCTTTATGAGTTCGATATATGGTCTGTTAGAGAAAGAAATCGGTGTTTTGTGAGAAGATGATTGGTGATCTGAATCTTCGATGAGAGACGGTAGTTTTCGTGAAAAAATGGCAGAAATTAACAGTTGGTTCCCGCAGACGATGCAAGTGGTCCGTTAAGGAACTAAAGACAAGTGATTAAGTGATGGAATGAAGTTCAAATACGACAAATTAGTTTCTGGTGCGGCGGATTGGACATTCGGTGTGGTGGAGAGGGAGTGGACCTATAAGATTATAACTCCAAGCCAAATCACTTAATAAACACAAAGTAATTTTAGAGTGGAAATAAATTGAATACGTGAAAAGACGTAGTTGAACCTTTATATAATATGGACAGTTAAAGTTGTTCGCGTGTGATTAAAATAATTGTTGCACGTTGTTATTCAATTAGATCCAACACTTAGACACTCATCCCTATTTAAACTTATTTTTCATTTGTTTTATTTTTTAAGTTCTATATAATTTTTTTAAACGTTACATTATAATTTTTTTAAGTTAGAATATTTTTTAAGACTTTCTTTGAATTGATAAAATGAGATGAAATAAAGTGGTATAACCTAAAATAGATTTAAATTTTAGTGTGTTAATTAGTTAAAAACGGACAGAGCATGGAATGAATCCCAAAATAATCCACTATATGGAAATAATTGTGCATCAATGTCTACATGTTTAAGAGAAGAAATATTGCTCCCAGAGATACTCTGATAAGGAATACCACGTAAAGCAAATGTACAAAGATTTGAGAAGAAGGAATAAACAACCAAACTCGTTCATCACTTCTCTCCTCTGCATGTCATGCTCTCAACTAAATCTTAAGATTATAAATATTTCAAAGTTATCAACAACTTGTATATTTATATCATATTATATATAATTATTAATTGGGCTTTAGGCTCACATTCTAAAAATAATAATAATACTAATCATATTATTAATCCTTCAATAGTTTAGTTTTTAATAAAATATCTTTTTAGGAGTAGATGTAGATTCAAGAAGAAAGAAATATTATTTTTAAATTCTCTCTTAAAAAACAAATTTTACCTTTAATTATCTATAAAATTTAATTTAATTAACCGAAATTGATATTGATAGATTGGATGTCATTACCAAAGTCTAAGTTTTGATACTTAAGATTATGTGTGTTAATTTTTAAATAAGACAAATTATCTTAAATGATTTACCTTAACATTTTCAAAAAATAATATTTACATCATTATGTTGGAATTAGATTAATAACGATTAATTAAAATATACATGTTCAAAAAATTATAATATATAATATAGACGTAGAAGTCAAACATGTATAAAATTAAATGATCGATTGATTGATTTTAGGAATACTTGGATCATTGAAAAAAATGTCTTTGACGGTAATCCTAAACCCAGAAGTTGTTGGCTTTTGTGCCTCTTCCTCAACCGGTACTCTTTATGCCTCAAACTCTCTTCACTTCAGATGGATAGAAGAAATAATTTACTTGTTGTATGGTATATTGAGGATCATATCTTATATATAGTGTGATGGCCAATTAAAATTCTTATTATTCCCAAATGGGTCATCCTGACATCCACTCATATTTGAGTCCATACTCAATTAATTAATTAATTAATTAATTAATTTATAAATAAAATCTAAATAGTCTTTTTAACATTATTTGATCACTTAATCATTTAAAAACATTTAATTGATAAAATAGCTAGTATAATAAATAAATATATTTGGCCACATAATTATTATAATATTAATATATTATTATATTATTAAAATATTTCAACAATCTCCCACTTGGGCAATATATCTTAATGATTATATTATAATTCTTTATACGTGCATCCGAATGCTATTTTTTCTTTAGATTTCAACTTTACAATCCGGTCCGCCTCATACATCAATAATGAGATCACCGCGGCTGTCGTCACTAACGTATAACGTGACAGAACCCTGATGACCACCACATCAACGTATTTCATGACATAGATCGATATGGATGAGTGACATAGAAATTTCATGCAATGTGATCTCTAAATCATGCATATTTCCAACTGGTCCTACAGGAGTCTTTAGTGAGATCAAACTGAAGTTCCTTAGGTGCAATTCAAAGTTTCAATATTTGCACATAACAAAAAACTTGATATTTTTATAACAATAATACCTCATAAGTTTTTATTTCTGCAGAAAATTAAACATAACATAAAGTTTGTACCCAAAAAAAACCAAAACATAGAACATAGAAAAATTAAGGAAAAAACTCCCATTAATCTAAGGCAATCTCAAAACCAAGACCCATATGAGCAATATGCCCATAAAAAGTTTTAGGTGCTAAACCTTTGGTTAGTGGATCAGTTAGCATTAAGTTTGTCCCTATATGTTCTATCAAAATTTGTTCCTCCTCAACTCTTTCTTTCACAACAAGATATTTGATATCGATAAATTTTGATTTTATAGAACTCATATTATTGTTGGAGTAGATCACAACTACACTATTGTCACAATAAACCTTCAAAGACCTTTAAATACTTCCAACAATGCATAGATTTGTGACAAAGTTCCGCATACAAATTGCATGATTTGATGCCTCAAAGAAAGCCACAAACTTTGCTGTCATGGTGGAAGGAGCCACTAAAGTCTGTTTGGAAGACTTCCAGGAGACGGCTCCTCTAGCCAAGAGAAAGATGTAACCAGATGTGGAACGTCTTCTATCCGGGCATCCAACAAAATCTGAGTCAAAATACCCAACGATTTCCAAGTTATCTGACTTTCGATAGGTGAGCACGAAGTCTCTTATTCTCTTCAGGTAGCGCATTACAAACTTTACTGTTATCCAGTGTTACATACCAGAGTTGCTTAGATACCTACCAAGAACTCCTATAATGAATGCTAAACTTGAGCATACATAAGACTTCCCACCTGAAGCATATGGAACCTTATGCATCTCTTGCTTTTCAAGATCCGTAGTGAGGCACTGTTTGAGACAAAACTTGTCTCCTTTAGCAATAGGTATGTCTCCTGGTTTGCTATCTTTCATGGAGAATCTATCCAGAACTGTATCAATATAGATCCTTTGTGATAATCCTAAAATACCTCGAGAACGGTCTCTAAGTATTTGAATTACTAAGACAAAGGAGGCGTCCCAAGATCTTTCATCTCAAATTTATTTATGAGAAATTTCTTGGTTTCATATAATAAGCCTATATTGTTGTTTGCCAAAAGGATATCATCTACGTATAGTACCAAGAAAATGAATTTACTCCCACTGAACTTTTGGTATACACAGTTATCAACCGGATTAGGCTCAAAACCAAATGAGGATATTACTTGATGAAATTTGTAATACCATTGACGAGAATCCTATTTAAGACCATAGATAGATTTCTTGAGTTTGCAAGCCATAGACTTTGGGTCTCCTGACACAAAGTTTTCTGGTTGCACCATATATATTGTCTCTTCAATGTTTCCATTTAGAAAACACAGTCTTTACATCCATCTGATGCAATTCTAAATCAAAATGAGTTATCAATGCCATATGATCCTAAGAGAGTCCTTCGAAGAAACTGGAGAGAAAGTCTCTTTATAATCAATTCCTTCCTTTTGAGTAAAGCCTTTTATGACAAGATGAGCTTTATATCTCTCAATGTTACCCTTTTGAATCCCTTTTGGTTTTAAATATTCGTTTACAACCAATGGGTTTCATTCCTTCAGGTAATTTAACGAGATCCCAAACATCATTATCACCCATCGACTTCATCTAATTCTTCATGGAATCAACCCACTTAAGAGAGATTGGACTTCGCATAGCTTGACTAAAGTTGATAGGATCTTCCTCAGTCAAATCAATGTCATCCTCACGTTCCTGAAGAAATACAACATAATCATCTGAAATTGCACGCTTCCTCTCTCTAGTGGATCTTCTCAATGGTGGCTCTTGAGGTTGTTGAGTGTAAACTATAGGTGGTGCTTGAGGAAGAAACTCAATATTGTCTTGTTCTAGAGGGATGTTAGGAATAACATCATTGTTTATTTTAGGATCTGTTTCTGGAACAAAGATAGGTAAAAAGACTTAATCATTGTGAGAAACTGTTTCTTCATAAAAGACAACACTACTTATGCTTCATTCCCCTACAAACTCTACATCCTCAAGGAATCTTGCATTTCCTATTTCAAAAATAGTTCTAGTGATAGGATTATAAAACTTGTACTCGTAAGAACGTTCAACGTATCTAATAAAATAACAGCTAACTATCTTTTCATCCAACTTATCTTCATGAGGCTTATAAGGCCTCGCTTCAGCTAGACATCCCCGAATATGCAAGTGTCTAATGTTGGACTTTTTCCCAATCTAAAGCTTATAAGGGGTCTTAACTACTACTTTACTAGGTACTCTATTAAGAATGTAAACTGCGGTCTTTAGTGCTTCTCCCCAAAATGATTCTGGAAGAGAAGAATGACTAATCATACTTCTTACCATATCCTTAAGAGTCCAGTTTCTTCGTTCTGCAACTCCATTCATGCTGGGTTTTCCCGGCATTGTGTATTGCGGAACAATTCCACACTCATCGAGGAAAAGCGCAAAGGGTCCTGAATGTTGTTCCCCTGATCCATCATACCTACCATAGTATTCACCACCACTGTCGAATTTGATAGCTTTTATTTTCTTTCCAAGTTGAAGTTCAACTTCAGCTTTGAATGACTTGAACACGTCCAAAGATTGAGATTTCTTATGAATCAAATATAGGTAGCTATACCTTGAGTAATCATTTATGAACGTAATGAAATACCGTTGTCCATTCTAAGAACCTGTAGGGAAAGGACCACATATATCAGTATGAATTAGTTCTAAGACATCCTTAGCTCTTTCAGTATGAAATTCCTCTTGTTTGTATGCTTACCCTTGATACACTGAATACAGACTTGAAAGTCCGACAAATCAAGGGATCTAAGAATATCGTCCGACATAAGTCTCTGAATTCTTTGTTTAGATATATTTCCTAGTCGTTTATGCCATAAAGTTGCGGAATTATCATTTAATTTTTGTTTTGTACCATGTGACTCTATTTGCATTATTTTGTTATAAGGACATTCAATATCAAGCATATAAAGATTATCATTCAAAGAACCGTAACCAACAACATTTGAATCATATGAGAGGCTAAATTTATTATTTCCAAACAAACAAGTATAACCTGATTTGTCCAAAATAGAAATAGAAATTTCTTCTAATAGACGGTGCAACAAAAGTCTCAATCAAATCCAAATGAAAATCGATCTTTAGTAATAATCTAAAAGTCCCTATAGCCTCTATTGCAACTTTATTGCCATCGCCCATATAGATGAATCTTTCAGCATCACTTGGCGGACGGCTCCACAGGCAACCCCTTCTTTTCAAGCCATGTGGCATACTTGGAACACTTTTTCTTCATGTGTCCAACCTTTTTGAAAAAGAAGTAAGTGGTCTTCTTAGGTTGTTCCTTTGCCTTCTCTTTTTTGAGAAAAATTTTCCGCAGGTTTCTTTTGGATTCTCAAAAATTGTTATGGGATGCTCTTCCCTTAGGGATAAGTCTAAGTCCTACATCCAGAAATTATCTAAACATATTCTTTTCAAGACTTGAAGTTCATCTCACTCACCATAGGGATAAAGTTCATGTGAGCAGCAAAATTTAAAGTGGTAGCAGCGACAACTGGATCGATTGAAAAGGAACAACAATCATACAACCTTAGTAGGCATGTCAAATAGACATGCACAATATTGTTTATATGCAAATAAAATAAGACCTGAACAAGATACCAAAAACCCCATCAATTCCCAATCTTTGATTGCAATAATTAAATGTAAGCAGTATTCTCACGCAATGATCAAATATTAGTAATAAGTCCTGTTAGTTAATGGACGTCTTTGACATCAATCAGCAACCACATGGATAAACTTAAAAATTACTACATATTTACCATCACAGGTATGCAATTATTCGATCAAACCGTGTCTTCCTTTTGGCCGATCATAACAGTTCGCATCAATAATTACACACTCCATCTTTTGTGGTTTTGATTTAATCAAATTTACACAACAGAGGTTACTTTTGCAACTTATAACTTCAACCCACTAAACCAAAATTACTAGAAATTTTTAATTTAATAAATTAAATAGGAAGACCTTAACATTTACACAACCATTACCCACAAATGTAATTCTAAAATTGTATGATTATATGATCATTTAATAATCAAATGATTATTAAACTATCCTAATTATGCAAGAAAATACTCGCATACTTAAGTCTGAAAAATAAAACACATAATTGTGTTTGTGTCATGTACATACCGATATAAAAAATCGGTTGTACTCGAAGGTGTTAACAAAATTATAAATTAAATTAACACTCATAAAAAATTTCTTAATAAAATAAAATTAGTATTTAAATGTTCCTCACAATTAAAAAAATTAAGTTGAATACATAAAATAAAAATTGATATAGTTAAACATTGTCACACCCTCATTATCACCTTTAGTCTTTCATATCCCACATTCATCATATCATACATCGTTCTAGTGCATATCGAGCATGTGAGTTTACAAGATAAGGATTGGGTCGGTTCATTGTTTTCCATTTCAAATAAGAGAAATTGCCTATCATGGGCTACATTGAAGAAAGGTTCATCATCTAAGGTTTGATTCAAGTTGGAAAGTCTGCTCATATTGATTTCTTCAAGGAGAAGTTAGTTGAAAAATATTGAGGTATTCAAGGTCAATGTTCCTAATGAACATGCTTTACAAGGCCTAATTCAAGATTTCTTCATCCAACTTTGTTTCAAATTCTATGTTCAAGTGGAATTCAAAAGATCACAAGTTCATAATTTAAGACTTCATCCTTTTCAAATTCAATAGTATAAGGGAGATCCATCATTCCAAATTCAAGATTCATGAATTCAAGATTAGATTCAAGAATATTACAAAAAAGGGAAATTTCATGACATTGCAAGAATGTCACATTTGTTACAAAGTTTCCAACTCTAAGCAATGCTTAGAAAATTAAGCTATTTTTAATCTTAAATCAATTTTCTAATCAACTTCAAGCTATGGTACCCTTCAAGCCTCATTAAATCTCCATGTGCTACATTAAGCCTTCACATAATTCACAACCAAATAAGCCCACAAACGTCCAAGGAAAATAATTAAGCTTCAATTCAATATTGGAACATTTCAAAATCAAGACTATTTGTGCTTATCCATGGGCAATTTCAAGAAATTTTCAAGTTAGTCCAAAACAGTCTCATGCATGTCCAAAGCAAGAAATGACAAATTATCTCATAACCAAACAACTCATGTCACAAAACCAAAGGAATGAACTCATAATGATGCATCTAAATATCAGAATTTTGAAATGCTTGTCAAAGGTAGAAACTTGTACCACAAGGGTAGTCCAAGCACAAGCAAACAAATGGGTTCAGGTTTGGGAACAAGACAAAATGCAATAGAAAAAAAAACAGGCAAGGCAAGTGTAGCAGCAAAAATACAGCAAAGCAGAATTCATGGAAATGGAAAGAATTGGGCTTGACATCAAGAAAGTGATGAGAAGCATATCCCAATGAAAAGATTCTGCAGCAAACAAGTGAAAGAAACCCTATTGTTTGACTATAAGGAGGGGAGCAGCAGTAAGTAAAGGGGGCATTGAGAAACATTGAGAACATCATTAAGAAAAAAAAGAGTCACATAGAAACATAAGGGAAGAGGGGGAAAACAGAAAAAAGAAGATTGACAAAAAAGAAAGAAAAACCATTGAGAGAACAAGAGAGTGATAGAAAATTAGAAAAAGGAAGTGAATCATAGAGCACATCCAACAAAAGCCATTGGTGATTAGAAGGAGAATAGTAGCTCTTTGGTATCTTTTCTTTCAAACTCTTCTCTCTTTACATATTTGCATATTTTTATTTTCTCTTTTAAATAATATTTGTGTTGTACATATTGTAGTAAGGTCTCAAGAGTGACCAAGAACTATTGTAAAAAACACACAAAAAAAGGAAAGAACATAGTTTAGTTTTTATAGTGAAATGAGTTGAAAAATACTCATGTGTATTGTCATGTTCGCACTGCGAACATACCCTTCGCCTAGCGAACATCACTTTGTGGTACTCAGAGTGCCACTGAACAACCATTTTTCCCTTATTTTTAGCTAGCGAGTTGTTTGCTGGCACCTTTGCACTGCGAACTTTGGCACATTTTGCCTCTGTTTGTGAATAGTGCGTGTTTTGTGGGATTTCTCCGCAAGTTCGCACAACGAACTTAGTGAGGTTTTTTCTGGGCAGCTTCGCTGCAAGGTTCGTCCAGCGAACTTCAGTACCTTTCGCCCCTGTTTTTGAATAGTGTACTGATCTGGGGAAATCCTTAAGAAGTTCGCACAACGAACTTTTCTTAGTTTTTAAAAAAAATTATTTTTTTTTCATTTCTTGTTTTTATCCGTATTTTCAAGCCGATTAACCCGATGTGGTTGTACGATCATTGTATGTGGATATTATTACGGTCATTTTTTACTTTTGGGTCCAAAAACTATTTAGAAAAAATAAACTCTCGATTTTATCGAGTCATTTTCAATCTTGCAAGTCGATTGCCTTGTGCGTCGCCATCGACCTTGTTCGTATCACTCCAAACATTTTTACAAGCAATAAACCCTTGATCTAACATCAAGTGATATTTTTCTCAAAAAAATCCAAAAAAACAATAAAGATACGATTGGGGTTATACGCCATGAGCTTTAAAGTGGTGGAGAAGGACTGAGAATGGAATCTCTCCTATACTCGTTCCAAATGTTTGGAATACAAGGCACTCGACTTGGTTATTCGAAACATTCATCTTTATCCAAAGTCTTTAGTGTGATCCTAATCAAGAACAATTTCTTCTCAAAAATCCTAAAAAACATCAACTCATCAAACTTATCTTCGCCTTAGGGAATCAATCCGAAAACCCTTTTTCAAGGTATAAAATCAACCGGCAAACAACCATTTCACAAGCCTCCGAACTATGGAGCTCTGATTCTTCACTTCTTTTAAGTGAGGATACGTAGGCACAAGGACCACAATCCTTGGTGAGCACTCTAATAAAAAACCAACCCCTTTTTTCCTTTAAGCAAGCAAACTTTTAGATTAAAAACACTCATTCAAGCTAAACAACTTAGATGGTTCCCATCGAGTACGATAGATGTGAGGGGTGCTAACACCTTGCCCTCACATAACTTTCTCCTGAACCCCAAAACTTGATTGCGATGACCATGCTCTTTTCCTAAAGGTTTTATCGTTATTTCCCTTTCCCTTCTTGGGATAAATAAAATTCGGTGGCGACTCTGTGTCATTTTTCGCGTAGCGACAAACATTATCGATTCAACAAACAGTAACCAAATGAGGTTTTCCCAAATCCCATTTGGTTACGCATAGTAATAACTATTTGTATTCAAAAACAACCAAATCAACATTTTACACCAAATTCACAATGATACGTGTATATATAACTCATATTATAACAACCTCAACACTTTTGAGATATTACCATAAATTAAGGTCAAAAAGATTAAGAGAAAACATCATTTGTCTTAAATACAAAACATAGTAAAACATGATAAAAAAAAAATAGGATTAACATTCCAAAACCCTTGGCGCTGATGAGAGGGGAAGGGAACCCTCATCATCCTGCTGCCTAAAAAAACCACCTTACGATAAACAATTCTCCCTCTTACAATAACAATAAAAACTTGAACAATATATTCAATAAAAATCACATAATAATATATCATTTGAATTAATAATTTAATCATAACCTAAGGCTCTGATACCATTTGTTGGAATTAAATCAATTCAATATACATGTTTACCATACTATGACATATACTTTATGCGGAATCAAAATTGGTAATACAAACATGTATAATATTAAAGGATCGATTGATTGATTCTAGGAATAGCTGGATCCATTGAAAAAAATGTTTAAATGGATGAAGATAGTATACACAAATCATTTGAATTTTTTTGTCCCGTTACAAAAATGAAAAATGCATCAAGAATCGCCAATTCTGTGTGATCAAGACAAACACTACAATGGCCCACGTCATTAGTAAATAAAGGGAGTAATCAACCGCAACTATGAAGACTTCTCTTTCGGAATCAAATTTGCTATCAAAAAAGTTGTTCTCATTTTCGTCTCAAATTTCAGTATGTTATTTGTACCAATCAATTTGTTAAGATCTTATATTCATTTTATTTTTTAGAATTCTTTTACCTAGTTTAGAATATTGTTTTCTCAATTCGATTAGTATTGTTGTTTTGTCTTATCTTCTTCACCGTAATTCAAATTTGTGCAAAACCAACGCCAAAACAGTTGGGAGATCATAACAGAAATGTTCCTCAAGTTTTTTTTCTTTCTGTTTTAGGGTGAGTTTCTTTTACCTAAATTCGAAATTGGTATTTTTAGTGTCTTTTAATATTCTAATTTTAAGTTTTATTCATAAACTATCAAGGGAGCGGAAAAATTTTAGACGTGAACTTAACTTAATAGGTGAAAGCATGATACAAATAAGATCTTTCTCGTGGCGACCTTTAAATCCGATTAGGAAGAAAAATGCCAAAGGTAAGGGCATTTCCCCATACTTACTATAATGAAACTAATAGTTAGGTATTATAAAATAAAATGATTTAATTCATAATTTTTCTAAAGAGAAAAATGAATTGAAATATAGTTATTCGATAAGTTAAAAATAGGAATACTAATTTTATATATTGTATTTTTGAGTGTCCTCAGGTGATATGGATGAAACCTTATGTTGTTTGTGATTTATTATTATTATTATTATTATTATTATTATTATTATTATTATTATTATTATTATTATTATTATTATTATTATTATGTGTGGTCATCATGTGAATCAGATGAATTATTCTGATGTGGATTAAGCTTTGTGTTGTTTGTGATTTGTTATTATTATGTGTGGTCGCAATGTGAACTAGATGAATTCTGGTGGTTAAAAGTCTATTAAAAGGATTGAAATGATAAAGTTTGAAGATGGATGATTTTATGAAATAAATTTTAAAATGACGTGCTTTAATGAGAGTTTGTGGAAGGTATATGTATTTTATGGCATATGCATATTTTGCTTGTGTGGCGGATTTCCTATGTGGCGGATTGCCTATGTGATGTGTTTTCATTTTATCATCATGACATATGTATTTATGTGTGGTGCCTTAGTGACAGACTGATTATATCTGGATGGTGTAATTCTAAGAGCATGCATATTCACACGTAAAAATATTAGTAAGATCATGATTTTTGTGAATTTGATTTCTCTTAAACTATTATGTTTTGTACGATTTGTTTTATAATACCGAACTATATATTTTGTTTGATTTGATATGATGATGGAAGTTTGACCCCTTATATCTAACATTTTAGGTACAATGGAAGATACGAAGTGAATTTGGTGTGATGTTATGCATGACTGCATAATTAAAAATTGAGTTTTTATTAGATTTATAATTTTATTTAAAGTAAAATATAATATTTCAATATGGTCATTTATTTAAGTTTGACAGACTAGAAATATGAAGTGGGTTCTTACTCCGCTAGAAAATGATATTAGTGAGTTTTATTTGAAATGAATATTATAATTGTAGATCTTTTAATTTGGAAGAAAAACATAGTCACGTTTTTTTAAAGTAAATATGAATTTCAAAGTAATGTCCTGGATCAAAATTTGGGACGTTACAATAAACATTTTGAATCAATCCACCAAAATCCGATATGCCGGAATTATCGAGGCTACTGCCATCAACATTCAAAATTATATTACTATCCTTGTGTGCATTCTACGTGACCGTTCTCGTTGGATGAGACATATCATGTGATCTCACCTAATCAGAAAGGAATCAGCAGTCTGCCACGCGTCGTGAGCTCCTGTGTTCACCGGTGTTGTAGAGGAGAAAGGGGTGTACCTGCAAGGTACTCCGATGCTTAAGTGAGTAATGGAGTTAGAAAGCGCAAGTACAAAGAGAATAGGTGTAGAGAATAGAATACATGGCCCTCTAGTGAAAGAGGGTATTTATAATGCGCCCCCAGTGCGGGGTCAACGGTTACTTAGCATTAAGCTAGATTACAAGGCCCAATAGAGTAGCTGTCAGGGATCTTCGGAAGGTGGCCTAACCAACTCTTTCGAAAGTGGGTAGTTGTCTGATGACGTGTCCCCGCGTGAGAAACACGTGGAGAACGTAGGGAAAGCGCGTGAGCTCTCCCCGTGCTAAGTAGTAGTCTGCCCGACTGAGGGGGCCTTATTGAGTTGTGTGCCCGACATGTGAGGATTGGGCCTTGTTGGGCCTCCCCGACATTGGGCCTTGGCCCAGTCCAGAACATCATGCTTGAAAAATCATTTTGTTAACAAATTAACATAATTCATTGTAATGAGCTTCAAAGTATAAGAAGATATCACTTTATTCGCAAGACACAACTTTTTTTCTAGCACCCCACAACCACCAGCAAACAGGAAAAAAGATAGAGTCACCATTAAAGTCATGTTTAATCAAATCCCCTTGAAAGAATAATGGGTCCAAAAAATCAATAGATTTTCAAAAGCGAGTAGCAAATTCACAATCTCTCGAACAGTGTAGAGTTGTCTCAACATCATGATTGCATCTAGGACAAAGATTCTTCTAAAACATACCACGATTACACAACATTGATCTTAAAGAAATGAATTTATGTAAAACCATCCTAAGGAAGAATTTAACTTTTTCAAGAAAAAGCAATATGCCATGCCTACTTCCAACTAGGGGTAGCAAAACGGATCGTGACCCGTCGGATCTGCTCGCGCACCCATTAAAAATGACGGGTTGGGTTATGATTTTGGGTCCACCGCCCTCCAAAGCCTGCCCGCTAAAGATCGCCACCCGCCAAAGCCCGCCCCGCCAAAACCCGCCACACCTATTCATTCAGCTTGTCCTATCTTATAAGCCCCCTTTTTTTAGTTAATTCTAGCAATATTTTTTTGAAGTAAAATTTGTTAAAAGATGTTTTATAAAAATTGTTCTAAAAAATAAGTGAAAATTCCAATTGAAATGTAAAAACAAGGTTAATCTTTTTAAAAAATGAAAATAAATAAATAAATAAGTAGGCGGGCCCGCCAACCCGTCACCTTAGCGGACGAGTTAAATTTTTATGCTCGTTTCTATTTGGTGGGCTTGTCCGCACTATCTTTTTTTTGGTGGACTTAAAGCGGAGCAAGGCGGGGCAGACGGCCCGTTTTGCCACCCCTACATCCAACAATTTGCTTATTTAAATATATGGAATTAATTTTTATATAATGTCTAAAAATTAGTTCCTCTTTTATAAGAATAATATATAAAAATAATACTACTTTATGATAATTTTATTTCAGCACCTTTTTTTTTAAGGTCCATATATTATATAAAAAAAATCTTATAATAACGGACATAGTTAGTATTAACTTTAACTATTTTTAGAAATGGGTTCATTTATTTATTTTAGATAATCTGTGCATTTTAGTTTGATAAGAGATTGATTTGTATACACAAATTAATTTAAATCATATTAACCTAAAAAAACAAAAACATCACAAACTAGCAGCACAAATCAAAACTTCTTCAAATGTAGGATTGAGCACACCACTAACTTTATACTCAAAATAGAGGTCCCTCCTTTGGATGGCACAACATTCATTTTAGAGGTGCATCTTTCATAATGGATCACTTCCTATTTCTTCTAGTAAAAGTTTTCAAGTATGCCTATAATTCTATCAACCAGGTACCAGTTGGTCATGTAAGAAGTAAGAGTCAAATGAATCTTGAGAATTATGTTACCTATACAATTCTTACATTTGCATCTACAAATATTGAAGAAGTTTTCTTTTAAGTTCCACAAGTAAAGTTTAAAGTTCAAGTGGGAGCAGGCAACTTAAACTCAGATTAAGCACCCATGAAGTGATGCAAATTGTGACTACCAAAGTCTTATAGAATACAGTAAGTTTGTGTAACTCTGTTTCAACAAGCACATATTGAAAAAGGGAAGAAAATGATGTTATAAATGACATCAAAATTTTAAATAACTTAACTCAAATAAATGAAGTTGGTAAAATGAATGCTATCAGAGTTGGGAAGTTCTTTTAGTAAATATGGGCAGCGAAAATGTTTATCTCAGTTTGTGAACCTCCTAAAAACTACTAATGCAAATTTGCAGCTAATGCTAATCTCAGGCTGTGAACAATTCTAAGCAAAGAAGTAAGGAAAATAACAAACCAATTATAAGAATCTCGCTTATAGCTTCTTGTAACCTATGAAGTAGACTTCTGCCAATGGTGAATTTTGAAGTAAGAAATCTACTATTCCATCAGGTATGAGTAAAGATGGGTCTGACCCATTTGCAAATGCTTTTCTTAAAGCAACAGCTTCTTCTTTTGACTTGACATTCCGTAACTTCTTTTGGCACACTGTCATGCGAAATCCATACGAAATTGGTCCCATAATCACTTTCAACGACTTCAAGTTAACCAAGGAAGGGAAATCCATCTTCAACAGATTAGGAATTAAGGACAGAACCTAAACAATTAATGCAAGGAGATTATTTTTTATAAAATCAATAAATAAATGAAAAAGGCATTTTTAGAAGAACGAACCTGAAGAGTAGCTGCAGAGACCGTTAATGATTCTATATTAACAAACTCCAGGAGCCAGTTGAATAGAAACAAAGGAGGGGCCTTGCGATACGCAACCATATCTAGATGCTTAAGAGAAGAAACATCGGTCGCGAGTACTTTATGATAAGGATTACCGGTAAAAACAAACTTACAAAGACTTGGACTGCGTAGATCAATTTTGTAAAATATGCAATTGTGGTTATACATAGTTAAATTGACAAGTGTCGAACTTGATATGCAAAGAGTACCTGTATGCGAACGCCCCACATTACAATTGTAAAGAAACAAACTATTCAACTTGGGAAAGGTAGAAAACGGCTCAGCAAAACCGTTTTCGCCAACAGAGAATGAAATATTTTCTAGTTGCAAGTTAGTTAATGCCGGCAAATTGAGAGAGTTAGGAAATATTGTTTCGGGAGCTGGAGCTCCAAGAGAGTGGATAGAAAGCTCAAGATGTGTTAAAGTGAGAGATGAAAACATGGTGGGCAGAATTTGCGCAATGTGACCGCAGACCTCGATTTCTAACCGGTGGACATTGTGCGAAACAGCGTAACTGAGAATCCTTGTAAGTATTAGAGGCACCATGCCACAAATAAGAAGCCTAACATTAACAGATTGCAATGAGATAGAGGAATCGCGAAGAGATAAAACCTTAGACACGAATTCATTTACATCATAATGTGTAAATTTTACAAAATCCAATGTAAGAGCAGGATGACTTTTCCAGAGATCCTTCCATCTCACGGACAGAATGCATGTTCGAACGGCGTCTTTGGTGTCCAAAAACGAAAGTATGTGAAGGATAACGCAATCGGGTAAATCGTTGAGCATATCTCTGCGTTCACAACAACAACACCAAAACAGGCATTATTGAGTTGAATTGAAGTGATCGAGCAAAATCGTAGATAGTGGATTTGTGAATTGATTAGGGAAAATCATCAGAGAAATATGAAATACCTGGCAAGTTGTGACTGGCTTTTGAACGCTGTGAGTAAACTCGTGTTTTCTAGGGTTTATATTTTAGAATGTGAGGAATTGTTTTTAGGTCAAAAATAATTTTCTTTTCTTTCTAAAATTTTTTTTAAGTAAGAAGTAGTATATCATGCAAAGTATATAGAGACTAATTTCTTAGATTATTATTAGCGACAAAGTTTTGTTTAAAAATATTAAATATCGAGAATTATTTATATTTGAATTTTGAAACTATAAATTTTATTTGGTTCGCTCGAATTATTTTAAAGTTCATTTGAATCATATATGAATCGTTTTGTTAACTCTTTGAGGCTAATCTTTGACTGTTCCATGTAGAACTGATCATGGAGCAATCTCTACAAACGAGCCCAATCATGAATCGAACTCACTGGAAGTGTAGTGATGTAAAAGCATTCTTTGTGAGCGAACTTGGAAAATACTTAACTCTCAAGCTTTCGTCATTGGCAAGATTTCCTGCTTCTGTTAGGTATCTAGCCATGTGTTCGACAGTCGACTCATTTGCATATCCTGAAAACTTTGTAAATTTAGGGACTTTCAATCTCCTAGGCAAAGGAGTTTGCAAAATGTAGTCAGATAATAGGGAAATATAGTTTGGCCTATGAAGGCCAGCGTTTACCCTATTTCGTGTCATAATCCTTTCAACCATAGCAGCCACATTATTATCTCCAGCCATACCATCATTTCGAACTTGATGTATGACTTCGTCAGCATCTCAATTCCTATTAACTATCACTACCATAGGTTCTTGTTCCCTTTGGATTGGTTGTTCGACCCTAGGGGGTTCGACTCTAGGAAGTTCGATCCTAACTCCTTGATTAACTACTTCAACATGAGGCCTATTTCACTGGACTTGGTTAATTGTAGGGTCTTCCTCTAAGACTACTCCTATATAAAAATAAAAAATTATATAGGCGCATGAAACTTGAGATATCACCACAAGCCTTCAAAAGACCGTGGTAATGGTGGCGTGGTTGTATCTACTTTTTGTAGTAGTGATATTGTCATACCCCAAATTTATCATACCCTGTGTATTTTCTTATACCAAGCTTTGTGTTGCTTCATGATCTTCCTTTAGATGATCATCTGTCATTTGGCCATGATCCTCTAAAATTTAGGTCATGAGTATCTTGTGTGTGCTTATGATGATTTCAAGCTCTTTCCAGGGTGATTTGATTTTAAGAGGAGATAAAGGAGAAATGTGCCCTCATTATCATGATCCAGTATTTATAACATGATCAATTGCCCAAGTTATATGAATGGATCCATTTCAAGGCATGATCATTTGTTTTCAAGTGGTTTTTGAATCCTATGTCAACATGATTACAAGCCTTGCTTCAATGTATTTTGATCCATACTCCATGATTGACCATAAGGCCATGTGATTAATCAAGCTAAATTTTGGCTAGATTTGTTGTAAGGAATTACTATTCATGCTTCAAGGAAAGGATCATCCACCCTTAGGTCATGTTTATTTTTTATCCAAGTTTGAATTGGTTGCAAGATTAATGGATGATTTTGAGTTAAGAGAATCATGGCATAATCAATTTGTGGTTAAGGAGTGATGGAATGATTAAGGCATAAGGAGTATGCTACAAGTGATGATGGGAAACCATAATTAAAATTCTCAAGTTGTTTCAAAACCATGGTTAGTTGATTGGGTGGTTTCAAATTTGAACCATGTTTTTACAATTCAAGGCTATGTTTAGGGAGCAAATTTTTGTTTTCATGATGGTGCTAGCTTTGGAAATTTAAGTCATTACTGATGAAGATTCAAGAGTGGTACGAAATCCACTTCATGTCAAGATAGATACACATTTGATAAGATAATTGAAGATGGTAATTTCAAAGTAAAAGGGCTAGTACTTGGATTCAAATGTTTGTGTTACAAGCTATAAAGTTGCTTTGAAGTTACAAGCTACAAAGTTGCTTTGAGGTTTCAAAGTAAAAGGGCTAGTACTTGCATTCTCTAAAAGTCGAATTATTGTTGGCATTCTGTTCTTAAATTCCAATTGTTGTGGGAATTCTCTAAAGTCCAGTTGTTGTTGGTATTCTTTTCTTAAAGTCCAATTGTTGTTAGCATTCTCTAAAGTCTAATTGTTGTTGGCATTATGTAAAGTTCCAGTTGTTGCTGGCACTCTGTTCTTAAAAGTCCAATTGTTGTTGGCATTCTCTAAAATTACAGTTGTAACTGGTGTTCCATTTGTAAATCTAATCATAATTGTGTCGCACCTCGAAAAATCACGGAGACATTTCGAAAATACGACCCTCGCGCGAAAGGCGCGGAAATGCGGTTCGACAGAGTCGCCACCGAACTTTATTTTTCCCGAACAAACGGGAGAGGAAAATATCGAGAAAACCTCTTGAAAACGAAAGGATAGGAACAGGGCTGTCGCAACCAAGTTCCGGGTTCGGGAGTCGGTTACGTGAGGGGAAGGTATTAGCACCCCTCACGTCCGTCGTACTCGACGGGAACCTCTTAAGGTAATTGTGGGGAGTGCTGTTTAAGTTTACTGGTTTTCTTCTTGTTGTTAAAAGTAGAATTGGTAGGGTAAAAGGTTAAAGATGCTAAGGAGAGATGGGTGGTTAGAAGATAGGGTGCTCGCCAAGGATTGGGGCCCTTGTGCCTACGTATGCTTATTCGGACGAGAATGAGAAATCAGAGCGTCGTAGTTCGACTACGGGAAAGGATGGGGGGAAACGGAAGATGGGTAGAAGTGTGTGGACGAAATAATGGAGGAAGATAGAAGTGTGCTCGCCAAGATCATCGCAATCTTGTGCCTACGTATCTTGTATTCAAGAATGAATAAAGAATCAGAGCGTCCGTAGTTCGTGGTAACAACCACGAAAATATGAGGTTCGAAATGGGTTGAAGTTGAGTTGGGAGACGAAAGAGTGACTGACAAACAACCTAAGGGCGTGCCTCCAGAGCTTGTCACTCAAGAATTCAAGGAATGCGAGATCCCAAGAACTCAGTTCTTTCGGAAATTGAGTTGAATGAATTGAAGATAAGAGTTGGATATTCTGAAAACGAAAGAATGAACTAATAACAACTCGGGGGCGCGCCCAAGAGTTACTCGTTCGAATATTCAAAGAATGCTAGATTCTAAGAATATCCCTCTTTCGTAAGTTTGCGAAAGGATTGAATCGAAGAATGGCATGCGAGGCCAAAAGGAAGTTGTTTTGAACTGGTTCGATGACGTGTCGAAGATTTGATTGAAGATGGAACCGGCTTGACGACGTGTCAAGGGTTAAGGTTGTGAGAAACGATATTAGTCCCTGAGGGTGCTCCTAATATCGAGACCACGAGGAATTGTGAATGTGTGCGAAATGTGGGTGGTTGCGAATGCGTACGAGCACTCGACTTAGGAGGACGTTTGAAAATGTTTGAGTTTGAAAAAGGCGAAAGGTTGAGTGAATAACAACCCAAAGGGCGTGCTTCGAGAGCTATTCACTCGAAAATTCAGGGAATGCTAAACTCCAAGAATCTCCTTCTTTCGAAGTTTGAATCGGAAAGAAAATAGTTTAGAAAATGATTTGAAGTGAAATGAGGTATGAAAATAATTTGAGGTACGAGATGTGAGGACATGAGATTGGATTTGAAAATTAGAGAAATGACAATTATTTGATAAATGAGACGTAGGCCTCACAACCAATTAATTGGGGTATTATCGAAATGCTAGATCTCGACGACACCTTTTTCATTTGGAAAAATGCTTGAATGAACAAAGGAAATATCACCAAGAATGCTAAATTCTCATGACATTTCTTTGTTAGAAAAATATAATTTTGAAAATGAGAGGTCGAATAATACACTACTTAAGGTGTACACCTTAATAATGACTATCCAAAAATTCAAGAAGTGCTAGACTTCGAGAACTTAGTTTCTCACGATTTGATTAGAAAATAATTTAGTAATAAAAAAAATAAATTGAATAAGGACCAAAACTATTTATAAATGAATTTAAAAAGAAGATATTTTAATAAAACCATTTTTTCTAAAATAAGAATTGAAAATAATATTTTAAAAATAGATTTGAAAATACATTTAGTAAAATAAATAAATTTAAACAAAGATTCAAAATATAATAAAACAGTTGGGGCATCAGTATCCAGGGGGTGCAGTAAACAGAACAGCGCAGTGGGCTTAAGCCCCAAACAAAGCCAGGCGAGGGGGGGTGTGCACGAAACGGAGGGGTGTGAGGAGAAACTTGGTTGGGCTTGGCCCAAATCACGCAGCCACTAGAAACATTAGGTGAGGTGTGAAAATAAAAAAAAAAGTGATTGGGCCGAAACCCACTAACCCTCCGAACAAAAAATTTCATCTTCACCATTTTTCCAATAGAAACCCTAGCTATGCTTTTCCACAGCCGCCGCCGTCCAATGCCTCGCCCCTCACCGTCTCAGCTCCTTTGTCCGCCTCTACCAACATCAAACCCAAACTTCACTCTCGTTACCTTCAAACTTCTTTTGCCATTTCCATTTCTCCTCTCGGATCTTCTTCTTCGACTTTCTCCTTCGTCTACTTCACCATCTGTATCTGTAAAACCAAATGAACCAAAACAACACAAACACCCCAACCTGAACGAAATACATGAACGTCGAAGGATAGTGTTGGGATGGAAACGGAGGCGTTGGGTTGCGGTGGAGTTTGAAATATTTCAATAAAATCGCCGGTAAGTCATTTGCGGAACCATCAATGGATGATAGTTCGATGATTATCGAACAGATTTAGGGTTTTTGTTTGTCGAAGTTTTGCGAAAGCTTGTACGACTCCTGAAAATCTTATGAAGGTTGTGCTGTAAATCTGGATGCTTTTGAATGTTTGAAGCTGAATCTGGAATAATATTGATGTTCTCCGGTGAAGATCTAAAAAGAGGATTATGGTGACCTACGAGTTTCTGGAGAAAAGCTGCTTGTGGATGAACACGTTTAAAGGTCGTATGAAGGTTTGATGAACGCGTTGAAGGTGGATGACATTTGGATCTGAAATGACGTTCGTCAGATCTGGATTCGGAAGGAGATTTGAGTTGATGTTGATGAATGTTGCGGTTTGAGTTTGTGTGAAGTTGGTGTGAAGATTTATAGAGAGAAAACGAGGGTTTATTGATTGTTGATGATTTGTGATGTTGAAGAAGATTAGGAGATTTCCAGAAAATCAATGGATGAAGGTTGAATGTTGACGAACATTTCTGGGAAAATATTTGAATGGTGAATAACATGATGAATTTTTGATGAACCGGGATGAAGATCTGGCGCTTTGGTTGATGGATCTGGAAAAGTGTTTATGGGGTTTGAAGTTTCTGGAAAAAAAAAATATGAACAATGATATGAACATGATAAATTTCTGGGGATGCTCATGAATTTACCGGCGAGTAATTCCGGTGGGATTCGATCGTGGTGATTTGTCCGGCGAGCACAGTGGGTGTTTGCATGAATTTAGGGTTAGGGCTACTGTTAGGGTTAGGGTTACTATTAGGGTTAGGTGGCGGCTGGAGGGCAGGCCTCAGGGCTAGGTGGCGGCTGTAGGGTTTTCTGGTTTTGGGGAATGTGTTTTGCCATAAATGCAGACACTTATCAGACTTTATAGCCTGACAAGTGGCCACCAAATCTGACCTAATGGGCCTGCAAAGCTGTCTAATGGACCAGAAAAGAAAGCATTAATAATAAAACACTTAAATAAATAACATCAGTAACATTAACTAATAAAATTAAAACCTAATTAATATAAACCATAATAAAAAGAAGAAAAAGATGCTTATTAATTATAAATAAAAACGAAAAATAATAAATAATAAACAAAAAACGAAAATAAAATAAAATAATAAATAAATAAATAACGAGAAAAATAATAATAAATAAAAAACAAAATAAATAATAACTAACACATTTTTTTTTAAAAGCCTAAATAATAATCTAAAAAAGGAAAATAATTACCACTATTAACTTAAAAAACCTTAACAACTATACACAAAAGAAAATTAATTTAAAAATATAATGAACTCTATTTTAAAAGAAAAGAGATATCCCACTCTAATTAAATAAAAATAAATTTAATGTTAAATCTAATAATAAAAAGGAAGTATTTAATAAAAGCTATTTTCATAAATAAACCTATATCTAAAAGAAATAAATAGGTGATAAAATAAAATAAATAAAAAGAATAAAAGGGGAGAAAATTGCAAAAAAAAAAGGAAAAGAGAACATGGAAGCAAAAGACCAAAATGCCCTTTAGGCCACGTGTCACACTTTGATTGGTCAAAAGATAAATTTTTTAAAAAACGACCAATTGCGAGATGACACGTGTCTAAATGGCACGGAACAAAAAAAGCGAAAATAATTACAAAAAGGTAGGACAAATTTAGGGTATGACAGATGCCCCTATCTAATAGGCTTAAACCTAGGAGGATGAATTGCATTGGCGTTCACATCCCTGTGGTAGAAGTCTATTAGATATAAAAAGACCCTGAATTTGTCCGAAAGAAAGAGAGATGCTTGAGAATTGAAAATGCTGGATGATGTAAACCTCTGAGTAAGCTGGCACAAGTCGTCATCACCAAAAGGATGATGGGATGAAACACACACAGCTATTACCACCAAAAGGATGGCAAAGCAAAGCATATTCGCAAAATCTGACATTAATGACTATGACAGACCCCTCATCAAAAGGATGACGGAGCGAAGCTCAAACACTATCGCACAATCTATCATCAATGACCATGATAGACCCCCCACCAAAAGGATGACGGAGCGAAAACACAAAACAAATCGCACAATCTATCATTAATGACCATGATAGACCCCCCACCAAAAGGATGACGGAGCGAGACAAGCAAAATTCTCACAATCTATCACTAATGACCATGATAGACCCCTCATCAAAAGGATGACGGAGCGAGACACACGCCGAACAATATCGCACAATCCATCATTAATGACCATGATAGACCCCCTCATCAAAAGGATAACGGAGCGAAACACACGCCGAACAATATCGCACAATCCATCATTAATGACCATGATAGACCCCCCACCAAAAGGATGACGGAGCGAAACACACGCCAAACAATATCGCACAATCCATCATTAATGACCATGATAGACCCCCCACCAAAAGGATGACGGAGCGAAACACACGCCAAACAATATCGCACAATCCATCATTAATGACCATGATAGACCCCCCACCAAAAGGATGACGGAGCGAAACACACGCCAAACAATATCGCACAATCCATCATTAATGACCATGATAGACCCCCCACCAAAAGGATGACGGAGCGAAACACACGCCAAACAATATCGCACAATCCATCATTAATGACCATGATAGACCCCCCACCAAAAGGATGACGGAGCGAGACACGCAAAATTCGCACAATCTATCACTAATGACCATGATAGACCCCCCACCAAAAGGATGACGGAGCGAGACAAGCAAAATTCGCACAATCTATCACTAATGACCATGATAGACCCCCCACCAAAAGGATAACGGAGCGAAACAAATAAATGATCGCACAATCTGACATCGACGAAATGTCAGACCTACCACCAAAAGGATGGTAGAGCGAAAACATAAAAGAAAGCATCGCGCAATCTGATACCGACGAAGTACCAGACCTACCACCGAAAGGGTGATAGAGCGAAAACACAAATAAAATATCGCACAACCTGATACCGACGAAGTACCGGACCTACCACCAAAAGGATGATAGAGCGTGAACAAATAAAACATCGCACAACCTGATACCGACGAAGTATCAGACCTACCACCAAAAGGATGATAGAGCGAAAACACCAACAAAACATTGCGCAATCTGATACCGACGAAGTATCAGACCTATCACCAAAAGGATGATAGAGCAAAAACATAAAAACATCGCGCAATCTGATACCGACGAAGAACCAGACCCACCACCAAAAGGATGGTAGAGCGAAAACATAAAAGAAAACATCGCACAATCTGATACCGACGAAGTATCAGACCTACCACCAAAAGGATGGTAGAACGAAAACATAAAAACATCGCGCAATCTGATACCGACGAAGTACCAGACCCACCACCAAAAGGATGGTAGAGCGAAAACATAAAAGAAAACATCGCACAATCTGATACCGACGAAGTATCAGACCTACCACCAAAAGGATGGTAGAGCGAAAACATAAAAGAAAACAAATCGTTATCACCAAAAGGATGATAGGACAACACAGATTTGAAGTTAACCAACATCAAAAGGATGCAGGCTAGGTTGAACTGACGAAGTTCGACTATTACCAAGAGGATGATAGTAAGGCAATCGACAACAGTCACGCTTGCTGGGTACAACTCATTGGGGAATCCCTGAGAGGAAGATTGAATTTGAAATGAGTTGACGGGGTACGCCCACCGTCTTTGCTTGGAAATCATAATTTGCTGAAATGATTTCATGGTTACGCCCATGAGTTCTGAAGAGGATGCCCCTGACTGGGCTGAATTCGTCTTGATGCCTTGTCTTGCTTAACAAAGGCTGAACAACTTTGTGAGGAACGCTCACGGTCTTGAATGGTATGCCCCTGGCTGGGCTGAATGTTGATTTGCATACTTGATCAACCACGAGGTTGAAATTCGTCATGAGAGACGCCCATGGTCTTGAAAAAGATGCCCCTGATTGGGCTGAATCTTGCCTTGAATAACTTCAAATTTTGTGGGAGAAACCCTCAATTGCAGAAGATTGCCCCTGACTGGGCTGATGATTGCTTTGAAGCTTTTGAAAATCGTGGGGTAAACCCACCATCTTGCGGAAGATGCCCCTGACTGGGTTGACGATGGTCTTGGAAATCTTCGGGACTGATCCTGGACCTTGACTTGCATATATGAATACTGGATGATAAATGATATTCTATATGAGTGGACGTGCAAATGCAAATGCTGACGAGCGTAGATGCAAGAGCTGGGGAAGTATGGTATGATTGGAGTATGCATATGATGCAAGATATTTATGAGATCGGATGCGATGCGTATGATGCACATGATTGCAAATGGGCGATTGGAAATGCAGGGAGACGCCAGCGTGGTGGACTTTGGGTAGTTGCCAATGCGGATTGGACTTCGGGTGGTGGGAGGGATTGACTTCCTCGACACGCAGTTTTGCTGAAGATTCAGGAGAAGATACTCTGGATGCCCCAAGTCTGGGTACTTGGTGATGTGTTGTGAATTTTCTTCAGAGAAGGTTGCAACTCTGCTTGATAATCAAGGCGACATGGTCTTGCCCCAGTCTGAACTTGTAGTGGCCTGCCCCTGCTCGAGCTGTTGAGTGATCTGCCCCAACCTGTGGGTTCTGAGGTAGTCTTGCTTTGTGACAGTCACTGAAAGTCAAGTTCTTCCTTGATTGCCCCTTGTTGAAGTGTCTTTGAATACCTAGCACTGATTTGCAATTAAAATTGTACGTTCACAAATGGTAATAATTAATGCAAAGTTCGATGCGAGTTTGAAAAAGTGTCTTTATTTGGAAGTGTCATGATAGTGAGACAAATGGACTGCTAGCCCATACGTTGTGCTAATTCGATTGGTGCGAAAGATATAGCAAGCAAAATGACACCAATGCTGATGATTAGAAATCATGTGGGGAGTCAGGTTACGCAACCTTGCGATAGTATGCTTTCAGAATAAACCTCGTCTCAATTAGGTCTTTCAGGGGTTGTAACGTGGTCTGGTTCACGGTTATGAAACAAAAGATGTTAGGCTCAAAGTATGATTTGTACCCACCCCTTCTTGATAATCTCCAGTCCTACGCTCAGTTAATCCTACACTTGTCTTGACGGTGTAAACCTGATGGTTCAAGGTTTGCTCGACGCGGCAGTCACCTTATTTTGGTTTTGATGAATGTCAGTGCCCCTTTGACTTGGGTGGCCACTGAACCTTTTTGTTTTTGTTGAGGATTTCGGGGTCCTCTTTTGTTTTGATCCCTAACTTTTGCATGGATTGACTTCGTTTGTCAGATCCATCGGGATTGCCTTGATTTTGCCTAAGTCCCCTCTAAGGTGTCTGACTTAGCAGGCTTTTGATTTTTTGATTTTGTTGTGACTGCCATAGTATGAGTCTTTGATGAACGACCGTCCTCTGGATTTTGCTTGTGGAATTGGATTAACTGAACACTACCCTGCCCCAGGTTGAGTGTAAGGGTTTGAATATCCGAAGGAAACTGCTACTCCTAGGCTCGAAGTGGTTTACTAGGGATTAACTCCTTATATCTCCGGTGTATGGGGAATTGAAGCAATGCCTGTACATCATTGACGAGATTACATCTGAACGCATACAGTTTGCAATTATGGGTATCTCGTTTTCATCATCCTCCCTCAAGTCATGCTAAACAACAGTGAGTAGAGTGGAGTGAATAAATGTGTCGGTGATAAGTAAAAAAGAGTGAACACGACATAACTAGATCAAAACATGCATAAACAATACATTAATGAAAACCAAATACGAATGGCAATTGTTCAAAGCATACAGTACTTAAATAAACAAAGACAAAACATAAGAAACTGCGAATAATGAAATGGCAACATGACGGCCTTCTTCGGGGAATGAACTTGACTGGAGTTGATTGTTGGCACTAGTTGACTGGTGGCATCGGATTGTTGATGGCACTGAGATACTTCCCATCAAAGGTGAGAGCTTCCTTGTCAATCAGGTCTTGAATTTTGTGCTTGAGAAACCTGCAGTTCTCAATGTTGTGACCTGGAGCGCCCTTATGGAACTCACAATGAGCATTCGCGTCATAATCAGCAGGAAGGGCAGTTGGGGGAGCTAGATCTCTTGGGACGATAGCCTTTTGTTCCATTAATTGAGCAAAGATATCTGCATATGTCATTGGAAGACTATCGAATACTCTCTCCGGCTTCCATGTCCTGTGTTGATTTTGCTGACGCGGTCGTTGAACGGTCTGCTGTTCTGATTCCTTTCCAGTTATGGAGAGGGCTTCGAAGATCTGATCCATCTTCCTGTTGAGGGATTCCAGCTTCTTCCTGATAGCAATTTGTTCTTGCCGAATCTGCTCCATTGATCGTCTGGTATTGGCTCTAGCTGCGTACTGGTGTCGAGGAATCGGCTTGATTTACTGGAGAAGAAGGAACGGAGACATAAGATTCTGTTGAAGGACTGGAAATGCAAAATGCACGACATATGAAATGCAATGCAAATGATATGCAAGATGCAATGCAAGATACAAGATCCAGGATCACAGGATCACAATCAAACGACTCCTGAAGCCGTAACTGTAACAGGTAAATAACCGTAATTCTTGCTCAAAGAAAACTGACAGGTACAACCTATACGGGAAGGTCTAAACATTCTACCCATAAACCCTCTTACGGGATGGTTTCTATGTTTGGTTCCCAGGATCACGGACACTAGTCGTATTAGCGTCACGCAACAGGCTGGCTGCATTACGACGATAATGACGATAAGGTCTCTCCTGAGCGGAGTCCTCGTGCTAGGCACACAAGGAGCGAGTCCTTGGAGACTAACACTACACGACCACCAATATCGGAACTGGTGCTAACAAAAGGTTCCCAGAATCACGGACCCTTCATTAATCAAGTCGTGCGACAGGCTAGCTGTGTTACAACGAGATCTACGAATAGGTCTCCTCTGGAGGAGCTTTCATGCTAGGCCCACAAGGAGCGAGTCCTCGGAGACTAACACTACTCGACTACCAATTCTAAACTATGTGTTCTCTCTGCTTTTACCAAAGCTCGGGTGTAGAGCCTTACTCATGATGTCATCCCAAGAACCAACAGGCAATCAAGGTAACAAGCATAAATAAAATCTACAAGAGAACAAATACAAAAAGAAAACAAACAAAAAGCAAACACTCCTCACAAACCAAAAGATAGGCTCGACTCTCTCTTTGCATGGAGCAATACGTCCCCAGCAGAGTCGCCACCTGTCGCACCTCGAAAAATCACGGAGACATTTCGAAAATACGACCCTCGCGCGAAAGGCGCGGAAATGCGGTTCGACAGAATCGCCACCGAACTTTATTTTTCCTGAACAAACGGGAGAGGAAAATATCGAGAAAACCTCTTGAAAACGAAAGGATAGGAACAGGGCTGTCGCAACCAAGTTCCGGGTTCGGGAGTCGGTTACGTGAGGGGAAGGTATTAGCACCCCTCACGTCCGTCGTACTCGACGGGAACCTCTTAAGGTAATTGTGGGGAGTGCTGTTTAAGTTTACTGGTTTTCTTCTTGTTGTTAAAAGTAGAATTGGTAGGGTAAAAGGTTAAAGATGCTAAGGAGAGATGGGTGGTTAGAAGATAGGGTGCTCGCCAAGGATTGGGGCCCTTGTGCCTACGTATGCTCATTCGGACGAGAATGAGAAATCAGAGCGTCGTAGTTCGACTACGGGAAAGGATGGGGGGAAACGGAAGATGGGTAGAAGTGTGTGGACGAAATAATGGAGGAAGATAGAAGTGTGCTCGCCAAGATCATCGCAATCTTGTGCCTACGTATCTTGTATTCAAGAATGAATAAAGAATCAGAGCGTCCGTAGTTCGTGGTAACAACCACGAAAATATGAGGTTCGAAATGGGTTGAAGTTGAGTTGGGAGACGAAAGAGTGACTGACAAACAACCTAAGGGCGTGCCTCCAGAGCTTGTCACTCAAGAATTCAAGGAATGCGAGATCCCAAGAACTCAGTTCTTTCGGAAATTGAGTTGAATGAATTGAAGATAAGAGTTGGATATTCTGAAAACAAAAGAATGAACTAATAACAACTCGGGGGCGCGCCCAAGAGTTACTCGTTCGAATATTCAAAGAATGCTAGATTCTAAGAATATCCCTCTTTCGTAAGTTTGCGAAAGGATTGAATCGAAGAATGGCATGCGAGGCCAAAAGGAAGTTGTTTTGAACTGGTTCGACGACGTGTCGAAGATTTGATTGAAGATGGAACCGGCTTGACGACGTGTCAAGGGTTAAGGTTGTGAGAAACGATATTAGTCCCTGAGGGTGCTCCTAATATCGAGACCACGAGGAATTGTGAATGTGTGCGAAATGTGGGTGGTTGCGAATGCGTACGAGCACTCGACTTAGGAGGACGTTTGAAAATGTTTGAGTTTGAAAAAGGCGAAAGGTTGAGTGAATAACAACCCAAAGGGCGTGCTTCGAGAGCTATTCACTCGAAAATTCAGGGAATGCTAGACTCCAAGAATCTCCTTCTTTCGAAGTTTGAATCGGAAAGAAAATAGTTTAGAAAATGATTTGAAGTGAAATGAGGTATGAAAATAATTTGAGGTACGAGATGTGAGGACATGAGATTGGATTTGAAAATTAGAGAAATGACAATTATTTGATAAATGAGACGTAGGCCTCACAACCAATTAATTGGGGTATTATCGAAATGCTAGATCTCGACGACACCTTTTTCATTTGGAAAAATGCTTGAATGAACAAAGGAAATATCACCAAGAATGCTAAATTCTCATGACATTTCTTTGTTAGAAAAATATAATTTTGAAAATGAGAGGTCGAATAATACACTACTTAAGGTGTACACCTTAATAATGACTATCCAAAAATTCAAGAAGTGCTAGACTTCGAGAACTTAGTTTCTCACGATTTGATTAGAAAATAATTTAGTAATAAAAAAAATAAATTGAATAAGGACCAAAACTATTTATAAATGAATTTAAAAAGAAGATATTTTAATAAAACCATTTTTTCTAAAATAAGAATTGAAAATAATATTTTAAAAATAGATTTGAAAATACATTTAGTAAAATAAATAAATTTAAACAAAGATTCAAAATATAATAAAACAGTTGGGGCATCAGTATCCAGGGGGTGCAGTAAACAGAACAGCGCAGTGGGCTTAAGCCCCAAACAAAGCCAGGCGAGGGGGGGTGTGCACGAAACGGAGGGGTGTGAGGAGAAACTTGGTTGGGCTTGGCCCAAATCACGCAGCCACTAGAAACATTAGGTGAGGTGTGAAAATAAAAAAAAAAGTGATTGGGCCGAAACCCACTAACCCTCCGAACAAAAAATTTCATCTTCACCATTTTTCCAATAGAAACCCTAGCTATGCTTTTCCACAGCCGCCGCCGTCCAATGCCTCGCCCCTCACCGTCTCAGCTCCTTTGTCCGCCTCTACCAACATCAAACCCAAACTTCACTCTCGTTACCTTCAAACTTCTTTTGCCATTTCCATTTCTCCTCTCGGATCTTCTTCTTCGACTTTCTCCTTCGTCTACTTCACCATCTGTATCTGTAAAACCAAATGAACCAAAACAACACAAACACCCCAACCTGAACGAAATACATGAACGTCGAAGGATAGTGTTGGGATGGAAACGGAGGCGTTGGGTTGCGGTGGAGTTTGAAATATTTCAATAAAATCGCCGGTAAGTCGTTTGCGGAACCATCAATGGATGATAGTTCGATGATTATCGAACAGATTTAGGGTTTTTGTTTGTCGAAGTTTTGCGAAAGCTTGTACGACTCCTGAAAATCTTATGAAGGTTGTGCTGTAAATCTGGATGCTTTTGAATGTTTGAAGCTGAATCTGGAATAATATTGATGTTCTCCGGTGAAGATCTAAAAAGAGGATTATGGTGACCTACGAGTTTCTGGAGAAAAGCTGCTTGTGGATGAACACGTTTAAAGGTCGTATGAAGGTTTGATGAACGCGTTGAAGGTGGACGACATTTGGATCTGAAATGACGTTCGTCAGATCTGGATTCGGAAGGAGATTTGAGTTGATGTTGATGAATGTTGCGGTTTGAGTTTGTGTGAAGTTGGTGTGAAGATTTATAGAGAGAAAACGAGGGTTTATTGATTGTTGATGATTTGTGATGTTGAAGAAGATTAAGAGATTTCCAGAAAATCAATGGATGAAGGTTGAATGTTGACGAACATTTCTGGGAAAATATTTGAATGGTGAATAACATGATGAATTTTTGATGAACCGGGATAAAGATCTGGCGCTTTGGTTGATGGATCTGGAAAAGTGTTTATGGGGTTTGAAGTTTCTGGAAAAAAAAATATGAACAATGATATGAACATGATAAATTTCTGGGGATGCTCATGAATTTACCGGCGAGTAATTCCGGTGGGATTCGATCGTGGTGATTTGTCCGGCGAGCACAGTGGGTGTTTGCATGAATTTAGGGTTAGGGCTACTGTTAGGGTTACTATTAGGGTTAGGTGGCGGCTGGAGGGCAGGCCTCAGGGCTAGGTGGCGGCTGTAGGGTTTTCTGGTTTTGGGGAATGTGTTTTGCCATAAATGCAGACACTTATCAGACTTTATAGCCTGACAAGTGGCCACCAAATCTGACCTAATGGGCCTGCAAAGCTGTCTAATGGACCAGAAAAGAAAGCATTAATAATAAAACACTTAAATAAATAACATCAGTAACATTAACTAATAAAATTAAAACCTAATTAATATAAACCATAATAAAAAGAAGAAAAAGATGCTTATTAATTATAAATAAAAACGAAAAATAATAAATAATAAACAAAAAACGAAAATAAAATAAAATAATAAATAAATAAATAACGAGAAAAATAATAATAAATAAAAAACAAAATAAATAATAACTAACACATTTTTTTTTAAAAGCCTAAATAATAATCTAAAAAAGGAAAATAATTACCACTATTAACTTAAAAAACCTTAACAACTATACACAAAAGAAAATTAATTTAAAAATATAATGAACTCTATTTTAAAAGAAAAGAGATATCCCACTCTAATTAAATAAAAATAAATTTAATGTTAAATCTAATAATAAAAAGGAAGTATTTAATAAAAGCTATTTTCATAAATAAACCTATATCTAAAAGAAATAAATAGGTGATAAAATAAAATAAATAAAAAGAATAAAAGGGGAGAAAATTGCAAAAAAAAGGAAAAGAGAACATGGAAGCAAAAGACCAAAATGCCCTTTAGGCCACGTGTCACACTTTGATTGGTCAAAAGATAAATTTTTTAAAAAACGACCAATTGCGAGATGACACGTGTCTAAATGGCACGGAACAAAAAAAGCGAAAATAATTACAAAAAGGTAGGACAAATTTAGGGTATGACAAATTGGTATTTGAAGTTTGGTTGTTGCCAACATCATTTAAAGTCCAATTGCAGCTGGCACCAATCCGTTAGAAGCCAATTATAACCATGCTTGCGGTCTAAGTCTAATTGTTGTTAGCACATACAGAGAGTTTGATTACTATGTTTTTTTCTGATGGTTCCTAGAAAGTCATGAGTGACTCTTCATTTTAAGGAATTTCCATAAGCTTGGATGTTATTCTTGTTGTAAAACACCAATGATGTTTGTTTTCATTGATTTCTTCACTAAGAGTCGTCATAGTCTTGTTTTATGTGGATGATTTTCAAGTAAGAAGACTTCAATGTCTTGCTTGTATGGATGATCTTCTAGTAAGAAGACACTAATGTCTTGTTTATGTGGATGATCTTCTAGTAAGAAGACTCCAATGTCTTGTTTGTGTGGATGATCTTCTAGTAAAAAGACTCCAACGTCTTGTTTGTGTGGATGATCTTCTAATAAGAAGACTCTAGAATTGTCAGCTATATTCTAAAGTGTCGTCATATCATGTTTGAACCTGTTTGATAAAACTAAGTTGAATCTTCCCCCAAAGTCTTTTTCCCTAGAAATTTGTCATCCCTAGTGAGTCTTCACCTATTATATTTAACATCTCTTGTTGATTACCGCTATTATATGTCTCTATCATTCCCCACAAGTTTTTCCATCATCTACCAAAAAAACCACGATATAGTTCATTTCATTTCAATCGTATCCCCAGCAAACCAAAAAAGAGAAGTTCGTCAGTCCATAGCATAACATGTCATTACGTCTAAGGGAAATTTTTTAGATCTTCTATATTTAAATACCTTTCATCCAGATTCTATGAGGATATATTATCACTCATGTTATCCAGTGAAGATATATAAATAGGGGCAGCTGTCATACCCTAAAATTTTCCCCTCTTAATTTCATTTCTTCTGCATTATATCCATCTACATAAACTCATCTGCACTTCAATCATATGCATTCATTCGTTTACATTCATTCATTTGCATAAGCCTATCTGTATGAGTCACCTAATCCATATGCATCCCATTATTTGATTTAACCTCTTATGACCATTTCATCTGGTCATGCTGGTTTCATGTTCATGCATAAATCAAGGTTATGGTTAAGAATTTTGGGTCGTTTTGTTTGATTGATTTGTCTTGACCAATTCATACATTCATGTTATGAATCACCAGAGCTCACTAAAATAGAAGCTTAATGGCTCATCTGGTTCATTTGGATTCACTATGGTCTGTTTATAAGCTAAGAACCCTTTGATCTTAAATTTTTGAAAAAGGATAATTTTTCTTAGCCAATTTAACCCTTGCATGATTCTTTGTCATGATCCATATATTCCTCATATGCATTCATTCATTCATGTACTTTAGTCTTAAAATTGATAATAAGTGTCTCAATGACACACTTTCTTGTGGTTTCATTCTTTTTGGATATCCCCCGCTCAAGAATTAGTGTTGATTTTAAAGATCAATGTTAAGAAAGAACAAGCCATCCATGCATACTTTGTTGTTAGGGTTTAATAAGCATCCTTTCTTGTGTTGATTGGAAATTAGATTTTAATCTATCTTTGCATTTCAATTTGCATGAATAATCAAATAATTGATATCATCATAATATGAGTGCAATAACCATTTTTTGTCCAATTTGGGCCTTTCTCATTTGTTATTTATTTACACTAAGTATCATACAAATTCCATTACAAAAAAAAAACAAAAAAATATTTGGGTCTTCAAGTTTATAAGATTGGGCCTTATAATACCACTTGGTTATTTGTCATCTATTGAAGCTCTTGGTCGTAGTACTTTGACTTTATTGCCAACAGAATAATATTCTGACTCCAAGCAGGGAGGGCTTCATTTTCGTCCTACATATGCATGCATGGCAACAAGTTAGCATATTTATAGTAAACAAGTACAAACCATGAAACCAAGCAATAATGTGCAAAGAAAAGTCATTATTTTTTTAGACACTACAAAAACTTATACTGATATGGTAGGAAACTTTTTGTCCTCTTAAAAAAGTATTGGAAATTCACTACCGATTACAGCTAAAAATCACAATATATGAAGAGGAGATCTTCAAAGCAAGGGGTATTCATCAGACACCAAGAAAAAGTTCTTAAGCATTACACAAACTTCATTCCAACATTATCAGAAAAAACAACTATCAACCATTCAAAAACATCAAGAGCACATTGATAACAACAACCATGACAAAATCAAATAACCCTCACCAAAGTATTAATTATTAAATCACACAAATAGGATAGAAGATAGAAAGGGATTCGAAAAAGTCTAATAGCCACCCTTTCACTCTAAAACTTTCTGATATACAAAGAGAGCCCAAAGTTTCAAACAAAATTCAGGCAAACAAAATTATTTGGAATTGTTAGTTAAAAAGGGGTTTCATATATCGTCTCCCCAGGAATTGCAGTGATATCACTTGTCGTTCTGCAGTTTATAATGATTTAAGTAGGATTTTCAAAGTTTTCTGTTTTGGATCATAAGTTTGTCATGATTTTTATAGCAAAGATTAAATTCTAAAAGATGTTTGTTTAACAAAATATACCAAAGATATATTTCATCAACCTAACTTGTATATATTCGATTAATCAAGCATGTGAACTCGTTTTCGATTAATATAATCATGTATTCTCTCAATACCGTCTATGTCTAGAGCGGTATCGTGAATATTATTATATTCGTCATTAGATGATGGCTCATGCTAGTAACAAATACAATAATCTTTAAGAACAACACGAAGCAAATATCAACTCACAAATATATGTCTAGAGTTTGTTTGTTGATAGATGAATATTTTAGATCAAGGTTTGTATAATCTATGTCTAGGATGATACAAATCATCAATGGATCTTTAAGAACAAAAACATTCAACATATATTAATCATTCACTTGTTCACATACAAATAAATCAAAAGCAATACATACAAGCTAAGATAGACTACCTCTACCTTTAATACAATTGATTTAGCTACCCATTGTCATGGTAGCTTTCTTTACAAGAAAAGAAAAAAGATGAATGAGCATCCAAGATGAAGAATCGATCTAGGATGTGAATCTAGCCTCTACTTGCAAAATATCACTTCTTGATGAAGAAATGATGATATTAGGGTTTTTTCTCCCAAACCAATGTTTCTCCCTATGAAAAATAAAGTTTCTAAGTTATAATCCCCAAAAAGTGTGAAAAAGTACATAAATATATTTGACAGAGTCGCCACCGAACTTTATTTATCCCAAAAAGTACATAAGTTATTTATCCCCAAAAAGTATGGATGGAATTGTATACATAATGACGGTAAAAGATGGAAGTGTGGAAATAGCGGAAAAAGATCATCGCAACCTTGTGCCTACGTATCTTACATTTTGATGAGAATGAAGAATCAGAAAGTCTGTAGTTCGTGGAGATGACTACGAAAAGAGAGGGGTTTAAATGATTTCGAGTTCGATTTGAAAACGAAAGATTGACTAAAAAACAACCCAAGGGACGTGCCTCGAGAGCCGTCACGCAAGAATCCAAGGAATGTGAGATTCCAAGAACTCAGTTCTTTTGGGAGTTGATTGAAAAGGTCGGAGAAAAGGTTGAACGTTTTGAATTTGAAAGATTGAGTAAATAAAAACCCAAGGGGCGTGCCTCTAGAGCCATTCACTCGAAGATCCAAGGAATGCTAGATTCCAAGAATCTCTTTCTTTCTTAAGTTTGATTACGAAAATGTTTGAATAAGAATTAAGTGTTTTAAGACGAAAGGGTGAACGAGTGACAATCCAAAGCGTGCGCCTCAAGAGCCATTCATTCAAAGATCTAAGGAATGTTAGACTCCTAGAATCTTCTTCTTTCGTTATTTGTTTAAGAAAAGCATTTGAAAATAATTGAATCGAGTTGGTTGGGAAAAGAGGTGGACTGTGAGGCAAAAGGAACTCGACTTATAAGTTTGAATAAAATATCACTTGACGTTGGATCAAGGGTTTGATTGTATTTGTGTGTAAAGATGTGTTGGAAAAGAGGTTGATGAAAATGGCTCGACGATGAGTCGAGAGTTTGGTTGTGAGAATCGATACTAGCCTTAGGGGTGCTCCTTAATATAAAAAACCACGATGAAATATGCGAGTGTGTGCGATAGGTTGATGGCGAATGTGTACGAGCAATCGACTACGATGGGTATTTGAAAATGGCTCGATGACGAATCGAGAATTAGTTTGAAAACGGTTTAGTCTACGCTAGTCCCTAGGGGTGCTCCTAGAAGATAAACCATAATCAAAGCAAATACGAATGCGCACATCGGAATGAGAGTGGGGTACATGTAAGTTACACAGGATTGCACGAAATAAATGGTCTCATTGTAAAGTAGGCCAAGACGAAGCCGTGTGTTTGCGAAGTGTCCTAAATTATGCCTTGAGCAAGAATCATACAAAAGCTCATTTGTTAGGGTTTCTGATAAAGTCCAACAATCTGTTGCTCAATAAAGTAACCAACAGTCCACCGATTTAAGCTTTTAGGTTTCGATAGATATTAATGTGTTTTCGAATAATGTGGGCAAGATATGAACAATATGAATATGATATGAACAATGTGAATAAAATGGAAAGATATATAACAATATAATCAAGATAATATCCACGATAGTATAATCAAGATAGTATTAACAAGTATATGAACAATGATTGTATAATCAAGATATATTGACTGAAATGTAAAACAAGAATATATTGATGGAAATTAAAGTTAGTTGTTAGTTGATATTGAATGAATCGGGTCGAAATGTAGTGTTAAACTTTTGTAGTTCGATCTATGACGACGATCAAACTATAGGAGGTCACACAAGTTGATATTTGTGCTAAAATACGATGAAGAAATGATATTAAGGATCATTTTCCAAGGCAATCGTGCTACACGAATAGAAAAGGTGACAATCTCGTCTTAATCACAAACTTGTGTTAATTAATTGAAGGTAAACTATCACGATCTCAAAGTATAAAAAATGATCTCAATGATCATTTCATACAGATTTGAAATCATGAAGGTTAACAACCTCAATAATCGACATTCGTGAATTTAAAGACTTCATTGACCAAAGATGGAAAAGGAGAATCAAAAGTGAAATGAAAAGAATAAAGTAGTGTACTCATCTTAATCAAGATTTAAAATCGATAAATCGATAATCTATGATTTTTTACTTTCATTGACCAAGATTTGAAAAATCAATAACGAGAATTGAGAAGAAAAATGAGAAATAAAAATTGAAATTAAAAACAACATTAGAATGAATTAAATGATGAAAACATCTGAAAACTTCTAAAATAAATTAGGATAATACCCTAAAAAATTACTAAAACAAAAAAAATCTTTAAAAATAAAGAAAAAGACTAAAAAAAAGGAGGTGGTTTAAAAATGAAAATGGGGGTGTGAATGGATAAAGGGTTTGAAGAAAGGGAGAGGATCATATGGGCTAAGAGCACATCACCCCTCCAAGAATAAACAAAAACGGTGGCAGACCACCAAGGAAAACGGGCTAAAAGCCCAAGTCTATATGCATCAAAACAGTTTCTAGGCAACAAAATGGATCACCTCATTTTTTACTCAAAAAATAAAACTAGATAACAAAGTCATGGCCTTTTCCTTGTTAAAAACATAAACATGGTCCTCTCTTTAAAACAACATCAGCAAAAATCAAAGGCAAAGTGAAAACAAAACAAAATCAAAACAAACACAATCCATTCTTTAATGCCCTGCGTTCAATCTCACTCTCCATTTTCCCTTTCGCGATTTCACTTCAAATCGAATCTCACCCAGGTTTGTGGATTTTAGGTTCGTTTTCGCTCAAGTCCTTTCCATCTCATTCTCTGCGTTCCGTTCTATTTTTGGGATTTGGGTTTATTTTGAGATTTGTGTTGATTGAATAGTTATGGGTTGAAGGTTAGAAGTTGAAGAAAGAGGATGGGTTTCGGCAGCGTATTGTTGGTTCCTCCAGAACCTGTCAAATAAACATCAACGAGTCCATTTTATAAAGGGAGTGCAGGGTATTTGAGGAAAGTGATGACGTGTTGAACGGTTTTGTCGGCTTGTGAAGGTTTGTGTACGTCATGGGTTGTTTTGCTGTGTTTTAAAGGTCGTCAATTGTTTTTGTTGTACATACGAATTTTGATGCTTGCGCTGCATTGGTTTGTTATTATTGTGTATTGGCTTGCACTGCGGGTTGTGAAAGTTTGTTGTCCATGTGTGCAATAATGAAATTATGATGGTGGTCATGATTTAGTTGAAGCTTGGGGAATCGTGTTTGGTTTTGTAGGCATGATGGCTGGTGTATTCGTTTTTGTCGTTTGTGGAAGGTTCCTATTGCTCCATATATTGTTTGCATGTGTCATGGCTTGTGGTGCTACCTGATCCATTGTTTGAAAGAAAGTGCAGGTTTTTTCAAGTGACTTGGAATTTCAATTTTTTTTTAAGGATATCACGTTTGGGCCTAGGAATTTTTGCTAGATGTTTTGTAAAGGTTTATGTATACTTCTTGTATGAGCCATGTTAATCAATTCAATGCACTCTTATTGTAATAGGTTTTTTTCATGTAACGGGCTTATAAACATGAGATTTATTCACATGGGTTTTGTATCCTCAAGAATCATGACTCGGCCCAATTGGTATTTACACCTCCACTATGATGATTGTAAAAGTTCCTTAAGAAGACCAAGTTGTGGTCAGTAGTTCTTGAGAAGACTAAGACAGTTGTTCTTAGTGTTTGACACTGTAATCAGTTTGACTATAGTGGATTAAGTCCTTGTGGAGAAAGGAAAATCACTCTTGATAGGGTGGACTGGATTAGTTGAGTTCAACGAACCAGGATAAAAATCATTGTGTTTTTATTTCCATAATATTTTCAAAACCCTTATTCAACCCCCCCCCCCCCTTTCCTAAGTGTTTTTCTCACCTTCAATGGAGACTCTCATCCCCTACGGGATGGAGAAGTCGCCCGCCATCTCCACCTATTATGGCACGACGGACCCAGACGACCATCTGGAGGACATCGAAGCCATGCTCGACTACTAAAACATCCGAGGAGGCATCAAATGCAGGCTCTTCCCGACAACTCTGAGAAAGGGATCCATGGCATGGTACAAGAGCCTGAAGCCCGATTCTATCACCTCGTGGAGGGTGCTAAAATATCTCTTCTCATAACACTTCACGGCATCCCTGTCGCTTGCGCGAAAATAAGGTGCCGGCATGACAGAAGAGTCGCCACCTTTCGTTATTTATCCCTCAGAGCGGGAAAGGAAACGATCGGAAAAACCTGACGAATAAGGGTAAGACAAGGCCGTCGCAACCATTGTCTGGGTTCGGGAGTCGGTTACGCAAGGGGAAGGTATTAGCACCCCTCACGTCCGTCGTACTCGACGGGATCCTCGCTTGTTTGTTTACTTGGACGGGTTGGTTATAATCTATCTACCTATCAAGGCTGGCTGAAAAAGAAAAGAAAAATGACTCGGCAAAGCGTCGCACTTTATGCCTACGTATTCCCGTCTGGAACGAGAAATCAGAGTCAACGTAGTTCGGCTAACTACGGGGGAAGATGAAGGTTGCTCGCTAGGATATCGCATCCTATGCCTACGTACTTTCATCTGGTATGAAAGATCAGAGCAAACGTAGTTCGGGAAACTACTGGAAAAATGGCTCAACTAGGAGGGAGACTATCAAGTCCTACCGTTATCATGCCATGGATTCATCCTATGGTTGAGGTTTGAACAGGGAACTCCTAGATGTTGTCATGCATAGGTTTCAACCTAAAAGTCTATCATCAGATCCTCATCAAAGGAAATGAGAGTCCTAAGGGATCATGTCAATGATACACAGAAACAGACAAAAGCATCAGCTTTAACAGTAAAATGCATGCAATGCAAGTGAGGGAGGAAATGTGTGTGGGGCTTCAGCCTCCACAAGCTCATCTCAACCTCAAGCCAGTCATGAAATAACAGTAATCATACTGAAAATAATCAACATGCTATCAAGCAATGAACAGATAAGGGGAAATGAAGTGCCATCAGGCAAACAAACATGCATGCTTGAGAAAGAATCATCTACTCTCTAATCCTAACCCTAATCACAGAATCTAATCAGATCTAAGCAAAGCAAAACCCTAACAAGAGAAATCAATCCCAGTCTTCAAGCTTCAGAACAAGCTTACCAAAGACAGGGAGCTAAGCAAGCAGACTCATAGTGTCTTCCTCAGGAAAGCACTAGGAGGTGTATACTCAGGAGTCATACCCTATGTGGCTCAACCACTGTGATCAGTTTATATTCCTCCTCAGGAGAAATTAAACTCACAAGCAGGCTCCAACATCACTGGATATTTAGGAAATCCTATCTGAACTAGTGGAGCTAAATGAATAGACTCATAGGACCTTCCTCAGGAAAGTACTAGGAGGCTTCCACTTAGGAGTTGTATCCCATGTGGCTCAACAACATGTGATCAGTTTACATTCCTCCTCAGGAGAAATTAAACTCACAAGTTGGCTCCAACATCATTGGATACTTGAGAAATCCTAGATCAACTAAGGGAACTAAGTGAATAGACCCATAGGACCTTCCTCAGGAAAGTACTAGGAGGCTTCCACTTAGGAGTTGTATCCCATGTGGCTCAACAACATGTGATCAGTTTACATTCCTCCTCAGGAGAAATTAAACTCACAAGTTGGCTCCAACATCATTGGATACTTAAGAAAGAGGTGAGAAGGAAGGATGAAAGTCATTCATAGTGCCTTCCTCAGGAAAGTACCATGAACTTCCTTCAAACTTCAGGCTCTCAAACCTCACAGACTGGGAACAAGACAAGCTCTGGGTCTCTGATTCTTGATCTACAATCTTCTCTTCATGATGCTCCCCATCAAGCTCTTCAAGGCAACACAAGCCCCTCAACAAATTCCTCACAATGAACCCCAAAGATGAACAGACAAACCCAGGGGACACTAAATCAATAGGCAACTTCAGAAAATACTTAAAAATACTAAACTAATGGGGAAAAATTTAACAATTATTCACAAGGGTCCTCAACACCTACTCACAACATCTACAAAGGTCTCTACCTAAAAATCAAGATAAAACTCAATCAAAGAAAGTGATTCATCACCTAAACACAATTTAAACCCTAATTAGGATACCCTAAGTCTACCCTAATTAAACTAATCAAAATTTAATTCTAAAAATCTAGAAAAAATCCTATGGGGAACTATGATTCATCATCTAATTGCACAAAAAAGAATGGATAAAAAACCCTAAGGGAAGGTTCTAAAACAATTCCTACAAAATCAAATACCAAATTAAGACTATTAAAAAGCTATTTAATTGGAAAATCTATTAAAAATATTAAACCTAAAAATAAAATCTCATTTTTATTTTTATAATTTTCTACACACTTTCATCTACTCATAGGAAAAAAAAGAATTAAAAAAGAATTAATTTCCAATTTTTAATGAATTGAACAAAACAGAAAAATAAAAGAAGAAAATTAAAAGAATTAAAGAAATGAATTAAATTGGACTGGGAGGTGCATTAAGAAATACGCGCCAGGGTTATTCCAGTTGGGCTTCAAGGGTGGGGGTGCGCGTAGCATACGCGCTAAGCCCAGGTACTATCAGAAATTCAATTTAAAAAAATAAAAGAAAAGAGTAAAACCCTGGTGCGAATAGGAAGGGATTTCAGCGTGTTTTGAAGTGGGCTGGCTTTGGGGGGTGTCATCAGCGAAGTTACTTAAGCCCAAGACACCACATAAACTAAACTCTGCGTTTTGCTGTGTTAAAATTTCCCTCCATTTCGTGAATTAATTTGGACCGTGGGATGCGATTTCCAGTCAATTAAAACGCATGGATCCGACGGACAGCATATCGTCTTCAAGCTTGGACACAAGCTAGGGTTTCAAACTTCCATTGATGCACCATACGTGAATACCTTTCTCCCATCGGTTCTCTCTCACTACTCAATGAAATCCCAAAGTGTAAACGTCAATATTGCTCCATTTTTCAAGCTCTACACAGCTGGACCGATAGTTTCCATTAAAACACTTCCTACTGACTAACCCGATAGCACCAACTTGAGTAAACACTCCATTTTCGACCTCCTTGTTTCTTGCGTTTCTTGACACTAACTTACTCTACTCATGGCCCTCATTATTCTGATATAATTATCTAATCTTAACACTCAACATACAAGTGGTTCTTGGTGATTCAAGATTCGAGTCAAAAACTCAAACTCCATGAAATGCTCTTAATCTTTCAGGAATTGGTCCTCTAGTTGTTTCTAACAGTTCTATGCTAGCAAATCAATCTATCAATGCATAATTAAGGGTGTAAAGAAGAAAATGGCAGACCTGGTTTCTTGATGAACAGATGAGGAATTTGCTCAAACCAAGCCTCAATCTCTTGTGGAATCACTCAGGGAATCACCTCCTTGCTTCTGTTTGCAAGAGTAGAGGTTGAATCTTCCTTAATTCCACGATTTGATTCTTGATGCAAGCTTGAAAATCCAAGTGCTATCCTTCAATTCTGCCTCCTTCTTCTCTAACCAATGCCCTGCACCAGCTATAATCCTTATATGGAGAGGTTTAGACTCATCTAGAAGGTTCTGGAATGATCCTATGGGATGTTCAATTTATCATGTCATGACATCTTGATTCCAACTCATCTCATATGCCAATCCTTGTTTCCCTTGGTACCGCCCTTCAATTTCACTTGAACTTCTCCTTAAATGAGTTTTTAGGAAGTGTTTAGATGCATTGCAAGCTTGTATGTTCATTTCCTTTGAGTTTCACCTTGGTGCCTTATTATGCAAGCAACTAAATTCCAAAGGAACCTCATTTTTTAAACCTCAAATGAAAATTCTACTTAAACCAATGTTCTCAAAATAGTTTTTCCAATCAAAATGATATATTGGATGACCTATTTTGGATTTGTGGATCTCCCAAATCACTTTTCAATTTCAACTTTTCAAAGTTATAAGTCATTTTTAGTTCATTTTTGACCAATCATGGAATTTCATGCTATGAGCTTTTTCAACAATTTGTGACCTTCTTTCTAGACTTAAAATCACATTTTGAGCAACTTTCATGTTTTGAGTTTTTTCATTTGAGGCTTGGAAATAGGAGTTTTAGGCATTGGATAAAATGACCTATAACTGACAAATGACCAAAATACCCCTGCCTTGTTCAAACCATAAGTTGAGTTCCACAAATCCAATCAAGGACTTCTACCACTCAAATTAAAGCTAAGAAGATTCTCTTCAACATTCATGTTGACCAAGAAATCATAGGAATCATCCTACTAGGGCAAAAGTTGTCTGCAAGTTGGGTGACTTTCAAGGACCCAGATTCACACACCTCTGCTGACCTGTAATTTGTCAAAACCATAACTTGAGCTCTGTAACTCCTATCAAGGACTTCCACCACTCAAATTAAAGCTTAGAACAAGCTCTACAACATTAATGTTGTGGGGAAGATGAGATATCAATCACATCTAGAGCTAAAACTGCCTGGAAGATAGGGATCAAATTAGGGTTTTCTCACTGACAATCCTCAGAAACCCTAACTCAAAACTTCTCAAACTCCTCAATCATGATGAGTTGGTCTAGGAATCATCTCTATAACATCTCTATGCATCATTCCATGATCTCATGGCCCTTGGATTAAGTCTCAACCTTCTCCAAATCTTCAGCTGATCTAGGGTTGACCCAGTCAAAACCCTAATCCTACCATTCATGGTTGAATCTTCTGAACTCTTGCATAATGACTTCTCTGGGCTTCATGATGGCTATCAAGACATCTCATAGGCTTTCCCAAAACGTCAAGTTCATTCTCAAAGTCTCAGAATCATCTGAGGAGCACCCACAACTTTCAAACTGTGAAGCACACAACCCTGGTTTCAATCCACTTCCTCTGAGGATCTCTTGAACTTTCTGATGAAGGTATCCACTTTCAAACACTTAATGAATGAATAATTGTTGGTCAAATTTTGGGGTGCAACAGCTGCCCCTATTCAAACGGCTTGAACCTGACTGGGTGAGAAGCGAACGGCTCTCAACCAATCAAGGTACGAGACGGTTGAATATCGGTAAACCCGAAAATTTGCCAACTGCACGAGCACACGGTACTATGCGGGGAACAAATCTTTGAATATTGCAATGCTAGTTGCTCAACAACTAGCTGGAGAGATACTGATCTGACATCGCCGCCGGAAACAAACATAATCTGAGAGACACTCGACATCGCCGTCGTACCAACATCATCTCTGCTGGGGATTTAAGGAGTCTGACATTGCCGTCAAACAAACATCCAACCCTGCTGCCGGAAACAAACATAATCTGACCTCGCCGTCGGATAATCAAAATACCCAACATCGCCGCTGGAGAAAACACAACACTGAACAACTCTGACCTGGGGGTCACCCCTGGTAAATGGAACAAAAGGTACACTTGCGTATTTGAAACTACTCCGCTGGGAATGAGACTTAACCGAGCGCACTCTGATCTGGGGTTCACCCTCAGAACCATAACGAACATCGGAATACTGCTGCACACTGCCCGCCGTAGAACTTCAACATCAGAACTATATGAAACCCTGGCCCCTGGCCATTTCTAGCTTCAGCTAGAAAAGATCTTCAAGTACTTCTGAAGACAAGCATCCTTGGCCTTCAAGGATGGCAACTCTGCAGGAGGTATCTTTGACTTCAGTCTGACGAAAATGATCATTGGCCTTCAAGGATGCATGGATCTACCTTCAGGCAACTCCACCTCTGCTATAGTATCCGTGACTTCAGTCAGGGATATACTTCGGCCTTCAGTCCGAAAAATGAATCCTAGGTCATTCATGACCTTGGGGATAACCTTGCCCTTAGGCACCTTCGCTTCAGCTTAGGAAATCTGTGACTTCAGTCATAGAAATGGTACCCTGAGCCATTCATGACTCTTCGGGGATTCAAACACTTTGCCTTCAGGCAAACTCCGCTTCAGCTGGAGAAACATCTTCGACTTCAATCAGAAGACGCACTATTCACTAGATCGCGATCAATCATCACCTCAGGGCAACTGACTTGGTCTTCAGACCAACACAGATCATCTTGGTATATCTACAAACTTTGGAACCTTGTCTTCAGCCACACGTTGATTCATCAACAAGGACATCTGAGCTCACAGGAACCTTCTGATACCGCCTTCAGGCGTTTACGAAATCAATCTTCAGATTAGACATCACTGTTGGAGCAGACATATCACGCTACTAAGGACTTCAAGAATCATCTTGAACAAACAACTCCGTCGGGCACCTTCAAGAATCATCCTGAACTGATAACCTTTCTGGCGACTTTTATTCTGCCGGGTATTCCAGGAATCTTCCTGGGCAACTTTTGCTGGGGACGCTACTGGGGAGCTCAAGCATCATACTAGGCGAACAACTCGGGAAGCTGTACTGAGGTCTTAAGAATCATCTTAAGCAAACGACCCTGCTGAGGAATTCAAGAATCATCTTGAACTGAAGACTTCGCTGGGGATCTCAAAAATCATCTTGAGCGAGCGACTGTGGGGATTACACCGGGGTCTTAAGAATCATCCTAAGAAAGTGACCTCGTTGGAGAGAAAGTCAGGAATCATCCTGAGCAACTGGTCTCTTGGCTGAACACCTGTAAAACCAGAATGATAGTAACCTGGATCATGCTTATGATGCGTATGCTTCTGCGCCATGCCCCACATGATGGGAATGATATGCGTTTATGCTAAATGCTGTGCAATCACGCACAATGCTATGCAATCATGCACAATGCTATGCAGTGTTAAATGCTATGTTAAATGCCATGCAGTCATGCACAGTGATGCGATCCCGTCAGCAAAATAAATGCCGAAGGGGAATTCTCCTGTCAAGGAGAAAGAACTACTCAGGTAGAGGAATCATCCTGCTGAGGAAAATATGGACACGCCAATATCAATCAGGCTCTGTCTGGGGAATTGATCTTCCGCAGACTGCTGCATGGAAAACAACTTCGGTTGATCAGCTGCGGGGGACCGAAGCTCTACGAGAACTTGGACCTGCTGATATCCATCGCAAGAATAGACTGCGTGGCCGTCTCGGCTACTCTTCTGGGGAGGATAACTCTGTGGGGAAACAACTTCAGCTGCTCCACACTCCACTGGGGAAAATCAATCATGATCTGATCAACTTCCAAGGATTCGGCTCTTCTTGGATATCTGCAAACTCGGCTGAGGAAGGAGAAATCATTTTGCTTCGCTGGAGAGAGTGCGACTCTGGGGAAATACGGCATCGGCTGTTCAACATCTGCTAGGAAAACCACTCACGGTCCCAACTGCTTCCAAGGATTCTGCTTTTCTGCGGACTCAGCCGGGGAGAGAAATCATTCTACTTCACTGGAGAGTACGACTCTGGTGCGGAATTTCAATTTCGCTGGGGAAGAAAGAATCATCTGACTTCGGGGGAGAGTGCAACTCTGCAGGGGAATACAACGTCATCTGTTCCAACACTCTACTGGGGAAGAGGGAATCATCCAACTTCGGGAGAGAGCATGACTCTGGTGGGGAATCTCCATTCCGATGGAGACTTCAGTCTGGGGAAACGCGAGCTTCGGCATCCGAACACTTCTATGAAATCTGCACTTGTGACCCGGTGCTGGGGAAAGACGACATCATTCTTCGGTGCTTGGCTCAGCTGATGGGGTGACGCTCCTTCAGGATGCGTCTGCTTGGGGAAGAGAATCATCTCTGCATGGGGAAGACATATCAATGCTCACTATCTGGTTCTGATTCTGCGGAGGAGAGACTACTGAACTCTGCTGGGGAAGGAGGGCTCGCCTTGCTTCGGGGACATCAACCCTGGTCTACTGAGGGCAATCTTGACCCTAATCTGATGGGATAAACGCCATCTCAATCTGCTGCAGTCTCCAACTGTACGGGGGGAACGACCTCAAACCGTACATCTCTGCGGAGGAACAATCCTGATTCAACAACGCCAACACAGGGAATACAGGCTACCAATCATGGAATCAAGTAACAGGTTATGCTGTAGGATAGCAACCCAATGACCGCAAGGCTTCTTCAGAAGGTTCGGGTTTTGACGGGGTAATGACACGATTCCCCGATACTCAATTCTTACTAGGGTGAACAAACTCATTTGAACAACTTGCCCCAGCGCAATTCAACTTGCCCCAATCCGACCTTTGGGAACACTTCATTCTGAGCCGAAAACAACTGGCAACAAGACAATCTTCAGAGGGCTTGCCCCAGCATCTGCACAACGGGAGGATTCATCCTCAACTAATCAACTCTCAGCATGGTCGGCTTCAATATCTCTGAAGTAGTTTGCCCCCGAACGAGCGATGAGCGACTCAACATGCTCTGATCGAACACTGGAGGGATCCGCCCTTAAATCGCAAGGATTCCGGATAACTGCCCCTGATTGGGTCTCAAGAAGATTCACTTCCGATCAACCGCTGCTTGCATAAACTGCCCCATAATCAACTGATGCTCCGGGACTTGTCCTCAGACAAACTGATTTCAAACTCATAGGAAGTCATTGCCCCAGATTCACAGGGTTTCACAGCATACCATTCTGATCCAGACCTCTGGCGATTCAGTCCTGATTGACTATTCCCTGCTGAAGTTCCTTCGTATCAGCTACTAACCTGCAACTAAAATTGTTTATTCACGAATAGTAATTTTAATGCAGTGTTTATGCAAATTTCGAAAAAATGTTGTACTGTCACTCATTTACGTGTCATGCTAGTGAGTGACGAATGAACCAAAGAGTTCAAACGTAGTGCTGATGCGATCAGTGAAAAATGCAATAAGGATATGATTAGCAAATCATGAAGGAGTCAGGTTACTCAACCTTATCGTAATGCGCTCTCAGAATAAACCCTGCCTCAATTAGGTCTTTTAAGGGTTGTATCGTGGTCGGGTTCACGGTTCGTGAAACAAAGGATATTTGGCTCAAATTGTGATTTGTACCCACCCCTTCTACGTGATGTTCTCCGATCCTAAAGTTCAGTTAACTTAGCTCGAGCGCTCGCCTCTTCGAGAGGTATGTTGAACATTGGGAACAACTGGTTAAAGAATTCACAAGGTGTTTCGGAGTGACAGTTACTCCTTTTCGTTTTCGGTGTCTGTATTTACACGACTTCGTCCTTGTTCGAGGATTTTTCTTTTTTATCCTTTCTTTTCATTCTTTTGATTCCCTAACTTTTGCCTGGGCTGACTCCTTTTGAGTTCTTTTCGATTTTTCTTTTGAAGTCCAGCGGGATGCCCTGATTTTGCCTAAGTATTTGCTTTCTAGCTTTTCTTTTTTACTTAGCGGGCTTTCTTATTTCTTTTTTCTTTTGGAACGAGTCGTGCGACACTGGTTGTCTTGATTGCTCCGAAAGGATTGTAACTGTCTCACTCCTGATTGGTGAGGTTTAACCATTGTGGTTGATGAGGTACGACCTCTGGAGAGGAATATGATGTGATTGGTCCTCGAAGGACAACACTCCTCTATAAGACTTGAACGCTCGGTCAAGCTAACTGACAACTACCCTGCCCCAGGTTAAGATGCAAGGGTTTAACAATCCGAAAGAAACTCCTACTTCTCGGCTCGAAGTGGTTAACAAGGGATTCTCTTCCTTATCTCTCCGGTGTTTAGGGGATTTGAAACAATGCCTTGTACGTCATCGGCAAAGTTTTATCTGAAAGCAATACGATCATCGGTTATGCGTATTCAGTTTCATCATCCTCCCTCCGCTCATTGCTAATCATAGTAAGAAATCGGAGTAAATAAAATGCAAGTGTCAGTGCAATGCAGTAAATGAGTGACAACGACATAACTAATTCAGAAAAAATGCATAGTCACTTTATTAACATCACCATTCGAAACATACAATGTTTAACAGCAAGTAGTAACTAACAGAAAAGAAACTACAAATGCAAAATGGTAAAAAGTCCGAGGACTGCCAATGCTGAGGGCGTCTGCCCGTCTGGATCACTGGCTTCCGGAAATAACCCTCTGAATCTGCGAGCTCAAACAGCTGAGAGGTCGCCACGCACAACCAAGACTCCATCTGGAAAGGAAATACACCCTTGGTCGATCAATTGCTGCACCTTCGCCTGGAAAGCCTTGCAATCTTCAGTTGAATGCCCCAGAGATCCACCATGGTAGCCACACTGAGCATGAGGATCGTACCCTGGAGTGTAAGGCTCTAGCACGGGCTTGAGAGCTTTCGGTTCCACCAAGGAATTCTGAACCAACAGTGGAAGAATCTGGCTATACGGCACAGGCACTGGATGGAAAGAAACATTCCTTTGTTCCACGTGGTTGCGAGGTCTCTTGTGATCCTGGTGCTGGTATTCTTTCCGCCCAGGAGTAAGAGGTCGTCGTTTCTGAATGGCAACGGTCTCTTGTTTAGGCGCTTGCGTCCTTGAGCTTGATCCCGGCAGAAACTGCGAGCGAGGCGATCCAGTCACCAAAGGTTGAGGGACGTATTCAAGATCTTTCCCCGCTTCAGGCAAAGGAGTGGAATCATCCATCTCTTCTGCAGGGTAGGGGATAAACTTTCCCGATGCTCTTATGCCGCCCGACACAAGCCTAATGGTCCTTGAGTCAATAAGGTCCTGAATCTTATTCCGGAGAGCCTTACATGTTTCAACATGGTGCCCCGGTGCTCCTGAGTGGAAATCACAACGCACGCTTAGATCAACGTCTGGTGACACGTCATCTGGTGGATTTGCGGTCCGAAGCTTGAGAACACGGTTCTGAATCAACAGCGGCAGCAGCTGGGCATAACTCACAGGTAGCGGGTCTACAGCTCTATCAAGTAGCTTCTTCTTTTGACCATAACCTTCAGGATTATTCTGAGATGCTCGGCGCGGCTGATGACGAGACAGGCCTCGAGCTTCACGCTGTGTAGCGGGTCCATGAGGTCCACTTGGCTTCAGCACAGGTGGCAATGACGGCAATGGGGGAAGCACTTTGGTCTCCTCCTTGGGTGCTTGACCACTCTCCTTATTTAGCATACTTCTCACCACTCCCATGAGAAAGCTCAACTGATTCTGCAGCTGCTGATTCTCCTCTCTGAGTACTTGCTGGTCCAGACGCACTGCCTGTATGTCATTCATGACCTGCCCCAGCTGGCTTTGGATTTTTCCCAGTTCAGCTTGTATCTGCTCCATTAATCTGAGCTGCTTGATTCTGAGTCAAACCTGCAAACACAAGGGTTAGAAGACAAGTCCCGACTTCTGCCATGCAAGATGAATTATGGGTGTCTGTACGTTCAGGAGATCACCCCTGATTTTGGTGTCAACGTGCCAACATAGTGTCAATGCAATGATAAGACTGGATCCATTCATGGAAGAAAATATCTCATATTGCTCGGGACACCAGGATCAGGGTACGAAATGCGCCTACAGCACAGACACATGCTAATGCAAACATGAATACGAGAGCTAATGCAAAATGCAGTCATGCAATAATGTATCCAGGTAACTGCTGTGGAGATTCGGTATCAACAGTCACTGATAAGAAGGAAACCCCGGTGTAAAACCACTGATCTGATCTGCTGTGAATAACCATCTGGTAGGATCGAGATCAAAATTCTGTCCTGACAAGAACGAAGGCCTGATAATAAAGACCCCGGATGCAAGATCAAGGAATATCTGTTGATGAAGTCTTCGGACCCCAAATCACAAATCTGCCCTATCAAGAACAAAAATACAGCTGCTGATGAGATCTTCAAACCCCCTCTCAAAATCTGCCCTATCAGGAACAAATAACAACTGCTAACGAGATCCTCAGACCCCCAATCAAAGATCTGCCCTATCAAGAACAAAATGACAACCGCTGACGAGATCCTCAGACCCCACTCAAAAATCTGCTCCATCCAGAACAAACTTCTGATAATAATACACTGATCAAAGCCTGCTCTATCAAGAACAGCCAAAACACCTGATGATAAGATCCTCTGATCAAACTCTCGTTCTGTCAAGAACATATCTGCCACTGGGAACCCAACATAACTGATTCACTGTCGAGAAAACCAGGTGGTCTGGAGGTCAAAGTTTCCTGCAATATCCCAACCCCACTCACAGGTATGATGGACCTAATCCACGGACAAAGGTACGGCATCCTATGCGGTCGTCAGCGTCACAGACATTCATGAGTGACAATACGATTCCCAGAAGGAGTGGCATCGTCAGGTCATGAAGAGGCCTCTCTTAGCTGACTTCCAAATGATCGGTCCCCAGAGTCGACAATCCTCACGTCTGGACTCCCCTCAGATCCTCAGGACCGGAAAGGAGCACCTCTGCAAGAATCTCGTCTGAGCGTAGATTTTCGTAGGGAACTGTGCCTGCTCAGCAGACAGGTTCGTCTACTACTTCTCCACAACTATATCTAGGTGTGTACTCAAGCCCAGGTCCGGCTTTTCACTCACAGTAACATCCCTCTCCCACAGCAGCACAGATAATCATATCAAACTGGAAATAAAATGCGGGAAGTAAAATGCGGGAAGTAAAGATGCGAGAAGTAAAAATGCGATAAATAAACGCAACCCAACAAGCAAACACACAAACGATAGGATTGACTCGCGTAGGGGATGGGAAACAGACCCAGCATAAGGGATGGGAAAAGTCCCTAGATGCCTGGTCCCCAGCAGAGTCGCCAGCTGTCGCTTGCGCGAAAATAAGGTGCCGGCATGACAGAAGAGTCGCCACCTTTCGTTATTTATCCCTCAGAGCGGGAAAGGAAACGATCGGAAAAACCTGACGAATAAGGGTAAGACAAGGCCGTCGCAACCATTGTCTGGGTTCGGGAGTCGGTTACGCAAGGGGAAGGTATTAGCACCCCTCACGTCCGTCGTACTCGACGGGATCCTCGCTTGTTTGTTTACTTGGACGGGTTGGTTATAATCTATCTACCTATCAAGGCTGGCTGAAAAAGAAAAGAAAAATGACTCGGCAAAGCGTCGCACTTTATGCCTACGTATTCCCGTCTGGAACGAGAAATCAGAGTCAACGTAGTTCGGCTAACTACGGGGGAAGATGAAGGTTGCTCGCTAGGATATCGCATCCTATGCCTACGTACTTTCATCTGGTATGAAAGATTAGAGCAAACGTAGTTCGGGAAACTACTGGAAAAATGGCTCAACTAGGAGGGAGACTATCAAGTCCTACCGTTATCATGCCATGGATTCATCCTATGGTTGAGGTTTGAACAGGGAACTCCTAGATGTTGTCATGCATAGGTTTCAACCTAAAAGTCTATCATCAGATCCTCATCAAAGGAAATGAGAGTCCTAAGGGATCATGTCAATGATACACAGAAACAGACAAAAGCATCAGCTTTAACAGTAAAATGCATGCAATGCAAGTGAGGGAGGAAATGTGTGTGGGGCTTCAGCCTCCACAAGCTCATCTCAACCTCAAGCCAGTCATGAAATAACAGTAATCATACTGAAAATAATCAACATGCTATCAAGCAATGAACAGATAAGGGGAAATGAAGTGCCATCAGGCAAACAAACATGCATGCTTGAGAAAGAATCATCTACTCTCTAATCCTAACCCTAATCACAGAATCTAATCAGATCTAAGCAAAGCAAAACCCTAACAAGAGAAATCAATCCCAGTCTTCAAGCTTCAGAACAAGCTTACCAAAGACAGGGAGCTAAGCAAGCAGACTCATAGTGTCTTCCTCAGGAAAGCACTAGGAGGTGTATACTCAGGAGTCATACCCTATGTGGCTCAACCACTGTGATCAGTTTATATTCCTCCTCAGGAGAAATTAAACTCACAAGCAGGCTCCAACATCACTGGATATTTAGGAAATCCTATCTGAACTAGTGGAGCTAAATGAATAGACTCATAGGACCTTCCTCAGGAAAGTACTAGGAGGCTTCCACTTAGGAGTTGTATCCCATGTGGCTCAACAACATGTGATCAGTTTACATTCCTCCTCAGGAGAAATTAAACTCACAAGTTGGCTCCAACATCATTGGATACTTGAGAAATCCTAGATCAACTAAGGGAACTAAGTGAATAGACCCATAGGACCTTCCTCAGGAAAGTACTAGGAGGCTTCCACTTAGGAGTTGTATCCCATGTGGCTCAACAACATGTGATCAGTTTACATTCCTCCTCAGGAGAAATTAAACTCACAAGTTGGCTCCAACATCATTGGATACTTAAGAAAGAGGTGAGAAGGAAGGATGAAAGTCATTCATAGTGCCTTCCTCAGGAAAGTACCATGAACTTCCTTCAAACTTCAGGCTCTCAAACCTCACAGACTGGGAACAAGACAAGCTCTGGGTCTCTGATTCTTGATCTACAATCTTCTCTTCATGATGCTCCCCATCAAGCTCTTCAAGGCAACACAAGCCCCTCAACAAATTCCTCACAATGAACCCCAAAGATGAACAGACAAACCCAGGGGACACTAAATCAATAGGCAACTTCAGAAAATACTTAAAAATACTAAACTAATGGGGAAAAATTTAACAATTATTCACAAGGGTCCTCAACACCTACTCACAACATCTATAAAGGTCTCTACCTAAAAATCACGATAAAACTCAATCAAAGAAAGTGATTCATCACCTAAACACAATTTAAACCCTAATTAGGATACCCTAAGTCTACCCTAATTAAACTAATCAAAATTTAATTCTAAAAATCTAGAAAAAATCCTATGGGGAACTATGATTCATCATCTAATTGCACAAAAAAGAATGGATAAAAAACCCTAAGGGAAGGTTCTAAAACAATTCCTACAAAATCAAATACCAAATTAAGACTATTAAAAAGCTATTTAATTGGAAAATCTATTAAAAATATTAAACCTAAAAATAAAATCTCATTTTTATTTTTATAATTTTCTACACACTTTCATCTACTCATAGGAAAAAAAAGAATTAAAAAAGAATTAATTTCCAATTTTTAATGAATTGAACAAAACAGAAAAATAAAAGAAGAAAATTAAAAGAATTAAAGAAATGAATTAAATTGGACTGGGAGGTGCATTAAGAAATACGCGCCAGGGTTATTCCAGTTGGGCTTCAAGGGTGGGGGTGCGCGTAGCATACGCGCTAAGCCCAGGTACTATCAGAAATTCAATTTAAAAAAATAAAAGAAAAGAGTAAAACCCTGGTGCGAATAGGAAGGGATTTCAGCGTGTTTTGAAGTGGGCTGGCTTTGGGGGGTGTCATCAGCGAAGTTACTTAAGCCCAAGACACCACATAAACTAAACTCTGCGTTTTGCTGTGTTAAAATTTCCCTCCATTTCGTGAATTAATTTGGACCGTGGGATGCGATTTCCAGTCAATTAAAACGCATGGATCCGACGGACAGCATATCGTCTTCAAGCTTGGACACAAGCTAGGGTTTCAAACTTCCATTGATGCACCATACGTGAATACCTTTCTCCCATCGGTTCTCTCTCACTACTCAATGAAATCCCAAAGTGTAAACGTCAATATTGCTCCATTTTTCAAGCTCTACACAGCTGGACCGATAGTTTCCATTAAAACACTTCCTACTGACTAACCCGATAGCACCAACTTGAGTAAACACTCCATTTTCGACCTCCTTGTTTCTTGCGTTTCTTGACACTAACTTACTCTACTCATGGCCCTCATTATTCTGATATAATTATCTAATCTTAACACTCAACATACAAGTGGTTCTTGGTGATTCAAGATTCGAGTCAAAAACTCAAACTCCATGAAATGCTCTTAATCTTTCAGGAATTGGTCCTCTAGTTGTTTCTAACAGTTCTATGCTAGCAAATCAATCTATCAATGCATAATTAAGGGTGTAAAGAAGAAAATGGCAGACCTGGTTTCTTGATGAACAGATGAGGAATTTGCTCAAACCAAGCCTCAATCTCTTGTGGAATCACTCAGGGAATCACCTCCTTGCTTCTGTTTGCAAGAGTAGAGGTTGAATCTTCCTTAATTCCACGATTTGATTCTTGATGCAAGCTTGAAAATCCAAGTGCTATCCTTCAATTCTGCCTCCTTCTTCTCTAACCAATGCCCTGCACCAGCTATAATCCTTATATGGAGAGGTTTAGACTCATCTAGAAGGTTCTGGAATGATCCTATGGGATGTTCAATTTATCATGTCATGACATCTTGATTCCAACTCATCTCATATGCCAATCCTTGTTTCCCTTGGTACCGCCCTTCAATTTCACTTGAACTTCTCCTTAAATGAGTTTTTAGGAAGTGTTTAGATGCATTGCAAGCTTGTATGTTCATTTCCTTTGAGTTTCACCTTGGTGCCTTATTATGCAAGCAACTAAATTCCAAAGGAACCTCATTTTTTAAACCTCAAATGAAAATTCTACTTAAACCAATGTTCTCAAAATAGTTTTTCCAATCAAAATGATATATTGGATGACCTATTTTGGATTTGTGGATCTCCCAAATCACTTTTCAATTTCAACTTTTCAAAGTTATAAGTCATTTTTAGTTCATTTTTGACCAATCATGGAATTTCATGCTATGAGCTTTTTCAACAATTTGTGACCTTCTTTCTAGACTTAAAATCACATTTTGAGCAACTTTCATGTTTTGAGTTTTTTCATTTGAGGCTTGGAAATAGGAGTTTTAGGCATTGGATAAAATGACCTATAACTGACAAATGACCAAAATACCCCTGCCTTGTTCAAACCATAAGTTGAGTTCCACAAATCCAATCAAGGACTTCTACCACTCAAATTAAAGCTAAGAAGATGCTCTTCAACATTCATGTTGACCAAGAAATCATAGGAATCATCCTACTAGGGCAAAAGTTGTCTGCAAGTTGGGTGACTTTCAAGGACCCAGATTCACACACCTCTGCTGACCTGTAATTTGTCAAAACCATAACTTGAGCTCTGTAACTCCTATCAAGGACTTCCACCACTCAAATTAAAGCTTAGAACAAGCTCTACAACATTAATGTTGTGGGGAAGATGAGATATCAATCACATCTAGAGCTAAAACTGCCTGGAAGATAGGGATCAAATTAGGGTTTTCTCACTGACAATCCTCAGAAACCCTAACTCAAAACTTCTCAAACTCCTCAATCAGGATGAGTTGGTCTAGGAATCATCTCTATAACATCTCTATGCATCATTCCATGATCTCATGGCCCTTGGATTAAGTCTCAACCTTCTCCAAATCTTCAGCTGATCTAGGGTTGACCCAGTCAAAACCCTAATCCTACCATTCATGGTTGAATCTTCTGAACTCTTGCATAATGACTTCTCTGGGCTTCATGATGGCTATCAAGACATCTCATAGGCTTTCCCAAAACGTCAAGTTCATTCTCAAAGTCTCAGAATCATCTGAGGAGCACCCACAACTTTCAAACTGTGAAGCACACAACCCTGGTTTCAATCCACTTCCTCTGAGGATCTCTTGAACTTTCTGATGAAGGTATCCACTTTCAAACACTTAATGAATGAATAATTGTTGGTCAAATTTTGGGGTGCAACAATCCCGACGCCATCCGAAGACGGAAGCAGCCCTGGGCGCAATCATCCATGACATGGACGAGTCTCTCAGGAATTATATCTAAAGGTTCATCATGGAGGCAGTCCAGGTAACTACATTCGACGACATGAAGTTGTACCTCATTGAGAAAGGGTGCACCGTGGCTCCAAGTTCGTAGCTATTCCTCTGCTAATCTGAGCACAAATGGCGAATTTTGACATTCGCCGCATCTTGGTCGATGGGGGGAGTTCAGTAGATATCATGTACACCCACCTGTTCTCGACGTTGCAGCTCGACGAGACCAATATGACTCCTTACGTCGGTTCCGATCTCCAAGGGTTCAACGGGACAACAACGAGGCCATGGGGGTATGTGGAACTCAAGGTCGTCTTTGAGACAAATGAAACGGCCAGGGAGATCAACATCTGATTCCTGGTCGTCGAGTGCCCATCACTGTACAACTGCATCTTAGGCAGGACGACCTTGGCGGACCTCACCACAGTGCCATCAACGGTCCACCTTAAGATGAAGTACTACACCAGGCGAGGAGGTGTCGTCACCCTCAACGGCGACATAGAGGCAGCCCGACGATGTTTTGGAGCAGCGATGAAGGGCCTAAGCACCATCGGCCCTTCTCCCAAGGGGATCAAGAAACCTCCACCCATCGAAGAGCAGAAGCCAAAGGACCACGTCGATTCTGTGGACCTCGACTGCCGCTTCCCCGATGAACACAACCAGGAAGCAGAATTCGGGAACGCTCCTCCAACAGTCAACGAGAAGCCCCCCATCCAACGCTCCCCATTCCAGACGGGAATTTCGAGCTTGTGGCCCTCGGCGAGGATACGAGCAGGAACGCGAAGATTGGAGTTGGGCTTCCCGACCTGGCGAAGAAGCAGCTGAAAGCCTGCCTCCATAAGAACGTTGACCTCTTCGGTCGGAGTGCTTCCGAGATGTCCGGTCTCGACTCCGAGATCACCTGCCATCAGCTCTCCATCGACCCATCCGTGAAGGCCGTAGTACAACGCAGACGTAGGCAGTCCCCATAAAAGTCGGCGGCTGCTGAAAAAGCTGTAAAAGACCTCATAGAGGAAAATTTTATTTCAGAAGCCCTGTATTCAACCTGGTTGTTCAACGTTGTATTGGTGAAAAAGAATAATGGAAATTGAAATATGTGTGTTGATTATACAGACCTTAATCGGGCATGTCCCAAGGACGCATATCCCCTCCCCAACATCGACAAGTTCGTTGATAACTCGACGGGATTTAAATTATTGTCCTTCATGGATGCGTATTTGGGATATAATCAGATCCCCATGGTTGAGGCCGACAAACAGAGCACGACCTTCATGACCGAGTCCGACGGGGATCCATCAACCGAGCTCCACCGCGTACTCTGAGCTTACAGAACGACGCCCCACTCGACCATCGGGGAAACCCCTTTCCGACTAACCTACGGGACCGAAGCGGTGATCCCGGTAGAAATAAGGGAGTCGTCAATAAGAATTTAGTCCCCCCTCGAGGAGGAGGCCAACGATGAGGCCCTCAGAGATGAGCTCGACCTAGTCGAAGAGACTCGTTCAAGGGAAGCTCTTCGCGAAGCCGCACTAAAGCAGAAAATTACCCTTCACTATGACAGCAAAGTCATAAAACATGAGTTCCAGATCGGCGACCACGTCTTGCAAAGAAACCAGAACGACTTGTGCAAGGGTAAGCTCGCTGCGAATTGGGAGGGTTCTTACCGTGTTTGGGATAAGACGGAACACAGGGCCTACTACCTCAAAAACTTACACGGGGAAGAAATTGCTTGACCATGGAACGCTAAAAAGCTCAAGAGATACTACAGTTAGACACTGCCTGCGACGATCAGCCTCGCGACCGCGGGAGCGCGGCCTGGTACAAACACGTCTCTCAAAACTTAACGAGATGACAAGTGTCTGCCCTTTTGTGTGTGCGGGCAGAACGCTCTGTCCGACGGGGATCCCTCAACTGAGCTCCACCGCCGCCGTACCAAGATGGAAGAACGCCCAGCTCGCGATGGGATGTTCGTGTTGTGGAGAGGGGGCCGCGATCGCGGCCCCCACTTCGAACCGACCAGGTAACAATCCCGGTCACCCGGTCAGTTCCCTACACTACCGTGCACAACAGACAACATCGAGCTACCACTCCCACAACAATATATAAACATGCAAACAAGCATACAAAAATCCATGCAAATGGGCATGTATAAACAAATAAACAAGCACACACAAATACTTAACAAAAACGATAAACAATTGTTATACAATCACAGGCACGAGCCCAGCTGTTCGAAGAATACAATAAGGGGCACAAGGCCCAAACAATATTCAAAAATTATTCCACGGGACATAGGCCAACAAAAAACGGGCACGCAGGCCGCACAAACTCTTAATCGTCAGTATTATCCTCTCCTTCCAGGACGGGTTGGTCCCCCTCGTCACTGTCTGATCCGTCGGGCACCACGACGCGATCACCTTGGACTTGTTGGTAGGGGTTTATCCCCGCGGCCACCAAATCCACCTTGGGGTTGGTGAGCCAAAGTTAGGCTACGACGCTCTTAAAACCCACCTCGACAGCTCTCAGGCAGTCATCGTTGAACAACCGGATCTTTCCCACTAGCTCGCATCGGGAAACCAACAGCTTTTCCTCGTCAGACTCTTCCTCGGCTGGAGCGAGCAGGCCCTCGAGTTCAGCGACCCTCCCCTTCAGCCGAGTCAGCTCGTCATCCCCATCCTTCACCGTCTTTTTGAGCTCCTTGATCCGCTTGCTCTGGGTCTTGTCCTGCCTCTGATATTCTTTCTGGTCAACAACCATCTTAGACCTAATCTCCTTAAACACCGCCAACTCACCTTGCATTGTTTCCAAGTCTGTCAAGGAACAAGCCTCCTCGTTGAGTGCGAGAGCCATTTCAAATGCCCTCACCACCAAGACCAGGTCGTCCGACAACATCTTTCTCCGGGCCTCCTTGCTGGCAGCCAGGATGGTCTTTGTTTCCTCGGGAGGCACGGCAGGGACGTTATCCCCGATAAAAAAAGTTGGGCCTTATACAGCAGGGGGAAGGATGAAACGACGGTTAGGAGAGAGGTCTGTTAGGTCGATCGGGGACGTCTCGGACTCTAGAAGCCTCTTAGGGGACGGAGTCGACCCCGCCAGTCCAGCACCGACCTCCTTTCGAACAATAGCGGCCCTCCCCGTAAAACGTCGATCACCTTCTTTGAGCAGCTTTGTGACACGTTTTTCCATAGAACCCATAGCACCTGCAAAGAAAACACGAAAAAAGCGAAGTCAGTATGGGAGCTCAAAACAAAACAAAGTGATCTGAGGAAGTTGCTTGCTACCTAAGAAACGATGAGTCTCTGCCTCGGTCCGGCACTCGAGGAGATCCTTCATGTTGATACATCTGGTCTCAGTCTGGATCTTCCCGCTGGCGTCGCGGATGTACTGTCCGTCCGGGGTCACGCATTTGCGAGGGGGAGCCACCCGACAAATTCGACCAATTTCTTAAAGGCCAAACTATCATCCTCGTCCAAATGGTTAGGCCGATAGATGAAGATTTCTATGCTAGATTGGAAATGCAGCTTCATCTACTCCAAGGGGAAATGGGAATGAAATTCCACCTCGGGCTTGCCGTTCACCACGGTAACCTCGTGTCAGAACAGCGTATTTATGGCTCCGTCCATCTCCGACATCACCACATACCACCTGTCTTTGAACCCCCATACAGAATTCGTGTATGTCCGGAAAAGCCTGGTCAGCTGCTTCAGGGATACCCAGTTGTGTCGTCCAGACACAGTCTGCCATTGCAGATGGAAGACGCAGAAGAATAGTGGAATGGTGGCCCCGAGTTCGAGATAGTTGTAGACGATCTCAAAGGCACGAATAAAGGCAAGAGAGTTGGGGTGGAGCTGAGAGGGCGCCAACATCAGATGGTCGAAAACTCCATGTTGAAAATCCGTGAACGGCAGGCACATCCCCGACTCCTTAAACGCGAAATCGTACATGGGGAATCGTCTCCCATCATAGCGAGAATGGATACGATCCCGCTCCCGAGGGCGACATGCCCTGAACTGGCAAGGAGCCTTGGCCATTCTGTCCTCGATTACGGCGAAGACATCCATGTCATCGGCAATGAAGCATGGCATGTAGTTACGCGGTTCTTCCCTAGCCCATTCTTTTGTCGGCCTGTCTGGAGGCTCCACGGTGGTCATGTCTTGGCGACCCCCCTCGTCGTCGGACAGATACCACACTATTTCTTCTTCACGGGCAGCCATTTACCTGAAAAGCAGAGGAACTCGGTGAATTCGACAGCTAAATCAAATCCATCCTTCCACCGCAGTTCAAGTGAAAGGGCGTGGACGCCCGAAGCCGAGCAGAACTACGACACGCCCCGGGTCGCCCAGAGGACCAATCTGGTTTAACCCTAGATCCTTCATCTTCTCGGGGAATTCATCCTTTTGTCCTCAGGATACTCATCGATCGTGCCCGGGGTATTCATCAAACATCCTCGGGACATTAATCATCATATCTCCCCGGGCCACTCATCGCAAGTGTCGGGGACGTTCGATCAGAACCCTAATTTTAAAGAACTTTCCGGCGTATTCGTTGAAAACATCCACGGCCTCCCCGGCATGCCAGTCTGAGCCGCCGGAAACCTACTAAAACACCAGTAGATGGGGCGAAAACTTACGTGGTAAGACAGAGAGAGGTGGTTGCGTCGAGCATAAGTGTGTTAGACGTCGAGCAGAGAATTCAGAAAACTTAGCGGCAGCAAGGAAACAAGTGAGCAAAAAGACGAACTGAACCCACGTATATATACGCCGCTAGCACGAGAAACGAAGTGTCATTAGGCATTCAAGTACCTAGCTCGTAGCCTCAATAGGATGACACGTGGCAACTCTCAGCTTTCCCTGCGTCTCTTCAAGTTCCCTCTCCTCGTCCGCGGGCCTCCCCGCGCATCATAAGCTCGCCCGACCAGTATGGTCGCGGACAGGCCGACGAAGCGACATGTTCGACACCTCTGCACCTTAAGTCATAACTCATTTGACCACGAACAACGACTTGGGGGCTATTGTTCTGGACTGGACCGACACTTGACCCACAGTCGAGCAGGACCAAACCCCATTGGGTTGGAAGGCCCAATAAGACCTAAATCACCTCCCCTCGGGCAGACCCTTTCTCCCATCGGGTACGAACCTCTTGGCATTCGAACAGACACCTCACATCTGCCTGGCACGCTCTCCCGTCTTCCCAACCGTCGGGCAGACCCTATCCAGCTCGGGGGCTCCTCTGACCTCCCCCCACGTTCTCAACGTGTCCCCTACGCGGAGACACGTCATCAGGAAATTACTCGTGCCCTAATTATTCGGTCTTCCACCTTCCGGATAGCACAGAACAATTACACTAGGGCGAAGACCATATGCTGGTCTTTCACTAGAGGGTCAGGTAATCTCATTGTTACTTCTCTTTTTGTACTTGTTATCATTATGCCCGACTCTTTGGCATCAAAGTGTGTTTTAGGTACACCCCCTCCATTCTCTCCAACAGTCAGACAGCTCAGACGTGTGGTCGGCCAATGACTTCTTCTAATCAGGTGAGATCAATATTTATAGTTTGGTTTTTAAAAAATGATTTTTTATTTTAAAAAGTATATAGATTTTGAAAAATAAAATAAAATAAATCTTTTGTTGCAAACAATTTTTTTTTAAAAATATGCTTCTAAAAACTAATATTAGGTGACTAAAAATAAGAGACTAATAAAATACTCATTTAATAGAGGGCTAAAAAGAAAGTTTTACCCCATACCCCTACACTTATACCTATACCCCTACATTAAAAAATTTTGGACCAAAATATCCTCGTATAAAAATTTATTATTTTTTAATTTTTTTAATTTTTTTTTATTTGTTTACCGGAAGACTTTTTGGAAGTCTTCCGGTTCACATTTTTTTAGTATGTTTACCGGAAGACTTTTTGGAAGTCTTCCGGTACATATTTTTTTCGTTTGTTTACCGGAAGACTTTTTGGAAGTCTTCCGGTTCATGTTTTTTTTTTTTAATTTGTAATTAATATTTAAGATTTATTAATTTTATATAAAGATCAATTTAGTAAATTTTTGAATATTATACTTAAAATATAAAAATTCTATAAATAGAGAATCATTTTCAGAATATTTTCTATTTACTATAATTATTAGAATACTAGGATTAAAATCATTTATTTTAAATGATCATAATAGTAGAATTTTCTCAAATATCTTATTAATCTTAAACATTAATAAATAAAATAAATTTAAATATAAGATATAAGTTTACATTATTCAATATATTTAATCAAATGAAAACATATGTGATAAATAAATAATGTATTTTAACTTAAAATTATCACAATAAGTTAACTTGCAAAATAATATAAGTAATAAATTAATAATGTATTTTATTTAAAATAATCACAATAATAAAATACGCAAATAATGTGTTTTATTTATAGGACTGATATAGTTTTATTGATTATTTAATTTTGAATACTACTATGAATATAGTATTTAATCTATACTTTAGAACTCACATAATTATAAATATAAAAAATATTGTTTTATTACCCATATTTTTATTTAATTTAAAAAAATAAGAATATAAATTTATTATTTGTTTTTCATTTTTGTTTGATCTTTTTAATTATTTCACTTTATTTAATATTTTTAATAAAATAAATAATATATTTTATTTAAAGTAAGCACAGTATAGAATATGCAAAAAATTTATAAATAAAAAAAAGATCAAACGAAAATGAAAAACAAATAATAAATTTATATTCTTATTTTTTTTAATTATATAAAAATATGGGTAATAAAAAAATATTTTTTATATTTATAATTATGTGAGTTCTAAAGTATAGATTAAATATTATATTCATAGTAGTATTTAAAATTAAATAATCAATAAAACTATATCAGTCCTATAAATAAAACACATTATTTGCGTATTTTATTATTGTGATTATTTTAAATAAAATACATTATTAATTTATTACTTATATTATTTTGCAAGTTAACTTATTGTGATCATTTTAAGTTAAAATACATTATTTATTTATCACATATGTTTTCATTTGATTAAATATATTGAATAATGTAAACTTATATCCTATATTTAAATTTATTTTATTTATTAATGTTTAAGATTAATAAGATATTTGAGAAAATTTTACTATTATGATCATTTAAAATAAATGATTTTAATCTCATTGTATTCTAATAATTATAGCAAATAGAAAATATTCTGAAAATAATTCTCTATTTATAGAATTTTTATATTTTAAGTATAATATTCAAAAATTCACTAAATTTGTCTTTATATAAAGTTAATAAATCTTAAATATTAATTACAAATTAAAAAAAAATATGAACCGGAAGACTTTCAAAAAGTCTTCCGGTAAACAAACGAAAAAATATGAACCGGAAGACTTCCAAAAAGTCTTCCGGTAAACATACGAAAAAAATGTGAACCGGAAGACTTCCAAAAAAGTCTTCCGGTAAACAAATAAAAAAATATAAAAAAATTAAAAAATAATAAATTTTTATACGAGGATATTTTGGTCTAAAAATTTTTAATGTAGGGGTATAAGTACAAGTGTAGGGGTATGAGGTAAAACTTCCGGCTAAAAATAAGGAGTTAAGAGGGTAATTAATTTGACTTTTCATGTTAGGCTTTTTTTGACAGCGTCCCTTCCTTTCACCCAAAAAATGTAGCATGCGACAACATTATCTTTTTGAGGTTAACGTAATGACAAAGATAACTTGCATGGATAAAACAGAGAAAGGAAGAAAGAAAAAACAAGCTAATGTTTATTTATATGTACATGTACATTTTACAACAGTTTGAAACATGTCTTTTTGTAAGAAGTATCCGAATGTTCTTCTTTTCAGCAGCACAAGTTTGGAAACTATAGCAAATGCGGGCACTAGCATATCACCAAAGTTTTATCTCTAAATTTCACGTAGTAAGGCTTTGATCTCAATGAAATCATCGAAATCAGCCAATCAGACATCATTTTATTAACACGGGCCCAAACACTTGAAAAAGATAGTCAAATAATTTTTACACAAACAATATTTGACACTTCTACCAGCATCAACATTGCAGAATAAGTAATGTCAGGCTGGAAGAGCAGAGCTTCTCCACCTTTGGTAGGATTACCACTTCATTTTGCTGTTACATACAGTAAGACCAACATAACCCAACTCTATCCAAATTGTTTCATATCACTGCTTCTAGAGCTGCATCCCATATCTACATGAAGAATATCCTACAAATGGACCATTGTCTCTAAAACACCCACATAATGAATTACTTAGTACTTTCTAATCAAAGTTTCCAGGAATGTCAATATCTGTATCTGAAGGATTAGACATTCCTGTATCTGAAGGATTAGAAAGCTCGACCAGAGGTTCCTGTAGGTCAAATGAGCCTCATGTAAGAAGCAACTCAAATGCATCTTATAGAAAATGTCAGTTTATTTGCACAACTCTTGCATTTACAAATATACCAGAAGCTCCATTTCAAGTTTCATTGGCAAAGTTCAACTGGGGCTACTTGATATGGATGGAGCACCGGTATAGTTGTGTGACTTGTGAATACAAGCCATTTAGTTAAACATTATTTAACAAGCAACTTGATAGGATTACCTGCTCATCATCATTTTCCGATGAATGATCAATCACTGATGGCAGTGTGCTTGCTAAGTGTTCTGCAGATACAGGTAATTCCTGAACAAATATCCATTTGGCAAGTATTATAAACAATTCATAGAAGTTTTTGTTTTGTCAATACCCAACAAAAGGTGCCTGAACACCCCAAATTGAATCAAGAGAATAAAGAAAGAAAAAATTAAAACTACCTCGTCACTTGGATTAAATACATTCAAACCTTCGGTAGCAATGGCCTTGGAAGGGTGATCTTCAGAAATACCCTGAAGTCACCATAAAAGTTTTATGCAAATAGAATTAAAATTGCAGATCTGAGAATGAATTTGCAATATGTGGAAGAGTTTTACTTGTTCATTTCTGATGACAGACAATTCCCCTTCGAGATTAGTAGGCTTGACATCAATAGGACGATCCTGCAAATTTCATTCAAGTTGATACGGTGTTTAAGTACTGTGATATAATTAAACTGATCTAACAATTCGAGCCCCAAAGACTTTCAGGTAAGGCTGTTCAAAAACGAATTATGATTATAAATAATTTAAACCCAAGTCATATACTAAACTTAGCTAGAATGATTAATAATAAAATCTTCCATAAAGAACTACAAGAAATTTATTTTGATGTTAACTGAAGTGTTTCCTTCTCTTTGTGATAATCAAAAACATAAACATGCAATTTGTTTATTTGTTCCATTTTCACTAAAGTTTAATTGAAAACGTTGATAAAAGGCATTTTATGTGGTTACAAACACATCATTTGAAAATATGAGTTAAAGATGTAAATACATGTCAGAATTGCGGTATTAAATGAGTGATTGAATTGCAGTTAGTTAGCACGTCAATAACTTGACTTACAACTAAGAATCTAAGATACTTATCATATCCCCTTCCAACTTGTATTCTCCTCCCTTATCTCTACTCTCTATTAAATTTTATCTTCCCATCACCAATATAATATTATGTTTCCTTTTCTATCCAAAAGCACCCGAGTAAGCTACAGCAAATCTAACAGTTTATAATGAATCAATCACCAAAACCGTTAGATTTCAAACTGATTATTATAATGTTTGCATAGCTTTTCCTACTTAGCATGTGCAATTGGCTTACAAACAGGAAATGAATCTCAATAAAACAGTAAATGCTCCAATTTACATACCAGACCACTTTGCTCAACAGAAAGACTTCTACCACCCTTACTGAGATCTCTGAGTGTCCCCTGTGTCAGAGATAAGAAACAGGCTTAGAAATGAGGAATATATTTGCAAAGTAAAAAGGAAGCATATATAATGCGACCAACATAACATCTAGTCTGAATACAACATCTAATTTGCCACTGCTAAGATGCAAGGGGGCCTTAACTATAAAGCTCCAGGAATTCGGGTTGAGCGTAACTCAACCTTACAAAATCAACTTATAAAGTGAGAATTGTCTCCACTAATAAACATATGTTCAATCAGGCCATATATTCACAGAATAGTAGCAGAAGATAAAGAAAGAAATCCAAAATATATAGAAGAAAAAAGATTGCGCATCAAATATTACTTATTTTATTTCAACATAACTGACAAATCTGAAAAACCTTGTCTTTTTTTTTGGATCAACACAAAAGCATCATCAGACCGTATGCAGCCAACTCCAGCTACTGGAAAAGAATTGTGTTGCTGTTGTTTGTACTTCAAACAGTACAAAAGTTGAGACAAGCATTTCATCATAAGCATACTTGTTAGTAAAATGACTAACCTTGTTGGCCCACATGAGCCCGCATGCATTACATAAAGTTCTTGGTCCATCTGGTCCGCGACGCATTGCAGGAGTATTATTTTCATTGACTCCGCAATGTTTACATCTACGCCTATAAGACAAGAACAGAAGGATTTGAATAAAACCATGCGCATTCACAAATCTTTCTCTCCCTCACACCACAAAAGAATCATTATGTTTAAAACTCACAGAGTTTCAGGATTAGGAGTGCCATTTTGACCAGCACCCTGTGCAGAATACCAATTAGAGGAACCAGGGCTTGGCTTCACAGATGCAAACTGTCCCTTTTCTCGATGCATCCTAGCAAGAAATAAAAGAGAACCAAAACACAACCAAAGTCATAAGTAGAAATGAACACAACTTCAAAAACAATTTAAAATCAAACAAAACCTAAAAAGGAGGGAGTAATATTATTGAACTTCAAAATGTCAAAATGCATTAAGCTACTATCAACAACAATGAATAATTATGTCTCTCCCTCCTCACTTTAGTTAAGAAATCTCCTAACTGCTCTGCCTCTACCCAATATTAAGTCAGGTATAAGATTCTATAGTGTGAATGTGATAATTCAATATAAAAACAAAATTTATTCAGACCCAACATGAAACCTTTTCCATTCATAATTCTCTAAATGAAATCAAGTTCAGTTGCAGCATACATTATAGTTTTTTATGTAGCAAATCTATTTGAAATCATTAATATTTTTAAGATCTCAACTATACTTTCTCCGTGAAAAGGTTTAGGGTTTAAATGTTCGTAAATAATAAAATACTATCCTTTTTGCAAGACTGCTTGGTCAAGTGCAAAGAAAATTCAGTTTGCTTTAAATTTGGTTTTTGATATACAATCGAGATGATTAATCTATGCCCTAGTGAGGTAAGACTTGATTGGTAGATAAAAGTCTATAGGGTTCAAGTCTTCTGTATTGAAATATTTCTATAATTGTAAACAATGTAACAGACGTAAACATTTACGGTGACAAGACAAGGCAATTGTTTAATAACAGTTTCTCCATTTGAGAGAGTAAATGTTTGTCCAGTTAATCTCGAAAACCGCTTAACCACTTACCACTGGAACATAATTCTAGAGTTTATGGAGCATCTTGGCCAGTATAAAAATCATATAAATAATTTATTTATAAAATAACTCAGAGATTTATTACAATTATTGAAGAGCATAGGTAGTGTTTAAGACAACAGAGTGACCATATTTTATCAAAGCTAAGATATTCTCTAGTGTATAGATTGTAGATCTAGAAATAAGTTATTTCCTTTGGGGTTATAGGGCAAAATACAAAAATTTCATTTACCTTTCTGCCACCTCTTTTCTCACGGTATATCTAATTTTCTTGTCAAAACATCTTTCCTTGCGTTTTTCACGGAACCTGACTAAGGAGGCTATTCTTCGGGAAAGATTCGGACGCCTTGTAATATCACTCATGCCCTAGAGATTGCAAGATCCAATGCACAGAGCAAGTATAAAAATACAATACAAGTTATAAAAATGTTTTTGTTTAGTCAATATGTGTTTTACCCTATAACTTTGATCAAATGGAAGTTCATCAGTAGGCATGCCCGCTTGCGTATCACGTCCTCCCAAAAGCAGCAAAACAGCTTGAACCTGCAATGTAAAAGTTTATCAGCAAGCATTCCTCAATAGCAAATCCTTCAATCATTGTCCATTTGACAAATCAAAAGTAAATGCCAAATTTAAATATAGGACTTTGTTAATTTTGCTCCACGTGCTACATAGGATTTTTTCTTCCATTCTATCAATATGCTATTAGTGATCAGAAATTTGAATAAATTTACAATGACAAACCCGTGATATAAAACCCCTACCATAACAGGTCAAAAGACGAGTTGGACTCACACATTGTAGATATATTGTAAGTAACATTACTTTGCAATTGCAAGAGATCTGATTCCTAGTCATACACCAACAACTTTGACTGTTGTGTCAATGTTCCCTTGATTTGCTAATACTTACAAAATGTCACTTAATTTTCAATATCAGAGGCTTGCTATCTTGTAGGAATTTTTTAATATACTATCCAGGAATTCAAAACATAGATTAACAATAAATAAACACATTGTAAATAACCCAGCCACGCAGCCCTTTTCAAGTAAATATAGTTCCTATCCATGTACATATCCTTTCTTTTAAGTATGAAAAAATCAGTTTTGGTATAGACAAGCAACTCACATGCCAAGTAGATCATTATTTATTCAGCATTGCTACCTTTACTTTACAACAACAATCCCATTTTTCAGACTGTCTATGTTTGATGTTAATAAAAGAGGCAATCAGGACGCTTCTAAGCATTCCAATTCATTGTGATATACCGTCCTAACAACAATTTAACAAATAACAATCAAATAAACCATCAATTTAGTCATTAAACTATCAATCTCTCTCCGATTTAGTCCCTAAACTATATAAATATGATAAATAGGGCCTAAAGTAAATGAAATTTGTCAATTTAATCCCTAAAGTATATGAAAATTAATCAGTTTAATCTCGAACATCTTAATAACAGGGGCAATTTGAACCGAATTTATATACATTAGAGATTAAATTGAAGAGAAAGTGATAGTTTAGGACTAAATTAAAGGTATATTCCATAACAATGCATGTGTTGAGTTCAATCAAAGTGAATGTTAAGAATTATGCTAACATATACTTCAACCTAAACTGAGAAGTGATGAACAATAATTACCTTCTGAGGTGTGACAGCGGGAAAGACGTAAACCTCACCCTCAAAAGAAAGAGTGAGCTCACCAGTACGGGTTATAGGCAAAACGACGCCGTCGTGATTCGCACTAGCTGAAGCGTTCACTGAATTGACATGCGTCTCCTCCTCCAATTCATCCATAGTATCATCGCCACCAGTGTAGTCTTCGTCGTCGTCGACGGCCGGAATTGCATGATCCTCGAACGGGAGAGGTGGTTCCGCCATCAGCTTCGCCGCTTGCTTGTCTCTGTCGGAGAGTAGAAACCCTAATTTCGAAAACTGAAACGTAGATCAAACTCTGAAATGAAATTGGGGAACTTTGAGAAGAAGGTTCGAGAAGTTTATTATAGAGAAAAATGAAGATCGGTGGAGTAACGAGTAAGTGAAGGCACTCGAGAAAAGATAGTGAAATTTTGACTGACGGCGTCAGCGTGTCGTGAATCTATTTTGTTTCTTTACTTCTTTTTTTTTTTAACGGTTCCTTGTTGTTCGTGCCGAGACAGAAATGTTTTTTTTACCGTTAATGTTTTTTACAGTTCTTTGCTGTTCATGCATGAGAAATAAATGTTCTTTTTTTTTCTCAGAAAAAGAAATGTTTTTTACAAAAGAAAAAATGCTAAAACTCGCTATTAACATAATTTGGTGATTAATGATCATAAGTGTTGGTTAATGAGAGGATAATATTAAAGATTAGAGAAAATAAACTTTTGGAAAATGCTAGACTAATCTCTAATATTGAGTTAGATGGTTTTGTAAAAAATTTAGATTAATTAGTTGTCGTAATATTTCTTATAATATTATTATCAAATTTTTAGCACATACTATGTTGCAAATGATAATGAGTAGTTTATGTTAAAGGAGTTTTATTTTGGTTGAAAAAAATGAGAAGATATTGGGTCTTGTTTTAATTTTAAAAAATGGATATATTTATTTTCGTATTTTTTAAAATAGATTATATAAAAGTGTTTTTTAAAATATTACAAATTTTTCTAAATTTAGTTTTTATAAATTAAAAGACAATTTTTTACTATAATATAAATATATGTTATTGAAGATAAAAATATAGTCAAAATCACAGTTTTTTCAAAAAGTTATATTTCAAAAATGATTTTTATAAAAAAACTATTTGAAATAGCTTTAAAATTAAGTTATTTTTTAAAATTTTCACATTAAAAAATAAATAAATAAAATGATGAAATACATAGAATAGCATTTTAAGAATAATGATTTAAACCAAAGTTTTATTTGAAACTTTTTACACCAAAATATTTTATACTATAAAAATCATTTTTAAAAAAATCAAAACAAATGGGTTCTTTATGGGTAGGAAGTCATTTACTTTATGAAAATAGAAGGGCAAGAAAGGGTTGGGTGGTTATCAAAATTGATATGAAGAAAACTTACAATGGGTCAAAATAGAGTTTTAGTATTAAAGATATTTGTCGCACAAGTTTATTGATGATACTCATAACTGTGTTATCATTTATAATTGACTGATATGAGTTTTTTTTGGAATGACGAGACTCTCGATGAATTAAGTGTTTATGATAAAAGTGGGATGTAGTTATACCGTATGAGTGGTGATATTTAGGTAGAATAAATGCAGAAACTTTATTATGTCACTCATTTACAAGAGAATCATCAAGCATTTATTCCAAAATATTACAAGTTTTTCTAAATTTAGTTTTTATAAATTAAAAGATAATTTTTAACATAAATATACATTATTGAAGATAAAAACATAGTTAAAATCATAGTTTTTAAAAAAAGTTATATTTCAAAAAAGATTTTTATAAAAAGCTATTTGAAATAGCTTCAAAATTAAGTGATTTTTTAAAATTTTGACATTCAAAAAAGTTTAGATAAAATGATGAAATATATAAAATAACATTTCAAGAATAATTGTGTAAACCAAAATTTCATTTGAAACATTTTACATCAAAATATTTTACACTGTAAAAATCATTTTTAAAAAATGTCAAAACAAACGGGCTCATTATAGATAGAACTGTTCTGGAGTGGGCCCAGACCTGCCCATTCGTCGGGCAGACCCAACTCAACACTATGCGGGGAAGGCCCAAATCCCCGCGTCGGGCACAAAGCCACATGTGTTGGGCAGACGTCTCCCGTATCGGGCAGACCCACACGTTCTCCATGTGCCCACCTCGCGGGGACACGTCATCAAACAACAACCCACCTCTAAAAGAGCTGGTCAACCCATCTTCTGGAGATCACGGGACAATTAATCTAGGGCGAAGACCACGTGCTGGTTTTCACTACGCCATGTAAGCCCTAGCAGTTACTTGGGTTAGGCCTGACAATCTGACCCAATGCAAGTGACCGTTGGCCCTGCGTTGGGGTCTCACTATAAATACCCTCTTTCACTAGAGGGTCATGTATTCCATTTTTCTACACCTATTTTTGTATTTGCTTTCACTCTGATCTTTTACTCACTTAAGCATCGGAGTATTTTGCAGGTATACCCCTCTCCATTCTTCCAGCAGTCTGACAGCTCAGACGTGTGGTCGGCCAGCAATCTCTTCTGATCAAGTACGATCGGTGGCTCCGTCTGTGGGAACGTGAAGCTTTCCCGTTCTTACGAGCAGTAGAACTAAAGGTTTTATCAACTTCAACTTCCTAGATCATGACCAGCCCACATCACGACAATGTTGTCCATAATTCCGCCTTCATCCCACTCACCAACGGCGAGGACCAAGATGGTCCCTCCCACATCCACGATGGTGACGTGAGGGACAGGAAAACTGCCTCCCCTTCATTCGTGGACGCGACACACCACGTCACCCCTCGGGCAAGGAGCCTGACTGCTTTTTAACCCGTTCCCACACCAGTCGGGGCAGACCCGACAATGACTTCCCTCTTCGCAGCCATCGACCAGATTAATCTGATGTTGTTCTAGCAAAACGAGCGTATCAGGATACTGGAACAGGATACCTCATCTCACTCTCCCCTACGGAGAACCCAGCGTGAGGATTCCCGGAGCCCCTCTCCACGTCAACGGGTGCACCAACCACAATTGGAGAGGCCTCAACCCGTGGCCTCCAAAAAGCGCGACAAGTCACCCTCCGGAGGGAGAGGCGCTCCTCGGTCCCGAGGAGGAACAAACCTGAGGCCTCGAGTAAGAGGACGGGGGGTCGTAATCAAGTCCCTCGACACAATCCGTCTCCCTCACGCTCCCCTGTCCACAGTGACGAGGACAACCACCGAACTCCCCTTTCGCGGGAAATCATGGAGACCCCCATCCCCCACGCGATGGAGAAGTTGTCTTCCCTATCCACCTACGATGGCACGACGGGCCCAGACGATCATCTGGAAGATATCGAGGCCATGCTCGAGTATCAGAACGTCTGAGGAGCCATCAAGTGCAGGATCTTCCCAACGACGCTGAGGAAGGGAGCCATGGCCTAGTATAAAAGCCTGAAGCCCGAGTCCATCACATCGTGGAGGGTGTTGAAGGATCTATTCTCACAACATTTCACGGTGTCCCGACACCATCCAAAGATGGAGGCGGCCCTGGGTGCGGTCACCCAAGCTCGGGACGAATCTTTTAGGAGTTACATCGAGAGATTCACGACAGAGGAAGTCCAGGTGACCATTTCAGACGACATGAAGTGTTACCTTTATGGACTAAGGGTTGCACCGCGGCTCCAAATTTTACGAGGTTGTGGCAACCCACCAGTCAACCACCCTCTAAGGCTTCCTCGAGAAAGCCCGAGCATACATTCGATACGAGGAGACCGAAGCTGTTAATTCATCCCGAGACTCTCGTAACCGCGAAGCTGCCCGTGGAGCTCAGGAAGAAGAAGCTCCAGCACCCCAGCGCGGGGGAGACCGTCGACGAGATGATCGTCCCCCGGAGCCCCGAGAGTAGAGGGGCCCCGCAGGCCGGTTCACTGAGTACACGACCCTCATCACTTCCTGCGAGCGCATCCTGGCCGAGTGTTGCACCCCAAAATTTGACCAACATTTATTTACCTAGCTTGTGTTCATCAAGAGGTATGAGTACCAATCAAGACTTTGAAGCTAGCCAAGAAGTTTGTTCAAATGTTCAAAGGTTGATATCTTTGTCAGAGAAGTTAAGAGATCCTCAGAAAGATTGGTTGAAACCAAGGTTGTGTGCCTCCTAACTTGAGAGTTGTGGGAGCTCCTCAGATGACTCTGAAGCTATGAGGATGGACTTGAAGCTTTGAGAGAGCTTATGAGATGTATTGAAAGCCATCATAAAGCCTAGAGAGGCCATTGTACAAAAATAAGAAGACTCAGCCATGAGTGGTGTAATTAGGGTTTGACTGGGTCAACCCTAGGTCAACTGATGATTTGGAGAGGGTTGAGACTTAATCCAATAACCATGTGATCATGGATTGATGCATTGAGATGCTATAAGGATTATTCCAAGGTCAACTCATCATGATTGAGGAGTTTGAAAAGTTTCAAGCTAGGGTTTCTAAGGCTTGACAGTGTAAAATCCCCTAGTTTGATCCCTTATCTTCAAGGCAGTTTAGCTCAAGATGTGATTGTCATCTCATCTTACCCCCAACTTGAATGTTGTAGAGCTTGTTCTTAGATTTAATTTGAGTACTAGAAGTCCTTGATAGGATTTGTAGAGCTCAAGTTATGACTTTGACAAGTTACAGGTCATCTGAGGTATGTGAATCTGGGTCCTTGAAAGTCACCCAACTTGCATCCAACTTTTGCCCAAGAAGGATGATTCCTATGAACTTTTGGTCAACATGAATGGTGTTCCTCATTTTCTTAGCTTTCTATAGAGTACTAGAAGTCCTTGATAGGATTTGTAGAACTAAAGTTATGGCTTTGACAAGTCAAGGGCATTTTGGTCATTTGGAGGTTATAGGTCATTTCAAGCATAAGGCCATAACTCCTATTTCCAAGCTTCAAATGGAAAAATCTTCAACATCAAACTTGCTTATAATGATGTTTTAAGGCTAGTAAGGAGGTCATGAGATGTTGAAAAGGCTTGTAGCAAAAAGTGATAAAAATGACCTAGAATGGAGGCATAAGTTAAATAAGTTGAAGTTGGAAATTGAAATTTCCAAGTTACACATCCAAACCATGGCATATGATAGGTCATTTTGACTCCAAAGAACATGGACTTGCTTTGGAAAATGGTTGCTTGCATCTTAAGGTACAAAGGCAAAACACAAGGAAAGGAAATGTACAAGCTTGCTAAGTGTCTTAACACATCCCATATCTCATCTAAGGAGAATTTCAGGTCAGAATGAGTTGCTGCAAGAGGCTTGGCATGAGATGATGCATGAGATGGATGAAAATCATAAACTCATGGCATGAGAATCCCAAATTCTCATTGGATGATTCCAGAAGGATCTAGAGAGGTCCAATGCATTCTATATAATGTTTAGAACTTGCTCAGATGCAAGGTTGGTGAGAGATTAGAGAGGAAAGTGAGATAGCCATTTCAATAACTTCCATTGCAAGTTGAAATCAAATTCTACATTCTGATTCATTTCCATTGCTTCTTTCTATCCAAACACATTCCATTGATCACACTGAAGCTGTGCATACCAAATTGAGAGCAAAACCATGGAGAATTGAGGAGATAGCTTTTGGATTTTGAAGGTTGCAAGTCATAATCGGTTTTGAGGATTCAGGCTTTCTTGGTCCAATCTTTTGCAAACAGAAGCTTTATCATCATTCAAGGATTGATTCTGAAGAGTTTGAGAGCTTGAGGTGGAGGATTACCCTATCTGATAATCGAGATTTGACATGTTAGTAACTTTTCTTCTACACCATGATTTAAGCATAATTAGGTAGAATTGTTAGGCTAGAACGGTTAGAGACGACTAGGTGATGGATTCTGGGAAGTTTGAGATCAATGGGTGAAGTTTCAGTTGATGACACCATTTTTGTTTGGACCAAGAACACGAGTTATGGTGAGCTATAGCATGAGTTTGATATCAAGAATTAAACAGTGTGAGGTGGTGATCATTCTGAGGTAATTAATTTTAAGAATTGTTAGAACTGAAGTTTGAGCATATCTTTGATCTTGGATCGGGTTTGGAGATTTAGGGTGATTCAATGGATTTTGATGCCATGGTTAGATTCAGGGTGAAATTCTGGACAGATTAGGGTTTTGAATTTTAGTTTTTCATGGAGAATTGAGGTGATACGAATTGGTGAAGATTGAGCTTGAAGCTCTGTTTCCATGGCTTCCTCATTCGAACCCTAGCTGGAGGAAGAAGACGAAGACGTGGCCGTTGGATGAGGCAAGACTCATTGACTGAGTGGAGATCCGAAGGCTGTGATTTAATTTCATTTGGAGAGGGAAATCTGAAGACACCCCAAAGCGCTGCGTTTCATTAAACTGGGATACTGGGCTTAGTTGATATCCACACCCCCATTCGTGGCCCATGTTTGTTTTGAACTGAATTTTGTTACTAACTGCACCGTTCATTTTTCTTTTTCTTTATATTTTGTTAATTGATTTTCTGATGAAAATTGGGCCTGGCGCGCATTGATATCCCCACCCCCATTTTGAGCCCATCTGGATATTGTACTGAATATAATTGCTATTCACACCAATGCTTTCTCATTTTAATTTCTTTTTCTCCATTTTACTTTGATCTTTTAAAAATCATAATAAATAGAAAAATGATGATTTTTGCATGGGTATTTTTTCTCCCATTTCATGATAATGTCTAGAAAATTATAAAATCAAAATATTTGCATTTCATGCATTTTTAATATTTTTTGTGTATTTTCTCTTTTAATAGCATTTTACTTCCTTTTATGTTGATGCATAGACTTGTAGAATTTTGTTTATCTAGTTACCTTTGAATTTTTAGGCCATTCTTTTTAGAATAGTTAGATTAGGACTTTAGCTCCCCTCTGGATTTATTCCATAATTTTGTGATTAATGTTTGATTAGTTTTGGTTAGATGACTTTAGGTTGTGTAGATTTAGGTCAATCCTTAACATAGGTCCACAAAAACACTAGAATTTTGGGTTTCTAGGTCAAGATAGATATTGGGACATATAGGGTATTAAGGGTAGGTATATAGGATCCCCTAGAAATTATATTAGATTTTAATATGATAGTATGCTATTTTTAATTGATTTTTGTAGTTGATTGTTGTTTGTGTTGCCCTTGTGGGCTGGTATTTTGTTTGCTTTGCTTTGTGGGTTTTTGCTTTGCTTGGTGGGCTTGGTCTTGCTTTGAGGAGCATGGAGGAGCATAGTAGAAGATTTGAAGATTGATCAAAGGGGCTTGAGAGCTTGTAGTCTTGTTTGTTTTGTTGTTGTTTTAGGGTTAGGGATTAGGAAGAGCTTAGACTTAGTTGATTCCTTTCTTAAACATGGATGGTATCTTTCACCTCCATTCCTCCCCATGATTCAAGGTCCTTCCATGGTATTCACCTCCCTCCTTTGGAGGGATAAGTGATGGTACCTAGGAAGTAGAACCTTTGAGGGAACCATTCTTTTGATGTTAAACCCTTATAGGCCACCTTTGGTGGTCAATAAGCAGTTTAAGATCCTAGCTTATCCAGTTAAGTGATTTCTCCTGTTTTGAGTATCTTGAGAGATGTTGGGCTTGAGTGTGAAGATGAAGAGTTCATTGAAGAGTATGGAAGAGGATGATTCCTTGAGCATTGCCATTTCAGTTGAAGCTTGAAGAGCCAGAAGATCAAGTTGATACTTGAAGATCCAGTAAAGATTGAATGAAGAGTTGAGGCTTAAAGACTGAAGGATGAAGTTGACACTTCCAAGTGATTGAGGACTACTCAGAAAAGCTGAAGCTTGCAGGAAGAGAAGACCAAGTTGAGACTGGTAAAACAAATAGAGCTGAAGCTTGAAGAGCAGAGGATGAGTTGATACTTACTTGGAACTTTGAAGCTTGGAGGAATCAAGTTGATACTTGTAGTTGAGAGTGAAGCCTGAAGGTGGAACTGATTAAGGAGATGAAGCTTAGAGAAGAGAGAATAAGTTGAAACTTATGTTGAAGGGTTGAAACCTGGAGAAGCAAATTGATATTTGTCAAGAGTGATAGAAGTCTGAAGACTGAGTTGCTGTCAGAAGAGCTGAGGCTTGGAGTTGGGAGAGGAGTTGATCTGCTTTCTTCTTTGTTTCTTTTCTGTATTGATGTGATTTATTTGACTTGCCTGATGCATTAGAATAAGTTCATATCTAGACTAGGTAGAATCTAGGAGCATGATCGCACTAGAGGTTGAGTTGCTCCTTCTGCTTGTATTGTTACTGTATGGCTTTGCTTGCGGGTATTCGGTAGAGCCCTGCTCCCTTGCCCATGTGGTTTGTTTTGCTTGATAGCATGATTTTATTTCTTCTGTATGATTGCAGTTTACTGTATTTGGCTTGACAGCATGTTTTATTTCAGTATGATTACTGTTATTCATTCTGGCTTGAGGTTGAGATGAGCTTGTGGAGGCTGATGCCCCACACACATTTCCTCCCTCACTTTCATTGCATGCATATTACTGTATTGTTGTTTACCGTTTAAGCTGATGCTTTATCTGTTTCTGTGTATCATTGACATGATCCCTTAGGACCCTCATTTCCTTTGATAAGGAAGTGATGATAGAACTTTAGGTTGAAACCTTGATGACGAGAAAACGCATCGATTATATCGCTAGATTTCATTGACGTTTTATCGCGCATTCACCGTTTTAACGCTCGAATTCTCGAGTTTTTCTTACTATTTTGCAGGTACATCGTTATGTGAGGCCAAATCATGAATTAAGAAGAAAAGAACGAAAGAAACCACAAGAAATGAAGCAAGACAGAATCCTGCAAAAGAGTCTGCATAATTTGTTACGGCCACGGTCGTTACAAGGGTGTCACGACCGTGACACCTTACTTTGGGCCATCACGACCGTGAGGAAGTAGTCACGACCGTGACACTTGAAATCATCAAATAACGAGCGTGAAGACCTTGTCACGCCCGTGACAAGGATATAACTTGATTTTGACTCAGACTACGTCAAACCACCACTGAAGACCACTCCTCCTAGTAATTCTCCTCAAAGCAGCACGTGAGGACGACTTCTCCCATTTTCTGCTGCCACTTTCCAACATTTTCTCAACCACTCCAGCAAAGCCCAAGAAGCAAAAGACCAAGGCACCAGCCCATTGGAAGCTCTATAAATAGGACCAGCTCAGGAGAACTCAGGACAGACTTCATTATCCAATTTTCCTGCGGAAGCTCTGCCGAATTACCTTACCACCAGAATTATTATTCCAGCATTATTTTATTTCCTGTCTTATTTTATTTGTATCCAAACCAACCGTGTAACAATTTCCAACATTAGGGAATTGTTATACTTTTACTTGTTTCCAGCCTTCAGCATTCGTTTTAATTTTTATTTCCACCTACTCCAAGCCTTCCGGTCTGTGGAAGAAGGAGTCTACTCAGATATTTGTTAATCAGGTTTTTCAATTATTGCAATTTAATTTATTTATAATGTCTATTTATTTTTCTGCCATTAGTAAGTCATTATTTAACTCTGAGTCTGATTTAACCTCGATGAGTAGCTAAATACCTTAGGGCGGTATGTAGTTATAACTAACTTAACCGGTAAAATATAACCATGGGCTAAAATAATTAATCGCTTAACATTCTGGCTGATGCTTTTTAATTGAATTCGACCTTTTCGTTACGAGAGTAAGAAAAGGGTATTAGGTTGGGTCAAGACCACGAGAGTGTAAGATTTTAACCAGATAGCTAAAGTTAGGCCTTTAAATTAAATACAGCGAGAGCGCTTTAAGATAAATTAGAATTATTTAGTTTCCAAAAATTACCTCTAAACACTTATGGGCTAGCGAGAGCAGGCATAGGGCTTTAGGGATAAGATCTGATTCAAGACCACGAGAGTGTGAGCTGAGGGTATTTAAACTAGTAATCTCTACCGAATAGATTAAGTGAACATCTTTATAAGCCTAGGTTAGATTGACCCACCTAAGTTAGTATAATTACATACCGACCGTCTTAGTATTATTTTATTAAAAACTTAAATTCAATTCCTCCTTCAATAATCTTAGAAAACCAACAACAATCGTGACAACTATTCGCCTTAGCTAAACTAGAAGTTCATCTAGCACTAAGTAACGATAGAATCCCTGTGGATCGATAATCTTAAATATTACTTCGATAGGCTGTGCACTTGCAGTAAGATACCGCTAGACGCATAAGTAGACACGTCTTTAGCCCACCAAGTTTTTGGCGCCGTTGCCGGGGATTCCTTAATTTAGTTACTAGTGCACTTAGGTAGCATTGTCTAGACTAAGGTATCAACTATTTAATTTAATCTAATCTCCGAGTGTATGCCACGTACTCGCTCCAAAAGCGAAGACTTGCAACCTCTAATCCCTGAATCGGAACGCTTCTTACACGTAAGAAGACGTATACTCGATTTCGAAAATAATTCCAACATTCCAGATCTTCAATTAGATCCGCCTGAACCAGTCGTAAAATCAGAAAACGCAGGAATGGCTGAAGAACAAACTCATCCACTCAAGTATTACGCTAATCCTTCGCAAGGTGAACCACATTCAAGCATTGCAGCACCGGCTATCAACCGAAATGATTTCGAACTAAAACCATCATTGATATCAGCCGTGCAACAAAATCAATTCGCCGGAAATCCTACCGAGGATCCGAATCTTCATCTTTCGATCTTTGTGCAATATGCGGATACCGTAAAGGCCAATGGAGTTACCCAAGAAGCTATTAGACTACGTTTATTTCCTTTTTCGCTTCGAGACAGAGCAAGAGCATGGCTTCAATCTCTGCCTTCGAACTCAGTAACTACGTGGGAACAACTTAAGAAAGTTTTCTTGAACAGGTATTTTCCACCTAGCAAGACAGCTATGCTGAGAGCTCAGATCAACGGATTTAAGCAAAGAGAAAGTGAATCATTATTCGAAGCTTGGGAACGCTATAAGGATCTACTTAGGCTTTGTCCACATCATGGATTAGTAGAATGGATGGTCATCCATACCTTCTATAATGGACTCTTGTACAATACAAGAATGACAATTGACGCTGCCGCGGGTGGTGCATTGATGGACAAAGAATATAATGATGCCTATGCACTTATCGAAAGTATGGCTCAGAATCATTACCTTTGGGGAAGCGAGAGAGTCGCAACTGAGAAACCAACAAAGGGAGGTATGTACGAAGTAAGTAGTATGGACCAAGTCAATGCGAAGTTTGACCAACTAAGCCAAAAGATCGATAACTTGGCCATAACACCTGCAGCCACCGTGGCTGCAGTAACACCTAACTGTGAGTTATGTGGAGTCCCAGGACACGAAGTCTCTGATTGTCAACTATTGGCAGGAACTCCCACTGATCAAGTGAATTATGCTCAAGGAAACCCTTACTCAAACACATACAACCCAGGTTGGAAGAATCATCCGAATTTCTCCTATAAGAATAACAATGCTTATTACGCACCAGGTCAAGCACCAGCTACATCACCAGGATATCAAAAGACTGCTCCTAACATCCCTAGAAAATCGAACCTTGAATTGATGATGGAGAGCTTTATAGCTAGCCAATCTCAGACAAACAAGGACTTCTTAAACCAAAACATTCACACTAGTGAGCAGATTAAACAATTAGTAAGCAAAGTAGATGCACTAGCTACACATAACAAAATGCTTGAAACTCAGATTTCACAAGTAGCTCAACAACAAGCACCTACTGCTGCACCAGCTGGAGTATTCCCTGGACAACCTCAACCTAATCCGAAAGGACATGCTAACGCTGTAATATTAAGAAGTGGCAAGGAACTTGACGGACCTACCGATCCAAGACTTGACAATCCAGCCATGTACCAAAAACCGGATAAACCGACTGAAGTGGTGAATGATCCAGAAGAAAAGGAAGATGAAAGTCAAGAGGTAGTGGAGAAAGAACAACCTTATGTGCCTCCACCACCCTATAAACCACCAATTCCGTACCCTCAAAGACTAATAAGTTCCAAGACGACGGGTCAATTTAAGAAATTTGTCGAACTTCTGAAACAGTTGAATATTACTATTCCGTTTACAGAAGCAATTACCCAAATACCCTCGTATGCCAAGTTTTTAAAAGAAATCTTATCCAATAAGAAAAAGATAGAGGATAACGGAACAGTTACACTTACTGCCGAGTGTAGCGCCATAATTCAGAATAACATGCCTCCTAAGCTAAAAGATCCAGGAAGTTTCTCTATACCCTGTGTAATAGGAAAATTCGTCATTGACAAAGCTCTATGCGATTTAGGAGCCAGTATCAGTGTTATGCCCTTAACAATTTGCAAAAGGCTAGACATGGGAGACCTAAGACCAACTAAAATGTCTGTTCAACTAGCCGATCGCTCTGTTAAATATCCTGTAGGCATACTAGAAAACGTCCCAGTACGTATAGGACAATTCTACATTCCTACTGACTTTATAATCATGGACATCTCTGAAGACTCCACTACACCTATCATACTAGGAAGACCATTCTTAGCTACCGCCGGAGCTATAATAGACGTAAAAAGAGGAAAGCTAACCTTTGAAGTAGGTGAAGAGAAAGTTGAATTTGTTTTAACACAATTCTTACAATCACCAGCTATAGAGGATACATGCTATCTAATGGACGTAATTGACGAATGTGTAAGAGAAATGGAACTGGAAGAGACCACTTATTCTGAAATAATGAAAATTCAAATCCCTCCAATTCTCGAAGATGATAATTGGCAAAAACCGTATCAGGATGATAGTCTAAGCGAAAGTTTAGCACTTACACCGGATCCCATGCCAAGTAAAGATAAACCTACATTAGGATTAAAAACTTTACCTAATAACCTAAGGTACGAATTCTTAGACGTTGAATGTAAAAGACCAGTTATAGTGAATTCCAGTTTAGGAACCATAGAAACGAAGAAACTTTTAGATGTCTTGAAGAAATATCCAACCGCATTAGGATATAACATATATGATCTCAAAGGAATATGTCCTTCAGTTTGCATGCATCGCATTCTGCTTGAAGAAGATTGCAGAACCTCCAGAGAATCTCAGAGAAGAATTAACCCAACCCTTAGCACTGTAGTAAAGGAAGAAGTCAAGAAATTATTAGATGCCGGGATAATATATCCAATCTCTGATAGTGAATGGGTTAGTCCAATACATGTAGTGCCAAAGAAAGGAGGTATCACTGTTGTGAAAAACGCTCAAGGCGAATCGATATCGCAAAGAGTAGTGACGGGATATAGAGTGTGCATAGATTATCGTAAACTAAACAAAGCCACTCGAAAAGATCATTTCCCACTACCTTTCATAGATCAAATGTTAGAACGATTAGCCAAGCATTCTTACTTCTGTTATCTTGACGGTTACTCAGGATTTTTCCAAATCCCTATCCATCCTGATGATCAAGAGAAGACTACATTCACATGTCCCTATGGAACATTCGCTTACAGGCGAATGCCCTTTGGATTATGCAACGCTCCTGCAACCTTTCAAAGATGTATGATGTCAATCTTCGCAGATTTTATAGACAACATCATGGAAGTGTTCATGGACGACTTCTCTGTATGCGGGCAAAGCTTTGAAGGATGTTTATCGAACTTGGAAATGGTGTTAGAAAGATGTGTAAAAGTGAATCTCGTGCTTAACTGGGAGAAATGTCATTTCATGGTCAACGAAGGAATAGTATTAGGTCATGTAATATCAGATAAGGGAATTGAAGTCGATAAAGCTAAGATTGAAGTAATAAAAGATCTTCAACCTCCTAAAACCGTTTGAGAAATACGAAGCTTTTTAGGACACGCCGGTTTTTACCGACGATTCATCAAAGATTTCTCGAAAATTACTAAACCTCTTACCGGTTTATTAATGAAAGACGCTGAGTTCATATTCAATGAAGATTGTCTTAAAGCATTCGAAACTCTAAAAACAGCCCTCATCACCGCACCAATCATGCAACCCCCTGACTGGAGATTACCTTTTGAAATCATGTGCGATGCGAGTGACTATGCTGTAGGCGCCGTCCTGGGTCAGAGAAAAGAAAAGAAACTCCATGCGATTTACTATGCCAGTAGAACCTTGGATTCTGCCCAGATGAACTACGCTACTACAGAAAAAGAATTGTTAGCCGTTGTCTTTGCGCTTGACAAATTCCGTTCTTACCTAGTTGGAGCGAAAATAATCATTTACACAGACCACGCTGTTATCCGATATCTATTAACTAAGAAGGATGCTAAGCCAAGACTCTTAAGATGGATTTTACTTCTACAAGAGTTTGATCTAGAAATAAAAGACAAAAAAGGTACTGAAAACGTCGTAGCGGACCATTTATCTAGAATAGAAAGTATTAAACCCGAACAAGTGCTGATTAACGATGATTTTCCGTATGAACAGCTGATAGCACAAATAGGAAGCGACCTAGCGAAGTTAGATATAAATGAACCAGAACCCATGGAAACGTTACAGACAACTGTAGGACTGCCATGGTACGCTGACATTGTCAACTACCTAGCCGCAGGAGCTCTTCCACCAGATCTAACCTATCAGCAGAAAAAGAAATTCTTTCATAATCTGAAACATTACTATTGGGATGAACCATTATTGTTCAAACGAGGACCAGATGGAATCTTTCGCCGATGTATTCCCGAAGAAGAAATAGAAGATGTCATTACTCAATGTCATTCATCTCCTTATGGTGGACATGCAAGCACTTCCAAGACTTGTGCAAAAATCTTGCAAGCCGGCTTATACTGGCCTAATCTATGGAAGGATGTCCACATCGCTGTTATAAGTTGCGATCGGTGTCAACGCACCGGCAATATTTCAAGAAGAGATGAAATGCCCCAAAAGGGAATTTTGGAAGTAGAAATCTTCGACGTCTGGGGAATAGATTTCATGGGACCATTCCCATCATCTTTCGGTAATAATTACATACTCGTAGCTGTTGACTATGTCTCGAAATGGATCGAAGCCATAGCTTCTCCTACAAACGATGCACGAGTAGTAATAAAGCTTTTCAAAAACATAATCTTTCCCAGATTTGGTGTACCTCGACTCGTCATAAGTGACGGTGGCTCGCACTTCATTTCAAAAATCTTTGACAAATTACTATCTAAGTATGGAGTGAGACACCGTGCGGCTACACCATATCACCCACAAACAAGTGGACAGGTCGAAGTCTCAAACAGAGAGATTAAACAAATCTTAGAAAAGTCTGTCGCCATATCTCGGAAAGATTGGTCATCTAAACTTAATGAAGCTCTATGGGCTTATAGGACCGTTTACAAGACTCCCATAGGTACTACACCTTTCAAACTAGTTTATGGAAAATCTTGTCACCTCCCAGTAGAACTAGAACACAAGGCTTATTGGGCGATCAGAACTCTCAATATGAACTATAACGCTGCAGGAGAAAAGCGAATCCTAGACATTAACGAATTAGAAGAATTAAGGTTAGATGCATATGAAAATGCTAAGCTATATAAGGAAAGAACCAAGCGATGGCATGATAAACGCCTATCTAAGAAAGAATTCAGTGTGGGAGACGTTGTACTCCTCTTTAATTCAAGACTTAGGCTCTTTCCTGGAAAATTAAAGTCTAGATGGTCAGGACCCTTTGATATAACTAAAGTATTCCCAAGTGGAGCAATAGAAATCAAGGGTAGGAACAATGAACCATTCATAGTAAACGGACAGCGCCTAAAACATTATCACAAAGTTGAAAATAGAGACTATACGAATGATCTAAAACTTCTGAAATTGTCCACTAATTCCCCTGATTAGTCTAAACCTCAGCGTTACGTCAGGCTTTTGACAATAAAAACAGCGCTTAGTGGGAGGCAACCCATTTACTTATTTACCTATTTTAAACTATTCTTTTCTTTTTTGAGCATTTTTAATTATCGTTATTACTATTTGTTTAAATTGTTTTGTTAGTTTTATTTTACATTACTATTATCGCCATTACATTTTAGCATTTCATTTTCTTATTTTTATCCTAAATCACTTTTTACAGATTTTCTAAAAGTCTTTTCCACTGATTTGTTTCCACCGTATTTTCACTGACCATGGCTAACCAACCAATTAACTATATGGAAACCAAATTTAGAGGTAGGAACCAAAGAATAAAGTTCGACGAGTTATCACAGAGGCAAATGGATTTGACCCTGTACCCAAATGATAGGACTATGGAAACCTTAGGTATACATGATAGTGTCATGTACTTGTTCAACCGACTCGGATGGGAGAATGCAATGATCCAACACAAGTTTGCGACTTACCGTGAGCTCACCCTCGAGTTCCTTAGTTCCCTACTTTACCTACCTGAGCGCGGTTTTGGGTCTAGAAAGGGATTCATTAGTTTCCGCCTATTTGGAATAGAATACGACTTTAACCATAAAGAACTAGCTGACCTGTTAGGATTCCCTAGTGGACCTTTTGCCTATACTACCACACAGGTAGAATTGATGGATGTGGAGCTAGATTTCTTTTGGGGAACTCTGACCGGAAACTACCACCCTGAACCAAATGACATGAACAATGATGAGATCCATAACCCTGCTCTCCGTTACTTCCACGAATTCCTCGCCCATACCTTCTTTGGAAAAGAAGAAAACATTACCGGAGTCTCTAAGGATGAATTATTTATTATGTCATGTTTCAATACTGGACAGTGTGTTAATGGTGTACCTTTCATGATGCAAACCTTCACCCGCATCCAAGAAGAACCTGAATTACCTATAGTGGTAGGAGGTCTTGTAACCATGATTGCTGATGCCTTAGGACTTAGGTACCAACTGGACAGGTGCACCCGTCTGGGAACCATACGCCTGATGAATCTTAAATTCTGCTTCAATAGACATATCATAAGGAATTTAGGACGCCCACCTTTTGAGTATCTGATCCGGAACAAAGTAGTCACCCTGTTCACATTGCCCGATCATGCTAAAGTAAGTGTTCATAATAAGGATAATTGGCTTTATGAGTTAAACCCACCTGATTATCCAGCCACTCCTGAAACACCTCAGTCTCACAGGATAACAGATGATATAATGACCGCTGTTGAAACTGACCCCGAGACACCTCCTGGATACCATGACATTGACCCAACTGACAAAGTTCATGAAACCCCTGGAGCGGATCACGGAGAGTACGCTAGCAACTTGTAGAACATCATGCACACTCTCAATGCCTATCAAACTGACATTAATCTATTCAGAGAAGACATTAAGAGTATGCGATTGGACATCATGGGATTGACTGACATGGCCTGCGAACAATTCTATCATCTGGACTCCGCCATCGAAGACCTGAAGAAACGCCTTTGAACCGGCTATCAGTGATTTAGTTTATTAATTTCTTCTCATTATTTTTTATCATTATTTTCATTTCCAGTTCAATTTATCTTTCGCAACGATTTCATAACATAATTTGAGTTGATGTAATTTCAATTTTTCTTTATGCCATGCACTTTCTATTTCAATTATTTTTTCATTTTTCGCAGCTTATATAATTTTTCTACCTTTTTTTATACACTGTGTGACCATATACTTATGATTACATTATTTTATCTTAGGTTCGTATACTACTGTGTTGCAAACGATATATAATATGGTGTGTGTTACTATAAGTGCTACTAAATAAAATAAATTATTATTAATTTATAAATAACGTGAGACAATGTTTCTTTTCTGGGAATTATTCAGCACAACACACCCTCACGGTCGTCACACCCCACTTACGATCGTGACGTGCTCATTTAGCGTGTCACGACCGTCACGCCTATGTCACGACCGTGACAACCTCTATTACAGAGATCGTGAGAAACAGAACTGTTTCTCATCGTGTCCACTCTTCTTCTCCATCCATAACCTACCCAAAACATTACCCACTCATTCCAAAACCGCCATAACCTCTCCACTACCCCATTAATCCACCATTACCATCAACCATTTCATTTCAACTGTCCCGTATTTAACCCGAACATCAATATCCCTCATTCTACCACTCTTCTCCCAAAACCTCACAAAATCCTTCCACCCTCACTCTTCACTCTTGCATGTTATGGATTCCATCATTTTCAGAGAAGGAGAAGCCGGCGTCACACAGAGAGACCGTTTCATCCGCTTCCAGAACCGCGGTCTGCAACCCACCCGGTACATTGCCACTGACTGTCTGCAAGAACTCGGTATGCTGTCCAGCGTTCAAAGCCTATTGCAAAGGTCGGCCTGTGGGACCTCTGTCGTCAGCCACAGCCTACTTTCGAACTTCTGACGCTGGAGTTCCTCAGCTCTTACAGCTACATCACACCTCCCGGTTCTCAGAGTCAGCTTACCGGCATCGTAACATTCCGACTGCTTGGCCGGGAGTTCAACCTCACGCAAACCAGGATTGCCGAACTGTTAGGTTTCGATCACGGCACCGAAGCCCACCGTCGCGTGCCCGACAATTTCAGTGAACAAGCATTCACACTGTGGCACGACCTTACCAACACCCGTGCGACCACCTTCCAGAGCCTCAACGCCACACACATCCACAACCCGGCTATCCGCTACTTTCACCGGGTCATCTGCAACACAATCTTTGCTAGAGAGAGCAACCACAAGCTCAACTCCAAGGAGCTTCTGTTCTTATACTGTGCCCTTCATGACGAGCCAATCAACGTTGCCCCCTTTATGCTCTACCACATCCAGGCCATTGCGCACCGAGGCTCCTCCCCGTTCTTCATTGGCGGCATTGTCACCACCCTCGCCATTCAGCTGGGGCTTGGTGACGCGCTCGCTGATCTGCCGCACCTCGCCGCCGATTTCCTGACCATGAGCTACTGCCGGTCCGCCCACCTGATCGCGCAACGAGAGGATGGCAGGTACAACCCGGTTGTCAATGGCACCGTTTTCCACCACATCACTCTGTCGTCCCGCACACGCATCGACCCAGCCAACCGAGCCAACTGGCTCTTTGTTTTACCAGCAGCGGCCGATGACATCCCGACTCATGATGATCAGGCAGACGCCCCAGTGGACGAGATGCAGGACGCCATGGATGCAGCTGAGCATGTCCAGGACATCCCCGAGACTTCTACCCGACAGCCCCCTGCTCCCGCCGTCACACTTGAGGAGGTCTTACTTGCGATTCATCAGCAGAACCTGATGAACGCAGCACTAGAGCGTCAGCAGAAGGCACAGTATGACGCTTTACTCGGCACTATTGCTGCCAACCAGGAGGCCACTAATGAGCGGTTTGGAGAACTCTTCGGCGAGCTCGAGGCGCTCCGCCTCAGCATTACTGCTACCTCCGGCATCGGCTCTGATCCCGACGCGACTCCCTCCAGACGCCGCTCCCGCACCAGAGGCCGAGCCCGCGGTCCTCAGCAGCAGTAGTTTATTTTTATGTTGTTTTTCCTTTTTCTTCTTGTACTGTATTTATACCGCATTTATATCACAACATTGAGGGCAATGTCTGATATAGTGTGGGAGAGGTACTTTTCATTTCAGTGTACTTTCAATTCCGTTGTATTCCTTTTAGCAAATCAATGAAATGAGCAAATCTGTGCGTTATTTTCTTTAATATCGAGCTTTCCCCGATTATTAAGCCATACCAGAAAAATCTTTAAATTACTCGCATTACCCGACTTACCACCGAATGGTTCGTAATTACGAAGCCGGGAACGATTAAACAAGACCAATACAATCTTGACATCTTCGACCCCCTGCTTAAGAAATTCCATCTCGATCACCATTGCGAGTGCACCTTTAGTTTCAGTTCAAAAGTAACCCCCAGTAGTTTATACTAGCAGTCAGCACCGTCTGAACACAAACCACGTGGGGAGCCGATGAATATAAGCGTTTGATGCCTAATCAATAATGATCCTCGTATCTCGATGCAAAATGAAAAGAAATTGCACCAAAGTACACGGTCGCAGATAAGAAACGAGAAATATGAGAAGGAATCCGTTTCGAGTTGGTTCAGAGGTACTGGTTCTGAACTCGGTAGGGCGTGCTACGGCTCGATCCCCCACAACCTCCGAATCAGATAAAACATGAAGGGTTACCACACTCGTGTACCAGACCCCGTGCTAAAAAAAGGATCAAAATCGCTAACCGGCTACTCCACTACGTGCGTGCGAAGGCAAAGGTCTTAATGTGACTGCGCTAGAACGAAACCGGGCGAAATAAGATCGAAAAAATCTAGGTGAAATCGTAATGTGATTGCCGATTGTTTCGCTTGACGGGAAGTCGACGACATAGCTTGTTGCTTGTGTCATCAGTGTATCGATAGTGTTCTATCAAAGTACCGGACTATCCGACAAAACGATCCACCGGACGGTTTGTTATGAGTATGCGCGAATAAAAACTTGTCCGCCGATTTTCAACCGACTATTTGCTTGAGGACAAGCAAAGGTTTAAGTTTGGGGAAGTCTGATGACGAGAAAACGCATCGATTATATCGCTAGATTTCATTGACGTTTTATCGCGCATTCACCGTTTTAACGCTCGAATTCTCGAGTTTTTCTTACTATTTTGCAGGTACATCGTTATGTGAGGCCAAATCATGAATTAAGAAGAAAAGAACGAAAGAAACCACAAGAAATGAAGCAAGACAGAATCCTGCAAAAGAGTCTGCATAATTTGTTACGGCCACGGTCGTTACAAGGGTGTCACGACCGTGACACCTTACTTTGGGCCATCACGACCGTGAGGAAGTAGTCACGACCGTGACACTTGAAATCATCAAATAACGAGCGTGAAGACCTTGTCACGCCCGTGACAAGGATATAACTTGATTTTGACTCAGACTACGTCAAGCCACCACTGAAGACCACTCCTCCTAGTAATTCTCCTCAAAGCAGCACGTGAGGACGACTTCTCCCATTTTCTGCTGCCACTTTCCAACATTTTCTCAACCACTCCAGCAAAGCCCAAGAAGCAAAAGACCAAGGCACCAGCCCATTGGAAGCTCTATAAATAGGACCAGCTCAGGAGAACTCAGGGAGACTTCATTATCCAATTTTCCTGCGGAAGCTCTGCCGAATTACCTTACCACCAGAATTATTATTCCAGCATTATTTTATTTCCTGTCTTATTTTATTTGTATCCAAACCAACCGTGTAACAATTTCCAACATTAGGGAATTGTTATACTTTTACTTGTTTCCAGCCTTCAGCATTCGTTTTAATTTTTATTTCCGCCTACTCCAAGCCTTCCGGTCTGTGGAAGAAGGAGTCTACTCAGATATTTGTTAATTAGGTTTTTCAATTATTGCAATTTAATTTATTTATAATGTCTATTTATTTTTCTGCCATTAGTAAGTCATTATTTAACTCTGAGTCTGATTTAACCTCGATGAGTAGCTAAATACCTTAGGGCGGTATGTAGTTATAACTAACTTAACCGGTAAAATATAACCATGGGCTAAAATAATTAATTGCTTAACATTCTGGCTGATGCTTTTTAATTGAATTCGACCTTTTCGTTACGAGAGTAAGAAAAGGGTATTAGGTTGGGTCAAGACCACGAGAGTGTGAGATTTTAACCAGATAGCTAAAGTTAGGCATTTAAATTAAATACAGCGAGAGCGCTTTAAGATAAATTAGAATTATTTAGTTTCCAAAAATTACCTCTAAACACTTATGGGCTAGCGAGAGCAGGCATAGGGCTTTAGGGATAAGATCTGATTCAAGACCACGAGAGTGTGAGCTGAGGGTATTTAAACTATTAATCTCTACCGAATAGATTAAGTGAACATCTTTATAAGCCTAGGTTAGATTGACCCACCTAAGTTAGTATAATTACATACCGACCGTCTTAGTATTATTTTATTAAAAACTTAAATTCAATTCCGCCTTCAATAGTCTTAGAAAACCAACAACAATCGTGACAACTATTCGCCTTAGCTAAACTAGAAGTTCATCTAGCACTAAGTAATGATAGAATCCCTGTGGATCGATAATCTTAAATATTACTTCGATAGGCTGTGCACTTGCAGTAAGATACCGCTAGACGCATAAGTAGACACGTCTTTAGCCCATCAAACCTATGCATGACAACTTCTAGGAGTTCCCTGTTTTAAACCTCAACCATAGGATGAATCCTTGGCATGACAACAGTAGGACTTGATAGTCTCCCTTTAGTTGAGTCTGTTCTCTTCTCATCTCAAAATAGTTTAAGATACAGTAATCATGAATGATTTGTTTCGTACGTCACGAGCCTTAAGCTATCTGAGAAAGGATTGTTGGAGAGTTTCTTTCCAACAGTCTGGATGTTTAGTATGGTACCCTTTGGGTGACATGCGACGCATTCACTCTCAGGTCATAGTCTTTAGTGCGATTGAAATTAAAAACACAATAAAAAACACTTCTTCCGTAAAGGACAGAGAACAAACCGTAGTGTCCCGAACTACGTAAGCTCTGATATCTCATACCTGTTGAGAGTATGTAGGCACAATACTGATGTATTGGCGAGCCACCTTCCCCATAACCCGTCGTAGGTCGAACTACGTTGACTCTGATTTCTCATTCTCTAATGAGAATACGTAGGCATAAAGCGCGACGCTTTGCCGAGTCATTTTTCTTTTCTGTTTAAGCCAGCCTTGATAGGTAGATAGATAAACCAACTCGTCCAAGTAAACACAACAAGCGTGGATCCCGTCGAGTACGACGGACGTGAGGGGTGCTAATACCTTCCCCTTGCGTAACCGACTCCCGAACCCAGACGATGGTTGCGACGACCTTGTCTTACCCTTTTTCGTTAGGTTTTTCCGATCGTTTCCTTTCCCGCTCCGAGGGATAAATAACGAAAGGTGGCGACTCTTCTGTTGTGCCGGCACCTTATTTTCGCGAAAGCGATAGCTGGCGACTCTGCTGGGGATCGAACCCAGAATCTCTGGTTCTCTGGTTCCCTATGCGAGTCAACCCTAGCGCTTGTATGTTTACTTGTTGGGTTGTGTTTACTTCTCGCATTTTATTTCCCGCATTTTATTTTCAGTATGATATGATTATCTGTGCTGTTGTGGGAAGGGAATTCTGATGAGTGAGAAGCCAGACCCAGGCTTGAGTGCACCATAACATTAGTTGTGGAAATTAGTGGGCGCGTGCTTGCTTTGCAGGCACTAGTGTCTCATGAAATCCACGCTCAGACGAGGTTCTACCGGTTGGCTTCTCTTTCAACCCTTTGGGTTGAGACGGTTGCTGGTTTGGTGGGTTGTCGACTCTGGGGACCGATCATTTGTGATTCAGCCGAGTGAGGCCGCTTCATGAGCTGGTGATGCCACACCTCCTGGGTATCGTATCACCCCTCTTGAATGTCTGTGATGCTGATGAACGCATAGGATGCCAAACTTGAGTCAGTTTAGGTCCATACCTGTGAGCAGGGTTGGGTTTATCGCAGGAAACGTTGACCTTCAGACTACCTGGTTTTCTTGACAGCGAATAAGTTTTGTTGGTACCGGAGGTTCTTATCATCAGATGTGACTGTTCTTGATAGAGCAGGTTTTGATCAGAGGATCTTATCATCAGATATGTATTTTTTCTTGATAGAACAGGTTTTGATCAGAGGTTCTCATCTGCAGATATATGACTGTTCTTGACAGAGCAAGTTTTGATCGGAGGATCTCATCAGCGGATGTGTATTTGTTCTTGGCAGAGCAGGTTTATGACTGGGGTCTGAAGATCCCATTATCAGATGTTTGTTCTTGATAGAGCAGAGTCTTATTACCAGATGTTTGTTCTTGATAGAGCATAGTTTTATTACCAGATGTTTGTTCTTGATAGAGAAGAGTTTTGGTCATCAGTTGTTTGTTCTTGACAGAGCAGATTTATGATTGGGGTCTGAAGATCTCATTAGCAGATGTATGTTTGTTCTTGATAGAGCAGTTTCTTGGTCCTGTATCAGAGGTCCTTATTATCAGACATTTGTTCTTGACAGAGCAGAATTATGGTCCTATGTATATGGCCCTATCAGATGGTTGTTCTTGACAGAGCAGATTTATGGTCCTACACCAGGGTTTTTGATGGGCTAAAGACGTGTCTACTTATGCGTCTAGCGGTATCTTACTGCAAGTGCACAGCCTATCGAAGTAATATTTAAGATTATCGATCCACAGGGATTCTATCGTTACTTAGTGCTAGATGAACTTCTAGTTTAGCTAAGGCGAATAGTTGTCACGATTGTTGTTGGTTTTCTAAGACTATTGAAGGCGGAATTGAATTTAAGTTTTTAATAAAATAATACTAAGACGGTCGGTATGTAATTATACTAACTTAGGTGGGTCAATCTAACCTAGGCTTATAAAGATGTTCACTTAATCTATTCGGTAGAGATTACTAGTTTAAATACCCTCAGCTCACACTCTCGTGGTCTTGAATCAGATCTTATCCCTAAAGCCCTATGCCTGCTCTCGCTAGCCCATAAGTGTTTAGAGGTAATTTTTGGAAACTAAATAATTCTAATTTATCTTAAAGCGCTCTCGCTGTATTTAATTTAAATGCCTAACTTTAGCTATCTGGTTAAAATCTTACACTCTCGTGGTCTTGACCCAACCTAATACCCTTTTCTTACTCTCGTAACGAAAAGGTCGAATTCAATTAAAAAGCATCAGTCAGAATGTTAAGCGATTAATTATTTTAGCCCATGGTTATATTTTACCGGTTAAGTTAGTTATAACTACATACCGCCCTAAGGTATTTAGCTACTCATCGAGGTTAAATCAGACTCAGAGTTAAATAATGACTTACTAATGGCAGAAAAATAAATAGACATTATAAATAAATTAAATTGCAATAATTGAAAAACCTGATTAACAAATATCTGAGTAGACTCCTTCTTCCACAGACCGGAAGGCTTGGAGTAGGCGGAAATAAAAATTAAAACGAATGCTGAAGGCTGGAAACAAGTAAAAGTATAACAATTCCCTAATGTTGGAAATTGTTACACGGTTGGTTTGGATACAAATAAAATAAGACAGGAAATAAAATAATGCTGGAATAATAATTCTGGTGGTAAGGTAATTCGGCAGAGCTTCCGCAGGAAAATTGGATAATGAAGTTTGTCTTGAGTTCTCCTGAGCTGGTCCTATTTATAGAGCTTCCAATGGGCTGGTGCCTTGGTCTTTTGCTTCTTGGGCTTTGCTGGAGTGGTTGAGAAAATGTTGGAAAGTGGCAGCAGAAAATGGGAGAAGTCGTCCTCACGTGCTGCTTTGAGGAGAATTACTAGGAGGAGTGGTCTTCAGTGGTGGCTTGACGTAGTCTGAGTCAAAATCAAGTTATATCCTTGTCACGGGCGTGACAAGGTCTTCACGCTCGTTATTTGATGATTTCAAGTGTCACGGTCGTGACTACTTCCTCACGGTCATGATGGCCCAAAGTAAGGTGTCACGGTCGTGACACCCTTGTAACGACCGTGGCCGTAACAAATTATGCAGACTCTTTTGCAGGATTCTGTCTTGCTTCATTTCTTGTGGTTTCTTTCGTTCTTTTCTTCTTAATTCATGATTTGGCCTCACATAACGATGTACCTGCAAAATAGTAAGAAAAACTCGAGAATTCGAGCGTTAAAACGGTGAATGCGCGATAAAACGTCAATGAAATCTAGCGATATAATCGATGCGTTTTCTCGTCATCAGACTTCCCCAAACTTAAACCTTTGCTTGTCCTCAAGCAAATAGTCGGTTGAAAATCGGCGGACAAGTTTTTATTCGCGCATACTCATAACAAACCGTCCGGTGGATCGTTTTGTCGGATAGTCCGGTACTTTGATAGAACACTATCGATACACTGATGACACAAGCAACAAGCTATGTCGTCGACTTCCCGTCAAGCGAAACAATCGGCAATCACATTACGATTTCACCTAGATTTTTTCGATCTTATTTCGCCCGGTTTCGTTCTAGCGCAGTCACATTAAGACCTTTGCCTTCGCACGCACGTAGTGGAGTAGCCGGTTAGCGATTTTGATCCTTTTTTTAGCACGGGGTCTGGTACACGAGTGTGGTAACCCTTCATGTTTTATCTGATTCGGAGGTTGTGGGGGATCGAGCCGTAGCACGCCCTACCGAGTTCAGAACCAGTACCTCTGAACCAACTCGAAACGGATTCCTTCTCATATTTCTCGTTTCTTATCTGCGACCGTGTACTTTGGTGCAATTTCTTTTCATTTTGCATCGAGATACGAGGATCATTATTGATTAGGCATCAAACGCTTATATTCATCGGCTCCCCACGTGGTTTGTGTTCAGACGGTGCTGACTGCTAGTATAAACTACTGGGGGTTACTTTTGAACTGAAACTAAAGGTGCACTCGCAATGGTGATCGGGATGGAATTTCTTAAGCAGGGGGTCGAAGATGTCAAGATTGTATTGGTCTTGTTTAATCGTTCCCGGCTTCGTAATTACGAACCATTCGGTGGTAAGTCGGGTAATGCGAGTAATTTAAAGATTTTTCTGGTATGGCTTAATAATCGAGGAAAGCTCGATATTAAAGAAAATAACGCACAGATTTGCTCATTTCATTGATTTGCTAAAAGGAATACAACGGAATTGAAAGTACACTGAAATGAAAAGTACCTCTCCCACACTATATCAGACATTGCCCTCAATGTTGTGATATAAATGCGGTATAAATACAGTACAAGAAGAAAAAGGAAAAACAACATAAAAATAAACTACTGCTGCTGAGGACCGCGGGCTCGGCCTCTGGTGCGGGAGCGGCGTCTGGAGGGAGTCGCGTCGGGATCAGAGCCGGTGCCGGAGGTAGCAGTAATGCTGAGGCGGAGCGCCTCGAGCTCGCCGAAGAGTTCTCCAAACCGCTCATTAGTGGCCTCCTGGTTGGCAGCAATAGTGCCGAGTAAAGCGTCATACTGTGCCTTCTGCTGACGCTCTAGTGCTGCGTTCATCAGGTTCTGCTGATGAGTCGCAAGTAGGACCTCCTCAAGTGTGACGGCGGGAGCAGGGGGCTGTCGGGTAGAAGTCTCGGGGATGTCCTGGACATGCTCAGCTGCATCCATGGCGTCCTGCATCTCGTCCACTGGGGCGTCTGCCTGATCATCATGAGCCGGGATGTCATCGGCCGCTGCTGGTAAAACAAAGAGCCAGTTGGCTCGGTTGGCTGGGTCGATGCGTGTGCGGGACGGCAGAGTGATGTGGTGGAAAACGGTGCCATTGACAACCGGGCTGTACCTGCCATCCTCTCGCTGCGCGATCAGGTGGGCGGACCGGCAGTAGCTCATGGTCAGGAAATCGGCGGCGAGGTGCGGCAGATCAGCGAGCGCGTCACCAAGCCCCAGCTGAATGGCGAGGGTGGTGACAATGCCGCCAATGAAGAACGGGGAGGAGCCTCGGTGTGCAATGGCCTGGATGTGGTAGAGCATAAAGGGGGCAGCGTTGATTGGCTCGTCATGAAGGGCACAGTATAAGAACAGAAGCTCCTTGGAGTTGAGCTTGTGGTTGCTCTCTCTAGCAAAGATTGTGTTGCAGATGACCCGGTGAAAGTAGCAGATAGCCGGGTTGTGGATGTGTGTGGCGTTGAGGCTCTGGAAGGTGGTCGCACGGGTGTTGGTAAGGTCGTGCCACAGTGTGAATGCTTGTTCACTGAAATTGTCGGGCACGCGACGGTGGGCTTCGGTGCCGTGATCGAAACCTAACAGTTCGGCGATCCTGGTTTGCGTGAGGTTGAACTCCCGGCCAAGCAGTCGGAATGTTACGATGCCGGTAAGCTGACTCTGAGAACCGGGAGGGGTGATGTAGCTGTAAGAGCTGAGGAACTCCAGCGTCAGAAGTTCGAAAGTAGGCTGTGGCTGACGACAGAGGTCCCACAGGCCGACCTTCTGCAGTAGGCTTTGAACGCTGGACAGCATACCGAGTTCTTGCAGACAGTCAGTGGCAATGTACCGGGTGGGTTGCAGACCGCGGTTCTGGAAGCGGATGAAACAGTCTCTCTGTGTGACGCCGGCTTCTCCTTCTCTGAAAATGATGGAATCCATAACATGCAAGAGTGAAGAGTGAGGGTGGAAGGATTTTGTGAGGTTTTGGGAGAAGAGTGGTAGAATGAGGGATATTGATGTTCGGGTTAAATACGGGACAGTTGAAATGAAATGGTTGATGGTAATGGTGGATTAATGGGGTAGTGGAAAGGTTATGGCGGTTTTGGAATGAGTGGGTAATGTTTTGGGTAGGTTATGGATGGAGAAGAAGAGTGGACACGATGAGAAACAGTTCTGTTTCTCACGATCTCTGTAATAGAGGTCGTCACGGTCGTGACATAGGCGTGACGGTCGTGACACGCTAAATGAGCACGTCACGATCGTAAGTGGGGTGTGACGACCGTGAGGGTGTGTTGTGCTGAATAATTCCCAGAAAAGAAACATTGTCTCACGTTATTTATAAATTAATAATAATTTATTTTATTTAGTAGCACTTATAGTAACACACACCATATTATATATCGTTTGCAACACAGTAGTATACGAACCTAAGATAAAATAATGTAATCATAAGTATATGGTCACACAGTGTATAAAAAAAGGTAGAAAAATTATATAAGCTGCGAAAAATGAAAAAATAATTGAAATAAAAAGTGCATGGCATAAAGAAAAATTGAAATTACATCAACTCAAATTATGTTATGAAATCGTTGCGAAAGATAAATTGAACTGGAAATGAAAATAATGATAAAAAATAATGAGAAGAAATTAATAAACTAAATCACTGATAGCCGGTTCAAAGGCGTTTCTTCAGGTCTTCGATGGCGGAGTCCAGATGATAGAATTGTTCGCAGGCCATGTCAGTCAATCCCATGATGTCCAATCGCATACTCTTAATGTCTTCTCTGAATAGATTAATGTCAGTTTGATAGGCATTGAGAGTGTGCATGATGTTCTGCAAGTTGCTAGCGTACTCTCCGTGATCCGCTCCAGGGGTTTCATGAACTTTGTCAGTTGGGTCAATGTCATGGTATCCAGGAGGTGTCTCGGGGTCAGTTTCAACAGCGGTCATTATATCATCTGTTATCCTGTGAGACTGAGGTGTTTCAGGAGTGGCTGGATAATCAGGTGGGTTTAACTCATAAAGCCAATTATCCTTATTATGAACACTTACTTTAGCATGATCGGGCAATATGAACAGGGTGACTACTTTGTTCCGGATCAGGTACTCAAAAGGTGGGCGTCCTAAATTCCTTATGATATGTCTATTGAAGCAGAATTTAAGATTCATCAGGCGTATGGTTCCCAGACGGGTGCACCTATCCAGTTGGTACCTAAGTCCTAAGGCATCAGCAATCATGGTTACAAGACCTCCTACCACTATAGGTAATTCAGGTTCTTCTTGGATGCGGGTGAAGGTTTGCATCATGAAAGGTACACCATTAACACACTGTCCAGTATTGAAACATGACATAATAAATAATTCATCCTTAGAGACTCCGGTAATGTTTTCTTCTTTTCCAAAGAAGGTATGGGCGAGGAATTTGTGGAAGTAACGGAGAGCAGGGTTATGGATCTCATCATTGTTCATGTCATTTGGTTCAGGGTGGTAGTTTCCGGTCAGAGTTCCCCAAAAGAAATCTAGCTCCACATCCATCAATTCTACCTGTGTGGTAGTATAGGCAAAAGGTCCACTAGGGAATCCTAACAGGTCAGCTAGTTCTTTATGGTTAAAGTCGTATTCTATTCCAAATAGGCGGAAACTAATGAATCCCTTTCTAGACCCAAAACCGCGCTCAGGTAGGTAAAGTAGGGAACTAAGGAACTCGAGGGTGAGCTCACGGTAAGTCGCAAACTTGTGTTGGATCATTGCATTCTCCCATCCGAGTCGGTTGAACAAGTACATGACACTATCATGTATACCTAAGGTTTCCATAGTCCTATCATTTGGGTACAGGGTCAAATCCATTTGCCTCTGTGATAACTCGTCGAACTTTATTCTTTGGTTCCTACCTCTAAATTTGGTTTCCATATAGTTAATTGGTTGGTTAGCCATGGTCAGTGAAAATACGGTGGAAACAAATCAGTGGAAAAGACTTTTAGAAAATCTGTAAAAAGTGATTTAGGATAAAAATAAGAAAATGAAATGCTAAAATGTAATGGCGATAATAGTAATGTAAAATAAAACTAACAAAACAATTTAAACAAATAGTAATAACGATAATTAAAAATGCTCAAAAAAGAAAAGAATAGTTTAAAATAGGTAAATAAGTAAATGGGTTGCCTCCCACTAAGCGCTGTTTTTATTGTCAAAAGCCTGACGTAACGCTGAGGTTTAGACTAATCAGGGGAATTAGTGGACAATTTCAGAAGTTTTAGATCATTCGTATAGTCTCTATTTTCAACTTTGTGATAATGTTTTAGGCGCTGTCCGTTTACTATGAATGGTTCATTGTTCCTACCCTTGATTTCTATTGCTCCACTTGGGAATACTTTAGTTATATCAAAGGGTCCTGACCATCTAGACTTTAATTTTCCAGGAAAGAGCCTAAGTCTTGAATTAAAGAGAAGTACAACGTCTCCCACACTGAATTCTTTCTTAGATAGGCGTTTATCATGCCATCGCTTGGTTCTTTCCTTATATAGCTTAGCATTTTCATATGCATCTAACCTTAATTCTTCTAATTCGTTAATGTCTAGGATTCGCTTTTCTCCTGCAGCGTTATAGTTCATATTGAGAGTTCTGATCGCCCAATAAGCCTTGTGTTCTAGTTCTACTGGGAGGTGACAAGATTTTCCATAAACTAGTTTGAAAGGTGTAGTACCTATGGGAGTCTTGTAAGCGGTCCTATAAGCCCATAGAGCTTCATTAAGTTTAGATGACCAATCTTTCCGAGATATGGCGACAGTCTTTTCTAAGATTTGTTTAATCTCTCTGTTTGAGACTTCGACCTGTCCACTTGTTTGTGGGTGATATGGTGTAGCCACACGGTGTCTCACTCCATACTTAGATAGTAATTTGTCAAAGATTTTTGAAATGAAGTGCGAGCCACCGTCACTTATGACGAGTCGAGGTACACCAAATCTGGGAAAGATTATGTTTTTGAAAAGTTTTATTACTACTCGTGCATCGTTTGTAGGAGAAGCTATGGCTTCGATCCATTTCGAGACATAGTCAACAGCTACGAGTATGTAATTATTACCGAAAGATGATGGGAATGGTCCCATGAAATCTATTCCCCAGACGTCGAAGATTTCTACTTCCAAAATTCCCTTTTGGGGCATTTCATCTCTTCTTGAAATATTGCCGGTGCGTTGACACCGATCGCAACTTATAACAGCGATGTGGACATCCTTCCATAGATTAGGCCAGTATAAGCCGGCTTGCAAGATTTTTGCACAAGTCTTGGAAGTGCTTGCATGTCCACCATAAGGAGATGAATGACATTGAGTAATGACATCTTCTATTTCTTCTTCGGGAATACATCAGCGAAAGATTCCATCTGGTCCTCGTTTGAACAATAATGGTTCATCCCAATAGTAATGTTTCAGATTATGAAAGAATTTCTTTTTCTGCTGATAGGTTAGATCTGGTGGAAGAGCTCCTGCGGCTAGGTAGTTGACAATGTCAGCGTACCATGGCAGTCCTACAGTTGTCTGTAATGTTTCCATGGGTTCTGGTTCATTTATATCTAACTTCGCTAGGTCGCTTCCTATTTGTGCTATCAGCTGTTCATACGGAAAATCATCGTTAATCGGCACTTGTTCGGGTTTAATACTTTCTATTCTAGATAAATGGTCCGCTACGACGTTTTCAGTACCTTTTTTGTCTTTTATTTCTAGATCAAACTCTTGTAGAAGTAAAATCCATCTTAAGAGTCTTGGCTTAGCATCCTTCTTAGTTAATAGATATCGGATAGCAGCGTGGTCTGTGTAAATGATTATTTTCGCTCCAACTAGGTAAGAACGGAATTTGTCAAGCGCAAAGACAACGGCTAACAATTCTTTTTCTGTAGTAGCGTAGTTCATCTGGGCAGAATCCAAGGTTCTACTGGCATAGTAAATCGCATGGAGTTTCTTTTCTTTTCTCTGACCCAGGACGGCGCCTACAACATAGTCACTCGCATCGCACATGATTTCAAAAGGTAATCTCCAGTCAGGGGGTTGCATGATTGGTGCGGTGATGAGGGCTGTTTTTAGAGTTTCGAATGCTTTAAGACAATCTTCATTGAATATGAACTCAGCGTCTTTCATTAATAAACCGGTAAGAGGTTTAGTAATTTTCGAGAAATCTTTGATGAATCGTCGGTAAAAACCGGCGTGTCCTAAAAAGCTTCGTATTTCTCGAACGGTTTTAGGAGGTTGAAGATATTTTATTACTTCAATCTTAGCTTTATCGACTTCAATTCTCTTATCTGATATTACATGACCTAATACTATTCCTTCGTTGACCATGAAATGACATTTCTCCCAGTTAAGCACGAGATTCACTTTTACACATCTTTCTAACACCATTTCCAAGTTCGATAAACATCCTTCAAAGCTTTGCCCGCATACAGAGAAGTCGTCCATGAACACTTCCATGATGTTGTCTATAAAATCTGCGAAGATTGACATCATACATCTTTGAAAGGTTGCAGGAGCGTTGCATAATCCAAAGGGCATTCGCCTGTAAGCGAATGTTCCATAGGGACATGTGAATGTAGTCTTCTCTTGATCATCAGGATGGATAGGGATTTGGAAAAATCCTGAGTAACCGTCAAGATAACAGAAGTAAGAATGCTTGGCTAATCGTTCTAACATTTGATCTATGAAAGGTAGTGGGAAATGATCTTTTCGAGTGGCTTTGTTTAGTTTACGATAATCTATGCACACTCTATATCCCGTCACTACTCTTTGCGATATCGATTCGCCTTGAGCGTTTTTCACAACAGTGATACCTCCTTTCTTTGGCACTACATGTATTGGACTAACCCATTCACTATCAGAGATTGGATATATTATCCCGGCATCTAATAATTTCTTGACTTCTTCCTTTACTACAGTGCTAAGGGTTGGGTTAATTCTTCTCTGAGATTCTCTGGAGGTTCTGCAATCTTCTTCAAGCAGAATGCGATGCATGCAAACTGAAGGACATATTCCTTTGAGATCAGATATGTTATATCCTAATGCAGTTGGATATTTCTTCAAGACATCTAAAAGTTTCTTCGTTTCTATGGTTCCTAAACTGGAATTCACTATAACTGGTCTTTTACATTCAACGTCTAAGAATTCGTACCTTAGGTTATTAGGTAAAGTTTTTAATCCTAATGTAGGTTTATCTTTACTTGGCATGGGATCCGGTGTAAGTGCTAAACTTTCGCTTAGACTATCATCCTGATACGGTTTTTGCCAATTATCATCTTCGAGAATTGGAGGGATTTGAATTTTCATTATTTCAGAATAAGTGGTCTCTTCCAGTTCCATTTCTCTTACACATTCGTCAATTACGTCCATTAGATAGCATGTATCCTCTATAGCTGGTGATTGTAAGAATTGTGTTAAAACAAATTCAACTTTCTCTTCACCTACTTCAAAGGTTAGCTTTCCTCTTTTTACGTCTATTATAGCTCCGGCGGTAGCTAAGAATGGTCTTCCTAGTATGATAGGTGTAGTGGAGTCTTCAGAGATGTCCATGATTATAAAGTCAGTAGGAATGTAGAATTGTCCTATACGTACTGGGACGTTTTCTAGTATGCCTACAGGATATTTAACAGAGCGATCGGCTAGTTGAACAGACATTTTAGTTGGTCTTAGGTCTCCCATGTCTAGCCTTTTGCAAATTGTTAAGGGCATAACACTGATACTGGCTCCTAAATCGCATAGAGCTTTGTCAATGACGAATTTTCCTATTACACAGGGTATAGAGAAACTTCCTGGATCTTTTAGCTTAGGAGGCATGTTATTCTGAATTATGGCGCTACACTTGGCAGTAAGTGTAACTGTTCCGTTATCCTCTATCTTTTTCTTATTGGATAAGATTTCTTTTAAAAACTTGGCATACGAGGGTATTTGGGTAATTGCTTCTGTAAACGGAATAGTAATATTCAACTGTTTCAGAAGTTCGACAAATTTCTTAAATTGACCCGTCGTCTTGGAACTTATTAGTCTTTGAGGGTACGGAATTGGTGGTTTATAGGGTGGTGGAGGCACATAAGGTTGTTCTTTCTCCACTACCTCTTGACTTTCATCTTCCTTTTCTTCTGGATCATTCACCACTTCAGTCGGTTTATCCGGTTTTTGGTACATGGCTGGATTGTCAAGTCTTGGATCGGTAGGTCCGTCAAGTTCCTTGCCACTTCTTAATATTACAGCGTTAGCATGTCCTTTCGGATTAGGTTGAGGTTGTCCAGGGAATACTCCAGCTGGTGCAGCAGTAGGTGCTTGTTGTTGAGCTACTTGTGAAATCTGAGTTTCAAGCATTTTGTTATGTGTAGCTAGTGCATCTACTTTGCTTACTAATTGTTTAATCTGCTCACTAGTGTGAATGTTTTGGTTTAAGAAGTCCTTGTTTGTCTGAGATTGGCTAGCTATAAAGCTCTCCATCATCAATTCAAGGTTCGATTTTCTAGGGATGTTAGGAGCAGTCTTTTGATATCCTGGTGATGTAGCTGGTGCTTGACCTGGTGCGTAATAAGCATTGTTATTCTTATAGGAGAAATTCGGATGATTCTTCCAACCTGGGTTGTATGTGTTTGAGTAAGGGTTTCCTTGAGCATAATTCACTTGATCAGTGGGAGTTCCTGCCAATAGTTGACAATCAGAGACTTCGTGTCCTGGGACTCCACATAACTCACAGTTAGGTGTTACTGCAGCCACGGTGGCTGCAGGTGTTATGGCCAAGTTATCGATCTTTTGGCTTAGTTGGTCAAACTTCGCATTGACTTGGTCCATACTACTTACTTCGTACATACCTCCCTTTGTTGGTTTCTCAGTTGCGACTCTCTCGCTTCCCCAAAGGTAATGATTCTGAGCCATACTTTCGATAAGTGCATAGGCATCATTATATTCTTTGTCCATCAATGCACCACCCGCGGCAGCGTCAATTGTCATTCTTGTATTGTACAAGAGTCCATTATAGAAGGTATGGATGATCATCCATTCTACTAATCCATGATGTGGACCAAGCCTAAGTAGATCCTTATAGCGTTCCCAAGCTTCGAATAATGATTCACTTTCTCTTTGCTTAAATCCGTTGATCTGAGCTCTCAGCATAGCTGTCTTGCTAGGTGGAAAATACCTGTTCAAGAAAACTTTCTTAAGTTGTTCCCACGTAGTTACTGAGTTCGAAGGCAGAGATTGAAGCCATGCTCTTGCTCTGTCTCGAAGCGAAAAAGGAAATAAACGTAGTCTAATAGCTTCTTGGGTAACTCCATTGGCCTTTACGGTATCCGCATATTGCACAAAGATCGAAAGATGAAGATTCGGATCCTCGGTAGGATTTCCGGCGAATTGATTTTGTTGCACGGCTGATATCAATGATGGTTTTAGTTCGAAATCATTTCGGTTGATAGCCGGTGCTGCAATGCTTGAATGTGGTTCACCTTGCGAAGGATTAGCGTAATACTTGAGTGGATGAGTTTGTTCTTCAGCCATTCCTGCGTTTTCTGATTTTACGACTGGTTCAGGCGGATCTAATTGAAGATCTGGAATGTTGGAATTATTTTCGAAATCGAGTATACGTCTTCTTACGTGTAAGAAGCGTTCCGATTCAGGGATTAGAGGTTGCAAGTCTTCGCTTTTGGAGCGAGTACGTGGCATACACTCGGAGATTAGATTAAATTAAATAGTTGATACCTTAGTCTAGACAATGCTACCTAAGTGCACTAGTAACTAAATTAAGGAATCCCCGGCAACGGCGCCAAAAACTTGATGGGCTAAAGACGTGTCTACTTATGCGTCTAGCGGTATCTTACTGCAAGTGCACAGCCTATCGAAGTAATATTTAAGATTATCGATCCACAGGGATTCTATCGTTACTTAGTGCTAGATGAACTTCTAGTTTAGCTAAGGCGAATAGTTGTCACGATTGTTGTTGGTTTTCTAAGACTATTGAAGGCGGAATTGAATTTAAGTTTTTAATAAAATAATACTAAGACGGTCGGTATGTAATTATACTAACTTAGGTGGGTCAATCTAACCTAGGCTTATAAAGATGTTCACTTAATCTATTCGGTAGAGATTACTAGTTTAAATACCCTCAGCTCACACTCTCGTGGTCTTGAATCAGATCTTATCCCTAAAGCCCTATGCCTGCTCTCGCTAGCCCATAAGTGTTTAGAGGTAATTTTTGGAAACTAAATAATTCTAATTTATCTTAAAGCGCTCTCGCTGTATTTAATTTAAATGCCTAACTTTAGCTATCTGGTTAAAATCTCACACTCTCGTGGTCTTGACCCAACCTAATACCCTTTTCTTACTCTCGTAACGAAAAGGTCGAATTCAATTAAAAAGCATCAGCCAGAATGTTAAGCGATTAATTATTTTAGCCCATGGTTATATTTTACCGGTTAAGTTAGTTATAACTACATACCGCCCTAAGGTATTTAGCTGCTCATCGAGGTTAAATCAGACACAGAGTTAAATAATGACTTACTAATGGCAGAAAAATAAATAGACATTATAAATAAATTAAATTGCAATAATTGAAAAACCTGATTAACAAATATCTGAGTAGACTCCTTCTTCCACAGACCGGAAGGCTTGGAGTAGGCGGAAATAAAAATTAAAACGAATGCTGAAGGCTGGAAACAAGTAAAAGTATAACAATTCCCTAATGTTGGAAATTGTTACACGGTTGGTTTGGATACAAATAAAATAAGACAGGAAATAAAATAATGCTGGAATAATAATTCTGGTGGTAAGGTAATTCGGCAGAGCTTCCGCAGGAAAATTGGATAATGAAGTCTCCCTGAGTTCTCCTGAGCTGGTCCTATTTATAGAGCTTCCAATGGGCTGGTGCCTTGGTCTTTTGCTTCTTGGGCTTTGCTGGAGTGGTTGAGAAAATGTTGGAAAGTGGCAGCAGAAAATGGGAGAAGTCGTCCTCACGTGCTGCTTTGAGGAGAATTACTAGGAGGAGTGGTCTTCAGTGGTGGCTTGACGTAGTCTGAGTCAAAATCAAGTTATATCCTTGTCACGGGCGTGACAAGGTCTTCACGCTCGTTATTTGATGATTTCAAGTGTCACGGTCGTGACTACTTCCTCACGGTCGTGATGGCCCAAAGTAAGGTGTCACGGTCGTGACACCCTTGTAACGACCGTGGCCGTAACAAATTATGCAGACTCTTTTGCAGGATTCTGTCTTGCTTCATTTCTTGTGGTTTCTTTCGTTCTTTTCTTCTTAATTCATGATTTGGCCTCACATAACGATGTACCTGCAAAATAGTAAGAAAAACTCGAGAATTCGAGCGTTAAAACGGTGAATGCGCGATAAAACGTCAATGAAATCTAGCGATATAATCGATGCGTTTTCTCGTCATCAGTTTTCTTCTTATCAGTGGTTGTTCTTGATAGAGCAGCGTTATGGTTTTGTTGATACAGAATCTCCACAGCACAGTTGCCTTGATCTCCTATTGCATGATTGCATTTTGCATTAGTTTGCATACTCATTTGCATTTCATTAACGTGTGTTTGTGTTGCAGGTACCGTTTTCCCCGATCCAGGATTTCTTGCCTCCTATTGTATTGTTATGGGTTCTCTGAGGAAGACCGTGGCTTACAAGTTCCCTGCCCCTGATGTGGTTAAGTTGACTGGTTTGATAGCTTTAGCAGATGATTCTATGAGGGATGAGTTCAGAAAATCTTATGGCAAATTGCTCGGTTTGGTTCGTAAACCTTCTGTGTTCGAGTTGAATGGGTTGCACGCTCTGCTGCAGTTCTACGACCCTCCGTTGAGATGTTTCACTTTTCAGGATTTTGTTCTCGCACCTACGCTGGAAGAATATGCTGATTTGTTAGGTGTGCCTATCAAGAGGCAGATGCCTTTTGTTCGTATGGACGCTGAGCCTGATCTGGATGGTTTAGCCCCTTCACTTCATCTGGATGCCTCCGAGTTGGTATTGACTAGTTGGAACAAGGTCACTGGTTTTTCCTTGCAGTTTTTGGTGGGAAAGGCTCAGCAGTGCGCCAAAGACGGGTGTTGGGTCGCGTTCAATGCCATCCTCGCTCTGTGCATATATGGCATCATTCTGTTTCCCAATATGCTCGATTTTGTAGACTTTGATGCATTTCATATCTTTGCTTCAGGGAATCCAGTCCCTACCTTGATCGGAGATGTCTACCATTCTATCCACTACAAAAACGAGAACAGGAGGGGCAAGAATGTCTCGTGCTGTGTACCCCTGCTTTATAAATGGCTTGATAGTCATCTGCCCAAGAGGGGTCCTTTTGTCTCGTCTGCAGCCGCAGCTGAGTGGTCCGAGCGTCTGATGAGTCTATCTGCGGAGGATATTGCCTGGTTTGACAGAGATAGGCTGGGTACTGAGGTGATCTTCAGCTGCAGCGGGTTTCTGAACGTGCCTTTGATAGGCAGGAAGGGTTGTATAAACTATAATCCGTCTTTGCTGGTCCGACAGTTCGCGTATGCCTTGAGAGCTCCGCCGAAGGATGAAGAGGTGCAGGAATCTCTGTACCTCACTGGTCTTCTAGAGGGGGATTTGTTGTCCAAGCTTCAGCGCGCCTGGAATGGCATCAGTAAGCGAGGAAAACCATTGCTGGGGAGAAGCAATAACCAAGCCTACCCTCCGTATGTGACTTGGGTCAGAGCCAGAACAGATGCTATAGGGATGTCGTTTCCTCGTGCCAAGCCAGAAAGCCCTCCAATGATTGAAGAGCCTACTACTGTGCCCATTCAGCAGCATGATCGGTGTTAGCTGAGCGAGATGAATTGAAGCGGGCGAATGAGGAACTGGAGAAAGAATTGGCGCAGCTCCGAAGCGAGAGGAACGAAGCCGTTCATTCTTTCAAAAGGCAGACAGAGTTGGTGAACCAGCTGGGTACAGACTTGACTAAGCAGATAGCCGAGCGTGAACGTATGGGTCAAGACTTCAAAGCTGTCAACGACGTACTGGCTACGAAGAAGCAGCACTTGGACGAAGCATATCGGAGGATATCCAAGTTCAACCAGCATTGGAAGGCTTCCCTGGCCACCAGGAAAGAGCGGGAGGATAAGCTGATGCTACAGATCTCCAAGCTGGAAGCCCAGGTGAAGGATAGTGAGAAGAGGTTTGATGAAGAAACCGCTCGTAGATACGCCGCCGAAGGCCAGCTTAATAGAGCTCTCGCTAACCTGAAGGAACGCAAACTGACGTTTGAGTCCAAGAAGCGGAAGTTAGAAGATTGCTTCGGCGAAGGAGCATGGGAAGGTTCGGTTGAAGGACTTCGGTACACCATTGTGCAGAGGGAATTACTCGTCGAGGGGTTACTCACCCTGCCTGATCATCCAGAAACGAAGGAGTTGTTAGAAGAGTATCGCGCCCGTGGCCGTACTTGACTATTTGTATTCCTTTTGTTTTGATCATTGTTGTAGGCTGACCATCACCAGGCTTGTTGGCTGAGGTCACGCTGTTGATTCATCTTGTACTCGCTGATGTTGTGTACTGCCTTGATGGGCTTTCTTTATATATGAGATTGTTATTTCCATTATTGGACTCAGATTTCTTATTATTAGCAGCACTGGCACTCAGGCACTAGGATCGGGGGAGATCTCCCTAACACACAGACACACGTTTGCATTTGCATGAAGCATTTGCATAACGGTCATTTTGGTTTTTTCCTAACCCTTTTGTGTTTTCCAGGTTATTTCAGGTTGTCTCAGGTAGTTCCAGGATTGATCAGAGACCTATTCACCGCTATCCGACTAGAGCTAATCAAATCAGGATCATGGAGCAAGTGCAAACTAATGTTCAGGAACTCCGCGAAAGGATGGATCGCTTCGTGGAGCTCATGCAAGCGGTCGCCAATGGCCAGGAGCAGCTCAGAACTTTGGTTCAGCCTTTGATTTCAAGGGTTGATAGCAACGGCGTACTCCATGGGGGGACTGTGCCCACTCCTCCACCAGTTGAAACTCCGCAGAATAGTGTCCCCGTGACCAGGGGAAACAACAGTGCTAACGACAATGTGATGACCAACATTGGACTCAATACGACGGGCGTCGGTAACGGGAGTCTGGGAGCTAATGTCAACGTCGGGCTGGGCAACGGCAATGCAGGCGTCGGGAATCTGTTTGTGCCTCAGCCATGGCTAGAGGATCGTCAGGACAATGTGTTCTCTCAGAGAGGTGCTGAAGGGGAGCTGAATGCTGAAGCGCGGCTTAGATTCAAGGCACTTGAAGATAAGATGAGAGATATCGAGAATTAGAATACTTTGGGCGTTGATATGTCCAAGTTGGGATTAATTGCTGATTTCAAGGTGCCTCCTAAGTTCAAGGTACCTGATTTTGAAAAATATAAGGGCACCGCTTGCCCTCGTATCCACCTGAGATCGTACTACAGGAAGATGTCTGCTCATTCCGAAGACGAGAATTTGCTGATGCACTTCTTCCAAGACAGTCTTTCCGGGCCATCCCTCGAGTGGTACATGGGTCTGGAGCCCACTAGTGTGCGCACATGGAAGGATCTTGCTGAATCATTTGTGCACCACTACCAATACAATAGCGACTTGGCCCCGAACCGAGTCCAGCTGCAGAATCTGTCGCAGAGGAACAATGAAGGGTTTAAGGAGTACGCCCAGCGGTGGCGTGAGTTGGCAGCTAGGGTTCAGCCGCCGATGGTTGAACGCGAGCTCGTGCAGATGTTTGTAGCCACCCTCCCAGGGGTTTACTATGAGAAGTTAGTCAGCGGTATGTCTGGGACGTTCTCAGATCTCATTATCACGGGTGAGCACGTCGAAAATGGGATCAAGATCGGGAAAATTCAAGGTGAGTCATCCTCAGCTGGGGGAGGCAGAAAGAAACCTTATGCTGGCAAAAGGCGAGAAGGAGAAGCGAGCGCTGTGACCAACGCTCGAAGAAAGAGTAAAGGTCCTCACCAGCAGGTGGCCAGCATAAATATCCCGGCAGCTCCGCAGCAGCAACCGAATCAACAGGGATACAGGAAGTATCAGAATCGGGCACCTTTGGCGAACCGTCACTTTGAGACACCGCCCATGTCGTACGCGCAACTCTTGCAGACTTTGCTTCAGCTGCAGTTGATCCAGAAGAGGACGCTGGCTCCCTTGACAGGGGGACCTTCGCCAGGGTACGACGCGAATGCCACTTGTGATTTTCACTCAGGGGCACCAGGCCATACAATAGAGAACTGCAAAGCCTTCAAGCATAAGGTGCAGGACATGATGGATGCCAAGATCATCAACTTCTCCGATAATGTGCCAAATGTCACGAAGAATCCTATGCCGAATCATAGGGGGGGCGGAGTGAACGCCATTATCGAAGAAGAGAATTTGGATTTGTTGACTGATGTTAGAGATCTGAAGACGCTGCTTAGCTTCGTTAAAGCTAAGTTGCTGAAAAGAGGGTTCTTCCCAGGTTGCGGAGAGCTATGTATGGACTGTGCCACACGTTCTGATGGATGTGAGCAGTTGGTAGAAGGAATTCAAAGTCTGATGACTGAAGGGATTCTGCAGTTTAGCCGGAGGGCTGAAAGTGGATCAGGGAGGTAGTGCTGAAGCAGGCCGATGAAGTCGCCACCATCACCATCCCCCGCCGGCCGATAACTATTTATGTGCCCAGACCGCCTACAATTACCATCACCAAAGCTGGGCCGATACCCTTCGAGAGCACTAACGCCGTCCCGTGGCATTATAGGGCTGAAGCCTACTGTAACGGACAGAAGTTGGAGCTAGAACCGTTTGGGACGACTGTGGAGAACCTTGCGGGAGTCAGTGGTATCACTCGCAGCGGAAGAGTGTTTGCACCACTAGAGGTCGTGGCGGATAAAGCGGTCAGAGCTGATGCGGCCGATAAGGGTAAAAGTAAAGTCGTTGAAGATGCCCCGTGTGGGGCAGAAAAAGACTTGCTTGTTAAAGATGCCGAGGAGTTTATGCGGTTGATTAAAAAGAGTGACTACAAGATTGTAGACCATCTCCATCAGACGCCCTCAAAGATTTCCATTCTAAACTTGTTGCTGTGTTCTGAAGCACACCGCAACGCGCTGCTGAAGGTGTTGAACGCCGCCTATGTACCGCAAGAAATATCGGTAAATCAGCTAGAAGAGGTTGTAGCCCATGTGAATGCTGGAAATGGGCTAGGCTTTACGGACCTGGAGCTGACGCCGAAGGGGAGGAATCACAACAGCGCCCTGCACATCTCGATAGAGTGTAGGGGCACGATTATGTCGCACGTGTTGGTGGACACGGGTTCGTCACTTAATGTTCTTCCGAAGAAGGCATTAATGAAGTTGGATACTCGTGGAGTGATCTGCACACCCAGTGATCTGGTTGTGAAGGCGTTCGATGGAACTAAACGACAAGTTTTCGGGGAGGTGACCCTGCCGATCCAAGTTGGGCCGGAAACGTTCGACGCGGTCTTTTATATTATGGACATCATGCCTGCCTACAGTTGTCTCTTGGGCCGGCCGTGGATCCATGCTGCTGGTGCCGTGACCTCCACGTTGCACCAGAAACTCAAATATGCTGTCGGGGGAAGCATCGTAACCGTGTGTGGCGAGGAAGAGATAATGGTGAGCCATTTGTCGTCCTTCAAGTATGTGGATATGGATGGAGAAATCCATGAGACTCTTTGCCAAGCGTTCGAAGCCGTCAAAGTGAAGGACGTAGCTCCTGTAGTCACAGAAAAGCCAGAGATGACTCTCTCCTCATTCAAGGAAGCTCGGGTCGTTGTCCAAGCCGGATCTACCCCAGGCTGGGGGCGAATTTTGGAGATACCTAACAAGCAAGACAAGTTTGGGTTGGGATATTCTCCTGGAGCTGAAGCTTCTTCTTCGTCTAGCAGTGCGTCTCGAGGTAAAGGGCCGATCCAGTTTACCAGTGGCGGAATGATTTTCAAAAGCATCAACGCGGTGTCTGAAGATAGCGGAGATAGCGACTGTAACCTCGACTCTTGGATCCGGCCAAGCAAGCCAGGCGAGGGCCTCAACAATTGGTCCATCAAGGATATCATCCAGATGACAAGCGAAGAGTAATGATTTACTTTTTCCAATCATTGTACAACCCTATGTCCTACCCGGGGCATAGTGGTTTTATTGTCAGGGCCTTGTTGGATTATGTACATGTATTTTGTTAATAAATCAAAGGCGTTTTCTTCGTATTCAAATATTGTGATCTCTGTTATTCCTGTTTTATATTTGTTTTGAAAAACAATAAAATGGCAATGGGGTTTGCGCTAACCTACACATCCTTGTTTTAAACTTAACCCTTGTTATTGCAGGATCCACATAACAGATGACATCGACTCTGGACCTTCTACGACTCACTTCGACTTCGATTGCCCGATCTATCAAGCCGAAGAAGAGATTGATAAAGACGAAGACCTTCCTGAAGAGTTGGCCCGCTTGTTGAAACAAGAGGAGAAAGTTATTCTGCCTCATGAAGAGGAGATCGAGATCGTGAATCTGGGTTCTAAAGAGCTCGTCAGAAACGTCAGGATAGGGGCTGCACTGCAGAGTGATGTCAAGCAGAGATTAGTCGAGATGCTGAGAGAGTATAGTGACGTCTTTGCTTGGTCATACGAAGATATGCCCGGGCTTGACACTGACATCGTGGTCCACCACTTGCCGCTGCGAGAAGATTGTCCTCCCGTTAAGCAGAAGCTTAGGAGGACGAGACCAGATATGGCCGTTAAGATCAAGGAAGAAGTGCAGAAGCAGCTTGATGCTGGCTTCTTAGCGGTCACCACTTACCCTCCGTGGGTCGCCAACATAGTGCCTGTACCAAAGAAGGATGGTAAGGTATGAATGTGTGTCGATTATCGGGATTTGAATAGGGCGAGCCCTAAAGACGATTTCCCGTTGCCTCATATCGATGTGTTGGTCGACAACACAGCCCAGTTCTCAGTGTTTTCGTTCATGGATGGCTTCTCCGGTTACAACCAGATCAAGATGGCGCCGGAGGACATGGAGAAAACGATGTTTATCACTCCCTGGGGAACATTTTGCTATAAGGTAATGCCTTTCGGTCTGAAGAACGCAGGGGCCACTTACCAACGAGCAATGGTAACTTTGTTTCATGACATGATTCATCATGAGATTGAAGTCTATGTTGATGACATGATTGCGAAGTCCCAAACGGAGGAGGGACATCTGGTCAATTTGCTGAAACTTTTTTAGAGGCTTAGGAAGTTCAGGTTGAGGATGAATCCTAACAAATGTACTTTCGGAGTACGGTCCGGAAAGTTACTGGGGTTTATCGTGAGTGAACGAGGCATCGAGGTCGATCATGCGAAGATAAAAGCCATACAAGAAATGCCAGTGCCAAAAACAGAAAAAGAAGTTCGTGGTTTCTTGGGCTGAATAAACTACATTGCAAGGTTTATCTCTCAGCTCACGGCCACGTGTGAACCGATGTTCAAGCTTTTAAAGAAAGATCAGGCGATTATCTAGAATGAGGATTGCCAGAAGGCATTTGATAAGATAAAGCAGTATCTTCAAGAACCTCCAATCTTGATACCCTCAGTGGCTGGACGTCCATTAACCATGTACTTGACAGTTCTTGAGAATAGTATGGGGTGTGTTCTCGGTCAGCATGACGAGACGGGCAGAAAGGAGCATGCTATTTACTACTTGAGTAAAAAGTTCACTGACTGTGAATCTCGATACTCGATGCTGGAGAAGACGTGTTGTGCACTAGCCTGGGCTGCCAAACGTTTACGACAGTACATGCTCAACCACACCACTATGCTAATTTCGAAGATGGATCCGATCAAGTACGTCTTCGAGAAGCAGACTCTTTCGGGTAGGATTGCCAGATGGCAAATGGTGTTAACGGAATATGATATTCAGTACGTTTCCCAAAAGGCCATCAAGGGAAGCGTGTTGTCTGATTACCTTGCTGAACAGCCGATCGAGGATTACCAGCCGATGAAATTTGAATTCCCTGATGAGGATATCATGTTTCTCAAAGCGAAGGATCGCGATGAGCCGTTGCCCGACGAGGGGCCAGATAGGAAGTCCCAGTGGAAATTGATATTCGACGGGGCGGTTAATTCCTACGGAAGTGGCATAGGGGTGGTCATCACGACTCCCCACGGATCCCATATCCCGTTCACTGCGAGACTGACGTTTCCAGTCACCAATAATGAAGCGGAGTACGAAGCATGCATCATGGGTCTAGAAGAAGCAATTGATTTGAGAATCAAGAACCTAGACGTATATGGTGATTCGGCGCTTGTGATCAACCGGATTAAAGGGGAGTGGGAGACTCGTCAGTCGAATTTGGTGCCGTACATGAATTATGCCAGAAGGCTACTTCCGTTCTTTGATCGAGTGGAACTCCATCATGTGCCCAGGGCCGAAAATCAGATGGCTGATGCCTTAGCCACGTTGGCTTCGATGTATAAAGTCAATTTTTGGAATGAGGCTCCAAGAATTGTCCTTTTTCGTCTTGATAGACCTGCATTCGTCTTTGCGATCGAGGAAGCCGCCGACGGCAAGCCATGGTTCCATGACATCCAGACTTTCCTTATGACTAAGGAGTATCCTGCGGGTGCGTCAACCCAGGATAAGAAGACTCTGAGGAGGCTGTCTGGAAATTTTTTATCTCAATCCTGATGGAGTGTTGTATAAGAGAAACCACGATCTCGTGCTACTCAGATGTGTAGATGAGAAAGAGGCGAGTATGCTCATGGAAGAAGTCCATGAAGGCACATTTGGTACGCACGCCGGCGGGCACGCCATGACAAGAAAGATCCTGAGAGCAGGATACTACTGGCTGACGATGGAGTCTGATTGCTTCAAATTCGCGAAGAAATGTCATAAATGCCAGATTTATGCTGATAAAGTTCATGTGCCGCCGTGCCCGTTAAATGTCATGTCCTCCCCGTGGCCGTTCTCCATGTGGGGCATCGACATGATAGGCAAGATCGAGCCCACTGCGTCTAATGGTCATCGCTTCATTCTAGTAGCTATCGACTACTTCACCAAGTGGGTGGAGGCAGCCTCGTATACTAATGTGACCAAGCAGGTGGTGGCTAAATTCATAAAGAGGAACATCATCTGTCATTACGGAATTCCCGAGCGGATCATTACTGATAATGGTTCAAATCTGAATAACAAGATGATGAAGGAGCTGTGCCAGAGTTTCAAGATTGAACACCATAACCCATCTCCTTACCGGCCGAAGATGAATGGCGTCGTTGAAGCGGCCAATAAGAACATAAAGAAGATTGTTCAGAAGATGGTGGTGACCTACAAGGATTGGCACGAGATGTTGCCATTTGCATTGCACGGTTATCGTACGACGGTACGTACGTCAACCGGGGCAACTCCTTTCTCCTTAGTGTACGGTATGGAAGCTGTCCTACCGTTAGAAGTGGAGATCCCTTCTTTGCGAGTTTTGGTTGATGTGAAACTCGACGAGGCAGAATGGATTACGAACCGACTGAACCAACTCAGCCTGATGGACGAGAAGAGGTTAGCATCGATTGCACATGGTCGTTTATACCAGAGCCGAATGAAGAAAGCGTATGATAAGAAGGTGCATCCTAGGAGCTTTCAGACGGGTGATCTCGTCCTGAAGAAGATTCTTCCTCCACACTCCGATCACCGGGGCAAGTGGACTCCCAATTACGAAGGTCCGTACGTCGTCAGCAAGGTCTTCTCGGGAGGAGCTTTGTTGTTATCCACGATGGATGGTGAAGATTTTGCATCCCTGGTGAACGCGAACGCAGTTAAAAAATACTTTGCTTGAAAGCGACCCGCTGGACAGTAAAAAGAGAGTCCAGGAAAAAATGGGGCATCCCGGCGAACCATAAAAAAGGAAAAGGTTCGGGCAAAAATTAGGGATATAAATTGAAAAAATGTACACCCGCAAAGTCGAAAACCCGGACGGGCGACTTTGGCAAAAAAGGGTATCCCAGTGAACTGAAAACCCGCAAAGGGCGGTTCACGCAAAAGTTAGGGATTTGAAAAAGCAAATGACTGTGTTCCGCATATGGACTTTCTTTGTTTAGTGGTTTGGAAGACCTGAGGGCCGTTTATCTGAATCAATCTCTTATGAAGCTGAAGCGTTAGAGAAGTATCGAAGTCGAGTGGGTCATAGAGGGATCAACTCATGGTGTTCGTCTACGCCTCGTTGCCGACATTTGCATATACTGATGTATATTTATGTTTTATTATTTTGCGCGGCTTCCTCATTCCAGGAGCTTGCATCTATTGTAAAACATTTTTACCCATTCAGGGGTTCGTTATTAATAAAATGTATACTATTCAGCAATTCTATTTGCCTGTTTAGCATTTATCTGTTTTGTTTGCGAAAAAGAACGCCGATGTTTTTGATAAAATGCGCATACATAAACTTACTGGCCTAGGCCACTGATTGTTGAAACAATGAATTACTTGAACATTGTCACAAGATGATAACCTTGATAGGTCCCTTTGAGAAGGGTATCTTGTCTGTTTGTTTGTGTTGTTACAGGTGTAGCATATTCCAGACGGTGCGCCGTGCACATCCCCAAGAAGGATGATTCCTCCTTCTCCCGCAAAGTTCAGCAGCCTCTCCCCGCAGAGTCTGAAAACGAGATCGTGAGCATTGATATGTCTCCCCAGGCAGAGAAGATTCTCTCCCCAATTAGATGCATCCTGAAGGAACGTCATCTCCTCAGCTGAGTCATACCGAAGTGTGCAGCAACTGATGGTCCCAGACTGAAGTCTCCAACGGAATTGAGATTCCCCACAGAGTCGCACTCTCCCCGACAAGCAGAATGATTTCTCCTTCCTCAGTCGAGCTTGCAGATCCCCAAGAGAGCCGAGTCCTTGGAAGCCGCTCGGGACCAGGATTGGTTTTCCCCAGTGGAGTGTTGAGTAGCTGATGCTGCATTTCCCCGCCGGAGTCGTTATTTCCAGGGAAGTAGTCGGGAAAGCTGTGCAGTTTATTCCCGCGATTGACATCACTTTCCCTCAGCAGGTCCAGGTTCTCGTAGAGCTTCGTTCCCCCGCAGCAGTCAACTGAAGTTGTGTCCCCTGCGGAGTCCAATTGAGATTGGTGTGACCTTGTGCTCCTCGGCAGGATGATTCCTCCCCCTATCTGAGTGGTTCTTTCTCCTTGACAGGAGGATTCTTCCTTCAGCATTTATTTTGTTGACGGGATCGCATCATTGTGCATGACTGCATAACATTTATCATAAACGCATAGCATTTCCACCGTGTGGAGCATTGTGCCATTGCCGAAGCATATGCATAATAAACATGATCTAGGTTGTTACCGTTCTTGTTTTGCAGGTGTTCCGCCGCAGAATTGATTGCTCAGGATGATTCCTGAAATTCTCCCCAACGAAGTCGCTTGCTTAAGATGATTCTTGAAGTCCCCAGCGAAGTCTTCGGCTCAAGATGATTCTTGAATTCCCCAGCGAAGTCTTCGGCTCAAGATGATTCTTGAATTCCCCAGCGAAGTCTTTGGCTCAAGATGATTCTTGAATTCCCCAGCGAGGTCGCTTGCTTAAGGTGATTCTTAAGATCCCTAGTGCAGTCTCCAGAGTTGGTGGCTCAAGCTGATGCTTAGAGTCCCCGGCAGAGTGTTTGCTCAGGATGATTCCTGAAAACTCCAGCATAGTCCCCAGTTCAGGATGATTCTTGAAGTCCCCAGCGGAGTTATGTGTCCAAGATGATTCTTGAAGTCCTCAGCAGAGTTGATTTATCCAGAATGATTTCTGGATCCCCGAAGCAGAGTTACTTGATAGTTCTCCAGAATCCCCGGCGGAGATGCGTCATCCCCAGCAGGTTTCTGAACAGCGAAGTTGAAACTTCCCCTGAAGACTTGATGATTGAAGTCCAAATGTTAATGAAGCAGTTCTCTCAGCTGATGCGGAGTGCCTGATGGCAGAGGTTTGGATATTCCCAATTGGTTCATGATTGACCAAGAATTCTATTCCCGACTTGCTGATGAAGTTCGACTGATGCCCGAAAGTTTTCTTTGAATGCCTGACGACATGATTTAACGTGATCAACCTGATGGTTGACCTGATGAGTCCCGAGGAATCTTGATTCCTGACGGCATGATCGACCATGTATTACCGATTACCGTGTGACCAAGTCTCCAGCTAGTTGCCGTGCAGCCAATATTGCAGTTTTCGAAGATTTGTTCCCATCAGAGTACCGTGTACTTGCGCAGTTGGAAAATTTTCGGGTTTGTTGGTATTCAACCGTCTTTTACCTTGATTGGTTGAGAGCCGTTCGCTCCTCACCCAGTCAGGTTCAAGCCGTTGGAATAGGGGCAGCTGTTGCACCCCAAAATTTGACCAACATTTAATTACCTAGCTTGTGTTCATCAAGAGGTATGAGTACCAATCAAGAGTACCAATCAAGACTTTGAAGCTAGCCAAGAAGGTTATTCAAATGTTCAAAGGTTGATATCTTTGTCAGAGAAGTTAAGAGATCCTCAGAAAGATTGGTTGAAACCAAGGTTGTGTGCCTCCTAACTTGAGAGTTGTGGGAGCTCCTCAGATGACTCTGAAGCTATGAGGATGGACTTGAAGCTTTGATAGAGCTTATGAGATGTCTTGAAAGCCATCATAAAGCCTAGAGAGGCCATTGTACAAAAATAAGAAGACTCAACCATGAGTGGTCTAATTAGGGTTTGACTGGGTCAACTGATGATTTGGAGAGGGTTGAGACCTAATCCAAGAACCATGTGATCATGGATTGATGAATTGAGATTCTATAAGGGTGATTCCAAGGTCAACTCATCATGATTGAGAAGTTTGAGAAGTTTCAAGCTAGGGTTTCTAAGGCTTGACAGTGTAAAATCCCCTAGTTTGATCCCTTATCTTCAAGGCAGTTTAGCTCAAGATGTGATTGTCATCTCATCTTACCCCCAACATGAATGTTGTAGAGCTTGTTCTTAGCTTTAATTTGAGTACTATAAGTCCTTGATAGGATTTGTAGAGCTCAAGTTATGACTTTGACAAGTTACAGGTCATCTGAGGTATGTGAATCTGGGTCCTTGAAAGTTATCCAACTTGCATCCAACTTTAGCCCAAGAAGGATGATTCCTATGAACTTTTGGTCAACATGAATTTTGTTCCTCATCTTCTTATATTTCTAGAGAGTACTAGAAGTCCTTGATAGGATTTGTAGAACTCAAGTTATGGCTTTGACAAGTCAAGGGCATTTTGGTCATTTGGAGGTTATAGGTCATTTCAAGCATAAGGCCATAACTCCTATTTCCAAGCTTCAAATGGAAAAATCTTCAACATCAAACTTGCTTATAATGATGTTTTAAGGCTAGTAAGGAGGTCATGAGATGTTGAAAAGGCTTGTAGCAAAAAGTGATAAAAATGACCTAGAATGGAGGCATAAGTTAAATAAGTTGAAGTTGGAAATTGAAATTTCCAAGTTACACATCCAAACCATGGCATATGATAGGTCATTTTGACTCCAAAGAATATTTTAGAAACAATGGTTCAGCCACTTTTTTGAATTAAGGCCTAGATCATGGACTTGCTTTGGAAAATGGTTGCTTGCATCTTAAGGTACAAAGGCAAAACACAAGGAAAGGCAATGTACAAGCTTGGTAAGTGTCTTAACACATCCCATATCTCATCTAAGGAGAATTTAAGGTCAGAATGAGTTGCTGCAAGAGGCTTGGCATGAGATGATGCATGAGATGGATGGAAATCATAAACTCATGGCATGAGAATCCCAAATTCTCATTGGATGATTCCAGAAGGATCTAGAGAGGTCCAATGCATTCTATATAATGTTTAGAACTTGCTCATATGCAAGGTTGGTGAGAGATTAGAGAGGAGAGTGAGATAGGCATTTCAATTGCTTCCATTGCAAGTTGAAATCAAATTCTACATTCTGATTCATTTCCATTGCTTCTTTCTATCCAAACACATTCCATTGATCACACTGAAGCTGTGCATACCAAATTGAGAGCAAAACCATGGAGAATAGAGGAGATATCTTTTGGATTTTGAAGGTTGCAAGTCATAATCGGTTTTGAGGATTCAGGCTTTCTTGGTCCAATCTTTTGCAAACAGAAGCTTTATCATCATTCAAGGATTGATTCTGAAGAGTTTGAGAGCTTGAGGTGGAGGATTACCCTATCTGATAATCGAGATTTGACAGGTTAGTAACTTTTCTTCTACACCATGATTTAAGCATAATTAGGTAGAATTGTTAGGCTAGAACGGTTAGAGACGACTAGGTGATGGATTCTGGGAAGTTTGAGATTAATTGGTGAAGTTTCAGTTGATGACACCATTTTTGTTTGGACCAAGAACACGAGTTATGGTGAGCTATAGCATGAGTTTGATATCAAGAATTAACCAGTGTGAGGTGGTGATCATTCTGAGGTAATTAATTTCAAGAATTGTTAGAACTGAAGTTTGAGCATATCTTTGATCTTGGATCGGGTTTGGAGATTTAGGGTGATTCAATGGATTTTGATGCCATGGTTAGATTCAGGGTGAAATTATGGACAGATTAGGGTTTTGAATTTTAGTTTTTCATGGAGAATTGAGGTAATACGAATTGGTGAAGATTGAGCTTGAAGCTCTGTTTCCATGGCTTCCTCATTCGAACCCTAACTGGAGGAAGAAGACGAAGACGTGGCCGTTGGATGAGGCAAGACTCATTGACTGAGTGGAGATCCGAAGGCTGTGATTTAATTTCATTTGGAGAGGGAAATCTGAAGACACCCCAAAGCGTTGTGTTTCATTAAACTGGGATACTGGGCTTAGTTGATATCCACACCCCCATTCGTGGCCCATGTTTGTTTTGAACTGAATTTTGTTACTAACTGCACCGTTCATTTTTCTTTTTCTTTATATTTTGTTAATTGATTTTCTGATGAAAATTGGGCCTGGCGCGCATTGATATCCCCACCCCCATTTTGAGCCCATCTGGATATTATACTGAATATAATTGCTATTCACACCAATGCTTTCTCATTTTAATTTCTTTTTCTCCATTTTACTTTGATCTTTGAAAAATCATAATAAATAGAAAAATGATGATTTTTGCATGGGTATTTTTTCTCCCATTTCATGATAATGTCTAGAAAATTATAAAATCAAAATATTTGAATTTCATGCATTTTTAGTATTTTTTGTGTATTTTCTCTTTTAATAGCATTTTACTTCCTTTTATGTTGATGCATAGACTTGTAGAATTTTGTTTAGCTAGTTCCCTTTGAATTTTTCGGCCATTCTGTTTAGGATAGTTAGATTAGGACTTTATCTCCCCTCTGGATTTATTCCATAATTTTGTGATTAATTTTTGATTAGTTTTGGTTAGATGACTTTAGGTTGTGTAGATTTAGGTCAATCCTTAACATAGGTCCACAAAAACACTAGAATTTTGGGTTTCTAGGTCAAGATAGATATTGGGACATATAGAGTATTAAGGGTAGGTATATAGGATCCCCTAGAAATTATATTAGATTTTAATATGATAGTATGCTATTTTTAATTGATTTTTGTAGTTGATTGTTGTTTGTGTTGCCCTTATGGGCTGGTATTTTGTTTGCTTTGCTTTGTGGGTTTTTGCTTGGCTTGGTGGACTTGGTCTTGCTTTGAGGAGCATGGAGGAGCACATTAGAAGATTTGAAGATTGATCAAAGGGGCTTGATAGCTTGTAGTCTTGTTTGTTTTGTTGTTGTTTTAGGGTTAGGGAATAGGAAGAGCTTAGACTTAGTTGATTCCTTTCTTAAACATGGATGGTATCTTTCACCTCCATTCCTCCCCATGATTCAAGGTCCTTCCATGGTATTCACCTCCCTCCTTTGGAGGGATAAGTGATGGTACCTAGGAAGTAGAACCTTTGAGGGAACCATTCTTTTGATGTTAAACCCTTATAGGTCACCTTTGGTGGTCAATAAGCAGTTTAAGATCCTAGCTTATCCAGTTAAGTGATTTCTCCTGTTTTGAGTATCTTGAGAGATGTTGGGCTTTAGTGTGAAGATGAAGAGTTCATTGAAGAGTATGGAAGAGGATGATTCCTTTAGCATTGCCATTTCAGTTGAAGCTTGAAGAGCCAGAAGATCAAGTTGATACTTGAAGATCCAGTAAAGATTGAATGAAGAGCTGAGGCTTAAAGACTGAAGGATGAAGTTGACACTTCCAAGTGATTGAGGACTACTCAGAAAAGCTGAAGCTTGCAGGAAGAGAAGACCAAGTTGAGACTGGTAAAACAAAGAGAGCTGAAGCTTGAAGAGCAGAGGATGAGTTGATACTTACTTGGAACTTTGAAGCTTGGAGGAATCAAGTTGATACTTGTAGTTGAGAGTGAAGCCTGAAGGTGGAACTGATTAAGGAGCTGAAGCTTAGAGAAGAGAGAATAAGTTGAAACTTATGTTGAAGGGCTGAAACCTGGAGAAGCAAATTGATATTTGTCAAGAGTGATGGAAGTCTGAAGACTGAGTTGCTGTAAGAAGAGCTGAGGCTTGGAGTTGGGAGAGGAGTTGATCTGCTTTCTTCTTTGTTTCTTTTCTGTATTGATGTGATTTGTTTGACTTGCCTGATGCATTAGAATAAGTTCATATCTAGACTAGGTAGAATATAGGAGCATGATCGCACTAGAGGTTGAGTTGCTCCCTCTGCTTGTATTGTTACTGTATGGCTTTGCTTGCGGGTATTCGGTAGAGCCCTGCTCCCTTGCCCGTGTGGTTTGTTTTGCTTGATAGCATGATTTTATTTCTTCTGTATGATTGCAGTTTACTGTATTTGGCTTGACAGCATGTTTTATTTCAGTATGATTACTGTTATTCATTCTGGCTTGAGGTTGAGATGAGCTTGTGGAGGCTGATGCCCCACACACATTTCCTCCCTCACTTGCATTGCATGCATATTACTGTATTGCTGTTTACCGTTTAAGCTGATGCTTTATCTGTTTCTGTGTATCATTGACATGATCCCTTAGGAACCTCATTTCCTTTGATAAGGAAGTGATGATAGAACTTTAGGTTGAAACCTATGCATGACAACTTCTAGGAGTTCCCTGTTTCAAACCTCAACCATAGGATGAATCCTTGGCATGACAACAGTAGGACTTGATAGTCTCCCTTTAGTTGAGCCTGTTCTCTTCTCATCTCAAAACAGTTTAAGATACAGTAATCATGAATGATTTCTTTCGTACGTCACGAGCCTTAAGCTATCTGAGAAAGGATTGTTGGAGAGTTTCTTTCCAACAGTCTGGATGTTTAGTATGGTACCCTTTGGGTGACATGCGACGCATTCACTCTCAGGTCATAGTCTTTAGTGCGATTGAAATTGCAAACACAATAAAAAACACTTCTTCCGTAAAGGACAGAGAACAAATCGTAGTGTCCCGAACTACGTAAGCTCTGATCTCTCATACCTGTTGAGAGTACGTAGGCACAATACTGATGTATTGGCGAGCCACCTTCCCCATAACCCGTCGTAGGTCGAACTACGTTGACTCTGATTTCTCATTCTCTGATGAGAATACGTAGGCATAAAGCACGACGCTTTGCCGAGTCATTTTTCTTTTCTGTTTAAGCCAGCCTTGATAGGTAGATAGATAAACCAACTCGTCCAAGTAAACACAACAAGCGTGGATCTCGTCGAGTACGACGGACGTGAGGGGTGCTATTACCTTCCCCTTGCGTAACCGACTCCTGAACCCAGACGATGGTTGCGACGACCTTGTCTTACCCTTTTTCGTTAGGTTTTTCTGATCGTTTCCTTTCCCGCTCCGAGGGATAAATAACGAAAGATGGCGACTCTTCTGTTGTGCCGACGCCTTATTTTCGCGAAAGCGACACCGAGTGCGCCAACTCAGAGTTCATACGGGGAGGTGTCTGTTTCCCTAAACCGGCACCCCCCAAGGCTAACGTGGACAATTCCAAGTACTATCGCTTTCACTGCGGCCACGAACATGTCACCGAGGATTTCATCCACCTCAAGGATGCAATCGAGATACTCATCAAGGATGGGCACTTGAAGAGGTACACCAGGGGAGGAGATGCCCCTTGACAAGAGGCCCACGAAGCCAAAAGAGTCGAGGACATTCCTCTACCCCCCAACGACACGGGGCTATAGGTAGCCCTCAGCATAAGTCGGCCTGAAGACTTGTTTTCCCTAAGGGAACACAAATTTCCTATCGGGCACCAGCTGCCCGAAGAACCAATACGCCTCATCAGCCCATGGGAATACTTCCCCACTGCGATGGTCATCTCAGGTGGAGCCCCAAACAAACTCTCCATCGGGACCGTGAAGAGGAAGTTTGACAAGCTGATGAGCAACAGCTCCAGCAAAACGAGCACCCTTGACAAGTTCCACGGTTGGTCTAACCCAATCACGTACTACCTCGAGGAGCTGCCCAGAGGAGCCCTCAACTCCACCATTCCCCTTCTGATCTGGGCACAAATGGCAAACTTCGACATCCGTCGTATCCTGGTCGACGGGGGGAGTTCGGTAGATATCATGTATACCCACTTGTTCTCGACGTTGCAGCTCGACGAGACCAATCTAACCCTTTATGCCGGCTCCGACTTCCAAGGGTTCAACGGGACGTCGACGAGACCATGGGGATATGTAGAGCTCAAGGTCACCTTCGGGACAAATGAGACAGCCAGGGAGATCAACATCCGCTTCCTGGCCGTCGAGTGTCCTTCCCTGTACAACTGCATCTTAGGTAGGACGACCCTGGCAGACCTCATCGCAGTGCCATCGACGGTCTACCTTAAGATGAAGTATTACACCAGGCGAGGAGGTATCGTCACCCTCAACGGTGACATAGAGGCATTCCGAAGATGTTTCGAGGCAACAATGAAGGGCCTCAATACGACCGGCCCCTCTCCCAAAGCGATCAGGAAGTCTCCACTCATCCAAGAGCATAGGCCAAAGGACCACATCGACATCGTGGACCTCGACTGCCGCTTCCACGACGAAAAGGACCATGAAGCCGAAGCCGAGCACGCTCCTCCAGCGATTAACGGGCAACCCTTCCACCCAACACGCTCCATTCCAGACGGGGACTTCGAGATCATAGCCCTCGACAAGGATACGACCAGGAGCGTGAAGATTGGAGTTGGACTGCCCGACCTGGCGAAGAAGCAGTTGAAGGTCTGTCTCCGTGAAAACGCCTACCTCTTTGCCTGGAGCGTCATTGAGATGCCCGGTCTTGACCCTAAGGTCGCCTGCCATCAGATCTCCATCAACCCAGCCGTGAAGGCCGTAGTACAATGTAGACGTAGGCAGTCCCCCAAAAAGTCGGCGGCTGCTGAAAAAGCTGTAAAAGACCTCCTAGAGGAAAATTTTATTTCAGAAGCCCGGTATTCAACCTGGTTGTCCAACATTGTATTGGTAAAAAAGAATAATGAAAAATGGAGGATGTGTGTTGACTATACGGATCTTAACCGGGCATGTCCCAAGGATGCCTATCCCCTCCCCAATATCGACAAGCTCGTCGACAACTCGGCGGGCTTCAAACTATTGTCCTTCATGGACGCCTACTCGGGGTACAACCAGATCCCCATGGCTGAGGTCAACAAACAGAGCACGACCTTCATGACCGAGTCAGACAACTATTACTACAATGTAATGCCCTTCGGCATAAAGAACCTCGGTGCCACCTATCAACAGATGATGAACAAGGTCTTCCGGGGAGAGATTGGCGACATGATCGAAGTCTACATGAACGACATGATCGTCAAATCACATATCGAAGTCGACCATACGGCCCACCTCAAGAAGGTCTTCGAAACAACGAGAAGGTGCAAGATGTGATTTAACCCGGAGAAGTGCACATTTGGTGTACGAGCGGGGAAGTTCCTCAGGTTTTACCTGACCAAACGAGGGATCGAGGAAAACCCGGACAAATGTTGGGCCTTCTTCGAGTTTGCAACGCCAAGCACGAAGAATTTGATCTAGTCATTGAACGGGATGCTCGCCTCGTTATCCCGGTTCATCGCCAAATTCGCGCAACATGCCCTCTCATTTTTTAAGCTACTAAGGAAAGAGACCACGTTCAAATGGACGGAGGAATGCGAGTAGGCCCTCCTCCATCTCAAGTGTGTCCTCTCGGAACCGCCAGTTCTGACAAGGCCGGACGTCGGGTAAACCCTATACTTTTACCTGGATGTTTCCTCTGAGGCCGTCAGCATCGTAGTGATCCGAGAAACTCCTGACGAACAGAAGTCGATCTACTTCACGAGCAAGGCTCTCCATGGCCTCGAAGTGAGGTACCAATAGATCGAGAAAGTCTTCATGGCCCTCGTCAACGCGGCTAGAAGGCTGCGACACTACTTCCTAGCCCACACCATTGTCGTCAGAATTGAGCAGCCTATCAAACAACTGCTCAGTAGGCCCGACATGTCAGGATGCATGTTGAAGTGGTCGCCGGAGCTCTCCAAGTTTGACATTGTCCACCAAGGCAGAAAATCACTCAAGGCACAAGTACTGGTCGATTTCATCACCGAGATGACACCCACCGTGGAATCAACCCCCGGGGCCCACAAGTGGACCATCTTCGTCGATGGCGCTTCGAGCTCGCCAGGGAGCGGCGCGGGCATCATCCTAGAAAACGAGGAAGGAATAGTCGTGGAAGTTTCCCTTGCCTTGGCCTTCCCGACGACAAACAATCAGGTCGAGTACGAAGCCTTTTTGGCCGAACTCCGCCTAGCAGAAAACCTCGGAGCCAAGGAGATAAAAATCTTCACAGACTCCCAGTTGGTCGCCTCATATGTTCGGGGTGAGTACCAGGCCAAGAATGACAATTTGGTCGAATATTTAGCCCTTATAAGGGAGCGGATGAAGAGTTTCGACTCTGCCGAAGTGCAACACGTTCCCCGCGAGCATAATACCCGGGTTGATGTCCTCTCAAAACTAGCAAGCGCGAAGAAGAAAGGTGGGAACAAATCCGTCGTCCAAGAGGTCCTCACTCGTCCCAGGACAGAAATGGCGAAAACAATGCTCGAGGTCAACGCCATTGGGGAAAACGACTGCTGGATGACTCCGGTGCATACCTACCTTAACACAGGTCGCCTCCCCGACGACGCAAAGAAGGCCAGCACGGTCAAACATCGAGTTTGCTCCTATGTACTGCTCGAGGGCAGATTATACCGAAGAGGCTTCTCAATACCTCTCCTCAAATGCGTTGATAAAGCCCAAGCCCCGAGCATCTTGCAAGAAATCCATGAGGGCATTAATGCTCAGCACTTGGGGGGAAGATTTCTAGCCCGTAAGGCCCTACGAGCTGGATACTATTGGCCGACGATGTAGCAGGACGCAAAGAAGCATGTGAAGAAGTGCGACAGGTGCCACCAGGCACGGGGACATACACCTCGCCCCGCCAAGCGAGCTCAAGATCCTCTCCTCCCCATGACCATTCGTCTGGTGGAGGATGGACATCCTCAGTCCATTTACTGTATGATCCTATCAGAACAAGTACCTGATAGTCGACATCGACGATTTTACCAAATGGATCAAAGTCGAGGCCCTCGCCAAGATCACAGTGCATAATATACTCCGATTCTACAAGAGGAACATCCTCTTCAGGTTCGAAGTCCCCCTGGACATCGTGACCGATAATGAGACGCAGTTCATTAACAAAAACATCCAAGACTTCGTAACTAAGCTCGGGACAAAGCATCGCTTTACATCAGTCAAGCATCCGTAAACGAATGGTCAGGTAGAGGCCGCAAATAAGATTATACTGCGGGGTCTAAAATGAAGGCTCGTGGACGCCGAGAAGAGATGGGTCGAGGAGCTCCCTAGTGTACTTCGGGCTTATAGAACGACGCCCCACTCGACCATCGGAGAGACCCCTTTCTGGATCACCTATAGGACCGAGGCAGTGATCCTGTTAGAAATAAGGGAGTCATCCAGAAGAACTGGATTCCCTCTCGAGGAGGAGGCCAACGACGAGGCCCTCAGAGACGAGCTCGACCTAGTCGAAGAGATCCGTTCAAGGGAAGCTCTCCACGAAGCCACGCTAAAGCAGAAAATCGCCCTTCGCTATGACAGTAAAGTCATAAGACGGGAGTTCCAGGTCGGCAACCTGGTTTTGTGAAGAAACCAAAAAGACTTGCACAAGGGAAAGCTCGCCACGAATTGGGAGGGCCCCTATCGTGTCCGGGACAAGACGGAACACGGGGCCTACTACCTCGAAAGCCTACACGGGGACAAAATTTCTCGAACATGGAACGCTGAGAACCTCAAAAGATACTACAGTTAAATACTGTCTGCAAAGACCCACCTCGCAACCACGGGAGTGCGACCTGGTACCAACGTGTCTCCCAAAACTCAACAATAACAAGCGCCTTCCCTTTTTTTGTATACAGGCAGCACGCTCTATTCGAATGGGGTCCCTCAATCGAGAGTCGCCGCCATATCAATATGGAAGAACACCCAGCTCGCGATGGGACGTTCACACCATAGAGAGAGAGGGCCACGACCGCGACCCCTCTTCGTAACTAACTAGGTAACAATCCTGGTCACCAGGCCAGTTCCCTACACTACCAGACACAACAAGTAACGTCGAGCTACTACTCCCGCCAACATGCAAACATACAAGCATACAAGAGTCCATACATAAACAGGCACACACTTAGATAAAAAGATAAAACATCATTACATACATTCAATACTATCAAAAAATCAAGGGCACTAGCCCAGATGTTCGAGAATTACAATAAAAGGGCACGCATGCCCGACAAAACATCTTTAAAAAAATAGGCACGTAGGCCAGGAAAATTACTACGAGCACACAGGCCCGAGAACACAGAAATAAAACCTAGGCCTCTTGTTGCTCTTGCTCGTCCCCTTCAGCGGTCGGGTTGTCATCATTCTCCTTGGCGCCTATTGCGACCATCCGTCCATTAACGACCTGGTGGTAGGGCCTCGTCCCCTCGGTGATCAGAGTAACCTCGGGATTCACTACTTTGAGCTGCTCTATAGCGCTAAAATAGCCAACCTCGACGGCCCCCAAGCAGTCTTGTTCGAGCTCATGAATCTTGCCCAAAAGCCCAGCCCGAGAAAGTAGGAGTATTTCCTCTTCAGTCTCGTTATCGGTAGGACGAAGGAGAGTCTCCAACTCCTTGACCCGCGCCTGCAACCTCGATCTTTCCTCCTCGACAGCTTTCAGTCGCTCCTCAGCCTCGCTACTCTTCCTGCGTTGCGCGACGCTCTCCTCCCTGCTCAGATCCAGCTCAGCAGCCAGCTTGGTCATCCTCGACTCAGCAGCGGCAAGATTCCCCCGTAATTTGGCTAGATCGACCGAAGAACATCCCTTATCACTTAGAACCAAAGCGGTCGAGAAGACCCGCATCATAGAGGCTAAGTCTTTAGTAAGCCTTTGCCTTTTGACATCTCGAGGACCACATTTGCCTCTGAGACCGACACAGCAGGTGACCTGGCCCCGTGGAGGAATCCAGGATACTGGTGACAATGGGGGATAAGGAACCCCTCTTTGACACTCCCTTCGATGAGGTCGATAACAGTTTCAGGACCGTGGACCTTCACCCTCTTCGGAGTCCCTTCTGACATAGAAGAATGACTCCCCTGTGGCGAAGACGAGGAGCCTCTTCCTACCTGGTCGACAAGAGGTTGCTGCTGCATCTAGGTGACCCTCCCTTTTCCATTCTTCGTCGTGCCCCTGGAGGCCGCCAATATCTTCATGCGCTCTTGCATAGTCGACATGCTTCCTGCGAAACAAAAGAACAAAGGGTTAGCAAACACGAAGATAATAGAGCACAGAAGGGACGGGCAAAATATAACCCGCTACCTAGAAAACGCAGGGCCTTCTCGTCTGATGAACATTCGAGCAGAGCCTTCATATTGATGATCCTCGACTGTTGAAGGATATTCCCTTGACTGTCGAGGATGAAGTTTTCGTCAGGCGTCACGAGCTTGGCCAGGGTAAAGCTGACCACGAAGGACACTAGTCGTTGGTAGCCTACTTGGTCCTTCTCGTCCAATGACCCTGCCCGCATGATATAATGATCTGTGCCCCTCTTGTAATGTTCCTCCGACCAATCCAGGGGTAGCTTCGGCACCATGACTTCTTCCCTCTACACGTTCACGTCACGGGCTTCACATTGAAATAACGAGGCACACGCCTCGTGAGAAACATGCCGAACTACAAAAAATTGGTCTTTAAAGTCTCGGACAGAGTCCATGTACATCCTGAAGAGCCTCCTCAGCTGCTTCAATGACACCCATCCCTGTCGGCCATCGACCGTTTGCCTCTGCAGGTGAAAAAGCCAAAAGAACAAGGTGAGAATGGCCCCGATCTTCAAATGCCAACAGACGAGCTCGTATGCCCGGATGAAGGCTATAACATTGGGGTGCAGTTGTGAAGGTGCCAATTTCAGCCATTCGAATACACCTAGGTGGAAACCTGTGAAGGGCAGCCGAAGACCTGCTTCATGGAAGCAAAACTCGTACATGGGAAACCTCATCTTCCCGTAGCTCGGGCATATACGATGGTGGGCCCGTGGTCGGTATGCTTGCCAGCTTACAGAGGAGCCTTCACAACAATCCTCAATTGTGGCAAAGGCGCCGGAGTCATCCTCGACGAAACGAGAGAGCGTGCTTAGAGGTTCCTCCCAGACCCAGTCCTCGACCGTCCGATCCTGCCCCTCGATGGGCGGGGCCACTGAAGATTTTGGCTCCATGTTAACTTCCATGACTCCTGCTATCCACATCACCATGATCACCTGAAAAGCAGAGGAAAACGATGAATTCGACGTTTCAAGATCAAATTCACCCTTCCACCACAGATCAAGTGAAAGGGAAATAAGGACAACGACTACGACTTACATTCCTCCTCGACATCAACCTCCCCGTGCGACTACTGCCGTGGCCCCGAGACATTCATCCCACAATAGCACGCGTTCCCGAGACATTCATCTAACACTAACACACGTCCCTACAACATTTTTCTATACCTAACGTCCCTCCCTAGGACATTCATGTAACCCTATCTTATGTCCCCGTATAATTCATCCAAACATATCGTTTTTCCCCGGGACACTCGTCCTGATACCTCAGATAACCTCGGGGGATTCATCCCAGGTCAAGGGAATCCCGTCGTAATCGCCAGAAAACCCGCATCCTCCTCGGGGCGCTCATCGTGTTCGCCACAGGGGATGCCGGAAATGAGAGAAACAGAAGAAAAGGAGAAGAAGACTTACTTGATATAGTAGGCTAGAGAGAGATACAATGAAACTCGCGATGGACGGTGCGGTGGTTGTGTTGTGCGGAGGTGCATGTACGGAAGAGCAAGAGATGACAATCAATAGTGATTGAGAGTGAAAAGTAATAAAAAGGAAGGCGACTGCCTATTTATAAACACTGCACGAGACTTGAAGTGCCCCTGGGGTAGCCTCTCTAAGTTGAGCAGTGGATGACAGACACGTGGCCACCACGAACGACTGCATCCCTTCGTTCCCCCTCGAGCTCGGGGAAACGGGCGCCTGACAATCCTCATCCCCTTATGTCCTTGACATGATAGTCCGACGAGCTCGATCTTCGTCCCCTTATGTCCTCGACATGATAGTCCAACAAGCTCAATCCTCATTCCCTTATGTCCTCGACACAATTACTATCAAGTCATCATTCCTCTGCAACGGAGCAATGACTTGGGGGGCTCATGTTCTGGAGTGAGCCCGGACCTGCCCATCCATTGGGCAGACCCAACCCAAGACTATGTGGGGAAGGCCCAAATCCCTGCGTCGGGCACAAAGCCACATTTGTCGGGAGAACGTCTCCCGTGTCAGGTAGACCCGCACGTCTTCTACACGTTCTCCACGTGCCCTGATCGCGACTTAGTATGTCTAAATGATTCGTGACTGCACATGCAAAGTCGGATCGCATAGTTTTAAAGATTATCGAACCCAAAGGACCAAGAATCGATCTACCGTTATCTAATGCTACTACGTAAATCTAAGGCTAATGGATTTCTAAGTTGAGATGCAAGTAAGAAAATAAGTGTAAATTTAAATATAATTCAAATCAAGATAATGTGAAATATCGGTATATAATTATGTCAATCATCGGATGTTCAGTGAATAAATCTGTTAAATTCACGCCATGAGTTACTTAACCTCTTCTGACTGATCGTAATTACATATTGATATTAAAAGGTTTAGCCAGACATGGCTTGCATGCTATTACAAAATTTAATCTTAATGCTAGACAGAAAGTAAAAGGAATGCATAAAATTAACAACAAAAACAAAAGTAAATGAATGGAACCTGGAAATTATGAAGAACAGAAAAGCATTTGGATTATGGAGGTCGGCTTGTAGTTCAATACAAATTTACAACCCATAAATAAATCTTAATACTAACTGGAAATTGTATCTCAGTGTGACAAACAAATGCCTTTTACAAAAATCCCTCTAAAAACGGCTTAAAACTAAGAACAAAAACTGCTAAAGAAAAAATGCAAAAACAGAAATCAAAAGTGGCTCCCCGTTTCCAAAACCATCTGTGGCTTTTATAGTTATTACTGGTGACGGTTACCCAAATACTCAGGGCGAAACATGGAGAGAAAACCGAAGAAAATGTAGGAAGGAGCGAAGAAAATGTAGGGAGGAAGTGGCACACGTCACACCCCTTTCTTTTAGGAGTGACAGTTGCCACTCTTCCTTCTTTCTAGGAGTGGCACTCGTCACACCCCCTCTCTTTGGAAGGTGGCAGGCGCCACACTTCCTTGCCTTTCCTTGGTGGCAGGCGCCACACACATGTGGCAAGTGCCACTAGTGTGTGGCGGCCCCACCTTATTTTTTCCTTTCCTTTTCTATTCTTTCTTCTTCTTTTCTTTCCTTCCTCTTTTCTTCCTCTTTTCTTTCTATTTCTTTCATTTCTTTCTTCTTTTATTTCTTTAATCCATATTTTCGATAACCTACAAAACACAAGAAAATAGATGCGTAATAGAACACAAATCAAATAAAGTAGTAATAATCGCAGATAAAATTCATGTAGGTCAAGTCAAATATACGACATAATTTCGCGTTATCATACCCACCCCGCGGGGATACGTCATCAGACAACCTCCCACCTCTGAAAGACCTGGTCAGCCTAATTTCCGGAGATTATGAGACAATTGATCTAGGGCAAAAACCATGTGCTGGTCTTCACTACGCCACGTAAGCCTTGGCAGTTACTTGGGTTGGGCCTGACAATCTGGTCCAATGCAAGTGACTGTTGGCCCTGCGCTGGGGTCTCACTATAAATACCCTCTTTCACTAGAGGGCCAGGTATTCCATTTTTCTACACTTATTTCTGTATTTCCTCTCACTCTGATCCTTTACTCACTTAAGCATCAGAGTGTCTTGCAGGTACACCCCTCCATTCTTCCAGCAGTCTGACAGCTCAGACGCGTGGCTGGCCAGCAATCTCTTTTGATCAGGTAAGATCAGAAGTCATTTACTTTATGAAAATAGAAGGGCAAGAAAGGGTTGGATAGTTATCAAAATTGATACGAAGAAATCTTACAATGGTTTAAAATGGAGTTTTAGTATTAAAGATATTTGTTGCACAAGTTTATTGATGATACTCTTAACTGTGTTTGATCATCTATAGTCACCTAATATGAGTTATTTTGGAATGACGAGGCTCTTGATGAAATAAATATTTATGGTAAAAGTGGGATGTGGTTGTACCATATGAGTGGTGATATTTAGGTAGAATAAATGCAGAAACCTTATTATGTCACTCATTTACAAGAGAATCATCAAGTATTTATATCAAAATTTCATTGATATGTTGGATCAACTACTAATACATGAAAATTAAAATAAATAAAAAATGCAAGAATACTTTTTTTATCAAAACAAACTTAATACATTTCATTAATCAAGACATATTTAATACTAGAAGGAATCAAATTAAACAAATTACGTTTAGGCCATGAATTGGCTGCTCTGGCAAGAGAATGAGCAACCATATTTGTTTGATGTATAATGAAATTCACCTTAAAGTTTGGGTAAACACATAAAAAATCTTTAATAGAATTAAGGGTTAATACACATTTTAGCCCCTACCATTTGGGGCAAATTCAGAAAGGACCATGTAAAAAAAACATAGATTCCGTCTCTATATCATTTGAAGATTCTTTCATTTTGTCCCCTTAGTGAACACTGTCAGCAGAATCTATGACGTGACATTGCTTTGTTGACTTTTTTTTATAATGTGATGTGTCAGCTTTGTTGAAATTTTATATTTTTTTTCTTTTTATTTTAATTACACGCGTGACATTTTATTATTATTTTATTATTTGTATGTTGAAATGTTAGAAGATCAAAAATTAAAAACTTTGTCCACACCAAGTGTTAAACCCATGTCCTTTTACTTATAAGTGACATTCTCTTCCACTAAGCTAGTTATTTCTTTTTATTTAATTGTTTGTAACAAATACTTATATTATACTTTCAGTTTACTACTTATAGTATGCAATAAATATTAATGTTAATTAAATACTTTCAGTTTACTACTTAACTTTTTGATTTACTACTATCAGTTTACTACTACCTATTTTAATTAATACTTTCAGTTTATAATCTGGAGTGATCAATCGTCGTGGCCTTCAATGTAGGGCAGCAACAACGGTTGTAGGAGAGGAGGGGGTGTACCTGCAATGTACTTCGACGCCAAAGTAAGTTTGGACTAGAGAGAGTAAGTACAAGTGTTTAGGTATGAGTTAGAATGATTTGAATACCTGACCATCTCAAGAGATAAGGTATTTATGAGATTCCCCCAGCGCGAGGCCAAGGTCTCCCATGTGGCCGAAATATCTAGTTGACCATTGGGAGACTACCAGGTGGAAGATCTAGCGCGTGATCTTTGACTTGGTCCAACTATCCCCGTGAATTCCAAAGAGGCAGTTGGTCGTGTGAACTGTCAAGCGTGTGAGGGGGATGTCCCCAACGGCTATATTGTGTCCAACGACTAAATTGTCTTAATCTTCTCATTGGGCCTTGCCTAAAGCTGGACTGGATTGGGCCTTACCCAACTGTGGGTCAATTGTCAGTTCAGTCCAAAACAGGAGCTCCCCAAGTTGTTGCTCTGAGGTGAGGAGTAATGACTTGAGTTAGCCTAGTTGATCGACCGTTGGGCAGGAAACGCGTCACAGGAAGGCTCTTTGAGGTCGTCATTATTCGAACGAGAATCTTCGAGGACGTGGTCATGGAAGAGACGTTTTACGTCGACCAGATTTATGCTTAAGGTACAAAAAATGTTCTATTTATGAGACTTCTGCTCGGATGATATCATGTGACTTGTCGATGAGGATGTGCTCGTGGGGAACTAGAGCGGATTGTCCTGAGGAATGTGAAGGGTCAGTCTTAAAAATGCCAATCGAAAGCTTCCTCTTTTGAGACGTGTGATGGTGCGATCGATTTTTGTTAAGGCCTATGAGGTCTAGGTTGGCTAAGCAATGATGGATCTTGCTCTTTGCGCTTCCGTGTGTGAGCAAATGCTTATAAAAAGGGGGAACGAGGATTCATTTTCAAACTTCACAAAAAAGTTTCTCCTCAACCCCTTTTGCTCTACAACAACTGTGGTCTCGCATTCTTCGCCGAAGTTCTATTCGCCGCCGTTAATCCTCCCCTTCTTTCTCCAGATCTTCATGTTTAACCTTCTGATTCAAGTAATTTCTTCATCTTTTCTTTCTAGAATTTATGGTAGTTGTTGAATTTCTGGAAATTAGCTTGAATTTCCCGGCGAAGCATGAGTCTTCCGGTTGAAGTTCATGTGTTGTTTGATCAACGCATGAATTTTTTGGGAAATTCATGAAGGCCCTAAAGAACATGAATCTATGATGTTGTGTATGACTTTATATCTTCCTAGGTTTTTTGTTTGAAATATCTTATGTTTATGGTCGGGCAATAGGCCTCCTCGACGTTGAGGATTCTATTCTCGCGTGCCCGGTAAGTTTTAGTTGTCGAGGGGGCTTGTCCCCTTTGGAGGCTTTTAGAGTCACTGAGATTTGTCCCCGTTCTTCGGGGAGGGGATTACGCCATGTCCTTTTACTGTCAACAAAGGATTGAGTTGAGGATACATCCTCGTACTTATTCCTGACCCTTTCACTTGATTTACGGTGAGAGGTTGGATTTGATCTCCATTGTCGAATTCAATTTTTCTTCCTCTGCTTTTCAAGTGAAATGGCTGGTCAGAATAAAGAGATTGTCCCTGGTGTAGGGGTAGCTAACAACGAAGTTATGCCTCCTGTCGAGTATCCCAATGTCAGGGTTACTCAAGGGGATCTTAGCTGGATTTCTCAAGAGCCCTTGGTGATAAAATCAACTTTCATTGAGGAGGAGGCCAATTCTTTTACTCTCCTCGAAGATCATGCAGAGGATGCGCCTGCAAGCTGGAAGGCGATTAGCCCCATGGAAAATGATCAAATGTGCTCGATGTATCCGGGGAGAAGGTTCCCGATGTACAAATTTATCCCTTTCTCAGAGATTTTTTTGTCACCTCGAGTTGTCCCTTGCCTAACTTCACCCGAATGCTCTGGCGTTCATTCGGGCCTTCGAGCTGGTGCGTTGGTATCTGAAGATCGGGGCTACCGTGGAGCTCTTTTTCTGCATTTTTCAGCTTTAGAGGAGCACGACTGAGTCGAATAAAAGTTGGGTGTCCTTCAAACAACATAGCAGGTTGTTTTGGCCATGTTTGGAATCTGTTTGAAATTTTAAATTTAGGTTCCTGGTCATAAAGCCTCTCTCAGAGGTGGAAAAAAAAATTCTCTAGTCACCCTGAAAACTGTGGAAGAGGATGGTTAGGAGGTGATTAGGCCCATGTCAAAGTTTCCATTGGAGTGAGTGTATACCCATTTCAGATACAAGACTGATCAGTTCCTCGTAAAGCACGACCAGCTGTGTACTGAGGACAAGAAATCTTTCTGAGCGTTGACGGCGTTCGTGGAGAGTTTAACCCCGCTACCATGGTGGACAAGGACAATAATTTGCTTTATGCAGAGGACGAGGAGCCTGCTCGGGCAACCCGTTATATAAATACCAAGACCCTCGTTGATTGTAGAACCGAGGAAGAGGCTTTCAAACTTTTAGGTATATATTAGTTTTGCTTGTACTTCTGATGTTTCAATGGTCGTGCTAACCTTCTTTTTATTTTTCCTTTTTGCAGGGAAAATGTCAAATTTGCACAGACGTCTTGTCAAGTCCACCACCGCCAATAACGTCAAGAAGGTGTCGACCTCGAGGGTTGACGTGATTAGGCAACATGCAACGTTGGACAAGTTCGTGGGTGATTTTTCACCTTCTCCGGGAAGCACCTCTAATCCTCTTACCCCGGATCCTCAGAAGAAAAGGAAACGGGGAAATCTCGGTTCTTCCTCGGTTGATGGCTCAAGTGGCTTTGTCGGGGGTAAATTCATTTTGCCGCCTTGTTGTTTCCAAGACAAGATCTTCGACGGGGAAGGGTCTGTTATTGTCCCCGACTTTGAAGCGTCAACAATATTGTCCGCTGAACCTAAGGTGAGGAGGACGCTCCTTTGTTAAGATGCGGCAGCGATGATGAGGGTACTGGAGACGATGTTGGCCCTGGGAAATGCGGAGATAGTTCTGCTTAAGGAATTTAAGAAGATAAAGGCCAGGGAGAGTAAACTCGAGTTAGAGACAGCTAATATGTTCAACTAAATGACGCCTCTCCAGGGTATAGTGATAATGAGGTCAAGGTCGCATTCCTAAAGGATATAGACAAAATGACGAAGGAAATGAAGGAGGAGAATGCCAATTTGAAAGCGAGGGTTGCTGAACTGGAAAGTTCGTCGGCGATTGGACATGATGAAACCAAGAAGGAGAAGTCCTTGAGGACCCGACAAAACATGATCGACAAAATCCGCATCCTCAAATAGGATACCCTAGGAGTGGCCGAGTTCGGTTCAATACTGTCGTGGAGTAGATGAAGACTCTAAGCCCTGACGTCCAGCTGGTCACTGGAGGGATGGGCGTTTTGCACCAAGTTATTGACGGGCAAGTGGTCCCTCCAAAGGTTCTAGTTGATAATGCTTAATTTTTCCTTGTAACTTAGTATATCTTGGCCTGCGCGCCATTTTTTATGTAAATTCTAACTATCGGGCTTGACCCATATTTTGTAATATTTAGACATTTTCGCCCCGGTGGTAAGACTAATATATATATATATATATATGTGTGTGTGTGTGTGTGTGTGTGTGTGTGTGTGTGTGTGTGTGTGTGTGTGTGTGTGTGTGTGTGTGTGTGTGTGTGTGTGTGTTCGACATTGTATGCCTTATTATGTATTGTTTTTTGTATAGGCGTCTACCTTGTGTTAGTTTTTTGCGAGTTGTGTTTGCTAAATATGAGAGTTTACTTGAATCACTATGATGCTCGACAGTTTAGGAAACTTGTCAAGGGAGCGAAGTAGTTTCCCCGATCGTGGGACTAGGATCTCGGTCGAGGTCCTGATTGTACAGGGCTTGGACTTTCCCATCGCGAGCTGGATGTCCTGCCACGCTGGTACGGCAATTGCGGAGCTCGATTGAGGTATCTTCGTTGGGCATAAAATATGCTCGTTCCATGAGCAGAAACTTGCCTTCATTATATGTTCGAGGACTGTGCTTGCACTAGAGCACGCTCCCTTAGCCGAGCGACCTGTCTTTGATGTGAAATGACGTCATCAACAGTTAGTCTTAATTGATTATTAGCACTAACTGTAATATTGTTTTAGCTTTTCAATATTCCATGGTCGAGCAAATGTTTCTTCATTTAGATGTTCGAGGTAGTAGGCTCTAGTGTCTGTCTTTGACCTTACCCGGTAAGGGTCTTCCCAGTTTGTGGCCAGCTTGCCCTCGCGGCGTCATGGCACAATGTTATTTTTTGTTTTATTAAAGCTTCGCGGAGGGCTACCCCTGATCGGATTTCTTCGACTAGGGCGAGTTCCTCCCTTAACGCTTCATCATTCAGTTCCTCGTCGAGAGGAACCTTTGTTCGTCTAGAGGGTTCTTTGATTTCCATCGGGATTACTACTTTGGTTCTTTATGCTAGTCGAAAAGGAGTTTCCCCGGTGGTTGAGTTTGGAGTTGTTATGTTGGCCCATAGCACGCTATGTAGCGAAAGGAAAACTTGTGACGAACCAGACAATGGCCGTGAAGGTCGACACTTCAGGAGAAAAGGGGGTAGTGTCAACCCAGAGTTTGAAGTACACATCTGAGGGTGAACACAAAAAAGAACCGGAGTACTCGCCTCAGTCGAATGAAGAAGAACTGGAGTACACTCCTCAGTCAGAGGGGGAATATGGCCCTTTACCGGGAGACGACTTCGACGAAGATATGAATGACGACACCTATGGTGAAGATTTCATTGTGAACTACGACATCATTTCAATATTGCTGACATAGTATGATAAGGTGTCAGAAATCTCTGAAGCGGAGAGGATTTCCTGACGGAAGAGGCCACTGCAGACAAGCTTTTATGCTACTACGTGATGAACAACGGGGTGGTGGAAGAACGAACAACCATGTTCAAAAGACCTAGTTCTGGGATGATGTACCACTTGAAACCATTATTCATAAAAGCAAGGGTCGACGAGGTAGCCGTCAACAAAGTGTTCGTAGACGGAGGGGCATCCGTCAATCTAATGCCTCACTCGTTGTTAACAAAGATTGGAAAAACTGAAGCTGATCTCCGACAATATAACATGGTTCTATCCAACTACGAAGGAAAAACCAGCAACATTCTGGGGGTGATCCAAGTTGACCTAGTTGTGGGCACCATTACCCGATCAATGCTCTTCATGGTCATAAACTTGAAGGCAAACTTCAACCTCCTGTTGGGTCGAGAATGGATCCATGGGATAGGAGAAGTGCCATCGACACTCTATCAAAGATTGAGCATTTGGCAGAAGGACGACGTCGATGAGAACATTGAAGTTGACCAAAGTAATTACAGGATGGATGAAACAAAGGGTACTAAGAAATCCTTTGACCAACACCTAGCAAATATGGCACCTTGTGATGATGGGTCAGGATCTTACACCTCTGTCGACACGGGTTACATCTTAAACTTGGATCCCGACTATGGGTTTGTTTGGGATGCTGTCAATACTACAATGACATCCACAAAAGAACTTCCACCCACAAGATGGCCCATAACTGATGAAAATGACTACTGAGTCAGAGAGTTTGGGTCGGAGATGAAGTTTAAACTGGTTGAGGTATTGAAGGAATGCAAAGATTGCTTCACAAGGGATTATGACGAGATGCCTGAACTAAGTCGGAGTGTGATGGAACACCGACTTCCGATTCAATCAGGCAAAAGACCAGTAAAGCAGCAGCCACAATGTTTCACTCCAGAAATCACTTTAAAGATCGAGCAAGAAATTAAGAGACTGCTCAAAATCTGGTTCATAAGGAATGCAAGATACGTCGAATGGTTGGCAAACATAGTCCCAGTTATTAAGAAAAATGGGACTTTGAGGGTCTATATAGACTTTAGGGATCTAAATAATGCTACCCCTAAGGAAGAATACTCCATGCTGGTAGCTGAAATGTTGGTCGATTCGGCAGCAAGTTTTGAGTATTTGAGTATGCTTGATGGGTACTCTAGTTACAACCAGATCCTCATAGCCGAAGATGATGTACCCAAAACAACATTCAGGTGCCTAGGGGCCTTGGGAACGTATGAGTGGGTGGTGATGCCATTCGGTTTAAAAAACATCGTGGCAACTTATCAAAGAGCCATGAATGCTATATTTCATGACTTTATTGAAAATTTTATGCATGTATAATTACGACATTGTCATAAAATCCTCATTGGAAGATGGTCATTTGAACCAACTTCGACGCTCATTTGAGAGAATGAGGAAATATAGATTAAAAATGAATCCACTAAAATGTGCTTTTGGTGTGTATGCAAGGGATTTCTTGGGGTTTATAGTCCACAAGAAAGGTGTCGAGATCAACCAAAACAAAACTAGGGAAATTTTGAACTAGAAGCCCCCTTCGACGAAGAGACAACTCCAGTCTTTGTTGGGGAAGATAAACTTTTTAAGAAGGTTTATATCCAACCTAAGTGGCAAGACGAAGGTGTTCTCTCCATTGCTCAAGACCAAGAAAGAAAGTGACTTTCGCTGGGGGCAGGAGCAACAAGAGGCCTTCGACACCATCAAAGGATACCTTATAAGGCCTCCTATTTTATTGTCAACCAGTATGAAGAAGAGCATGAGGTTGTACATCATTGTATCAAACGCAACCATAAGAAGCATGTTAGTGCAAGAGGATGATTATGGCGTCGAAAGACCCATTTATTACCTTAGTCGAATGTTAATAGATGCTGAAACTAGGTACACCATGATTGAAAAGTCGTGTCTATGTTTGTACTTCTCCTATATGAAATTGAAACAATATATAAAGCCAGTTGAAGTTTATGTGTCTTTGCATTTTGATATTATTAAGCATATGCTATCTAAACCTATTTTGCATAGTCGAATTGGGAAGTGGGCACTAGCACTGACTGAATTTGCCCTGATCTATGTTCCACTGAGGGTAATTAAGGGATAAATAGTCGCTGATTTCATCGGCAACCACGCAATGGTCGATTCACTGCTTTTAATGGTCACGGGTCCTTGGAAATTATATCTTGTTGGATCAAGTCATAAGAATGGAACGGGCGTTGGGATCCTAATAATATCCCCACGCGACTATCCTACTAAATTTAAGTGTAGGGTCGACGAAAAGTATTCTAATAACAAGGCGAAGTATGAAGCCTTAATCACTGGCCTTAAGATCCTTAAGGATCTAGGTGCTAGGAGGATCGAGGTAAAGGGTGATTCTGAAGTGGTGATTAAACAGATCATGCGAGAGTACAAGTGTGTCAAAGAACACCTCATGGTGTACTTTGCAATGGCGAAACGTCTTTTGGAATGCTTCGAGGGAGGCTAACGAGTTAACACAAATCGCCTCTGGGTACAAAGTGTCGGCGGAAAAACTGGGAGACTTCATTAAAGTTAAGGAGAAGGTGGTGTCTAAGGTACCGCCATTGGTATCTAGCTTATCAGAAGTCAACAAAATAGATAGCCCGACAGGGAAAGTAGTCGCCAGTATGGGAAGCTGCGAGATTTTCGCCATCAGACTGGAGGAAGTCAATCGTCGAGTATTTGGAAAATCCAGTAGGGACAGTTGATAGAAAGACTAATTATCGAGCCTTAAGCTACATCTTGATAGGGAATGAGTTGTGGAAAAAGACGCTAGAGGGGGTGCTACTCAGATGTTTAGGGAACACAAACGCATATTTAGCCATTTTAGAAGTCCATGGTGGGACATGCAGAGCTCACCAAGCTGGCCACAAAATGAAGTGGCTATTATTTCGACAGGGAATATATTGGCCAAGTATGCTCAAGGATTGCATAGAATTTGCAAAAGGGTGCCGAGATTGTCAAAGACACACAAACATCCAGCATGTGCCATCTAGTGAGTTGTACTCCATTGTCAAGTCGTGGCCCTTTCGTGGGTGGGTATTGGACATTATAGGGGAGATTCGACCAGCCTCGTCGAAACAGCAGAAATTCATCCTTGTAAGGATAGATTATTTCACAAAGTGGGTATAGGTTGTGCCCTTGGTAAAAGTAGACCAAGACACTATAATCGAATTCATCCAAAACCATATTCTATACAGATTCGGGGTTCCTGAAACCATCACAACAGACTAAGGCTCCATATTCGTTGGTCGAAAGGTGCAAGAATTTGCAGAGGAGATAGGGTTTAAATTGATCACTTCAACACCTTATTATGCTCAGGCGAACGGACAACTCGAAGCGGCCAACAAGGTGTTAATGGGCTCATTGAGAAACACGTTACTAGAAGGCCCAAGAAATGGCATAAGACATTGGATCACATTTTGTGGGCCTGTCGAACGTCTCCTAAGGAGCTGACTAGTTCGACTCCCTTTCGTATGACTTTCGGTCATGATGTTGTTATGCCAGCAAAAATTTGTGTATAATCCATAAGAATACACTCAGAATGAGATCCTGTCAAAGCATTACTAGAGCATGATGCTGGATGAAATGGTAGACTTAGACGAAGAAAGGATGGTGGCATTAGATAAGTTATTACACTAAAAGGCACGTGTCTCCAGGGCGTACCATAAAAAGGTCAAAGGAAAGACCTTTGCATATAATGGCTACATATGGAAAATGGTCTTTCCAATAGATCGACGAGATGGAAGGCTAGGGAAGTGGTCACCAAATTAGGAAGGGTCGTTCTAGATAACCCAAATATTCAATAACAATGCATATAAGATTAGATAAATTGGTAAAGACCAACGAATCATAAGGATAAATGGGAAATATTTAAAAAAATATAGACCTATGTTACAAGAAGTTCGAATCCAAAATACTATTCATTAATAAATGGCCTACGGTGGTGGAAGATCAATACAATTACAAAATGTCTCCAACATGGAGTTACAACCAAAGTATCAATAAAATTTAAAATAATGCAGATTATGTAGGAAATTTGGCTTTGAAGCTTTCAAAAAGGGTCCTCTCATGATCCACCCTGTGTTCCAAAAGAAATTTCCTCTGCCGCATTTGATCAATGGTCTTCTTGAGTGAAAGGGTGTTTTCTACATGAGCTATCCCTTGGGATACTTCCTGATCGATTGCCTCTTGAGTTGGCAGAGATTCATCGAAATCCAAAGAGGCTTTCTGCTTCTCAACCTCAACAATCTTCCTCTCTAGTTTCGCCATTTGGGCTCTATGGTTAGATATTTGCTGGTTGAGGGCCTGCCGTTTGTCAGAACGTTCCTTCTGATCGCGACTTTTTGAGTCTAACTGAACTAACTGCAAGTGCACAGTCTATCGCGTAGTAATAAAAATATCGATCCCACAGGGACTCATAATCAATCTAGTGTTATCGAATGTTACTATGTTTAGCTAGGTCGGAATAAGGTTCTGAGGAATTTAATGCAGAAGTAAAGGCTAAATTTAAAGAAGATTTATAAGGTTTAAGAATATTAATAAGGGAACTCGGCATGTAATAATTTAGTTTTCGGGGATTCGACACATCGCTGGTGCAGGTTAATTTTTGCAAATGGTTTTTCAGGAGAAAAATAATCGTTTAAAGACTTTTGTCTCACGTTGGTTGTTGACGCTAGTTGTCGCGGTGAAATTTGGATACCAAACTATTGATTAGTTTGAATCTTTTATTCATTTGCAACCGATCTTTGATTTGTCCAAAGGAAGGGATAAATATCGAAATTTCCACAATGCAATGCAAATGCGAGGTTTAGAGAGTTATAGGTTCGGGGGTTGGTTAAACTTAGGGAAGGTACTAGCATCCTAAGTTTCTGTAGTACTCTACAGGAACCTCTTGTTTTATGTTTGTTTATTGCTAAGTGTTTATCTGCTTAATGGTTTAGAGACCCTAGTGGTTTATTTCTAAGTATACTCGATAAGATGTCGCATCTTATGCCTACATATCCTTACGGGAGTGGAATCAGAGTACTTGTAGTTCCCCTAAAGGGTTAGAGGAGCTCTTTGACTGTGGTCAAAGTTCCTACGGGTTTAGGGTAGTTTTTTTGATTGGGTTTAGGAGAAGAGATGAGTCTTCATGTTAAGGGAGATGTAACCACCACAAGTGTAAAGGGGGTTGTAGGAAAATAGTCTTTGCATCGTCTTAAGAAAAGGGCTTTGTCGCACCTCGAAAAATCCATTCGAACATACGACCCTCGCGCAAAAGGCGCGGAAATGCGGTTCGACAGAGTCGCCACCGAACTTTATTTTTCCCGAATAAACGGGAGAGGAAAATATCGAGAAAACCTCTTAAAAACGAAAGGATAGGAACAGGGCTGTCGCAACCAAGTTCCGGGTTCGGGAGTCGGTTACGTAAGGGGAAGGTATTAGCACCCCTCACGTCCGTCGTACTCGACGGGAACCTCTTAAGGTAAATATGGGGAGTGTTGTTTAGGTTTACTTGCCTTCTTCTCGTTGTTAAAGGTAAAATTGGTAGGGTAAAAGGTTAAAGACACTAAGGAGAGATGGGTGGTTAGAAGATAGGGGTGCTCGCCAAGGATTGGGGCCCTTGTGCCTACGTATGCTCATTCGGACGAGAATGAGAAATCAGAGCGTCGTAGTTCGACTACGGGAAAGGATGGGGGGAAACGGAAGATGGATAGAAGTGTGCTCGCCAAGATCATCGCAATCTTGTGCCTACGTATCTTATATTCAAGAATGAATAAAGAATCAGAGCGTTCGTAGTTCGTGGTAACAACCACGAAATGGATACGGGGAAATGGAAAATGGAGGGGAGGTAGCTCGCCAAGATCATCGCGATCTTGTGCCTACGTATCTTACATTCGGACGAGAATGAAGAATCAGAGCAGTCGTAGTTCGTGCTAACAACCGCGAAAGAATGAGGTTGAATGAGTTGAAAGTTTTGCGAAGGAGATGAAAGGATGACTGACAAGCAACCCAAGAGCGCGTCTCAAGAGCTTGTCACTCAAGAATCCAAGGAATGCGAGACTCCAAGAACTCAGTTCTTTCGGGAATTGACTGAATAAATTGAAAATAAAGAGTTGGATGTTTTGAAATCGAAAGAATAAATTAATAACAACTCGAGGGCGCGCCTCGAGAGTTACTCATTCGAATATCCAAAGAATGCTTGATTCTGAGAATATCCCTCTTTCGTAAGTTCAAAAAAAGGTGATTGTGAAAAGATCGAATCGAAAGATGGCATGCGAGGCCAAAAGGAAGTTGCTTTGAAAGAGCTCGACGACGTGTCGAGGATTTGATCGAAGATTGAACCGACTTGACGACGTGTCAAGGGTTAGGATTGTGAGAAACAATATTAGTCCCTGAGGGTGCTCCTAATATCGAGACCATGAGGAATTGTGAATGAAAAAGGGCTGCGAATGCGGACGAGCATTCGACTTAGGAGAACGTTTGAGAATGATTGAGTCTGAAAGAGTCGAAAGGTTGAGTGGATAACAACTCAAAGGGCATGCTTCGAGAATTATTCATTCGAAGACACAAGGGATGCTAGATTCCAAATGCCTCTTTCTTTCGGGGTTTTGATCAAAAAGACGTTGAGAATATTGTTGCACCCTAAAATTTGCTCAACCTTATTCCTTGGGTTTATGTTTCAATGTCATTAGCATTTGCATATAGAGTCATGTGCATAGACTAACCATCTGCATAGCATAAGCATAGCAAGTCATACAACAGGGGGACCAATCATTATTCTCATCTCTATAAGCCTATCAAGAGGTTATTATCCCAATTCAATCTCATTCAAGTCATCAGGAAAGAATTTGAAAGCAAAGAGTTCAGCAGATCAAGCCTTGAGTCCATCTCCTAGCTGAGGGTATCTGAGGGTCAACAAGAGGGTTGTGAGTTGTGAGTTGAAGGCATGGAGAGTATCTAGACCTTATGAGAGACTTAGAAAGTCATTTGGAGAAGGAGACAAGTCATTGGTGTGAGCACAAGAGCTATAGCTGAAGGCAGTCAACTAGGGTTTCATCTGGGTCAACCCTAGGTCAACCCTAGGTCAATTGACTGATTCAAGGGGCATTCAAGTCTATTGGAGAGATGTGGGGATCATCATTGGACATATAAAGAAGGATATGGAGATATGCCAAGAAGAATTCAAGAGAAATCAAGGAGAAGAGGAGCTTCTAAATTAGGGTTTCTGTGTAAAATTCCCTAGTTTAGGTCAAATTTCCAAGCAAGATAAGTCAAAATGCAAGCTTCAAATGGATCCTTGGCCAACATGAAACTTGTAGAGGATCTCAAGACCTTTAATTTGAGTGGTGGAAGACATCAAGGAGATTTATAGAACTCAAGTTATGGTCCTTGCAAGTTACAGGTCATCTGAGGTATCTGAAATTTTGTCTGTGAAAGTGACTTGACTTCCAAGCAATTTTCACCCCTCAAGGAGATTTCAAATGAATTTTTGGTCAACATAAGAATTGTTCCTCATTGTCTTATATTTCTAGAATGGTATAGTATGCCTTCATATGAGGTGTGGAACTCAACTTATGGTCTTGGCAAGCAAAGGGTATTTTTGTCATTTGTAAATTACAGGTCATTTTAACCTATGTCCAAAACTCATACAAGGAGGCCTCAAATGGAAAAACTTACAACATCAAACTTGCTCCAAATGACATTTTGAGTCTAGAAAGAAGGTCACAAATTGTTGGAAAAGCTCATAACATGAAGTTGCATGATTGGTCAAAATTTGAACTAAAATGGCTTATAACTTGAATAAAGTCAAAGTGAAAAATGGTTTGGGAGATTTATAAGTCCAAATGGGGACTTCCAATATATGATTTTGAATGGAAAAGACATTTCAAAGACAATGGTTCAAGTACTTTTTTGAGTTTAGAAGGAAAAAGAAAAGTTATTCATGGTTACTTGTATTTGAAGAAACATAACCAAGATCAACCAATTTGGAATGCAAGGGAATGTGGCAAGATGGTTCTAGAAAGTTCATGTGAGCCCTATATATTCATGAAATCAGAAGTGAGCAAGGGTTGGATTCATTTTTCACCAAAATCTCACAAATTCTCCCCATTCTTTCTCATTGCATTTTCACTCCAATTTCTCAAATTCTTCACCAATCACCATCAAAATCAATTTCATCATACTGATTCATCATCATGGCATAGAATTCAATCAAGATCCTAGTGGTTAGAGCTCAATTTCGTGCACTTTCATCAAGAACACACAAGCTGCAAATTCAGTTGGAACTCAAGATCCAGTGCAAGACTCCTCAAAGTGTTGCATACAGAATCAAGTAGTGCAATTGTAGATCAAGATCCAAGCCTCAAAAGCCTCAGATCCACGAGTTCCATCAGCATCTCCAAGCTTTTACATCAGGTGCAATTTCTCTGCCACAGCTTGATATAGTTAGTTTAGCATAGTTTTATTAGTTTAGATGTGATCTAGGTTGTTAGTAGAACGATTAGGATGAGTTTGGTGATGTTTAGTGATAGTTTGTGACAGGTTGTTAGAACTGTTAGGATGTAGAACTCATAGCATAGTGCATTATAATCTTAGGTTGTTAGCACAGAATGATCTGTGTGAAGCATAGAAGAGATTAGTATAGGTTTGGTTGAGGTTCTTGCTGATGAGTTGCAGAGCATTTTCATGGTGGCCAGAGATTGTTGCGCTCGGGTTGAGAGTTAGGTTGAATTTCAGAACAATCTACCACCATAGGCTTGTAGAGGGAGAAATTCTGAGTGTTTTTCATGTTTGGATCGCGGTGTTTCATGGATTGTGGAAGGAGAACAGATTGAGGGAAGTGATTCATGCATGGGGTTTTCATGGAAGCTGAAACCCTAGCTTCATGGCGCAAGGAAGAAGAAGTAATCCTGGCCGTCCCTTGCTTGCAAGACCTTTGACCTCAGAGCCCATCGTGTGGCTCTCATTCAATTCAGATTTGGAGGGAGAGCTAGGTGCCCTAAACGCACCGTTTCATTTAATGAAACGGGCGGGCCTGAGTGTTGAGTGATATCCCCACCCCCCATTAGTGAGCCCAATTCCATTTGAACGTGATAACCTATGCTGAATGCACCCCCTGCGTGTTTTTTTTATTTTCATTAATTCTGAATGGTTCTGGGCCTAATTCAAGCTTTCTATTCGCACCCCCGTCTGCCTGGCCCATCCAAATATGAACTGAGCGTGTTTGCTGAATAAACCCCCCCTCCACTTTATTTCATTATATTCTTTTATTTTCTTTATTTTTTTTTATGCATTTTCTAAAATTCATAATAAATAGATAAAAAATCATTTTTAATCCATTCTTTTTACATCATTTTCATTAGAATGTGTAGAAAATTGTCATTAAATAAAATTGCATTTTTAGTTTTATTTGATATTTTTCCCATATTTTCCAAATAAATGACATTTTAAATAGTTTCATTTCATGCATGATTTTATTAATTTTTGTTCTATTAGATGCTTTCATATTTTTTGTTCATTCTTTTTAGGTTGTTTAGATTAGACATTGAACTTGTAGAGACAATTTAATTCCCATTTTTAGAGATTAATTTTAGGTGCTTAATGTAGGCTTGAACAATGTGAACAAATTAGGGTTTTTTTAGGTGATGACTTAGGAAGTTTGATTCTTTCCCTTAGGACTTAGGGTTTGAATAGTTTAGTTATGGGACTATAGGGGCTATGGGTAATTACTAGATCCCTTAGAGAAAAGTCAGGATTCCCCTACTGCTATTAATACTCTCTGTATGTCTGATTGACTGGTGTGGTGTGCCCTCTGGGGATTATTGCTTGCTTGCTTGGGTATTGGGATTGTCTGGGGATTTGGGAGAGCTGAGGACTTGAGGAGATGAGACCATTGGAGATCCAGAGATTGAAGATCAACTGCCAGAGTTGGAGAGGAGGTTCTTGCTAGCAGCTGCTGAGGAGACTAGGGTTTAGGAGCTAGGCAGAGCTCTAGATTAGAAAGCTTGTTTCTCAAACATGGAATGCCTTGTCTGCATCCATCCTTTCTCTATGATTCAAAGTCTCTTTCAAATATCCACCTCCTTCCTTTGGAAGGATCAGTGAATATATTTGAAAGATAGAACTTTTGAGAGAAAACTTTCTGTTTAATGTTAACAGTTGATGAACCACCCTTGGTAGGTAATTAACTGTCTAACATTTATTCACTTCACTCTTGTGACTAATTCCTCATCCTGGAGGTTTGAACTTGAAGAAAAGCCATTGCAGATAGAAGACAGATGATCAAAGCCCTTACCTGAAGATCATGAAGATGGAGATTGATGCTTGTTGAAGCCTGTAGCTGAGTGGAGATTACTTGAAGCCAGATGTTGATGCAGAGCTGCTGATGCTGTTTGTTTATTGTTGTATTTCATTTCTTGATGTATTGATTGGTTTTCTGGACTGTATTGTTTGCTGTTTACCCTGTTGGGTTGAAAGTGAAGTCTGTTCACTTTTGCCTATTGTTTTCTAGGTTCGAGGTTGAGTGGGACTCCCTTGCCTCGCTTGTACTGTTGCATCCATGCATTTTACTGCTTTACTGTATATATCTGTTATTGTTTCTGTTTCCGTTTATCCCTTAGGATCTCTGTTTCTCTCTGCGCAAGAGAGGAGCATGATAGACACTAGGTCTTAACCCATGCATGATAACATTAGGTTAGTTTGTTTCCCTTCGCAACCATAGGTTAGAGTTCTGTCTCTTTCTTTCTCAAAACAAACAGAAAAACACAATAAGATTTCAAACACAATAAAAGACACTTCTTTCGTAAAAGAATGTGAACTCATCAAAACGTCACTTTTGTCCGCTTGGACTTTTAATCAGGAAAACCTTTTTCAGAAGGAATAAAATCAATCAGGACAGACTTGTGTCGTACGTGGCCCGAACTACGTTTGCTCTGATCTTTCATGCTGTATGAAAGTACGTAGGCATAAGATGCGATATCCTAGCGAGCAACCTTCCCCTCCTTTCCCGTAGGTAGGCGAACTACGTTGACTCTGATTTCTCGTTCCAGACGGGAATACGTAGGCATAAAGTGCGATACTTTGCCGAGTCATTTTTATTTTCATTCTCTTTTCTTTTTAACCCCTGACCTTTAGTTTAGATAGAATAACAATCCATACCCGAAAACAAGCGTGGATCCCGTCGAGTACGACGGACGTGAGGGGTGCTAATACCTTCCCCTTGCGTAACCGACTCCCGAATCCAGGTTTTGGTTGCGACGACCATACCTTTCCCGTGTTGTGCGAGGTTTACTCTGAGCGTTTCCTTTCCCTCCCGTGGGATAAATAACGCACGGTGGCGACTCTTCTGTTCAGCCGGCGCCGATTTTCGCAGTAGCGACAGCTGGCGACTCTGCTGGGGATCCAACGTCCCCTGGCTGCTAAGGACTGCGATAGTTCTTATGCATTTGGGATCAAACGTCCCTTAAGAGAGTCAATCCTAGCGCTTGTTTTCCCGTCGAGGATTTTGTATGGAGTTATTGTATATTTCTGACCTTTTATTTTCAGCATTATATATTGATTATTATTGCTGTATCTTGGGGTGTGACGGGTGTTCTGATATTGAGAGATAAGTCAGACCTGGGCTTGAGTGCACCTAGAATTAGCGTAGAAAGTAGTGGGCGCGTGCCGGCTTTGCTTGCATTAGTGTCTCATGAAATCTACACTCGGACGAGGTTCTTCTGGTTGGCTTCTTTTTCTACCCTTTGGGTCGAAGGGGTTGTTGGTCAGCTGAATTGTCGACTCCGGGAACCGATCATTTGGAAGTTGGCTGAGTGAGGCCTCTTTAGGAATTGATGATGCCACTCCTTCTGGGAATCGTATCATCAACCCTGAAAGTCTGTGACGCCGACGACCGCATAGGATGCCATACCATTGCCAGTTATAGGGCCACCCACCTGTGAGAGGGGATTTGGGGGTTATGCAGGTAACTAGACCTTCAGACTACCGGTTATTTCTTGATCAGAGATCCTGGGTATTTATGGAGAGTTATGAGGTCTGTCAGAGACCATTTGGAGATGTGTTCTGAGGTCTGTCAGAGACCAATTGGAGATATGATTTGAGGTCTACCAGAGACCAGTTGGAGTTATGGTTTGAGGTCTGTCAGAGACCAGTAATGGAGCTTTGTTTTAGGTCTATCTGAGACCAGGGCTTGATGACTTCTGGATGGTCTATCTGAGACCTTTCTTGATTGGGTTCAGGCTATTCAGCTACATCTTTGGTCCCTGTTGCATGTTACTTGCATTGCATTTCCTGCATATCCATTACCATTTGCATTTCACTAACGTGTGTCTGTGCTGCAGGTGCATTTGCATTTCCCTAGTTCTAGTGCTCGGACTTCTGAGTATTGATTATGGCTAGTTTGAGGAAGACAGTTGCGTATAAGCTGCCTTCACCTGATATTACTTCTTTGCTTGGTCTGATATCTCTTGCCGATGAGGAGGTTAGGAGAAGCTTCAGAATGAGCCATGGGAGATTACTGAGATTAGTCTGCAAGCCCACTGCTGATGAGATGAACGGGCTATACACCTTGATGCAGTTCTATGACCCCGCATTGAGATGCTTTACTTTTGCTGACTTCATTCTAGGACCTACCATTGAGGAGTATGTGGAGTTTACCGAGCTTCCCGTGCAGAACAAGGTTCCCTTCATTCACTCTGCTGCTGAGCCCAAGTTGGAGGACTTAGCCAAAGCCTTGCATATGAATGCTGCAGAACTGTTATTGACTTCTTGGCTTGGGGTTTCAGGTTTCTCTCTTGATTTCTTAGTTGTCAAAGCTCGAGAGTACGCCAAGAGCGGTTGTTGGGTGGTTTTCAATGCTATTCTGGCTATATGCATTTATGGAATCGTGCTGTTTCCTAACTTGCCCAACTTTGTGGATTTGGATGCTTTCTATCTGTTTGCTGCAGGCAACCCAGTGCCAACGTTGATCGGAGACTTCTACCACTCATTGCACTATAAGAATGAGAACCGAAGAGGAAAGGCTGTGTACTGCTGTGCTCCTCTGTTGAATATGTGGTTCAAAAGTCATCTCCCCATGAAGGGACCCTTTGCAGACAGTGTAACCTCAGCCAGTTGGTCAGAGCGCCTGATGAGGCTATCGTCGGAAGATATGGAGTGGTTTGATCGAGACCTGTTGGGATCTGAGCTCATCTTCAGTTGTTCTGGGTACCCTAATGTGCCGCTGATAGGAAGAAAAGGGTGTATCAATTACAACCCTTCTCTATTCATTCGTCAGTTCGGATATGCGCTGAAGAATCCACCTCAGGAGGAAGAAGTACAGGAATCTCTGTACTTCACCGGAGACGTGAAGGGGGAGTTACTAGCCAAGCTGCAACATGCCTGGACGCGTATTAACCGCAGAGGGAAGCCTTTGTTAGGAAAGAATGACTGTCAGGCCTATGAACCTTACAAGGTTTGGATCCAGGAACGAGCAAGTCAGTTATTAATGCCATTTCCAGCTGCACCCGTCATTGTTCCCGTCCCGGCAGAAGAGCCAACTACTGTTTCTAGGGAAGTCTATGAGCAAATTGTGAGAGAAAAAGAAGCCTTGATGAAGATCAACGAAGGGTTAGAGCAAGAGCTAGCTCAAGTACGCAGTGAGAAAAACAAGGCCGTATATGCTTTCCAACAACAGATCGAGCTGTTAAACATGTTAGGGGCTGAGTTGACTGAGGAAAAGAAAAAGCGTGAACGCCTGGGGCAGGAGTTCAGAAGCTCCCATGACATGCTTGAATCCAAGAAGAAGGCGCTTGACATCGCTCACCGAGAAATCTCCTCTTGCAATAAGACTTGGAACGCTACACTCACCAACAATAAGAAGAGGGAAGATAAGGTAAAGCAGCAAATTTCCGACCTCGAAGAGAAGTTGAAGTCTAGCATCAAGAAGTGTGAGGAGGAGGTGATGACCCGGTATAGTGTCCAGCATGCACTGAACAAGGCAATCAAATCCAGAGATGAAGCAGTGTCTCAGAAGCGAAAGTTAGAAGATTGCTTCGGGGAAGCAACATGGGAAGAAACTGCTGAAGACGTACGCCGTGTCCTTAAGAGGAGAAACCAGCTTGTTGAAGGGCTGCTTGATCGACCAAGCCATCCGGAGACCAAGAAGTTGATAGAGGAGTACCAGACTTTTGGGAGGATCTGATCATTTCATATAGTAACTTGTACGCTTTATTTGCATAGTGCTGACCATCACCAGGATTGTTGGTTGAGGTCATGCCTTCTTTGTATTCTCAGTGATATTGTACCCTGGGCTTATTGATTCTCCCTGCAATATATGAGGCTTTCTATGATTCAGCTCCGATATTCCTATTGTCAGCACTGTCACTGCACCGACACTTTCGCACTAGAACTGGGGGAATGAACTTCCCTAATGCACAGACACATTGCATTGCATTCATATTCATGTTGCATTACAGGTAATCTTTGGATGGTGTCTTATTTCCTGCTCTGTATCAGGTACTTGACAGGATTGCAGATCAACATCCGCACCGCTATTCTACACGCTCCAATTGTCGAAAAATCATGGACCAAATGCAGAACGAGATGCAAGATGTGCGCGAGAAGCTCGCCCTCTTCATGCAGACCATGGAAGCTATAGCAAAAGGGCAGGAGAATTTGCAGGCCATGGTCCAGCCTCTGTTGGCCCGAAGCGCTGGTCATGGTAATGAAGATCATCAGTCTGTCCGGGTCGATACTGCTCAGGGAGACGGTACTCCCACGCCAGTGGCTCCGCCTGTAATCAATACACCTGCTGCTAATGTCAACAACGCTACCGCTGCTGTGAATGGTAACGTCGGAGTTGGGAATGAGACTGCTGTCCTTAATGTGGGGCTGGGTGATGTCAATTTGGGAGATAATCTAGGAGGCAATGGCTTTGCTAATACTGGACTCGGATTCAACGATCAGGGATTCGATAACACTGGGAAGTATGGCTTTAATGCTCAAGGCTTTGGGCAAGATGGTTATGGTATGGTCAATCAGGGTTACGGAGGCTTTGGAAACGGGAACGGTACTGGATTTATGGCTTTTGGTCCTGCTGGAGGTGTTCAAGGGTACGGCAACAGAGGCCGAGGTCCGGGGATGAATCAGATCAGAGCTGGACGTAATAATGGATATGATGGGTACGGAGCTGGAAACGGTATGTGGCAAGAGGATCAGCAGGAGGATGCCTTCTCCGGAGGAGTTTTTGAAGGACCGATGGATGATTCCCAAAAGATTAGAATGCTGGAAGAGCAGATGAAGGGAGTCTTAAACCAAAGTGCTGTGGGCTTGGACATGGCAACAATGGGCTTGGTACCTGGCTTGAGGGTGCCAATTAAATTCAAAGCTCCTGCGTTCGATAAGTATAAAGGAGACACATGTCCGAAAGTGCATGTACGAGCTTATTACAGAAAGATGTCCGCATACTCCACTGATGAAAGAATGCTAATGCATTTCTTTCAGGATAGTCTATCGGGCCCTTCCCTAGAGTGGTACATGGGGTTGGAGCCAACTGATATCAAGACATGGAAGCAATTGGCGGAGGCGTTCGTAGCCCATTACAAGTATAACAGCGACCTGGCACCCAATCGGGTCCAGTTGGCCGGGCATTCGCAGAAGAAGGGGGAGAGCTTTAAAGAGTACGCGCAAAGGTGGCGCGATATGGCTGCCAGGGTCCGTCCTCCTGTAGAAGATAAGGAAATGAATGATATGTTTGTCGGCACATTCACAGGGTTGTTTCATGATATGCTGTTTCATACGTCTCTGGCCAGTTTTTCAGACCTGATTCTGATGGGGGAAAAGATTGAACGTAATATTAAGCAAGGAAAGTTCCAAGTCGAGGAATCAACCGCATCTGGCAGTAATAGGAAAGCTTATGGTGGACGCCGTCAGGGCAAAGCCAGCGCAGTATTTGGAGGCCGAGGCAGGGGACGAGGTCAATATCGTCAGCCGCAGCAGGTGGCGAGTGTTACTATCCCATATCAACAACAACCACTCCAGCAACAACAACCGGTTCAGCAACAGCCAATGCCACAGCAGCAGCAGCCTCAGCAGGGGGCACAGCAGGCTCAACGAAGATTCCAGGGCAGTAAACCGAGAAGAGTGTTTGAAAAGCCTCCCTCAACCTATGCCGATTTATTGCAGACATTGTTGGGATTAAACCTGGTAGAGAAAAGAACTCTGGCACCGATAACGGGAGCTCCCCCGTTTGGTTATGATGCAAGCCGGCACTGCGAGTTTCATTCTGGGGCTCCGGGCCACGATATAGAAGGTTGCCACGCTTTTAAGCACGTTGTGCAGGATCTTTTGGACAACAAGACTATCAATTTCGGAACGGCAGGTCCGAATATAGTCCAGAAACCCATGCCTAATCATGGGGCCAACGCCGTTCTGACTGAGGAAGGTCTGAATCTGATTATGAATGTGGAAGATTTGAAGACGCCGCTGAGCGAGATAAAGAGCCGACTGTTACAAGGAGGTGTTTACCCAGGATGTAACGAGTATTGCTTAGATTGTTGGACCCTAGCTGGGGGGTGTGAGGATTTGAAGAAAGGCATCCAGGCTTTAATTGATGAGGGCATATTGCAGTTTGATCGAGCGGCAACTGAAGAGCCTGCAGGGGCAGTAGTGGATAATCAGAGTGATGTGGCCACTGTGACAATTCCTCGGAAGACGATCACTATTGCAGCACCAGCTCAGCGACCCCCGATCACCATAACTAAGGCCGGGCCAATCCCGTACGAGAACACGAAAGCAGTCCCATGGTCATATGGGTTAGAGGTGTATTGTGACGGGATAAGAGTTGATGTTAACAAGCAGCCAGTGGAGATTGTGGATAATGTTGTTGGTTCAGGAGGCATGACGAGGAGTGGCAGGATCTTTATATCTCCTGAAGTGGAGGCTGAAAGACTAGCGAAAGGGAAAGGGAAAGTGGTTGAAAATGTCCCGGTACAAGCAAGTGAAAAAGAAGCGGCATCGAAAGATGTAGAAGAGTTCATGCGCTTAATTCGAAAAAGTGATTATAAGATTGTGGAGCATTTGCAGCAGACACCGTCCAAAATATCTATCCTATCATTGCTGTTGTGTTCGGAAGCTCACAGAAATGCTTTGCTGAAAGTCCTGGACACTTCTTTTGTACCCCAAGACGTCTCTGTAAATCAGCTAGAAGGAGTGCTGGCACATGTGAATGCAGGCCACAGTCTGGGTTTTACCGATTTTGACTTGACACCGAAAGGGCGAGATCATAATATGGCATTACACGTATCTGTTGAATGTAGAGGATCAGTAATGTCGCACGTATTGGTCGACACCGGGTCATCTTTGAATGTGTTACCCAAGAAGGCGATGATGAAGCTGGATGTTCGAGGGATTTTGTGTACACCCAGTGATTTGGTAGTCAGAGCGTTTGACGGCACGCGGAGAACAGTCTTCGGATCGATTACCTTGCCTCTGCAAGTGGGGCCGGAAGTGTTTGCAACGGAGTTTTATATCATGGATATACAGCCTGCGTACAACTGCTTGCTTGGAAGACCCTGGATTCATGGGGCAGGGGCAGTCACGTCTACCCTGCATCAGAAGTTAAAATATATGGTCGGAGACAGTGTAGTCACCGTGTGCGGAGAAGAGGACATCCTGGTCAGCCATTTATCGTCGTTTAAATATGTGGAAGTCGACGGGGAGATCCACGAGACACCATGCCAGGCATTCGAAGGTTTGCGCATCAAGGACAAAGGTCCCGGGCCGAGCAAAGTGCCAGAGATAGCTGTCTCATCGTATAAGGAAGCTCAAGCTCTAGTGGAAGCAGGGGAAGCCAAGGGCTGGGGCAAAGTGCTGGACATTCCTGTGAAGATGGACCGGTTCGGACTGGGGTACCAACCGTCGTCATCAACTCCTTCCGTGGGGGCCCCCCGTTTCAGAAAGTCAATTACCATCTCTGCCAGTGGAGTATGTCATGAAACTGTCAATGCTGCTTCGGAGTCTGATGAAGGAGACAGTGACTGTGATATGGATGCCTGGATTCAGCCAAGCACGCCAGGACAAGGACTGTGCAACTGGTCTATTCAGGAGCTTGTTCCTGTGACTTTTAAACAGTAATGCTTTGCTTTATTAATTGTTGAATAATCTGATGTCTTGCCCGGGGCATCAGGATTTGCTTAGGGCTGTGTTGTTATAAACATTGCGTGTTAATCATTAAATGAATGGCGTTTTTTCATGTGCAAATACCGTAATCCCTGTCTTTCTTGTTTTATATTTTTCAATAAAATGGCAACGGGGTTATTCGCTTTATACGCATTTTGAAGCACTTAACCATTCCTTTTGCAGGATAACATTTTCAGATGACATCCTTGAACCACCTATGACTCGTCCCGACTTTGAGCACCCGGTGTTTCAGGCTGAAGAAGAGGTTGTCGAAGATAGCGACGTTCCTGAAGAACTGTCTTGGTTAGTAAAGCAAGAGGAAAGAGCCATTCTGCCTCACGACGAGGTCATCGAAATTATCAACTTGGGGTCGGAAGGGGTTGAGAAAAACATTCGTATCGGAGCCGCACTGCAGAGCGATATCAAGCGAAGACTGGTTGAAATGCTTCGAGAGTATAATGATGTATTCGCTTGGTCGTACGAGGATATGCCAGGGCTCGATACAGACATGGTTGTGCATCGCCTGCCACTGAAAGAAGATTGCCCGCCAGTCAAGCAAAAGCTTCGCAGAACTCGACCAGATATGACAATGAAGATCAAAGAGGAGGTTCAGAAACAGTGGGACGCTGGTTTCCTGGCTGTGACGAAGTATCCTTCATGGGTTGCCAACATCGTACCAGTGCCAAAGAAAGATGGCAAGGTTCGGATGTGCGTGGATTATCGAGATTTGAATAAAGCAAGCCCAAAAGACGATTTTCCACTTCCTCACATTGACGTGTTAGTTGATAATACTGCTCAATACTCCGTATTCTCCTTCATGGATGGCTTTTCGGGATATAATCAGATTAAAATGGCGCCAGAGGATATGGAGAAGACTACTTTCATAACGCCCTGGGGAACATTTTGTTACAAAGTGATGCCCTTTGGTTTGAAAAATGCTGGGGCAACATATCAGCGTGCGATGACGACTCTTTTCCATGACATGATGCATAAAGAGATCGAAGTCTATGTTGACGATATGATTGCCAAATCCCAGACAGAGGAAGAGCATCTGGTGAATCTGCTGAAGTTGTTTAAAAGACTTAGGAAGTTCAGGCTGAGGCTGAACCCTAATAAATGCACCTTCGGGGTGAGATCGGGTAAACTGCTGGGGTTTATCGTAAGCGAAAGAGGAATAGAGGTCGATCCTGCTAAAATAAAAGCGATTCAAGAAATGCCGACGCCTAAAACACAGAAAAAGGTGCGCGGGTTTTTAGGGAGGTTGAACTACATCGCTCGGTTCATATCTCACCTAACTGCTACGTGTGAACCATTATTCAAGCTCTTGAAGAAAGATCAAGCTGTGACATGGAACAAAAATTGTCAAAAGGCGTTCGATAAAATAAAGAAGTATCTGCAGGAACCTCCTATTTTGATACCCCCAGTGGCAGGTAGACCCTTGATAATGTATTTGACGGTTCTTGAGGGAAGCATGGGTTGTGTTCTCGGTCAACACGACGAGACAGGAAGAAAAGAGCATGCGATCTATTACCTGAGTAAGAAATTTACAGACTGTGAATCTCGATACTCAATGCTGGAGAAAACTTGTTGCGCGCTAGCATGGGCCGCCAAGCGTTTGAGACAGTACATGCTGAATCATACAACCATGCTCATCTCGAAGATGGATCCTATCAAATATGTATTCGAAAAGCAGGCGTTGTCAGGTAGAATTGCCCGTTGGCAGATGGTCTTGACTGAATATGACATTCAATACGTCTCGCAAAAGGCTATAAAGGGGAGTGTGCTGTCTGAGTATCTGGCGGAGCAGCCTATTGAAGAATACCAATCGATGAGGTTTGATTTTCCTGACGAGGATATCATGTACCTAAATATGAAGGATTGTGAAGAACCGTTGCCAGACGAAGGACCAGAGTTGGGGTCCAAATGGAAGATGATATTTGACGGAGCCGTGAATGCTTACGGTAGCGGAATAGGGGCAATTATCACCACGCCACACGGGTCGCACATCCCGTTTACTGCCCGATTGACCTTTGCCGTTACCAACAATGAGGCCGAATACGAAGCTTGTATAATGGGGCTTGAAGAAGCCATTGATTTGCGAATCAAACATCTAGATGTATACGGAGACTCAGCTCTGGTAGTGAATCAGATAAAAGGGGAATGGGAGACACGGCAGCCTAATTTGATACATTACATGAATTATGCAAGGAGATTGTTGCCTTTCTTCGACAAGGTTGAATTGCATCACGTACCGCGGGCAGAAAATCAAATGGCTGACGCCCTGGCCACTTTGTCTTCCATGTACAAGGTCAACTTCTGGAACGAAGCTCCCCAAATCACTATCTCTCGGTTGGACAGGCCAGCTTATGTATTTGCTATTGATGAAGCATCTGATGACAAACCGTGGTATTTCGATATCCTTAATTTCCTGAAGAATAAAGAGTATCCGGCTGGGGCATCCAGTCAAGATCAGAAGACTCTCAGGAGATTAGCGGGCAATTTCTACTTGAATCCGGATGGCGTCCTGTACAGAAGAAACCACGATTTGGTGTTGTTGCGTTGTGTAGACGAGAAAGAGGCAAAGCTTCTCATGGAGGAAATTCACGAAGGTACCTTTGGTACGCATGCTGGTGGGCATGCTATGACGAGAAAACTGCTGAGGGCAGGTTACTTTTGGCTGACGATGGAAACTGATTGTTTCAAGTTCGCGAGGAAGTGCCACAAGTGCCAAATCTATGCTGACAAGATACACGTGCCTCCGAGTCCTCTAAATGTGATGTCATCTCCATGGCCATTCTCGATGTGGGGAATCGATATGATAGGAAAGATCGAGCCGACGGCTTCTAACGGGCATCGGTTCATCCTAGTAGCAATCGATTATTTCACCAAGTGGGTGGAAGCGGCGTCTTACGCGAATGTAACGAAGCAAGTGGTGGCTAGATTCATCAAAAGAGATATCATCTGTCGATATGGGATCCCCGAGCGGATAATCACGGATAATGGTTCAAATCTGAACAACAAAATGATGAAGGAGCTCTGTCAGAATTTCAAGATCGAACATCACAACTCCTCTCCTTACCGACCCAAGATGAATGGCGCTGTTGAGGCGGCCAATAAGAATATCAAGAAAATTGTGCAGAAAATGGTGGTGACCTATAAGGATTGGCATGAAATGCTACCTTTTGCTTTGCACGGTTATCGTACGACGGTACGCACATCAACCGGGGCAACTCCGTTCTCGTTGGTATACGGAATGGAAGCGGTATTACCATTGGAAGTTGAGATCCCTTCTCTGAGGGTATTGCGAGACGTTCAGCTGGACGAGGCAGAATGGGTAACGAATAGATTGAACCAACTGAGCTTAATGGACGAGAAGAGGCTAGCTTCTCTAGCATACGGTCGTTTGTACCAGAGCCGAATGAAGAAAGCGTACGACAAGAAGATACTTCCGCGAAGCTTTCAGACGGGCGACCTTGTGCTGAAGAGGATTCTCCCGCCGCAGGCAAATCACAGGGGCAAGTGGAGCCCCAACTACGAAGGGCCATACGTTGTCAGAAAAGTCTTTTCAGGAGGAGCTTTATTGTTGTCCACCATGGACGGAGAAGACTTTGCGTCACCTGTGAATTCGGACGCAGTTAAAAAATACTTTGCTTAAAATAGACCCGCTGGACAGAAAAAGAGAGTCCAGGCAAAAATGGGGCATCCTGGCGAACCAAAAACAGAATGAAAGGTTCGGGCAAAAGTTAGGGATAAAAATTGAGAAGAATGTACACCCGTGAAGTTGAAAACCTACACTGGGCGGCTTCGGCAAAAAAGGGTATCCCGGTGAACTGAAAACCCGCAAAGGGCGGTTCACGCAAAAGTTAGGGATTTGAAAAGCAAATGACTGCGGTCCGAATTCAATGAGCATCAATGCGGGAGAATATATTTGAGGAGCCAGTTATCGGATACAATCTCTTCAGAAGTGGGGATACCAGGAAAGCATTAGAGTCGGATGAGTCATAGGAGGATCAGCTCGTGGTGTTCATCTGCATCCCGTTGCCGACATGTGTACAAAATTTAATTTGTCAAAATATTCATGCTTCTTGTGCATACTTATGTATTTGCTTTGTGTAGCTTCCTCATTTCAGGAGTTACATCCCGTGTACAAAAACTCCGCCCATTCAGGGGCCCAATCAATGAAAATACGTTATTCAGTATTTGACACTGTTCTTTACTGTTTTGTGCATAATAAAACGCCTAAGTTTAGTGAAGCTAGCATGAGTATAACATCACTGGCCCTTGCCAACGATTGTTAAAGCTTTGAATTAACTGAAAATAACGTCACTAACCTGAATCGATTTGGTTGCATAGGCTTGTCTTGTCTTGTTTGTGCTGTTGCAGGTTTCATAGCCGTACGAGGAAGATGATCGAAAGATTGCAGTAACGAAAGACTTGATCCCCACGCAGGTCATGCATGCTCTTCCTGAAGAAGGATAGAATTCCCCAGCTAGCCGTAGCTTATCCAAAGGACGTGCTCCAGAAAAGTTATTCGTCCTCCATAGAGTTTGGCGATTCCAAGATCGCGAGGCTGTATTCAGACAGGTTCATCTTTCCCCGCACGGTCATGCACTCTCCCCCAGTGGAGTCAGTTAATTTTCCCCAAGAGAATCATCCCATCCCCAGCGGAATTCTCTTTGCAAGTGTTTTCATTCCTTCCAGTGGAACTCGAAGATTAAGACTCTCCCAAGCAGAGTTGATGGTGGGTCCTGTCATTTATTTTGTCAGGGATACTGTGTAATATCAGTTCACTCTCCAGCAGAAAGTCCGATCGTACTATGCACATCTGATATTCCCCAGTAGAGTTATATTCCCCAGCAGGATGTTACCTCAACAGGGTGCTCGGTTTAAGTTCCCAATTTCCCAGTATGGTTGACTTCACCCTTCCAGCATTTATTTTGCTGGAATAATTCTGTAGCATCTGGATATCCCCGGCGGAGTCGGCATTATCTTCAGCATGTATCTAGCAGTTCAGGTGGAGAGAACTCTTGCTTAAATGAACAACCAAATGTTCAAGATCTCGGCATGAGACATCCAATGTCAGTTTCGGCTGTATTCCCCACAGAGTTATCAGGGTAAGTGTCTCTTTATTCCCAAGCAGAATTAGTTGTCATCAGGGGTTCCATGAGTCAGAATTTCAGAGGCCACCGCCGGTTATCAGAGCAGGCGTCCGATAGTTTGGTCTCCAGACATTCCCAGTAGAGTCCGTCTCAAAGTCGCTGTCACGTCAGTGCTAAGGAGTTTGTGGGGAAGGATCATTGGAGAACTAAGTCCTGACGCGGACAATTTACTCCTAGATTGACGGGATTTCTTCAGAAGTGGGCGTCCTAACGTGGACAGGTTTATTTCCCCGGACTGGTGAGGTGTGTTAGTCCCAACGTGGGCAGATTCGGGTTCTCGAAATTAGTGGAATGGGAAGTCATGACGTTGACAAAAGTGATTAATCTTTGTGTTGGTGCCCTGACGTGGACAGATCAGACAAGGGTGTGAGTCCTTACGTGGACAAGTCTTATTTCCTCAGCAGGTCGAAGACGCCTGAGTCCTAACATGGACAAATCAAGACTAGATCAGTGTCCTGACGTGGACAAATCAAAGAAATTATTATTCCTAACGTGGAGAAGTGGGTCCTAACGTGGACGATGTAGTCCTTACGCGGACATATCAAGTTGGATTCCGTACGTGGAAAGAGATGATTCCTTACGTGGAAAAAGATAGTTTCCTTGCGTGGAAATGGCAGCATTCCTTACGTGGAAAGAGGCTTGTATTCCTGACGTGGAAAGAAAAGTTGATTCCTGACGTGGAAGAATGATGTACTCCTTATGTGGAAAGTTGAGTCCAGACGTGGACAGGTGCAGAACCAAAGTTGAATTCCTTACGTGGAAAGATTGGAGTCCTGACGCGGACATGTCAAGTGGTATTGGAGTCCTTACGTGGACAGATTGGTATAGTTCTCCTTATGTGGAAAGAAGATTGCTTCCTGACGTGGAAAGATGAAAGGGTTAGTCCTGACGTGGACAGGTACAGAAGAAATGATTCCTAACGTGGACGATGTTATTCCTAACGTGGACAGGTGTTACTCCTAACGTGGAAGAGTTTTATTCCTAACGTGGACGATTCAGTTTATGGAAATGCAGACGAATTATCCCCAGCGGAGTTGCCGAGATTTTTCTGGGTTAATAGCAAGTGGAGTCCTAACGTGGACAAGTTCTAATTGAGATTTCTTCGTAGTGATGACAGAATCCTCTTCAGAACGATGAAGACAATCCCCAGCACGGTCGCACGAGATCAGTGGGTTGCCGTAACAGTTAAATTCAGCTGATGAATGTTGTTCCCCAAGCGTGGCGCAATTTAGTTTTGCGGTTGGCAAATTTCTGGTTTCACTAGTATTCAACCGTCTCGTACCGCGAATGTCTGAAGGCTCCGGGCTCTTCACCCAATCGGGTCCAAGCCGCTTGAATAGGGGCAGCTGTTGCACCCTAAAATTTGCTCAACCTTATTCCTTGGGTTTATGTTTCAATGTCATTAGCATTTGCATATAGAGTCATGTGCATAGACTAACCATCTGCATAGCATAAGCATATCAAGTCATACAACAGGGGGACCAATCATTATTCTCATCTCTAGAAGCCTATCAAGAGGTTATTATCCCAATTCAATCTCATTCAAGTCATCAGGAAAGAATTTGAAAGCAAAGAGTTCAGCAGATCAAGCCTTGAGTCCATCTCCTAGCTGAGGGTATCTGAGGGTCAACAAGAGGGTTGTGAGCTGTGAGTTGAAGGCATGGAGAGTATCTAGACCTTATGATAGACTTAGAAAGTCATTTGGAGAAGGAGACAAGTCATTGGTGTGAGCACAAGAGCTATAGCTGAAGGCAGTCAACTAGGGTTTCATCTGGGTCAACCCTAGGTCAACCCTAGGTCAATTGACTGATTCAAGGGGCATTCAAGTCTATTGGAGAGATGTGGGGATCATCATTGGACATATAAAGAAGGATATGGAGATATGCCAAGAAGAATTCAAGAGAAATCAAGGAGAAGAGGAGCTTCTAAATTAGGGTTTCTGTGTAAAATCCCCTAGTTTAGGTCAAATTTCCAAGCAAGATAAGTCAAAATGCAAGCTTCAAATGGATCCTTGGCCAACATGAAACTTGTAGAGGATCTCAAGACCTTTAATTTGAGTGGTGGAAGACATCAAGTAGATTTATAGAACTCAAGTTATGGTCCTTGCAAGTTACAGGTCATCTGAGGTATCTGAAATTTTGTCTGTGAAAGTGACTTGACTTCCAAGCAATTTTCACCCCTCAAGGAGATTTCAAATGAATTTTTGGTCAACATAAGAATTATTCCTCATTGTCTTAGCTTTCTAGAATGGTATAGTATGCCTTCATATGAGGTGTGGAACTCAACTTATGGTCTTGGCAAGCAAAGGGTATTTTTGTCATTTGTGAATTACAGGTCATTTTAACCTATGTCCAAAACTCATACAAGGAGGCCTCAAATGGAAAAACTTACAACATCAAACTTGCTCCAAATGACATTTTGAGTCTAGAAAGAAGGTCACAAATTGTTGGAAAAGCTCATAACATGAAGTTGCATGATTGGTCAAAATTTGAACTAAAATGGCTTATAACTTGAATAAAGTCAAAGTGAAAAATGGTTTGGGAGATTTATAAGTCCAAATGGGGACTTCCAATATATGATTTTGAATGGAAAAGACATTTCAAAGACAATGGTTCAAGTACTTTTTTGAGTTTAGAAGGAAAAAGAAAAGTTATTCATGGTTACTTGTATTTGAAGAAACATAACCAAGATCAACCAATTTGGAATGCAAGGGAATGTGGCAAGATGGTTCTAGAAAGTTCATGTGAGCCCTATATATTCATGAAATCAGAAGTGAGCAAGGGTTGGATTCATTTTTCACCAAAATCTCACAAATTCTCCCCATTCTTTCTCATTGCATTTTCACTCCAATTTCTCAAATTCTTCACCAATCACCATCAAAATCAATTTCATCATACTGATTCATCATCATGGCATAGAATTCAATCAAGATCCTAGTGGTTAGAGCTCAATTTCGTGCACTTTCATCAAGAACACACAAGCTGCAAATTCAGTTGGAACTCAAGATCCAGTGCAAGACTCCTCAAAGTGTTGCATACAGAATCAAGTAGTGCAATTGTAGATCAAGATCCAAGCCTCAAAAGCCTCAGATCCACGAGTTCCATCAGCATCTCCAAGCTTTTACATCAGGTGCAATTTCTCTGCCACAGCTTGATATAGTTAGTTTAGCATAGTTTTATTAGTTTAGATGTGATCTAGGTTGTTAGTAGAACGATTAGGATGAGTTTGGTGATGTTTAGTGATAGTTTGTGACAGGTTGTTAGAACTGTTAGGATGTAGAACTCATAGCATAGTGCATTATAATCTTAGGTTGTTAGCACAGAATGATCTGTGTGAAGCATAGAAGAGATTAGTATAGGTTTGGTTGAGGTTCTTGCTGATGAGTTGCAGAGCATTTTCATGGTGGCCAGAGATTGTTGCGCTCGGGTTGAGAGTTAGGTTGAATTTCAGAATAATCTACCACCATAGGCTTGTAGAGGGAGAAATTCTGAGTGTTTTTCATGTTTGGATCGCGGTGTTTCATGGATTGTGGAAGGAGAACAGATTGAGGGAAGTGATTCATGCATGGGGTTTTCATGGAAGCTGAAACCCTAGCTTCATGGCGCAAGGAAGAAGAAGTAATCCTGGCCGTCCCTTGCTTGCAAGACCTTTGACCTCAGAGCCCATCGTGTGGCTCTCATTCAATTCAGATTTGGAGGGAGAGCTAGGTGCCCTAAACGCACCGTTTCATTTAATGAAACGGGCGGGCCTGAGTGTTGAGTGATATCCCCACCCCCCATTAGTGAGCCCAATTCCATTTGAACGTGATAACCTATGCTGAATGCACCCCCTGCGTGTTTTTTTTATTTTCATTAATTCTGAATGGTTCTGGGCCTAATTCAAGCTTTCTATTCGCACCCCCGTCTGCCTGGCCCATCCAAATATGAACTGAGCGTGTTTGCTGAATAAACCCCCCCTCCACTTTATTTCATTATATTCTTTTATTTTCTTTATTTTTTTTATGCATTTTCTAAAATTCATAATAAATAGATAAAAAATCATTTTTAATCCATTCTTTTTACATCATTTTCATTAGAATGTGTAGAAAATTGTCATTAAATAAAATTGCATTTTTATTTTTATTTGATATTTTTCCCATATTTTCCAAATAAATGACATTTTAAATAGTTTCATTTCATGCATGATTTTATTAATTTTTGTTCTATTAGATGCTTTCATATTTTTTGTTCATTCTTTTTAGGTTGTTTAGATTAGACATTGAACTTGTAGAGACAATTTAATTCCCATTTTTAGAGATTAATTTTAGGTGCTTAATGTAGGCTTGAACAATGTGAACAAATTAGGGTTTTTTTAGGTGATGACTTAGGAAGTTTGATTCTTTCCCTTAGGACTTAGGGTTTGAATAGTTTAGTTATGGGACTATAGGGGCTATGGGTAATTACTAGATCCCTTAGAGAAAAGTCAGGATTCCCCTACTGCTATTAATACTCTCTGTATGTCTGATTGACTGGTGTGGTGTGCCCTCTGGGGATTATTGCTTGCTTGCTTGGGTATTGGGATTGTCTGGGGATTTGGGAGAGCTGAGGACTTGAGGAGATGAGACCATTGGAGATCCAGAGATTGAAGATCAACTGCCAGAGTTGGAGAGGAGGTTCTTGCTAGCAGCTGCTGAGGAGACTAGGGTTTAGGAGCTAGGCAGAGCTCTAGATTAGAAAGCTTGTTTCTCAAACATGGAATGCCTTGTCTGCATCCATCCTTTCTCTATGATTCAAAGTCTCTTTCAAATATCCACCTCCTTCCTTTGGAAGGATCAGTGAATATATTTGAAAGATAGAACTTTTGAGAGAAAACTTTCTGTTTAATGTTAACAGTTGATGAACCACCCTTGGTAGGTAATTAACTGTCTAACATTTATTCACTTCACTCTTGTGACTAATTCCTCATCCTGGAGGTTTGAACTTGAAGAAAAGCCATTGCAGATAGAAGACAGATGATCAAAGCCCTTACCTGAAGATCATGAAGATGGAGATTGATGCTTGTTGAAGCCTGTAGCTGAGTGGAGATTACTTGAAGCCAGATGTTGATGCAGAGCTGCTGATGCTGTTTGTTTATTGTTGTATTTCATTTCTTGATGTATTGATTGGTTTTCTGGACTGTATTGTTTGCTGTTTACCCTGTCGGGTTGAAAGTGAAGTCTGTTCACTTTTGCCTATTGTTTTCTAGGTTCGAGGTTGAGTGGGACTCCCTTGCCTCGCTTGTACTGTTGCATCCATGCATTTTACTGCTTTACTGTATATATCTGTTATTGTTTCTGTTTCCGTTTATCCCTTAGGATCTCTGTTTCTCTCTGCGCAAGAGAGGAGCATGATAGACACTAGGTCTTAACCCATGCATGATAACATTAGGTTAGTTTGTTTCCCTTCGCAACCATAGGTTAGAGTTCTGTCTCTTTCTTTCTCAAAACAAACAGAAAAACACAATAAGATTTCAAACACAATAAAAGACACTTCTTTCGTAAAAGAATGTGAACTCATCAAAACGTCACTTTTGTCCGCTTGGACTTTTAATCAGGAAAACCTTTTTCAGAAGGAATAAAATCAATCAGGACAGACTTGTGTCGTACGTGGCCCGAACTACGTTTGCTCTGATCTTTCATGCTGTATGAAAGTACGTAGGCATAGGATGCGATATCCTAGCGAGCAACCTTCCCCTCCTTTCCCGTAGGTAGGCGAACTACGTTGACTCTGATTTCTCGTTCCAGACGGGAATACGTAGGCATAAAGTGCGATACTTTGCCGAGTCATTTTTATTTTCATTCTCTTTTCTTTTTAACCCCTGACCTTTAGTTTAGATAGAATAACAATCCATACCCGAAAACAAGCGTGGATCCCGTCGAGTACGACGGACGTGAGGGGTGCTAATACCTTCCCCTTGCGTAACCGACTCCCGAATCCAGGTTTTGGTTGCGACGACCATACCTTTCCCGTGTTGTGCGAGGTTTACTCTGAGCGTTTCCTTTCCCTCCCGTGGGATAAATAACGCACGGTGGCGACTCTTCTGTTCAGCCGGCGCCGATTTTCGCAGTAGCGACAAATATGCTTGAGAAAATCAAAAGATTGAATGAACAACAACTCAAGAGCGAGTCTCGAGAGTTGCTCATTCGAATATCCAAGAAATGCTAGATTTCAAGAATCTCCCTCTTTTGGAGTTTTAATCGAGAGAAATATTTTAAAAATGATTTGAAGCGAAATGGGGTATGAAAATAATTTGTGAATGTATGAGAAGTGAGAACGCGAGATTGAATTTGAAAATAATAATTATTTAATAAATGAGACGTCGGCCCCACAACTAAATAATCGGAGTATTACCGAAATGCTAGATTCCAATAACACCATTTTTATTTGAAAAAATATTTGGACGAACAGCGGAAATATCACACAGAATGCTAGATTCCTATGATATTTCTTTGTTCTAAATAGCGTACTAAAATGAAAAGTCGAACGACATATTATTTGAGGTGTACACCTCCATAATGTTCGTCCAAAAATTCAAGAAGTGCTAGACTTCAAGAATTTAATTTCATGACTTGATTGAGAAATAATTTAGTGTTGAAAAATATATATTGAAACAGGATTTAAAGAAAATCAAACACATTTTAGAAATAAGCTGAAAAAAATTAAATAAATAAGTTAAAGTAAATTGATTTAAATTTAGCAAAAAATAAATTAATCAAAATTTAAAAGTAAATTTGAAAAAAATCTAAAGTGTAATTTATTGAATTGTCTAAAACATGCTACTTACTAAAGCATATACAAATACAAAAATTGAATTGCCAAATATATAAAACAAAATGAACAATACATTATTTAAGGTGTACACCTTAATAATGTTCATTCGAAAACTCGAGAAGTGCTAGACTCCAAGAGTTTAATCTTTCGGGACTTGATTGAAAAATAAATTTAGTAATAAAAAAAATAAGTTGAATAAAGATTAGAAAAAATTAATTTTGAAAATAACTTAATTAAGAAAAATAATTTAGAAATTCATGTTAACATAAATTAATCAATTTTAATTTAATGAAATCAATTGCTTAGAAATCAAATAAATCTATCAATTAAGCATGTTAAAATCAAACACTAAGATTATTAAACTAAGTTAAAAAATCCAAATAAAAAAATTGATTAATAACTAACTAAATCTTAAACTGAATTTAATTAATCAAAAACCTTTAAAAAACAAGAGCAGTAACTGTAAATCTCAGCATGCCACCACCACCGTTTGCAGTTCCGATGTTAATTCACTTAACCTGTTTTGTTTTACACAGAATCCACATCACAACTTACATATTATACAATTATTCCTAATAACTAAATCATAGAAAAACCAGGGTCAATATCAGGAAGAAAACAAACTTTATTCATTGATTTAAACATAATCAAAATGGAACCAATGCCTTTGATAACAGACTGCTACTAATTGAATTTTGAAGTCAAAAGAATAACACCAAGCAACAAACCACCATTGTTTTTTTGAATTTAAACCTGAATTAACAATGACTTATCAAAATGATCTTCAGTTCACATAATGCATCTCAGACAAGAAAAGCAGAACGTGATGACTCGGTATACCGTAATTGAAACTACTCGGAGCGAATCAAATCGTATTAATTATCGACCAACATCGACACGCAATCAACTAGAAAGAAAAAGTAGTTGTAGCAACGTTCAAATTGAAATTGAATGCGAACCGATACAAACTAAAACACTAGCATCAACACTGACTAATAATACTCAGAATTCGACATGAATATAAAACTTAAATCACTCACATAATTGAAACCATTTAGGATACAATATATTTTGCATTAATTTAAAAACAATACTAAAACAATAACAGCAGTAGCACATTTTCAACAAACTTCCATGTATATCACATCTAAACTCAGCATATACAGAAAATAGTTGGATTGAGATCGATGCAATCAAAGTAACAATACCAAATGCGGGACTCGAAACCGAACTATAACTAGCTATCTGTTATGCACAGCAGTCAGACCAGTCATATACTAACCAAAAGTGTGAGCAAAGATCACAAAAATGAAGGCTCAGCTGACCATCTGAAATAGCCGATACCGCCGATGACGGAAGCAGGTAGCATGCAAAAGCTGGAAATGTCGCATTGATGTTGGTTTGTGTTGCGAAATTTGCCGCTACTAACTGAGGATGTCGCATCCTAGTTTATCTGGGCCGTAAGCCGTTGTAACTTCCGTTGTTGTCCTCTCGCCATAATCGTGACAATGTTGTTGTTGTTACTGCCGTTCCATATACTTTGGCTTTATACAAAACCGCAGCCTGCACAAAAATCACTAGCCAAAATACAAAACAGAAATAAGCTCAAATGGAATGAAACCACAAAAAATGAATTGATAAAATGATCTCGAACTGCTGCTGAGCTAGGTTCATCGTTGTCGTGGCCACAAAAATCCATATCACGGTTGTAAAGCTCAAAACGCCGGATGCAGCTGTGGATGTGAATCAGTGTCTTCGTCGCTCTTGACATTGTACCAATGTTGGTGTCGCAGCCATCGCTTGTGGTGGGATTCGGTGGCGTCCGGGTGAAAACTAAGGGCTTACAACCTGCATAGGGATCGTTAACAGACCATAGTCCACATGAAATAACAAAACCACTTCGCCGGTTCGAGAGCAATAAACTCAAATTGGGGATGCAGCTTCATTCTTCTCACATATACAAATCATCTGCAAGTGCTACCGGTACAACCTTGTCGCTACTGCGAAAATCGGCGCCGGCTGAACAGAAGAGTCGCCACCGTGCGTTATTTATCCCAAAGGAGGGAAAGGAAACGCTCAGAGTAAACCTACCGCAAAGACGGGAAAAGAATGGTCATCGCAACCAAATCCTGGATTCGGGAGTCGGTTACGCAAGGGGAAGGTATTAGCACCCCTCACGTCCGTCGTACTCGACGGGATCCACGCTTGTTTTCTAGTATGGGTTTGTTATTTCTATCTACACTAAGGGTTAAGGGTTAAAAAGAAAATAAAAGGACTCGGCAAAGTATCGCACTTTATGCCTACGTATTCCCGTCTGGAACGAGAAATCAGAGTCAACGTAGTTCGCCTACCTACTGGAAAGGAGGGGAAGGTTGCTCGCTAGGATATCGCATCCTATGCCTACGTACTTTCATACAGCATGAAAGATCAGAGCAAACGTAGTTCGGGCCACATACGACACAAGTCTGTCTTGATTGTTTTTATTCCTTCTGAAAAAGGGTTTTTCTGATTACTGGTCCAAGCGGACAAAAATGACGTCTTGATGAGTTCACATTCTTTTACGGAAGAAGTGTCTTTTATTGTGTTTGAAATATTTATTGTGTTTTTCTGTTTGTTTTGAGAAAGAAGAGACAAAACTCTAACCTACGGTTGCGAAGGGAATCAAACTAACCTAATGTTATCATGCATGGGTTAAAACCTAATGTCTATCATGCTTCTCTCTTGCGCAGAGAGAAACAGAGATCCTAAGGGAATAGACGGAAACAGAAACAATAGCATATATATACAGTAAAGCAGTAAAATGCATGGATGCAGCAATACAAGCGAGGCAAGGGAGTCCCACTCAACCTCGAACCTAGAAAACAATAGGCAAAAGTGAACAGAATTCACTTTCAACCTAACAGGTTAAACAACAAACAATACAGTCAGGGAAAACCAAACAATACATCAGAAAATAAACAACAAAAATAAACAGCCACAACAGCTCTGCATCAGCATCTGGCATCAAGTCATCTCCTAACAGCTACAAGCTTCAAGCAAGCCTCAGTCTCCATTTCCACAGCCTTCAAGCAAGGTCTATGTCATCAATCTTCCATCTGCAATGGCTTTTCTTCAAGTCTCAATCTCCAAGATGAATATCAGTCAACAAGATGAAGTGAATGTTAAACAGTCAAATGCCTACCAAGGGTGGCTCATTAACTGTTAACATTATACAGACAATTTTCTCTCAAAAGTTCTATCTTTCAAATACATTCACTGATCCTTCCAAAGGAAGGAGGTGGATATTTGAAATAGACTTTGAATCATAGAGAAAGAATGGAGGCAGACAAGGCCTTCCATGTTTGTGAATCAAGTTCTCTACTCTAGAGCTCTGCCTAGCTCCTAAACCCTATGCTCCTCATCAGCTGCCAGCAAAGGATAACCTTCATCAACTCTGGAAGTTGGTCTTCATTCTCTTGATCTCCAATGGCTTCATCAACAAGTCTTCAGCTCTCCCAATCCCCAAGCAAACCCAATACCCCATACAAACAAATGAAATAACCCTAGAGAGGGCACACCACACAGTCAAACAAATACAAGCAGTATACTAATAGCAGTAGGGGAAGCCTAGTAATCTCTAAGGGATCTATTAACTACCCATAATCCCTATAGTCCCATACCCCAAAGATTCAATCTACAACTCCTAAGGGAAATGATTTAATTCTCCTATGTTATCTCCTAAAACCTAGTCTTGATCATGTTATTCACACCTAAACAAATCACCTAAGATTGAATTCTAAAATTATGAATTAAATTGTATATACAAGATAAAGGTCTAAGCTAATCAACCTAAAAAGAATGGATCAAAAATGTTAAAGCATCTAATCAAACTAAAATTAACAAATTCATGCATCAAGCTAAACATTATTTAATCCTATTTAAAAGAAAAATATGCTAAAAATATAAAAATGAAATGAAATATTAATTTTTTTATGTGATATTTTTCTTAACAAAATTATGAACAATATGCAAAAAGAACCAATTAAAATCATGCATTTTCCAATTTGTTATGAATTTTGAAAGAATTAACATTTTTTGAAAGAAATTAAAATGAGATTAATTGGACCAGGGGGTGCAGCAAGTAATAAAATCAATTGAAATAAGAGAATGGGCCCAGACTGGGGGGCGCGCATAGCAAGCGCGTCTGGGCCCAATGCAAACAGAAAATATAACAAAATAAAAAAAAAAGATGAAACGGTGCAAATAGCGAAAAACTTAGTTGAATTGGGATTGGGCTTGGAAAACAGGGGTACGAATAGCAAGGAATTGTGAGGCCCATCAGAAGAGGTTTAATGAAACGGTGCGTTGCACCTTTTGAATCTCCCTCCATTTTCAGTTTAAACCACAGCCGTTGGATTAGTCTCAGAGTCAAGGTCAAAACCATGATCGTGTGGCTCTCGCTTCGTCTTCAACCTTAGAAACCCTAGGGTTTCTGAAACTCTCCTATCCTATGCACGAGTTCATCACCTCTGTTCTCCCTTGTCTATCCATGAAATCACACGATTCAAAGAGCAAAGATGCTCTATTTTCTTCCCTCTACACAGCCATATCATTAATTCCTTCTAAAACTCAACCAAACTCCAGACCCGATAGGTGCAATAACTCGGTTCCACCATTTCCACCTGTGATCAACCACTTCAATTCTTTCCAAATCTTATCCTAATCTAATCTTCACTTCACACTGATCATTCTAAGCCATATATGCAAGATTATAGTGCAACATCCTTGATGTTATAAGCTCTAACAGTTTTGGTACACCATTGATAACCTCCATGAAACTTCTCCAAACTTTGTGAAATCCATCATCTAACCTATCCTAACCGTTCTATGCTAACAATTCTCTATGATCCTAACTAAATCATGCAATTCAAAGAGGAAACTTACCTGGTGCAAATGATGAAAACAGCTAGGGAAATCCTTGGATCTGATGCTTTCAATGCTCTGAACTTGATCCACACACTCAATTCTTGGTTCTGTATGCAAAGATTCTTGCTCCAATGCCTTGAAACTTTGTAACCACTTCTTCTTGCACCTTGAATGATGAATATGGATGGCACGATTCTTGCTCAATTCAACCAAATCTTTGATGGAATTCTGATCTATGAAAGATGTTGATGATGATCCAATCAAGAAATGTGGAAATTGATGGAGATTTTATGGAGTTTGAGATGCTTTTGCAAATTGGAAGAATGATGTAAAACTTGGTATTATGAGCACAATGAATCACCAACCATGGCATGAAGCTCTTCAATTCAATATATAGGTGAAATTAGAAAGTCCTAGAACCTTGGAGAACCTTCCCATGCACACTTTCCCTTGGATTTGGATTATGTAACTTCCTTTGTAAGTAATCAAGCATAACTCTCAAATCTTGAACCAAACTCAAAATTATACTTTTTCCAATGTTCTTAAAACATTTTTTCCAATCAAAATGACCTATAATTTCACCCCACTTGGTCAAAATATGAAAAATCTCCATTTTAGGTCATTTTTTATTCATTAAATCCACCAATTTTGAAAACTTGAGCTATGAGCATTTCCAATCTTTCATGGTTACTTTTCTAGACTCAAAATGTCATTTGGAGCAAGTTTTATGTTGTGAAGTTTTCCATTTGAAGCTTCCTTGTATGAGTTTTGGGCATAGGCTTGAAATGACCTGTAATTCCTAGATGACCAAAATACCCTTTGCTTGCCAAGACCATAAGTAGAGTTCCACAAATCATATGAAGGCATAACATATCATTCTAGAAAGCTAAGACAATGAGGAACAACTCTTATGTTGACCAGAAATTCATTTGAAATCTCCTTGATGGGTAAAAGTTGCTTGGAAGACAAGTAACTTTCACAAACAAAATTTCAGATACCTCAGATGACCTGTAACTTGCAAGGACCATAACTTGAGTTCTATAAATCTCCTTGATGTCTTCCACCACTCAAATTAAAGGTCTTGAGATCCTCTACAAGTTTCATGTTTGCCAAGGATCCATTTGAAGCTTTCATTTTGACTTAACTTGCTTGGAAGTTTGACCTAAACTAGGGGATTTTACACAGAAACCCTAATTTAGAAACTCCTCTTCTCCTTGATTTCTCTTGATTTCTTCTTGGCACATCACCATATCCTTCTCTACATGTCAAATGATGAACCCCACATCTCTCCAATAGCCCTTAATGCCCTTCAATCAATCAATTGAACTAGAGTTGACCTAGGGTTGACCCGGATGAAACCCTAGTTGACTGTCTTCAACTGCAACTCTTGTGATCATATCAATGACTTGTCTCCTTCTCTAAATGACTTTCTAAGTCTTCCATGATGTCTACATACTCTCCATGCTCAATCCACAGCTCACAACTTCTTGGATGATCTTCAGATACCCTCAGAATAGGAGATAGATTCAATGCTTGATCCACTGATTTCTTAGCTTTCAAATTCTTTCTGATGACTTGAATGAGATTGAATGAGAACAATAACCTCTTGATAGGTTCATAGAGATGAGAATAGTGCTTGGTCCCTTGTTGAATGACTTGCTATGTTATGCTATGCAGATGACTAGACTATGTACATGACTCTATATGCAAATGCTAATGATATTGAAACATAAACCAAGTGAATAAGGTTGAGCAAATTTTAGGGTGCAACAGCTGCCCCTATTCAAGCGACTTGGACCCGAATGGGTGAAGAGCGAACGACCTTCAAACATTCGAGGTACGAGACGGTTGAATACTAAGAACCCGGAAATTTGCCAACCGCAGAAATAAACTGCACCACTGTTTGGGGAACGATATTCATCAACTGAATCTAGCTGTTACAACAACCAACTGATCCATTAGCGACGTGTTAGGGATTATTTTCATCAGCCTGAAAAAGATCCCATCATCGAAAAACTTGTCCACGTTAGGACTCCTGTTTTGTCAACACGAAGAAATCTCAACTAAAACTTGTCCACGTCAGGACTCCATCTGTCGTCAACTCAAAAAAATCTCGGCGACTCCACTGGGGATGACTCGTCTGCATTGCATCAGCAACAAATCGTCCACGTTAGGAATAAACTCTTCCACGTTAGGAATAACACCGTCCATGTAAGGAATCATCTCTTCTGCATCTGTCCACGTCAGGACTAAACTCTTCCACGTAAGGAACACATCTTTTTTCCACGTAAGGAATCACATCTTTTTTCCACGTAAGGAATCACATCTTTTTTCCACGTAAGGAAACCAACTTCTTTTCTGAATCTGTCCACGTCAGGACTAAACTTTCCACGTAAGGAATCAATCTTCTTTCCACGTAAGGAATACATCGTCCACGTCAGGACCGACTTTTCCACGTAAGGAATGCATCTTTCCACGTTAGGAATAACGCTCTTCTGGATCTGTCCGCGTCAGGACTAAACTCTTCCACGTCAGGAATAAACTTCGCCTAGATCTATCCACGTCAGGACTAAATTCTTCCACGTCAGGAATAAACTTCGCCTAGATCTATCCACGTCAGGACTAAATTCTTCCACGTAAGGAACACATCTTTTTTCCACGTAAGGAAACCATCTTCTTCCCACGTAAGGAATCACAATCTTATCTTGATCTGTCCACGTCAGGACTCCAATCTTTCCACGTAAGGAATGCATCTTCTTTCCACGTAAGGAATCAATCTTTCTAATTAGGAATACCATCTCAATCTGTCCACGTAAGGACTCCAATCTTTCCACGTAAGGAATACAATCTTTCCACGTAAGGAATCAATCTTTCCACGTAAGGAATAAACTTGTCCACGTCAGGACTCACATTTCGTCTTGATTTGTCCACGTCAGGACTCACCTCTTGACTCGCTGAGGAAATAAAACTTGTCCACGTCAGGACTTATGCGTCTTCGACTTGCTGGGGAACAAAACCCGTCCACGTCAGGACACACACTTCACCAACAACACGAAGAAGGATAAATTTGTCCACGTCAGGACTCTCGTATCTTGTCATCACGAAGAACTATAAACTTTGTCCACGTCAGGACGCACATCTCACCATCACGAAGAAAGATATCTGCTGGAAATGAATGGTCCACGTCAGGACACCAACACGGAGAGTAACCAATTTTGTCCGCGTCAGGACTTCACATTCAATCAATACCGAGAAATCAAATCTGTCCACATTAGGACTAGCACATCGCATCAATGCGGGGAAATAAATCTGTCCACGTTAGGACACCCATTTCTCTAGCACGAAGAAAACCCGTCAATAAAATTGTCCACGTCAGGACTCATTTCTCCATTGGTCCTAACCCACAAACTTCTTAGCACTGACGTTACAGCAACTTGAGGTGGACTCTACTGGGGATATTTGGAAACCAAACTACCGAACGCCTGTTCTGATAACCGGTGGCAGCCTCTGAAATTCTGATTCAGGAAACCCTTTGATGACAAATAACTCTGCTTGGGGACAAGGAGATATTTTGCCTACTCACTCTGGCGGGGAAAACAAGAGAAATTCACAAATAACTCTGTTCGGAGACAAAGAGAACCTCATCATGATAACTCTGTGGGGAATAATACCAAAGCTGACACTTCATTGAATGTCTCACATCGAGACCTCGAATGCTTAGTAATTCATTTGAGCAAGAGTTCTCTCCACCTGCAAGAGAGCAACACTTGAAACAAACGGTTAGCCCACCTGGTTCATGTTTCAAAATGCATATGTTTGACACTGACGCAATGCTCCATTCGACATGGAAATGCTACACGTTTTTATTTGGGGGATGCAAGTATGACACTATATGCCAATGCAAATGCAGACTCGAACTGCTGGGATACAGAAACTGCTTCAGCAAAATAAATGCTGAAGATACTACTGACTCCGCTGGGGATAGCCAGGTGCTACAGAATTATTCCAGCAAAATAAATGCTGGAAGAGTGAAGTCGACTCAGCTGGGAAATTGGGAACTTAAACCAAGCACCTCATTGAAGTAACACCCTGCTGGGGAATATAACTCTGCTGGGGGAGTAGCGGATAAGCCTGGTATGATCGAACTTCTGCTGGAGAGTGAACGGATATCACACGGTATTCCGGCAAAATAAATGCCAGGACCCACAACCAACTCTGCCGGAGAGAGTCTTAATCTTCGAGTTCCACTGGGAGGAATGAAAATACTTGCTGAAAAGAGAAACCCTCTTGGGGAAAATCAACTGACTCCACTGGGGGAGAGCAAATGACCCTGCGGGGAAAGGTAAACTGCCTGAATACAGCTCACCAATCGGAAATATTAATCTTCTGAGGCTAAACCACTCTGCTTGAGATGCACTGCCTGAATACAGTCTGCAATCTTGGAGTCACCAAACTCTGCTAAGGATAAACGACTTTGCTGGAGAATGTTCTTTGAATAAGCTGCGACTAGCTGGGAAACTTGATCCTTCTTCAGGAAGAACATTGCTATCTTGGGAACGCGACCTGCGTGGGGATCGAGTCTTTTGTTACTGCAATCTTTTGATCGTTCTCTTCATACGGCTATGAACCCTGCAACAACACAAACAAGACAAGACAAGCCTATGCAACCAAATCTATTCAGGTTAGCGTTAGTGACATCGTTTTCAGTTAACTCAAAGTTTTAGCAATTATTGGCAAGGGCCAGTGACGTTATGCACATGCTAGTTTCATTAAACTTAGGCGTTTATCATGCACAAAACAGTAAAGAACCAGCATCAAATACTGAATAACATATTTTATTGATTGGGCCCCTGAATGGGCGGAGTTTTGTACACGGGATGTAACTCCTGAAAAGAGGAAGCTACGCACAACAAATATACAAGTATGCACAAGAAGCATAAATATATTGACAAATTAAATTTGTACACATGTCGGCAACGAAATGCAGACGAACACCACGAGCTGATCCTCCTATGACTCGCCCGACTCTAATGCTTTCCCGGTATCCACTCTTCCGAAGAGATTGTATCTGATAATCGACCCCTCAGGTATATTCTCCCGCACCAATGCTCACTGCAGTATCAAATTCGGACCGCAGTCATTTGCTTTTCAAATCCCTAACTTTTGCGTGAACCGCCCTTTACGGGTTTTCAGTTCACCGGGATACCCTTTTTTGCCGAAGCCGCCCAGTGTAGGTTTTCAACTTCGCGGGTGTACATTTTCTTTCAATTTTATCCCTAACTTTTGCCCGAACCTTTCATTCTGTTTTTGGTTCGCCAGGATGCCCCATTTTTGCCTGGACTCTCTTTTTTCTGTCCAGCGGGTCAATTTCAAGCAAAGTATTTTTTAACTGCGTCCGAATTCACAGGCGACGTAAAGTCTTCACCGTCCATGGTGGACAACAACAACGCTCCCCCTGAAAAGACTTTTCTGACAACGTACGGCCCTTCGTAGTTGGGGGTCCACTTGCCCCTGTGATCTGCCTGCGGCGGGAGAATCCTTTTCAGCACAAGGTCGCCCGTCTGAAAGCTCCGAGGATGTATCTTCTTATCATATGCTTTCTTCATTCGGCTCTGGTATAAACGACCGTATGCTAGAGAAGCTAGCCTCTTATCATCCATTAAACTCAGTTGGTTCAACCTGTTTTTTACCCATTCTGCCTCATCTAATTGGACGTCTCGTAGCACTCTCAAAGAGGGAATCTCGACTTCTAGTGGTAGCACTGCTTCCATTCCGTATACTAACGAGAACGGGGTTGCCCCGGTTGATGTGCATACCGTCGTACGATAACCGTGCAAAGCAAAAGGTAGCATCTCATGCCAATCCTTATAGGTCACCACCATCTTTTGAACGATCTTCTTGATATTCTTATTGGCCGCTTCGACAGCGCCATTCATCTTGGATCGGTAAGGGGAGGAGTTGTGATGTTCGATCTTGAAATTCTGACAGAGCTCCTTCATCATTTTGTTGTTCAAGTTTGAACCGTTGTCAGTGATTATCCGCTCGGGGATTCCATATCTGCAAATGATATCTCTCTTGATGAATCTGGCCACCACCTGCTTAGTCACATTTGCATAAGACGCCGCTTCCACCCACTTGGTGAAATAATCGATTGCTACTAGGATGAACCGATGCCCGTTAGAAGCTGTCGGCTCGATCTTTCCAATCATATCGATTCCCCACATCGAGAATGGCCATGGTGACGACATCATATTCAGAGGACTCGGAGGCACATGGATCTTATCAGCATAGATTTGGCACTTGTGGCATTTCCTCGCAAACTTGAAACAATCAGTTTCCATAGTCAGCCAAAAATAACCTGCCCGCAGCAGCTTCCTCGTCATAGCATGCCCACCAGCATGCGTGCCAAAGGTACCTTCATGTATTTCCTCCATGAGCAACTTTGCCTCTTTTTCATCTACGCAACGGAGCAGCACCAAATCATGGTTTCTTCTGTATAAGACACCATCCGGATTCAAATAGAAATTACCCGCCAATCTCCTGAGAGTCTTCTGATCTTGACTGGATGCCCCAGCCGGATACTCTTTGTTCTTTAGGAAATTAAGGACATCGAAATACCACGGTTTATCGTCAGATGCCTCATCAATAGCAAACACAAAGGCTGGTCTGTCAAGCCGAGAGATAACAATGCTGAGAGCCTCGTTCCAGAAGTTGACTTTGTACATGGAAGACAAAGTAGCCAGGGCGTCAGCCATCTGATTCTCCGCTCGCGGTACATGATGCAATTCAACCTTGTCAAAGAAAGGCAACAATCTCCTTGCATAGTTCATGTACGGTATTAAATTGGGCTGACGTGTCTCCCATTCTCCTTTGATTTGATTCACCACCAGAGTTGAGTCTCCGTATACGTCCAGATTCTTGATTCGCAAATCAATGGCTTCTTCAAGCCCCATAATACAAGCTTCGTATTCGGCTTCATTATTGGTAACCGAAAAGGTCAATCGAGCAGTAAACGGGATGTGCGACCCGTGTGGAGTAGTAATGATTGCCCCTATTCCGCTACCGTAAGCATTTACAGCTCCGTCGAAGATCAACTTCCATTTGGAACCCAATTCCGGTCCTTCGTCTGGCAACGGCTCTTCGCAATCTTTCATCTTTAGGTACATGATATCCTCGTCAGGAAAATCAAACCTCATCGATTGGTAATCTTCAATAGGCTGCTCCGCCAAGTACTCAGACAGTACACTCCCCTTTATAGCCTTTTGCGAGACATATTGGATGTCATATTCAGTCAAGACCATCTGCCAACGGGCAATCTTTCCTGATAACGCCTGCTTTTCGAATACATATTTGATAGGATCCATCTTCGAGATGAGCATGGTTGTATGATTCAGCATGTATTGCCTCAAACGCTTGGCGGCCCAGGCTAGCGCGCAACAAGTCTTTTCAAGCATTGAATAGCGAGATTCACATTCAGTAAATTTCTTACTCAAGTAATAGATCGCATGCTCTTTTCTTCCTGTCTTGTCGTGTTGACCGAGAACACAACCCATGCTTCCCTCAAGAACTGTCAAATACATAATCAAGGGTCTCCCTGCCACCGGGGGTATCAAAATAGGAGGCTCCTGCAAATACTGCTTTATTTTATCGAACGCCTTTTGACAATTTTCGTTCCACGTCGCAGCTTGATCTTTCTTCAACAGCTTGAATAATGGTTCACACGTAGCCGTTAGGTGAGATATGAACCGGGCGATGTAGTTCAACCTCCCTAAAAACCCGCGCACCTCTTTTTCTGTTTTAGGCGTCGGCATCTCTTGTATTGCTTTTATTTTTGCAGGGTCAACCTCTATTCCTCTTTCGCTTACGATAAACCCCAGCAGTTTACCCGATCTCACCCCGAAGGTGCATTTGTTAGGGTTCAGTCTCAGCCTGAACTTCCTAAGCCTTTTGAATAGCTTCAGCAGATTCACCAGATGCTCTTCCTCCGTCTGGGATTTGGCAATCATATCGTCAACATAAACTTCGATCTCTTTATGCATCATATCATGAAAAAGAGTCGTCATTGCACGCTGATACGTTGCCCCAGCATTCTTCAATCCGAAGGGCATCACTTTATAACAAAATGTTCCCCAAGGAGTAATGAAAGTAGTCTTCTCCATGTCCTCTGGCGCCATTTTAATCTGATTATAGCCTGAGAAGCCATCCATGAAGGAGAATACGGAGTATTGAGCAGTATTATCAACTAGCACATCGATATGAGGAAGCGGAAAATCGTCCTTTGGGCTCGCTTTATTCAAGTCACGGTAATCGACACACATTCTCACTTTACCGTCTTTCTTTGGCACTGGTACGATGTTAGCGACCCATGAGGGATATTTTGTCACAGCCAGGAACCCAGCATCCCACTGTTTTTGAACCTCTTCTTTAATCTTCACTGCCATATCTGGTCTAGTTCTGCGAAGCTTTTGCTTGACCGTTGGGCATTCTTCTTTCAACGGCAGACGGTGCACAACCATATCTGTATCGAGCCCAGGCATGTCTTCATACGACCAAGCGAACACATCACTATACTCTCTGAGCATTTCAACCAGTCTTCGCTTGATGTCGCTCTGCAGCGCGGCTCCTATACAAATGTTCTTTTCAACCCCTTCCGACCCCAGGTTAATGATTTCGATGACCTCTTCGTGAGGCAGAATGACTCTTTCCTCTTGCTTCACCAACCAAGACAATTCTTCAGGAACGTCACCATCTTCAACAATCTCCTCTTCGGCCTGAAATACCGGAGGTTCAAAGTCGGGACGAGTCATAGGCGGTTCAAGGATGTCATCTGAAAATGTTATCCTGCAAAAGGAATGGTTAAATGCTTCAAAATGCGTATAAAGCGGATAACCACGTTGCCATTTTATTGAAAAATATAAAACAAGAAAAACAGAGATCTCAATATTTGCACATGAAAAACGCCTTTTATTTAATGATAAACATGCAATGTTCATAACAACACAGCCCTAAGCAAATCATGATGCCTCGGGCAAGACACCAGATTGTTCAACAATTTAAAAAAACAAAGCATTACTGTTTAAGAGTCACATGAATAATCTCCTGAATAGACCAGTTGCACAATCCCTGTCCTGGCACGCTTGGCTGAATCCAGGCGTCCATATCGCAATCGCTGTCTCCTTCGTCAGACTCTGAAGCAGCGTTGATGGTCTCATGGCATACTCCACCAGCAGTGATAATTATTGGCCCTCTGAAACTGGGTGCCCCCACAGCAGGTGTTGATGACGACGGTTGATATCCCAACCCAAACCGGTCCATCTTCACAGGAATATCCAGCACTTTGCCCCAGCCCTTTGTTTCACCAGTCTCTACTAGAGCTTGAGCTTCTTTATACGACGAGACGGCTACCTCCGACGCTTTGCTCGGCCCGGGACCTTTGTCCTTGATACGCAACCCTTCAAATGCCTGACATGGCGTTTCGTGAATCTCTCCGTCGACCTCCACATACTTAAATGATGACAGATGGCTGACCAGGATGTCTTCTTCTCCGCAGACTGTAACCACGCTGTCTCCTACCATATATTTCAACTTTTGATGCAAGGTAGACGTGACTGCCCCAGCCCCATGGATCCAGGGTCTTCCGAGCAGGCAGCTATATGCAGGCTGGATATCCATGATATAAAATTCAGTCGCAAAAACCTCCGGCCCCACCTGTAGAGGTAATGTTATCGATCCAAAGACTGTTCTTCGCGTCCCATCAAATGCCCTGACTACTAAGTCACTGGGCGTACACAGGATTCCCCTGACATCTAGCTTCATCATCGCTTTCTTGGGCAGCACATTCAAAGACGACCCAGTGTCGACCAGTACATGCGACATGACTGATCCTCTACACTCGACAGAGACGTGCAGCGCCATATTATGATCTCTCCCCTTAGGGGTCAAATCGAAGTCTGTAAAGCCCAAGCTATGGCCTGCATTCACATGTGCCAACACTCCTTCCAGCTGATTCACGGAAACATCTTGGGGTACGAAGGAAGTATCCAGGACTTTCAACAAAGCATTTCTGTGAGCCTCAGAACACAATAGCAACGACAGGATAGATATCTTTGACGACGTCTGTTGCAGATGCTCCACAATCTTATAATCACTTTTGTGAATCAAGCGCATGAACTCCTCCACATCTTTCGATGCCGCTTCTTTTTCGCTTGCCTGCACAAGGACATTCTCAACCATTTTTCCCTTCCCCTTTGCCAGTCTTTCGGCCTCTACCTCAGGCGATATGAAAATTCTACCACTTCTTGTCATGCCTCCGGAACCAACAACGTTGTCTACGTCTCAGCTGGCTGCTTATTAACATCAATTTTTATTCCGTCACAATACACTTCCAAACCATATGACCATGAGACTGCCTTTGTGCTCTCGTACGGGATTGGTCCGGCCTTAGTGATAGTGATCGGCGGTCGCTGGGCCGGTGCTGTTATAGTGATTGTCTTTCGAGGAATCGTCACAATGGCCACATCACTTTGCTTATCTGCTACTGCCCCTGCAGGTTCTTCCATTGCTGCTCGGTCAAACTGCAATGTACCGCCATCTATTAAAGCCTGAATGCCTTTCTTTAAGTCATCACACCCCCCAGCTAGGGTCCAGCACTCTAAGCAATACTCGTCACAACCAGGATACACACCACCTTGCAATAATCGGCTCTTTATCTCGCCCAACGGCGTCTTTAAATCATCGACATTCATAATCAAATTCAAACCCTTCTCAATTAAAATGGCGTTTGCCCCATGATTGGGCATGGGCTTCTGCACTATATTTGGACCCGCCGTTCCAAAATTGATAGCCTTACTATCCAATAGATCCTGCACAACATGCTTAAATGCATGGCAACCCTCTACATCGTGGCCTGGGGCCCCTGAGTGGAATTCACAGTGCCTGCTTGCATCATAACCATACGGAGGAGTTCCCGTTATTGGTGCCAGAGTTCTCTTCTCTACCAAGTTCAGCCCTAGTAATGTCTGTAACAGATCAGCATACATTGAAGGAGGCTTTTCAAATACTCTCCTTGGTTTACCCCCCTGGAATCTTCGCTGGGCAGCCTGTGCCCCCTGCTGCGGCTGCTGTTGCTGTTGTTGCTGTTGTTGAAATGGTTGTTGCTGAAACGGTTATTGCTGAAACGGAATGGTAACACTCGCCACCTGCTGCGGCTGATTATATTGGTTTCGACCTCTGCCCCGGCCCCCAAACACTGCGCTTGCATCACCCTGACGGCGCCCACCAAAAGCCTTTCTGTTACTGCCAGATGCCGTAGATTCCTCAGCTTGGAATCTTCCCTGTTTAATGTTACTTTCAATCTTTTCTCCCATCAGAATTAAGTCTGAGAAACTGGCCAAAGATGTATGAAACAACTTGTCATAAAACATGCCTGTGAATGTTCCTATGAACATGTCATTCATTTCCTTGTCTTCTAAAGGAGGACGGACCCTAGCAGCCATGTCGCGCCATCTTTGCGCATACTCTTTAAAGCTCTCGCCCTTTTTCTGAGACAGCCCTTGCAATTGGACCCGATTGGGTGCCAAGTCGCTGTTATACTTATAGTGAGCTACAAATGCCTCTGCCAGCTGCTTCCATGTCTTTATATGAGTTGGTTCCAATCCCATATACCACTCGAGGGAAGGACCTGACAAGCTATCTTGAAAGAAATGCATTAGCATTCTCTCATCAGTTGAATACGCCGACATCCTTCTGTAATATGACCGCACGTGCACTTTCGGGCAGGTGTCCCCTTTATACTTATCAAATGTAGGAGCTTTGAATTTGATTGGCACCCTCAAGCCAGGTACCAGGCCCATTATTGACATGTCTAAGCCCACAACACTTTGGTTCACGACCCCCCTCATCTGCTCTTCTAGCATTCTGATCCTCTGGGAGTCATCCATAGGTCCTTCGAAACCTCCACCGGAGAAAGCGTCCTCTTGCTGATCTTCCTGCCAGTTACCATTCCCAGCTCCATACCCATCGTATCCATTGTTACGTCCAGCTCTAATCTGATTCATCACCGGGCCTCGCCCCCTGTTACCGTATCCCGGAGCAACTCCAGCAGGTCCAAAAGCCATTAACCCAGCGCCGTTTCCGTTTCCGAATCCTCCGTAACCCTGGTTAGTCACACCATATCCGTCCTGCCCAAAGCCTTGAGCATTGAAACCATATTTCCCAGTATTATCGAATCCCTGGTCATTGAAACCAAATCCAGCATTACCGAAGCCGTTACCTCCCATATTATCACCCAGGTTGACATCACCAAGCCCAACGTTATGGACAGCAGTCTCGTTCCCAATTCCGACGTTACCGTTCCCAACAGCAGTACCGTTGTTGACATTGACAACGGGTATATTGACTACAGGTGGAGCCACTGGTGTGGGAGTACCATCCCCATGAACAGTGTCGACTCGCACAGACTGATGATCCTCATTCCCATGTCCAGCATTTCTTGCCAACAGAGGCTGCACCATAGCTTGCAAATTCTCCTGACCTTTTGCAATAGTCTCCATGGTCTGCATGAAGAGTGCCAACTTCTCACGCATATCTTGCATCTCATTCTGCATTTGATCCATGATTCTTCGACAGTTGGTGCGAGTGGAGTAGCGGTGCAGGCGCTGATCTTCAATCCTGAAAATACCTGGTACAGAGCAGGAAATAAGATACCATCCAATGATTACCTGTAATGCAATATGAATATGAATACAATGCAATGTGTCTGTGCATTAGGGAAATTCATTCCCCGATTCTAGTGCGAAGGTGCCAGTGCAGTGACAGTGCTAGCAATATGGATATTGGAGCCGAATCAAAGAAAGCCTCATATATTGCAGAGAAATCCATTAAACCAAGAATACAATATCACTGAGTACAATAAGAAGGCATGACCTCAACCAACAATCCTGGTGATGGTCAGCACTATGCAGATAAAGCATCAATACATGAAATGGTCAAATACACCCATATGCCTGATACTCTTCTAGCAACTTCTTGGTCTCTGGATGGCTTGGTCGGGTAAGCAGACCCTCGACAAGTTGGTTTCTTCGTTTGAGCACATGTCGCACGTCTCCAGCAGTTTCCTCCCATGCCCCTTCTCCGAAGCGATCCTCTAGCTTCCGCTTCTGAGACACAGCTTCGTTTCTGCCTTCGATGGCCTTGTTCAATGCATTCTGGAGACTATACCTGGTCATCACTTCTTCTTCATACTTCCTGATGCTAGCCTTCAACTGCTCTTCGAGGTCAGAAATTTGCTGCTTCAATTTATCTTCCCTCTTTTTATTGTTGGTGAGCGTAGCATTCCAAGTCTTGTTACAAGAAGAGATTTCTCGGTGTGCGGCATCGAGTGCTTTCTTTTTGGATTCCAACACGTCATGGGAGCTTCTGAACTCTTGCCCCAGACGTTCACGCTTCTTTTTCTCCTCAGTCAACTCAGCCCCTAGCCTGTTTACTAGTTCGATCTGCTGCTGGAAGGAGTGCACAACCTTGTTTTTCTCGCTGCGTATCTGAGCTAGCTCTTGCTCTAACCCTTCATTGATCTTCATTAAGGCTTCTTTTTCTTTCACAACTTGCTCGTAGGCCTCCCTAGAAACAGTGGTTGGCTCTTCCACTGGAATATGAACAGGGACTGGTGCAGCTGGAAATGGCATCAGTAATTGTCTTGCTCTCTCTTGAATCCAAACTCTGTAGGGTGCATAAGCCTGACAATCATTCTTCCCTAACAGTGGCTTCCCTCTTCTGTTAATACGCGTCCAGGCGTGCTGAAGCTTAACTAGTAACTCTCCCTTCAAATCACCGGTGAAGTACAGAGATTCCTGTACTTCTTCCTCCTTTGGTGGGTTCTTCAGCGCGTATCCAAACTGGCGAATAAACAGAGAAGGGTTGTAATTGATACACCCTTTTCTTCCTATCAACGAAACATCAGGGTACCCAGAACAACTGAAAATAAGCTCAGACCCCAGCAAGTCTCTATCGAACCACTCAATGTCTTCAGAAGATAGCCTCATCAGGCGCTCTGACCAGCTAGCTGTAGTTGCACTATCCACAAAAGGTCCCTTCAGGGGAAGATGACTCTTAAACCACATGCTCAACAGCGGCGCACAACAGTAAACAGTCTTTCCTCTTCTATTTTCATTTTTGTAGTGCAGCGAATGATAGAAGTCTCCGATCAACGTGGGCACCAGGTTGCCAGCAGCGAATAGATGGAAAGCGTCCAAGTCCACAAAATTGGGCAAGTTAGGAAACAACACGATTCCGTAAATGCATAGAGCCAAGATAGCATTAAAGACCACCCAACATCCATTCTTGGCGTACTCTTGAGCTTTTCCAACCAAAAAATCAAGGGAGAAACCTAGGACCCCAAGCCAAGAAGTCACTAATAGTTCAGCAGCGTTCATGTGCAAGGCCTTAGCTAGGTCTTCCAACTTGGGCTCAGCGGCAGAGTGAATAAAGGGAACCCTGTTCTGCACTGGTAGCTCAGTAAACTCCACATACTCCTCAATGGTAGGCCCCAAAATAAAGTCAGAAAACGTGAAACATCTCAATGCGGGGTCATAGAACTGCATCAGGGTGTACAACTCATTCATCTCATCAGCAGTTGGCTTGCAGACTAATCTCAGCAATCTTCCATGACTCATTCTGAAACTTCTCCTAACCTCCTCATCAGCAAGAGACATCAGACCAAGTAAGGGAGCAATATCAGGTGTAGGCAACTTATACGCGACTGTCTTCCTCAAACCAGCCATGATCAATACTCAGAAATCCGGGCACTAGAACCAGGGAATATGCAAATGCACCTGCAGCACAGACACACGTTAATGGGATGCAATGATAATGGGTATGCAAATAATGCGATGCAAGTAACATGCAACAGGGACCAAATGCCATAGCTGAATAGCCTGAACCATATCAAGAAGTCTCAGATAGACTCCCCAGAACTCCTCAAACCCTGGTCTCAGATAGACCACAAAACAAAGCTCCAACACTGGTCTCTGATAGACCCCACAACATAACTCTGACTGGTCTCTGGCAGACCTCATATCATATCTCCAACTGGTCTCTGACAGACCTCAGAACTCTCCAACTGGTCTCTGACAGACCTCAGAACTCCCCAACTGGTCTCTGACAGACCTCAGAACTCCCCAACTGGTCTCTGACAGACCTCAGAACTCTCCATAAATACCCAGGATCTCAGATCAAGAAACAAACCGGTAGTCTGGAGGTCTAGTTACCTGCATAACCCCAAACCCTCTCACAGGTGGATGTCCTAGTAACTGACACAAGGTATGGCATCCTATGCGGTCGTCGGTGTCACAGACTTTCAGGGTTGATGATACGATTCCCAGAAGGAGTGGCATCATCAATTCCTGAAGAGGCCTCACTTAGCCAACTTCCAAATGATCGGTTCCCGGAGTCGACAATTCAGCTGACCAACAACCCCTTCGACCCAAAGAGTAGAAAAAGAAGCCAACCAGAAGAACCTCGTCCGAGTGTAGATTTCATGAGACACTAATGCAAGCAAAGCCGGCACGCGCCCACTACTTTCTACTCTAATTCTAAGTGCACTCAATCCCAGGTCCGACTTATCTCTCAATCATAGAATCACCCGTCACAACCCTAATACAGCAATAATATCAATAATATAATGCTGAAAATAAATGACAGAAAAAATAAATCCATACAAAATCCTCGACGGGAAAACAAGCGCTATGATTGACTCTCTTAAGGGACGTTGGATCCCAAATGCATAAGGACTATCGCAGTCCTTAGCAGCCAGAGGACGTTGGATCCCCAGCAAAGTCGCCAGCTGTTGCACCCCAAAATTTGCCCTCACAATACAAGACTTTGTGTTCTAAGAAGGTTCACAAGGTTCACAAGTTCTCCAACAACTTGCATAACCTTTCATGAAGTTCATAAAGTCCACAAGCTACTTTATGAAGGTTCACAAGGTCCACAAGATTCACAATGTTTACAAAGCTTTCCTAAGGGTCATGAGGTCTACAAAGCCACTTCATGATGTTCACAAGGTTCACAAGCTTCACAATACCTCCCATGAGTATCGCAAGATATCTTATGAAGATTCACAAGGTTCACAAAGTTCACAATTGGTCAGAAGAGTTGACAATTCCCTCAGACAATGCACCTCCTAAGCAGTGCATCCAAAACTAGGGTTTTGACTTTAATCAGGCTAAAGGGACTTCCAAGACTTCAAGTGAGCTTCATAACATCTTATATGTGTATAAGAACCCCCATGTCAAGTTCCAAGACTTTTCTCAAAAGTTTGCTCAGTCAGATGATCAGATAAGTCAAAAGCAGTCAATGCAGTTAAAAGGTCAAACTGAGGTCAACTGTGGTCAAACCAAAGTCAAACTTCATGATTTTTTTTTTGCCAACATCAAAGAGAGTCGTTTGACTTTTTGCAGGTAAATATCATATGGCATGCATTTTTTTTTCTAAAATGTAAAAATGGCACAATTGGCAGGAGGACATGTGTAAGGAGTTATGAGTGTGAGAGGTTGAGAGTTCGAATCTCACCTTTGTCATTTTTTTTGTTTTTTATTATTTTTACTCTAAATTTTTCTATCTTTCATTAAAAAAATAACAAAAATAGTTTTTTATTATTATTTAATTATTATTTTCGTATTTTAATTAAATCATTTTTTAAAATATTATTTTTTTCACTTTTTTCTAAATTATTCATAAAAATATCCAAAAAAATCATAAAATAAAAAATATTGAAAAAAATTTTGTTCTTTTTATAATATTTTTTATTTTAGGAATCAATAGGATTATTAGTTTTTATTTTAAGTTTATTTTAATTATTTTAAATTATTTAAATTTTATTTTTTCTTAACTAATTATTTAGTTTGGGCTTTAAAATGGGCTTTAGGGACATTATTGACAATTTGGTGTTAACCCTAATTTGTTCCCTATATATACATGTGTTGCCTTGTTGGAAAAAGGAGGAGAATGAAAAAAAACCTAAGAGGAGTGAGTGCCGTTTGCCGTTATTTAGTTTTCTTCTTCATCCATTACTATTGTTTCTTTTTCTTCATCGTTTACCGTTATTTCTTTTCTTTCATCTATTACTGTTGTTTCTTTTTCTTCATCTTTTACCGTTATTTCTTTTTCTTCATCTATTACCGTTATTTCTTTTTTATCTATTACTGTTACGTTTATATATATATAATTTTTAAATTGTTAGAGTTTATATATATAAGATTTTTGATCGAATTATGTCGATACGATGTTTGCACATTTGTGTGCATGACGCGTGACATTTGTGTTAGTTCGATCTGGTTGCGATGATCGCATTTTTGTGTGAGCAATAATACTATTTTTTGCTTAATTTCTTTTTCTTTGCGATAAATTTTGTTTCGTCCGATTTAGATCTGGTTGCGATGAGCGCATTTCTGCGTTAGCAACATTGTTGGGTTATTTGGCACATTTAAAATTCATTATTGCTTTATTATTATTATTATTATTATTATTATTATTATTATTATCATTATTTATTATTATTATCATTATTATCATTATTATTACCATTATTATTATTATTGTTATCATTAATTTATTAAAATTTGTTATAATATAAAAATCTGTTTTTTTAAAATAAATAACATTAACATCTTTTCCAAATTAATATGAAAACCTATTATTTTTAAGAAAAACTTTTTTTTAGATAAATTTAAAATAATAACTAAAATCTTTTTTTTTAAAAATAATAACTAGAACCGTTATTTATTTTATTTTATTATTGTTCAATTCAAATTTCATTATCATATTGTATCTGCTCCTCTCATGTAACCTCGCGAACTTAACAATCGCTCTTTAAATTCTGCCTTTAAATTTCTGCTTGCATGGTTTAAATTATGACATTATCTCTCTGTTTGCATGATTCAATTATCTCACGCGTTTACTATTATTTCTGTCACATTGCACACATCCGAAGGTTAGGTCTAACTGTTTGGCCGCCGCGCCAATAGTCCGTAAAACTTCACACATTCAATTTCAAATCCTCAAAACTACAAACTACAAACCCTAATTTTCACAAATGCCTCGCCGCAGGCAAAATTACAATTTTACCCTTAGCATTAGGTAAAAGAGCCGCCGCGCTCATTTTAGGGTTTCCCGCCGTGGAATCCCTAATTTAACCCTAATTACAACTTAACATTTCAACGTAGAGATTTGGAGTTTCTACACTCCACGTAAGCGTGTCCTTAAGATGCGTTTATTCCCCTTGAGACCTTGACCACAGTCAAGAAGTTTCTAACCTCCCTATTGAGGGGAACTACGATTACTCTGATTCCACTCCCGTAAGGATACGTAGGCACAAGATGCGATGTCTTGCCGAGTAAACTTAGAATTAACCCCCTTTATTATTTATTATTGCTTATTTATATTTTATTTATCTTTGCTATTTAATTATTTTGCTTATTATTTTGTAATTGTTTCTTGGATGTAAAGTTGTTTAATTATTTAATTATTATTATGGTTAGTAATTAGGGAGTGTAACAACATGTATGTAATATTAAAATAAATTTAGATCACTTTTAAATAAAGATAATTAAAATAAACACGTCACACACGTAAGTCGATTTTAATCGCCGTCTCACTTCCTAAGGATATCCCTCAAGTTGCCTACGAATAATGGTTAAGTGGGGTGTATAAAGCAAGTCCCTCAAATAAAAAAATCATCAAAGTCCCTTATGGTTGCCTTTACGAATCGAGTCCCTTTCGAAAAATGATGATGGTCCCTTATATGTGCTTATTACATCCCACAATGGCCTTCAAAGTCAAATTGTCCCTCACATATCCCTTAACATCCAAAGTAAGGACTACCTACTCCATTATAGTAGGGATAGTCTTACTAAAGGAAAGAATGAAGAATAAGAAAGACCTTTAAACATTAGGGTAGGTTACTCCTAGGTGCTTGCTCACTTCAAAACTGTTTCGCACTTAAACAAATTTTCAACAAGTTTTCAAACAAGTTCTTAACACATCCTTACATGGATTATTTATTAACTATTCTGAAAATTTTCTATTCACACACTACAATTTCAAAACAATTCAAAAGTGAGCTTAAGTACCTAAGAGCCCATGGATAACCATGGATGAAAAGGATGCTAATACCTTCCCTTTTCATAACCTACCCCCCGGACCCAAAATATTCTCTAAGGTCTTTCCTGTTCTTTTATAACCTTTCCTTATGGATAAAATAAAAGTCGGTGGCGACTCTTGCTATCCGCAACATTGTTTAAAGTCAGTTCACCGGGTTACAGAACTGGTGACTCTGCTGGGGACCTATTTAAGAGGGGTACCCTTAGGAATTAAGATCACTTTAAATTGTTTGCCTTGTTTGCTTTATTATTATATTGTTGGGGTGCTCTTATGTGTGAAAGGTCCTAACCCGGATCTAGTGTACCTTAGGTAAATGGCAATAGACCAAGGAAACTGTACGACGTATATCGATACGGTTGATCTGGTGGCCATAGTTAGTGCGACTTCTTGGTTGGTGCTTATATTCCTTAAGTCAAGTTGAGGATAATATTGAGGCTGCCATATGTTGTCAATGCACTAACTGACTTTTAGAACCCTAGTTAACTCATCTTGGCCTTTAGAAGGTAGTGAGGTAACCGGCTTTGGTGCAGACTGAAGTTGGTTGACACTCGATACTACGCTCATTGAGATCTTAAACTTGGAGGGTTTTGGTTGGCAAGTAAGTTGCCTTCTGAACAACCACCCTTGTGAAGGATCAATGATATTGAGATCCCTTAGAACCTGGTTACTTTTGTAGGACAGGATGAACCATCTAACTTCAGGGGAGGGTACTTGCCTTTGAACCTCATGCAAGCCTTTAAACCTAGGGCTATGGTGTGACTTGTTTGTGTGTGCCACATGTTTGTGATTGAGCATGACATCATGACATCATCATGCATCATAAGCATATCATTTTCCCTAACCATTTCAAGGACCAAAGGATTTATCTTTGTTCTTTGTTGCAGGTCATGGCTTCTGCTCGTAGAAACACCATCAGGATCAACTTTGTAGGGATACCTGCTAAGCTCAAGGAGTTGGTTTCCCTAGTGCCTGATCATTCCCAGTTCAACAAGAGACATGGTCACTTATTGGATCTAGTTACTTCAGGGTTCAGTGAAGACATGATGAGTGTGCTGTTTCAGTTCTTTGACCCTAAGCACCATTGCTTTACATTTCCTGATTATCAGCTGGTTCCAACCATGGAGGAGTTCTCTAAACTTCTGGGTATGCCTGTTCTTGATCAGAAGCCATTCACAGGCTTAGAGAAGGAGCTTAAACCAGAAGTTATTGCTGCAGCTCTACATCTGAAGAAGTCTGACATTGTTCTAGAGACGAGAAGTGGAGTTAAAGGTGTTCTTGCCAAGGTATTAGTGGATAAAGCTCAAATGTTCTTGAAGGCTATGAGCTACGATGCTGTTGAGGAGATCTTAGCCTTATTGATTTATGGCTTAGTGTTGTTCCCCAATCCTGATCAGTTCATAGACGTTCATGCCATCAACATATTCCTGAGTCACAATCCAGTGCCTACCTTACTTGGAGACATCCTACATTCTCTTCACACCCGTACTACAAGGGCAAGAGGAACTTTGATGTGCTGCATACCTTTACTTTCTAGGTGGTTTATTTCTCACCTTCCTCGCTCAGTAATGAAGAATGAGCAAGGGTTCAGATGGTCCAAGAGGATCATGTCACTTTCTCACTCAGACATCCATTGGTGCTCCAGATCTATGGAGAATGTCACCATCATTGACCGTTGTGGGGAGTTTCCTAATGTGCCACTTCTAGGCATAAGAGAAGGCATCACCTACAACCCATCTCTAGCTTTACGACAGTTTGGTTACGCCCGGAGCGATGGTCCACATGACATGTTGATTCAGGGCATTGTGTTTGATTACGACAACGATCTTCAGAGTTACCGTCAGAGATTCATACGAGCTTGGGGAAAGGTAAACAGGATTGACAGCAAGACACTGGAGCCTAAGTACACTATTCCTATGGAGGCTTATCTCAGATGGGTATGATCTCGTGCTCAGACACTCATGATGCCATATCCTGCCGTCCTACCAGTTACCATGGAACCTGTTGCTGAAGGAGACACAGCTTATACCATCCTTCACCCAGACATGCCTACTGATATGGAAGACTTGCAGAGATCATGGATCCAACTGAAAGAGCAAAGGGATACTTTCTAGGCTCATTACAAAGCAAGCCAAGCAAGGATCCTAGAGCTAACAAAGCTACTTCATGAGGAACGAAACCTCAACTCATACCTCAACACAAAGAGGAAACGTCCATGGGAGACTTAAAACCCCATCTTTTGTACTTATTTCGTTTTCATTTTTTGTAAGCCTAAAAGGCAAAACAAGTTATTACTAATAAAAAGTTACTTTCTTGTTTGTTTAAGCAAATTTAAATCCTGCGGTCCTTGAAAACATTGCATATGCATTCCCATATCATTGCATCACAGGTTTATAATTGTGCACAGGTTTCTCATCTTCTCGCTGTTTATTTCAGCAATGGCTCTTGAACAATCAGTTAAGGATCTCCAGGCACAGAATGCACAGTTCCAAGAGCTGATCCTGAACCTATCCAAGGGGCAGGATGAATTGAAGACACTGCTGGCCAAGAAGACTAAGAAGGCTAGAAAGTCTGCTGGGTTGCTCAACATGGGAAGAAGGTTCAAAGGTCCTGTCAAGACCAAGGAACATGTTGAAGACTATGAATCTGAAGAATCTGAGCAGGAGAGAGGCAGTCTCCACAACACTATGGGGGACTCTGATTCTGAGGCTAACTATTACCATGAGCCTAATGAAGACAAATTCAAGATGCTGGTGGATAGAATGGATGCTATGGAATTACAGAAATCATCTGGGCTGGATTTTGAGGATTTGAGCTTGATATCTGGGGTGGGCATACCCATTGGGTTCAAAGTTCCTACATTTGTTGTCTATGATGGGGTCTCTTGTCCCAAATTGCATCTGAGGTCTTATGTCAGAAGAATTCAACCCCACACTGCTGATAAAAAGTTGTGGATCCATTTCTTTCAAGAGAGTTTATCTGGAGCTCAGCTAGAGTGGTATTATCAGTTGGAGAGTGTCGACATCAGAGATTGGAATGACCTTGCTGAAGCTTTCTACAAGCGGTATCAATACAATGCTGACTTAGCCCCCACTCGCATGCAGCTTCAGAGCATGTCTATGGGTGCCAAAGAAAGCTTTAAGGAGTATGCTCAGAAGTGGAGAGACTTAGCTGGAAGAGTTCAACCCCCTTTGACTGATAGGGAGTTGGTTGATATGTTCATGTGTACGCTGAATGGTCCGTTTTACAGTCATCTCATTGGAAGCTCATCATCTGGCTTCACTGAGTTGATCATGACAGGAGAGCGAGTAGAGAATGGTATCAAGAGTGGTAAGATCCAAGTGGGCACTTCTTCATCAGGTGCTGCAAAGAAGCCTCCCACTGGGAAGAAAGAATCTAATGCTGTTTATGGTCAGCCTGATCGTAACAGAAGACATCAGTCTGTGAGTGTAGTTCATATTTCAAATCCAACTCCTGCAACAACAGAGCAGCCTCAAGGCAACCAACAGAGGGCTAGAAGACAGTTCACGAAGATCAACATGTCAATGGCTCAGGCATTGCAACACTTGTTGAAGGCTGAACTTATTACCCTGAGGGAGGCTCCTCAGAATCCCAATGTTACCTCTCCCAAGTACAATCCCAATGCACGATGTGCATATCATTCAAACTGTCCAGGACATGATACTAATAACTGCTGGGTCTTGAAGAACAAGATTCAGGATATGATTGATGCTGGAGAAATTGAGTTTGATCCACCAGGTACTCCAAATGTGATTACAGCTCCAATGCCAAATCACGAGAAGACTGTCAACGCCATTGATGAAGATATTGATGAAGATCTGCATGTCTATTCGGTTATGGAGTTGAGCACACCATTGTCTGTTATCAAAAAGAGGTTAGTACAAGCTGAGATCTTTCCAGGTTGTCGTGAAGATTGTTGGTATTGTACCTATAAGCCGGATAGTTGCTTCATTTTGAGAGATGGGATTCAACGTCTCATGGATAAATATACTATAGTGTTTGAAAGAAGACCAGCATCTGTAGAAAGTATGGTGGATCATCTGACTCAGGGTAAGAAGATTGAAGAGGTTGACATGGTTGACAAAGTACCACTAAGAATCACTTCAAAGGGTCCCATTAAAATCACTCATCAGGGCCCAATCAAGATTACTACTGAAGGTCCTGTGAAAGTTGTCGCTGAAGCCAGAGTAGCTCCTCTGATCATTACCACTCCTGGTCCTATTTCTTATACATCTGACAAAGCTGTGCCTTGGCACTATGGGTCTGATGTTTACATCCATGGTGTCAAGCAGGAGCCTTTACCTGATATGCCTGTTGACATTGATAATATTGCTGGATCTAGCAAGATCACTCGTAGTGGAAGAGTCTTCTCTCCTCCAGTTGCTTCTAAGAGTGCAGTTACTCCTGCTGTTACTTCCACCACTGATGCTCGGGGCAAGGGTCCTGTTATTGAGCCTGTATCTACTGATGTGCCAGCTGCTGATGACCTCTCTAAGCAGATGGAAGAAGTATTGAAAATCATTCGCAAGAGTGATTATGATATTGTTGATCAGCTGGGGCATACTCCCTCAAAGATTTCTATGCTCTCCCTGTTATTATGTTCTGAGGCTCATGCCAAGTCATTGATCAAGTTCCTAAAGATGGCTCATGTACCCAGTGCAATTTCTGTGGACCAGTTTGAGAATTGTGTTGCTCACCTGACCTATGACAACGGGTTAGGATTTTCTGATGCTGACTTGACCCCTGCCAAGAGGGATCATAACAGGGCCTTGCATATTTCAATTGAATGCAGGGGCACTACCCTGTCTCATGTGCTGATAGACAATGGTTCCTCTCTGAATGTGTTGCCTAAGGAAGTCCTGAACAAGCTGAGTCCTGAAGATACGGTATTGAAGCCCAGTAATATTGTGGTAAAGGCTTTTGATGGTTCTAGAAGAGTAGTGCATGGGGAAATTGATCTTCCAATCAAGGTTGGCTCTCAGGTGTTTACTGCTACATTCTATGTGATGGATATTCGTCCTTCGTACTCATGTCTGCTTGGTCGTCCCTGGATCCATGGGGCAGGTGCTGTGACCTCCACATTACATCAAAAGTGGAGATATCCGGTGAATGGAAAAGTTGTTACTGTCTTTGGAGAGGAAGAATACTTTGTCAGCCATGTAAACACTTTCAAGTATCTGGAAGTAGAAGGTGAATACATTGAAACTCCATGTCAGTCATTTGAAGTGGTTCCCTGGGCTGTTAAGGATTGTGTGACTCCTCCTGCTATGAAGAAGGTTCCCGTGGTCATCAGAAACCCTCCAACAATGGCAATGGCCTCCCTCAATGATGCAAAAGCTGTGGTGGAAGAAGGTGGTTGTACTATTTGGGGTCAGCTTCCTGATATTCCATACAAGTCTGACAAGTTTGGTTTGGGTTTCACTGCAGAGTCCCAGAAGGCTGTCCGTCGTGCCCGTGTTGTTCGTATCACCAATCAAGGGGTTATCAATGCTGTGGGAGATCAAGATGAAGACTACAACTTGGAGGCATGGATTTTTCCTACTGTGGATGCTGGACTCAATAATTGGACAGCTGAAGATGTTATCCCTATCTCCTTTAGTCAGGAGTAAATACTATTACTGTGTTATGTTTTTAAATTTATAATTTTCTGGAACAATTAAAACTTTCAAGCCATGTGCCTTACCCGGGGCACAATGGTGTGCTTGTTACGGGTTGTCATTTCATTTGCATACTGCATTCAATAAAATCAGTGGACGTTTCGTTTTCGTAAATATTGTGTTCCTTGTCTTTCTTTTTCTTTTATTTTTGCTTCATCAGCTATGTGTTCTTACACACACCCACGTCACTAAAATGCAGATCCTCATCCACTCTGGATCCAGTTGATAACAGTTCTACTATTGCCAATTACAATTTCGAGAATCCGATCTATCAAACTGAAGACGGAAACGAGGACGATTGTGAAATACCTGTAGAGCTTGCTAGGTTGTTACAACAAGAAGAGAAAGCTATACATCCACATGAAGAGCCAGTCGAAGTTGTGAATCTGGGAACTGAAGAAAACAAAAAAGAGGTCAAGATAGGGGCTGATTTAGAGGACAGTGTCAAGAGCAGGTTGATTCAGATGCTACGTGACTATGTGGAGATCTTTGCTTGGTCTTATGAAGATATGCCAGGGTTGGATACAGACATTGTGGTTCACCGTTTGCCAGTGAAAGAAGATTGTCGTCCAAAGAAGCAGAAGGTTCGTCGTATGCGTCCTGAAATGTCAGAAAAGATCAAAGCAGAGGTAATGAAACAGTTCAATGCAGGGTTCTTGGCCGTAACTTCTTATCCTCAGTGGGTTGCAAATGTGGTACCAGTTCCTAAGAAAGATGGTAAGGTACGTATGTGTGTAGACTACGGAGATCTGAACAAGGCTAGCCCTAAAGACGACTTTCCACTTCCTCATATCGATATTCTGGTAGACAACACTGCTCAGCATAAGGTATTCTCTTTTATGGATGGTTTCTCTGGTTACAATCAAATCAAGATGGCACCTGAAGATATGGAGAAGACAACATTTGTGACACAGTGGGGCACCTTTTGCTATAAGGTAATGCCATTTGGTTTGAAGAATGCAGGGGCAACATATCAGCGTGCTATGGTGGCTTTGTTTCATGATATGATTCATCATGAGATAGAGGTATATGTGGATGATATGATAGCCAGATCTCAGAATGAAGAGCAACATCTTGATCATCTGCACAAGTTGTTTGAGAGGTTGAAGAAATACAAGTTGAGATTGAACCCAAACAAGTGTACTTTTGGAGTTAGATCTGGAAAACTCTTGGGTTTCATTGTCAGTGGAAAAGGTATTGAAGTGGATCCTGCAAAAGTGAAAGCTATACGAGAGATGCCAGCTCCCCGTACTGAGAAGGAGGTTAGAGGTTTCTTGGGACGATTGAACTACATTGCAAGATTTATTTCCCAATTAACTACCATCTGTGAGCCAATCTTCAAGTTGTTGAAGAAAGATCAGGTGATGGAATGGAATGATGAGTGCCAGACTGCCTTTGATGAAATCAAGAGATATTTGCTAGAACCTCCAATTTTAATGCCACCAGTTGATGGAAGACCCTTGATTATGTATTTAACAGTATTAGACAACTCAATGGGGTGTGTATTGGGGCAACATGACGAGTCTGGTCGAAAAGAGCAGGCAATATACTACCTTAGCAAAAAGTTTACCGACTGTGAAACAAGATACTCACTGCTCGAGAAAACTTGCTGCGCTTTGGCATGGGCTGCTCGCCGACTAAGACAGTATATGTTGACCCATACTACCTTGTTGATTTCGAAGATGGATCCAATCAAGTATATATTTGAGAAACCTGCTCTCTCCGGAAGAATTGCAAGATGGCAAATGATCTTGACGGAATATGATATACAGTATACTACTCAGAAGGCCATTAAGGGGAGTGTTGTTGCTGATCATTTGCTCATCAAGCAGTAGATGATTACCAGTCAATGAATTTTGAATTCCCTGATGAAGACATTATGTCTGTTACCAAAGAACCTGGACAATATGACGGACCTGAACAAGGATCCCGATGGACTATGGTTTTTGATGGTGCCTCCAATGCACATGGTAATGGTGTTGGTGTTGTGATTAGTTCCCCTGAAGGTTGTCATACCCCGATTAATGCCAGATTTTGTTTCTATTGTACCAATAACATGGCTGAGTATGAGGCATGTATCATGGGTATGCAAGTTGCTATTGATATGAAGATTCAGTTCCTTGAGGTGTATGGAGATTCAGCTCTGGTAGTAAGTCAGATATTCTGAGGTGCATGTATCAAGAAGGTTAAGCCAAAGGTATATCAGGTTGGTGACTTGGTAATCAAGCGTATCATATTACCACAGGGTGATCCTAGGGGCAAGTGGACTCTAACATATGAGGGACCATTTGTAGTCAAGACAGTGTTCTCAGGAGGTGCCATGATACTGACTACAATGGATGGTGAAGACTTCCCACAACCTGTAAACGCAGACATAGTTAAAAAATACTACGCATAAAAAGAGACCCGCTAGGTTGACAGGCCTAGGCAAAAATAAGGGCATCCCGGCAAACCAAAAGGGTTTGGGCAAAAATTAGGGATATATATATATAAAAGATGTACACCCGGCAAGTCGAAAACCTGAAAAGGCGGCTTGGGCAAAAAAGGGTATCCCGGTGGATTGAAAACCTGAAAGGGCAATCCAGGCAAAAGTTAGGGATTAAAGCGTATGACTATGTCTCGTTTGGATCACTCATGAAACTGCAACCAGTTGTACTACTTACTCAAGCTCAAACAGATAAAGCTCAATCCAATCGTTTCCGTCTCAACAGCAAGAAGATGAGATACTTGAGTGGCAATAGTAGAATTGAAACTCAATAGGATTATTTCCCACATAGCTGATTCTTTTTGTAAAACTTCATGACAAAATTCTCTTACTAGGGTTTATGTCTCCTTGTACAAACTTACCCGTGTATGGGTCACTTTTGATATAAACAAATTCCATCTTTTGAATCCAGATTTACTTTTACCCTATTTACGTAAGCGGAACGTCCATTGGTTGTGTTTGAATGTATGTATGCCTTTGAATATGATTGATGTTTACCAGAAATGCATGTATGCTTTTAATATGATTGATGTTTACGAGAAATGCATGAAAATGCAGTAATAGTATTTACTAAGGACGAACGAGGGAAGGATTTCAACGAAGCTTCACCGGTTCATCTTTACAAGACAGTTACAAACCATCAGTAGGACTAATCCATTTTCACAAAGTCTAATCTCCCCTGGAATTTATATCCATCTCTTTTATCCTCATACGGATATACGAGAAATTACTTTCCAATAAGGGCACGATGAACGAAGACGGGATGTTATACTTATCCTACTATCCCCAACAACGGGAGGTTATCTATACCTTGTTATCCCCAACAACGGGAGGTTATCTATACCTTGTTATCCCCAGCAGACGGAGGGTTATATATTCTTCAACAAATCGGGATTTATTTTCCTTGGCCAGCAGTTGTTATACAAGGATATCCAGACACTTCCAGCAGTGTCATATCATACATACATCATTTACATCATACCATAACATATATGTCTATAGTACATTACCTAAGTGCATCATGTCATACATACATAAAGCATAAACTAATGTTGTTATACAGAATGCTACCTTGTTTTCAGGTTAATTATCCAACAAACAATCTTATGATCTTTGGGACTGCTTTATTGTAACCTCAGGGTTACTTTATCCTCCTGATGAGCTTCTTATTACTTTGGGACTGCTTTATTGTAACCTCAGGGTTATTTTATCCTCCTGATAGCCTCTCATGACTTCAAGACTGCTTTAGAGCTACTGATTGCTCTATCCTCCTGAAATCATCCTATTACTTCAAGACTGCTTTAGAGCTATTCATTGCTCTATCCTCATGAGGTCATATTACTACTTCAAGACTGCTTTAGAGCTATTCATTGCTCTATCCTCCTGAAGCCATCTAATTATTTCAAGACTGCTTTAGAGTTATCCATTGCTCTATCCTCCTGAAATTACATTATTATTTCAAGACTGCTTTAGAGCTATCCATTGCTCTATCCTCCTGAAATCATTACTTCAAGACTGCTTTAGAGCTATTGATTGCTCTATCCTCCTGAAGACATATCACATTATTATTTCAAGACTGCTTTAGAGCTATTCATTGCTCTATCCTCATGAGGTCATATTACTACTTCAAGACTGCTTTAGAGCTATTCATTGCTCTATCCTCCTGAAGCCATCTAATTATTTCAAGACTGCTTTAGAGTTATCCATTGCTCTATCCTCCTGAAATTACATTATTATTTCAAGACTGCTTTAGAGCTATCCATTGCTCTATCCTCCTGAAATCATTACTTCAAGACTGCTTTAGAGCTATTGATTGCTCTATCCTCCTGAAGACATATCACATTATTATTTCAAGACTGCTTTAGAGCTGTTGATTGCTCTATCCTACTGAAGCCATTCTATTACTTCAAGACTGCTTTAGAGCTATTGATTGCTCTATCCTCCTGAAGCCATTATTACTTCAAGACTGCTTTAGAGCTATTGATTGCTCTATCCTCCTGAGTATTACTCCAGACTCCTGACAGTTCTCATTATACTACTGAAGAACTTTCCCCTAGTGGCATCTTTAAGCCCACTCAATCATGTTCAACCAACCATCAATATCACTCCATGCACTGGTGAGTGCAAATTTTTGGGCTTTTGTGTTCAATCCCCTTCAACCTTCCAGGTTACGACTGGCAAATATACCAATCTAACCCCTCAGGTTTCAGAAAATTGAACAGGGGCAGCTGTTGCACCCCAAAATTTGCCCTCACAATACAAGACTTTGTGTTCTAAGAAGGTTCACAAGGTTCACAAGTTCTCCAACAACTTGCATAACCTTTCATGAAGTTCATAAAGTCCACAAGCTACTTTATGAAGGTTCACAAGGTCCACAAGATTCACAATGTTTACAAAGCTTTCCTAAGGGTCATGAGGTCTACAAAGCCACTTCATGATGTTCACAAGGTTCACAAGCTTCACAATACCTCCCATGAGTATCGCAAGATATCTTATGAAGATTCACAAGGTTCACAAAGTTCACAATTGGTCAGAAGAGTTGACAATTCCCTCAGACAATGCACCTCCTAAGCAGTGCATCCAAAACTAGGGTTTTGACTTTAATCAGGCTAAAGGGACTTCCAAGACTTCAAGTGAGCTTCATAACATCTTATATGTGTATAAGAACCCCCATGTCAAGTTCCAAGACTTTTCTCAAAAGTTTGCTCAGTCAGATGATCAGATAAGTCAAAAGCAGTCAATGCAGTTAAAAGGTCAAACTGAGGTCAACTGTGGTCAAACCAAAGTCAAACTTCATGATTTTTTTTTTGCCAACATCAAAGAGAGTCGTTTGACTTTTTGCAGGTAAATATCATATGGCATGCATTTTTTTTCTAAAAAGTAAAAATGGCACAATTGGCAGGAGGACATGTGTAAGGAGTTATGAGTGTGAGAGGTTGAGAGTTCGAATCTCACCTTTGTCATTTTTTTTGTTTTTTATTATTTTTACTCTAAATTTTTCTATCTTTCATTAAAAAAATAACAAAAATAGTTTTTTATTATTATTTAATTATTATTTTCGTATTTTAATTAAATCATTTTTTAAAATATTATTTTTTTCACTTTTTTCTAAATTATTCATAAAAATATCCAAAAAATCATAAAATAAAAAATATTGAAAAAAATTTTGTTCTTTTTATAATATTTTTTATTTTAGGAATCAATAGGATTATTAGTTTTTATTTTAAGTTTATTTTAATTATTTTAAATTATTTAAATTTTATTTTTTCTTAACTAATTATTTAGTTTGGGCTTTAAAATGGGCTTTAGGGACATTATTGACAATTTGGTGTTAACCCTAATTTGTTCCCTATATATACATGTGTTGCCTTGTTGGAAAAAGGAGGAGAATGAAAAAAACCTAAGAGGAGTGAGTGCCGTTTGCCGTTATTTAGTTTTCTTCTTCATCCATTACTATTGTTTCTTTTTCTTCATCGTTTACCGTTATTTCTTTTCTTTCATCTATTACTGTTGTTTCTTTTTCTTCATCTTTTACCGTTATTTCTTTTTCTTCATCTATTACCGTTATTTCTTTTTTATCTATTACTGTTACGTTTATATATATATAATTTTTAAATTGTTAGAGTTTATATATATAAGATTTTTGATCGAATTATGTCGATACGATGTTTGCACATTTGTGTGCATGACGCGTGACATTTGTGTTAGTTCGATCTGGTTGCGATGATCGCATTTTTGTGTGAGCAATAATACTATTTTTTGCTTAATTTCTTTTTCTTTGCGATAAATTTTGTTTCGTCCGATTTAGATCTGGTTGCGATGAGCGCATTTCTGCGTTAGCAACATTGTTGGGTTATTTGGCACATTTAAAATTCATTATTGCTTTATTATTATTATTATTATTATTATTATTATTATTATTATTATTATTATTATTATTATTATTATTATTATTATTATTATTATTATTATTATCATTATTTATTATTATTATCATTATTATCATTATTATTACCATTATTATTATTATTGTTATCATTAATTTATTAAAATTTGTTATAATATAAAAATCTGTTTTTTTAAAATAAATAACATTAACATCTTTTCCAAATTAATATGAAAACCTATTATTTTTAAGAAAAACTTTTTTTTAGATAAATTTAAAATAATAACTAAAATCTTTTTTTTAAAATAATAACTAGAACCGTTATTTATTTTATTTTATTATTGTTCAATTCAAATTTCATTATCATATTGTATCTGCTCCTCTCATGTAACCTCGCGAACTTAACAATCGCTCTTTAAATTCTGCCTTTAAATTTCTGCTTGCATGGTTTAAATTATGACATTATCTCTCTGTTTGCATGATTCAATTATCTCACGCGTTTACTATTATTTCTGTCACATTGCACACATCCGAAGGTTAGGTCTAACTGTTTGGCCGCCGCGCCAATAGTCCGTAAAACTTCACACATTCAATTTCAAATCCTCAAAACTACAAACTACAAACCCTAATTTTCACAAATGCCTCGCCGCAGGCAAAATTACAATTTTACCCTTAGCATTAGGTAAAAGAGCCGCCGCGCTCATTTTAGGGTTTCCCGCCGTGGAATCCCTAATTTAACCCTAATTACAACTTAACATTTCAACGTAGAGATTTGGAGTTTCTACACTCCACGTAAGCGTGTCCTTAAGATGCGTTTATTCCCCTTGAGACCTTGACCACAGTCAAGAAGTTTCTAACCTCCCTATTGAGGGGAACTACGATTACTCTGATTCCACTCCCGTAAGGATACGTAGGCACAAGATGCGATGTCTTGCCGAGTAAACTTAGAATTAACCCCCTTTATTATTTATTATTGCTTATTTATATTTTATTTATCTTTGCTATTTAATTATTTTGCTTATTATTTTGTAATTGTTTCTTGGATGTAAAGTTGTTTAATTATTTAATTATTATTATGGTTAGTAATTAGGGAGTGTAACAACATGTATGTAATATTAAAATAAATTTAGATCACTTTTAAATAAAGATAATTAAAATAAACACGTCACACACGTAAGTCGATTTTAATCGCCGTCTCACTTCCTAAGGATATCCCTCAAGTTGCCTACGAATAATGGTTAAGTGGGGTGTATAAAGCAAGTCCCTCAAATAAAAAAATCATCAAAGTCCCTTATGGTTGCCTTTACGAATCGAGTCCCTTTCGAAAAATGATGATGGTCCCTTATATGTGCTTATTACATCCCACAATGGCCTTCAAAGTCAAATTGTCCCTCACATATCCCTTAACATCCAAAGTAAGGACTACCTACTCCATTATAGTAGGGATAGTCTTACTAAAGGAAAGAATGAAGAATAAGAAAGACCTTTAAACATTAGGGTAGATTACTCCTAGGTGCTTGCTCACTTCAAAACTGTTTCGCACTTAAACAAATTTTCAACAAGTTTTCAAACAAGTTCTTAACACATCCTTACATGGATTATTTATTAACTATTCTGAAAATTTTCTATTCACACACTACAATTTCAAAACAATTCAAAAGTGAGCTTAAGTACCTAAGAGCCCATGGATAACCATGGATGAAAAGGATGCTAATACCTTCCCTTTTCATAACCTACCCCCCGGACCCAAAATATTCTCTAAGGTCTTTCCTGTTCTTTTATAACCTTTCCTTATGGATAAAATAAAAGTCGGTGGCGACTCTTGCTATCCGCAACATTGTTTAAAGTCAGTTCACCGGGTTACACCAGCTATCGCTACTGCGAAAATCGGCGCCGGCTGAACAGAAGAGTCGCCACCGTGCGTTATTTATCCCAAAGGAGGGAAAGGAAACGCTCAGAGTAAACCTACCGCAAAGACGAGAAAGGAATGGTCATCGCAACCAAATCCTGGATTCGGGAGTCGGTTACGCAAGGGGAAGGTATTAGCACCCCTCACGTCCGTCGTACTCGACGGGATCCACGCTTGTTTTCTAGTACGGATTGTTATTTCTATCTACACTAAGGGTTAAGGGTTAAAAAGAAAATAAAAGGACTCGGCAAAGTATCGCACTTTATGCCTACGTATTCTCGTCTGGAACGAGAAATCAGAGTCAACGTAGTTCGCCTACCTACTGGAAAGGAGGGGAAGGTTGCTCGCTAGGATATCGCATCCTATGCCTACGTACTTTCATACAGCATGAAAGATCAGAGCAAACGTAGTTCGGGCCACATACGACACAAGTCTGTCTTGATTGTTTTTATTCCTTCTGAAAAAGGGTTTTTCTGATTACTGGTCCAAGCAGACAAAAATGACGTCTTGATGAGTTCACATTCTTTTACGGAAGAAGTGTCTTTTATTGTGTTTGAAATATTTATTGTGTTTTTCTGTTTGTTTTGAGAAAGAAGAGACAGAACTCTAACCTACGGTTGCGAAGGGAATCAAACTAACCTAATGTTATCATGCATGGGTTAAGACCTAATGTCTATCATGCTTCTCTCTTGCGCAGAGAGAAACAGAGATCCTAAGGGAATAGACGGAAACAGAAACAATAGCATATATATACAGTAAAGCAGTAAAATGCATGGATGCAGCAATACAAGCGAGGCAAGGGAGTCCCACTCAACCTCGAACCTAGAAAACAATAGGCAAAAGTGAACAGAATTCACTTTCAACCTAACAGGTTAAACAACAAACAATACAGTCAGGGAAAACCAAACAATACATCAGAAAATAAACAGCAAAAATAAACAGCCACAGCAGCTCTGCATCAGCATCTGGCATCAAGTCATCTCCTAACAGCTACAAGCTTCAAGCAAGCCTCAGTCTCCATTTCCACAGCCTTCAAGCAAGGTCTATGTCATCAATCTTCCATCTGCAATGGCTTTTCTTCAAGTCTCAATCTCCAAGATGAATATCAGTCAACAAGATGAAGTGAATGTTAAACAGTCAAATGCCTACCAAGGGTGGCTCATTAACTGTTAACATTATACAAACAATTTTCTCTCAAAAGTTCTATCTTTCAAATACATTCACTGATCCTTCCAAAGGAAGGAGGTGGATATTTGAAAGAGACTTTGAATCATAGAGAAAGAATGGAGGCAGACAAGGCCTTCCATGTTTGTGAATCAAGTTCTCTACTCTAGAGCTCTGCCTAGCTCCTAAACCCTATGCTCCTCATCAGCTGCCAGCAAAGGATAACCTTCATCAACTCTGGAAGTTGGTCTTCATTCTCTTGATCTCCAATGGCTTCATCAACAAGTCTTCAGCTCTCCCAATCCCCAAGCAAACCCAATACCCCATACAGACAAATGAAATAACCCTAGAGAGGGCACACCACACAGTCAAACAAATACAAGCAGTATACTAATAGCAGTAGGGGAAGCCTAGTAATCTCTAAGGGATCTATTAACTACCCATAATCCCTATAGTCCCATACCCCAAAGATTCAATCTACAACTCCTAAGGGAAATGATTTAATTCTCCTATGTTATCTCCTAAAACCTAGTCTTGATCATGTTATTCACACCTAAACAAATCACCTAAGATTGAATTCTAAAATTATGAATTAAATTGTATATACAAGATAAAGGTCTAAGCTAATCAACCTAAAAAGAATGGATCAAAAATGTTAAAGCATCTAATCAAACTACAATTAACAAATTCATGCATCAAGCTAAACATTATTTAATCCTATTTAAAAGAAAAATATGCTAAAAATATAAAAATGAAATGAAATATTAATTTTTTTATGTGATATTTTTCTTAACAAAATTATGAACAATATGCAAAAAGAACCAATTAAAATCATGCATTTTCCAATTTGTTATGAATTTTGAAAGAATTAACATTTTTTGAAAGAAATTAAAATGAGATTAATTGGACTAGGGGGTGCAGCAAGTAATAAAATCAATTGAAATAAGAGAATGGGCCCAGACTGGGGGGCGCGCATAGCAAGCGCGTCTGGGCCCAATGCAAACAGAAAATATAACAAAATAAAAAAAAAGATGAAACGGTGCAAATAGCGAAAAACTTAGTTGAATTGGGATTGGGCTTGGAAAACAGGGGTACGAATAGCAAGGAATTGTGAGGCCCATCAGAAGAGGTTTAATGAAACGGTGCGTTGCACCTTTTGAATCTCCCTCCGTTTTCAGTTTAAACCATAGCCGTTGGATTAGTCTCAGAGTCAAGGTCAAAACCATGATCGTGTGGCTCTCGCTTCGTCTTCAACCTTAGAAACCCTAGGGTTTCTGAAACTCTCCTCTCCCATGCACGAGTTCATCACCTCTGTTCTCCCTTGTCTATCCATGAAATCACACGATTCAAAGAGCAAAGATGCTCTATTTTCTTCCCTCTACACAGCCATATCATTAATTCCTTCTAAAACTCAACCAAACTCCAGACCCGATAGGTGCAATAACTCGGTTCCACCATTTCCACCTGTGATCAACCACTTCAATTCTTTCCAAATCTTATCCTAATCTAATCTTCACTTCACACTGATCATTCTAAGCCATATATGCAAGATTATAGTGCAACATCCTTGATGTTATAAGCTCTAACAGTTTTGGTACACCATTGATAACCTCCATGAAACTTCTCCAAACTTTGTGAAATCCATCATCTAACCTATCCTAACCGTTCTATGCTAACAATTCTCTATGATCCTAACTAAATCATGCAATTCGAAGAGGAAACTTACCTGGTGCAAATGATGAAAACAGCTAGGGAAATCCTTGGATCTGATGCTTTCAATGCTCTGAACTTGATCCACACACTCAATTCTTGGTTCTGTATGCAAAGATTCTTGCTCCAATGCCTTGAAACTTTGTAACCACTTCTTCTTGCACCTTGAATGATGAAGATGGATGGCACGATTCTTGCTCAATTCAACCAAATCTTTGATGGAATTCTGATCTATGAAAGATGTTGATGATGATCCAATCAAGAAATGTGGAAATTGATGGAGATTTTATGGAGTTTGAGATGCTTTTGCAAATTGGAAGAATGATGTAAAACTTGGTATTATGAGCACAATGAATCACCAACCATGGCATGAAGCTCTTCAATTCAATATATAGGTGAAATTAGAAAGTCCTAGAACCTTGGAGAACCCTCCCATGCACACTTTCCCTTGGATTTGGATTATGTAACTTCCTTTGTAAGTAATCAAGCATAACTCTCAAATCTTGAACCAAACTCAAAATTCTAATTTTGCCAATGTTCTTAAAACATTTTTTCCAATCAAAATGACCTATAACTTCACCCCACTTGGTCAAAATATGAAAAATCTCCATTTTAGGTCATTTTTTATTCATTAAATCCACCAATTTTGAAACCTTGAGCTATGAGCCTTTCCAATCTTTCATGGTCACTTTTCTAGACTCAAAATGTCATTTGGAGCAAGTTTGATGTTGCGAAGTTTTCCATTTGAAGCTTCCTTGTATGAGTTTTGGGCATAGGCTTGAAATGACCTGTAATTCTCAGATGACCAAAATACCCTTTGCTTGCCAAGACCATAAGTAGAGTTCCACAAATCATATGAAGGCATACCATACCATTCTAGAAAGCTAAGACAATGAGGAACAACTCTTATGTTGACCAGAAATTCATTTGAAATCTCCTTGACGGGTAAACGTTGCTTGGAAGACAAGTAACTTTCACAGACAAAATTTCAGATACCTCAGATGACCTGTAACTTGCAAGGACCATAACTTGAGTTCTATAAATATCCTTGATGTCTTCCACCACTCAAATTAAAGGTATTGATATCCTCTACAAGTTTCATGTTGGCCAAGGATCCATTTGAAGCTTGCATTTTGACTTATCTTGCTTGGAAGTTTGACCTAAACTAGGGGATTTTACACAGAAACCCTAATTTAGAAACTCCTATTCTCCTTGATTTCTCTTGATTTCTTCTTGGCACATCACCATATCCTTCTCTACATGTCAAATGATGAACCCCACATCTCTCCAATAGCCCTTAATGCCCTTCAATCAATCAATTGAACTAGAGTTGACCCAGGGTTGACCCAGATGAAACCCTAGTTGACTGTCTTCAACTGCAACTCTTGTGATCATATTAATGACTTGTCTCCTTCTCCAAATGACTTTCTAAGTCCTCCATGATGTCTACATACTCTCCATGCTCAATCCACAGCTAACAACTTCTTGGATGATCTTCAGATACCCTCAGAATAGGAGATAGATTCAATGCTTGATCCACTGATTTCTTAGCTTTCAAATTCTTTGTGATGACTTGAATGAGATTGAATGAGAACAACAACCTCTTGATAGGTTCATAGAGATGAGAATAATGCTTGGTCCCTTGTTGAATGACTTGCTATGCTATGCTATGCAGATGACTAGACTATGTACATGACTCTATATGCAAATGCTAATGATATTGAAACATAAACCAAGTGAATAAGGTTGAGCAAATTTTAGGGTGCAACAAACCTGCTGTACAAATATTCTTCACAAACTTATTCACGTACGTGAACAAACTGTTAGTAAAATAGCTTGCTTTCCTTGATACAAGATGCACCTTGAAACTTCAGCACTCAAAAACAGCAAACATACAACAATAGTACCATTTAGAATGCAACTTTTATACATTTTGAGTGAAAGCCAAACAAACCACAGCATATACATATCCAAACAGTAGAAATTAACACACTTTAAATTGAACAACAACCAAGGATAAAGACCAAACTAAAAAAAACACACGATGCCAAATGATACAAGGCGTGGTTATCTGGGTGAATCCAAAACCTGTCGCCCTGTTGTTGCTGTTACGTGTTGCGTGTTCAGATGTAGACCGTGAGCAAGACTCCTGATCTGCGTACAAACCATTCACAGACAACACAAACTATTTGTGAATTTAAAAAAAAGAATACAATCCAGGTCATCGTAAACCGTTGTTGTTGTAGTGGCGTCGTGATCTGAAGTTGAAACAAGTCTGAATGTTACGTGGTTCGAATCAGAGTGGTGTTACACTACGCCGTGGTTTATCGCTCATTGCCGTACTAACAAATTACCACTGTGATGAAACAGATCCCCTGCTAAACCATAGCCAAAGAAAGCCAACTTTTGAAGCTCGGACTTTCCTTTGCAGAACCGGGTGTGAACCTTCCTCAATCTTGCTGTTCATTCCTATAAGGCTAATATCTTCTTTCTGTATCCACCAACAACAATCAAACCTGCATAATACGTACACTAAAACGTTAACCAAACATTGAGACGCATATGGAAGACTGACTTGTCACCGTTAAGGCTCAAAGCGTCCTAGAACCGTCCATCTGTTGGAACTGCAGTGATTATGATCTGAAGTTGCTGCATTGAGCCATGTCATCACTACTTAAACATAAACGATTTCAATTATTCGAAACACTCAGGCACATCACAACATCAAATTATCAGTGTGAAACAAAATAAAATGACACATTTAAGTACAAACTATGAAGTTATCAGCAACAATAATAATGAAAAGAGTTTGCAAACTCTGATTCCCGTCATGGTATATTTCGAGTGATGCAGGGATCAACTGTTGTTCCGTGTCATTCGACTTCATACTTGTTAGACGCCGTAACTGAGATGGGATTGTGCACTGGAGATGCAGAGTTATAGTTGTTGTAGTGTTACAATTGGATGGAACCAATATTGCCAAACCAAACTCAACCTGCACACAAACAAACAGGACAGCAAATAACACAAAAAAATGAAAACGAAAAGATAAAAAGCTATCCATTCACTCTTCTTGCTGTAAGAGCACAGATTGTGTCTTAGTTATATCTCTATGTTTTGATGATAACACTTATAAATTTTGTATTCAAGAATTATATACTCTAAACGTGTTCTAGATTGTTTGCTACAGGCACGAAAGAAAATTATCTTAAGAAAGCAAAATTGGATCTGAACATTGTTTTTATGAAAGGCTTCATAAGTTCAAGAGCATCTTAAGTGAAGATCTAAACACTGGTCCCAGAAGAATCTGTCTACTGTCTCTTGAAGATTCTGAAGAAGGAGCCTCTAAAGCATAGAAGACTCTGCTCTGAAGGATTTACACGCTCAAGCACACTAGCTGCACATACTCTGTTTCAGCTCAATCTGAAGAACATTCAAGACTCTGAAGATCCAGATGATCCTTGGTCTGGAGACTCTGAAGATTCAGATTCTAATGTTGAAAGTTGAACTTACCTTGAAGAAGATTTAAATATGTACGTTGGTTTTTCTCAACAGCTCTTTCCTATTTTGTGCTAGACACAAGAACACAGACAAAAAGGTTTTATCTGTGCATTCCATTCTGAGGAAAGTTTTCTGCAAGTGAAGACAAAAAGCACCAGGCTTGTTTCAGCACAGCCTCCAATGTGAAGACAAAAGGCTTTAGGCTTTTCTGCACAGCCTTCAACGTAACAAGACTTCTTGGATCTTAGTGCCTATATAAAGAAGTCCACTCCATCTTCTTCAGTATCGAATCTCTAGCAAAATCACTCCTCAAAGCAAATCTCTAAAAGCTCTTAATTATATTATTCTGCTTTATCTTTATTCTTAACTTAAGAGAAATATCAATGTTGTGATAACAGCTTATTAGAAGCATTCTTACTCTTGTAAAAGTTTTACTTTGTTTGTAAAAGGTTTTCCTTAAGAGGATCCAGTTGGGATCAGTTGCTCTTGAGAAGACTAAGAACGGTTGTTCTTAGGTGTTGCTATTTGTAATCTGTTTGATTAAAATAGTGGATTAAGTCCTTGACAGAGAAAGGCAAATCACTCTTGAGAGGGTGGACTGGACTAGTTGTTTTCAACGAACCAGGATAAAAATATCTGTGTTCTAATCTTTGATTTTTAATCTTACTTATTCAACCCCCCCCCCCCCCCCCCCTTCTAAGTAATTTTCTCACCTTCAATTGGTATCAAAGCTCCGGTTCTGCGTGTGCTCCACTTTACCGTGACAGTTAAAGATCCAGTGAGAAAGATACTTTGATATTTGTGTTGTTGCCATTATGGATACATCTACATCAACTTGCAACAACAAATATGAAGGAGATAGGATCAGTACCAAGCCACCCATGTTTGATGGGGAAAAATTTGACTATTGGAAAGATAGAATAGAAAGTTTTTTCCTTGGGTATGATGCTGATCTTTGGGATATGGTCATTGATGGATATAAACATCCTACTGATGAGGATGGCAAAAAGATTGATAGAAAATCAATGACTGAAGTACAGAAAAGAGATTTCAAGAATCACCACAAAGCCAGAACTATATTGCTTAATGCAATCTCTCATACTGAGTATGAGAAGATTACAAACAGAGATACTGCTCATGACATGTTTGAGTCACTCAAAATGACTCATGAGGGAAATTCTCAGGTTAAAGAGACCAAGGCGCTGGCGCTCATACAGAAGTATGAGGCATTCAAAATGGAAGAGTCTGAAAATGTTGAAACTATGTTTTCTAGATTTCAGATTCTTACTGCTGGTCTGAAAGTTCTGGATAAGGGCTACTCAACGTCAGATCATGTCAAGAAGATCATCAGAAGTCTTCCCACCAGATGGAGACCAATGGTGACTGCATTGAAGATGGCAAAAGATATGAACAAGATCTCCTTAGAAGAACTTATCAGTTCTTTGAGAAGTCATGAAATAGAGCTGGAGGAAGATGAACCCCAGAAGAAAGATAAAGGTAAATCCATAGCTTTAAAATCTAACAAACCTGTTAAAGCTTTGCAGGTAAAAGAAGAAAGTTCTGAAGAATCGTCTTCTGAAGAAGAAGATGAACTGTCCATGCTTTCCAGAAGAATCAACAAGCTCTGGAAGCACAAGGGAAAGAAGTTTAACAACTTCAGAAAAGCTGACCACAGGAAGGAATCTTCTGGACACAGAAGATCTGGAAAGAAAGAGGTCACATGCTATGAATGCAAGGAACCTGGGCACTACAAAAATGACTGCCCCAAACTTCTCAAGGAGAAACCCAAGAGAAAGTTTGATAAAAAGAAAAAGGTTCTTATGGCAACTTGGGATGATTCAGATGAATCTGAATCTGAATCTGAAGCAGAAGAAGAGTGTGCCAACATGGCATTAATGGCTGGAATAGAAGATCAGAATGAAGAATTATCATCTGAATCTGAGTCAGACTCCGACTCTGACGCTGAAGAGGTAATGTCCAAACTTACCAAAGATGAACTTATAAAGGTGTTATCTGAAGTTTTGAAAAGCTACAATAATATCAAACTCAAGAACAAGAAGCTGAAAAGCAATCTTGAATCTGAGATTGATAATCTGAAAACAGAACTTGTTGAGCAGAGAGAAATAAATTTAAAAATAAAAAATGATTTGGAAATTGTCCAACAAGAATCTGACTCTAAAGCTAAGTCATCTGAAAATATTTTGGAAAAATATGACTCTAGTTTTCAGAGGTTCCTCACTAAAAGCATAGACAGAAGCAAGATGGCTTCTATGATCTATGGAGTTAGTAGGAATAAAAGAAAGGGAATTGGATTTCAATCTTCTTCTCTTGAAAAAGATGTTAGACCAATACCTGTAGATGATCTGATCATTAAGATAACTCCTTTATACTCTAATTTTAAATTTGGTCATTTAAATGATATTAAACACACGAGCTCTGAAAAGAATACTCATGTGTTTAGATCTAAGGCAAGTCTAAACAAAAACTATGTTGAAAAACAAAAGTTTAGACAAACCTACAAGGCAACTAACCCTAAAGGACCCAAGAAGATCTGGGTACCTAAAGACAAAATAATCCCTGTTGCAGATGTCCTTAGCAGCAAAGTCAGAACACCAATCATGGTACCTGGACTCTGGATGCTCACGACACATGACGGGAGAAAGGTCTATGTTCCAAAGTCTGGAACTTAGATCTGGAGGGGACGTGAAATTTGGAGGGAACCAGAAGGGCAAGATCATTGGCTCTGGAACTATAGGTAATGGCAACCTACCCTCTATTTCTAATGTTCTGTTAGTTGAAGGATTGAAACATAATCTATTGTCCATAAGTCAATTAAGTGACAATGGTTATGATATTATCTTTAATCAAAAATGTTGCAAAGCTGTATGTCAAAAGGATGGTTCTATCTTATTCAATGGAAAGAGGAAACACAACATTTATAAAATTAACCTTTCAGAACTTAAAGTTCAAAATGTAAAATGCCTCTTATCTGTGAATGATGAGCAATGGGTCTGGCATAGAAGATTGGGGCATATTAATATGAGACGTATATCTCAGATTAATAAACTCAATCTGGTCAGAGGACTTCCTAAGTTGAAGTTCAACTCAGATGCTCTGTGTGAAGCATGTCAAAGAGGTAAATTTTCAAAATCTCATTTTAAATCAAAAAATGTTGTTTCTACCTCCAGACCATTGGAATTACTTCACATTGATCTGTTTGGACCAGTGAAAACTGCATCCATCAGAGGCAAGAAGTATGGGTTAGTCATTGTAGATGACTACAGCAGATGGACATGGGTAAAGTTTCTAAAACACAAGGACGAGTCTCATTCTGTGTTCTTTGACTTCTGCAATCAAGTCCAGACTGAAAAAGATTGTAAAATTATTAAAGTCAGAAGTGATCATGGTGGAGAATTTGAAAATAAACATTTTGAAAAATATTTTTCTGAAAAAGGCATTGCACATGATTTCTCCTGTCCTAGAACTCCACAACAAAATGGAGTTGTAGAGAGGAAAAATAGAACATTGCAAGAAATGGCCAGAACCATGATCAACGAGACAAATCTGGCAAAATATTTCTGGGCAGAAGCAATTAACACAGCTTGTTATATTCAGAACAGAGTGTCTGTAAGACCTCTTCTGAAAAAGACTCCCTATGAATTGTGGAGAAACAGAAAGCCTAACATTGCTTATTTTCATCCTTTTGGATGTATTTGTTATATGCTTAATACTAAAGATAATCTGAACAAGTTTGATTCCAAAGCACAGAAGTGTTTCATGCTTGGTTATTCTGAACGCTCTAAAGGCTACAGAGTATTCAATACTGAAACATAGATTGTGGAAGAATCTATTCATGTCAGATTTGATGATAAGCTTGGCTCTGAAAAGCCAAAGCAGTTTGAAAGTTCTGCAGATAGAGAAGTGATTCTCACAGACTCTGAAGGCTCAGAGGCAGAAAAGGCAAAGAACAAAGAATCTGACGCAACCCCAGATGCTACACCTTTGACCTCCCAACTAAACAACTTGCATATTTCTGAAAGACCAACTGTTAGAGGATCTTCTTCCAGAATCAAAGCTTCTCATCCAGAAGATGTGATAATTGGAAAGAAAGATGATCCTATAAGGACAAGATCATTTCTCAGAACTTCTGAATCTTCCTTATTTGGCTTAGTGTCAATGATATAACCAACATCTGTAGATGAGGCTCTGGAAGATAATGAATGGATTATAGCTATGCAAGAAGAGCTGAATCAATTCGCCAGAAATGAAGTTTGGGATCTGGTTCCTAGACCTAAAGGATTCAATGTCATTGGAACAAAATGGGTCTTCAGGAATAAGCTGAATGAAAAGGGAGAAGTAGAAAGGAATAAAGCAAGGCTGGTTGCTCAAGGATATAGTCAACAAGAAGGTATTGATTACATTGAGACATATGCTCCAGTGGCAAGGTTAGAATCTATTCGTCTTCTTATTTCATTTGCTGCACAGAATAACATCACTCTGTATCAGATGGATGTTAAAAGTGCTTTTCTTAATGGTATTATAGAAGAAGAAGTATATGTCCACCAACCTCCTGGTTTTGAAAGTGAAAACTTTCCAGATCATGTTTTCAAATTAAAGAAATCCCTCTATGGATTAAAACAAGCTCCTAGAGCTTGGTATGAGAGGTTGAGCAACTTCCTTCTGAAGAAAAATTTTATCAGAGGAAAAGTGGATACAACTTTATTCTGTAAATCTGTTAAGAAAGATCTGTTGATTTGTCAAATTTATGTAGATGACATTATTTTTGGATCAACAAATATTACGCTTGGAAAGGAGTTTGCTAAATGTATGCAGGAAGAATTTGAAATGAGCATGATGGGAGAATTGAGATTCTTCTTGGGAATCCAAGTCAATCAGACTCCAGAATGCACCTACATACATCAAACCAAATATGTTAAAGAGCTTCTGAAGAAGTTCAACATGGTTGATAGCAAAATAGCAAAGACTCCAATGCATCCTACAAGCACTCTAGGTAAGGAAGAGGTAAGTAAGAAGGTAGATCAAAAACTCTACAGAGGTATGATAGGATCTCTTCTATACTTGACTGCTTCTAGACCAGATATTCTGTTTAGTGTCTGCTTATGTGCTAGATTCCAATCAGATCCTAGAGAATCACACTTAACCGCTGTTAAGAGGATTCTGAGGTATCTGAAAGGTACTGCTAACATGGGTTTGTGTTACAGAAGATCTGATGAATTTTCATTAGTTGGATTCTGTGATGCTGACTATGCTGGAGACAGAGTTGAACGTAAAAGCACTTCTGGAAGCTGTCAGTTTCTTGGAAGTCATCTGATCTCATGGTACAGCAAGAAGCAACCTACCATTGCACTATCAACTACAGAGGCAGAATACATTGCTGCTGCTGGATGTTGTACTCAGATGCTCTGGATGAAGAGTCAATTAGAAGATTATCAAATCTATGAGAGTAATCTTTCTATCTTCTGTGATAATACTTCTGCTATATGTTTGTCAAAAAATCCAATCTTGCATTCTAAGGCAAAACATATAGAAATTAAACATCACTTCATCAGAGACTATGTTCAGAAGGGTGTAATTAATTTAGCTTTTGTTGATACAGATCATCAATGGGCTGACATTTTCACAAAACCCCTTGCTGAAGATAGATTTAAGTTCATTCTGAAAAATATTTGTATGGATTTATGTCCAGAGTAATATTTCTCAGAGGCAACCTCTCAGATGCAAAATGTTTAATAATCTGAAGTATTTCATCTGTCTATTCGTTCATTTATATTGATTCAATTATTTCGTTTTGTGTAAAACTCTGAACTAACAAGCTCAGAAGATCTGAAAGTTGGAAACGTTTCATTTCTTGAGAGACATCAGATGAGCCAACAAAGCAAACACGTGTCATTCAATATCTGAAAAGATTGAGTGCTCAACTGAATTGACGTTTGAGGTATTGCTTTGAAAATCTCACTTTTCTTGTTTTTCCCCCCAGCTGTCATAATTTAATGTGAAATGATTACTTTTCATTAAATGCTGTCTAAACGTGCGTAAGTGTCTTTTGTGTGCCCTATGCTTGATTTTTGGTTTTCTATATATATCACCTATCACACTTGTCGCTTGCGCGAAAATAAGGTGCCGGCATGACAGAAGAGTCGCCACCTTCGTTATTTATCCCTCAGAGCGGGAAAGGAAACGATCGGAAAAACCTGATGAAAAAGGGTAAGACAAGGTCATCGCAACCATTGTCTGGGTTCGGGAGTCGGTTACGCAAGGGGAAGGTATTAGCACCCCTCACGTCCGTCGTACTCGACGGGATCCTCGCTTGTTTGTTTACTTGGACAGGTTGGTTATAATCTATCTACCTATCAAGGCTGGCTGAAAAAGAAAAGAAAAATGACTCGGCAAAGCGTCGCGCTTTATGCCTACGTATTCTCATCAGAGAATGAGAAATCAGAGTCAACGTAGTTCGGCCTACGAAGGATTACGGGGGAAAGGTTGCTCGCTAGGACATCGCATCCTATGCCTACGTACTTTCATCTGGTATGAAAGATCAGAGCAAACGTAGTTCGGGTAACTACGGGAAAAATGGTTCAACTAGGAGGGAGACTATCAAGTCCTACTGTTATCATGCCATGGATTCATCCTATGGTTGAGGTTTAAACAGGGAACTCCTAGATGTTGTCATGCATAGGTTTCAACCTAAAAGTCTATCATCAAATCCTCATCAGAAGAAATGAGAGTCCTAAGGGATCATGTCAATGATACACCAAAACAGACAAAAGCATCAGCTTTAATAGTAAAATGCATGCAATGCAAGTGAGGGAGGAAATGTGTGTGGGGCTTCAGCCTCCACAAGCTCGTCTCGACCTCAAGCCAGTCATGAAATAACAGTAATCATACTGAAAATAAACAACATGCTATCAAGTAGTGGCAGATAAGAGAAATGAAGTGCCATCAGGCAAACAAACACACTTACTTGAGAAAGAATCATCTACTCTCTAATCCTAACCCTAACACAAAATCTGAACAAATCTAAGCAAAGCTCTCAAGCAAAACCTAACAAGAGAATTCAATCCCAGTCTTCAAGCTTCAGAACAAGCTTACCAAAGAAAGGGAGCCAAGCAAGCAGACTCATAGTGTCTTCCTCAGGAAAGCACTAGGAGGTGTATACTCAGGAGTTATACCCTATGTGGCTCAACCACTGTGATCAGTTTATATTCCTCCTCAGGAGAAATTAAACTCACAAGCAGGCTCCAACATCACTGGATATTTAGGAAATCCTATCTGAACTAGTGGAACTAAATGAACAGACTCATAGGACCTTCCTCAGGAAAGTACTAGGAGGCTTCCACTTAGGAGTTGCATCCTATGTGGTTCAACAACTGTGATCAGTTTACATTCCTCCTCAGGAGAAATTAAACTCACAAGTTGGCTCCAACATCATTGGATACTTGAGAAATCCTAGATAAACTAAGGGAACTAAGTGAATAGACCCATAGGACCTTCCTCAGGAAAGTACTAGGAGGCTTCCACTTAGGAATTGCATCCCATGTGGCTCAACAACATGTGATCAGTTTACATTCCTCCTCAGGAGAAATTAAACTCACAAGTTGGCTCCAACATCATTGGATACTTAAGAAAGAGGTGAGAAGAAAGAATGAAAGTCATTCATAGTGCCTTCCTCAGGAAAGTACCATGAACTTCCTTCAAACTTCAGGATCTCAAACCTCACAGACAGGGAACAAGCCAAGCTCTGGGTCTCTGAATCTTGATCTACAATCTTCACTTCATGATGCTCTCCATCAAGGTCTTCAAGGCAAACACAAGCCCCTCAACAAATTCCCCACAATAAACCCCAAAGATGAACAGATAACCACAGGGGAGACAAAATCAACAGGCAACTTCAGAAAATACCTAAAAATACTAAACTAATGGGGAAAAATCTAACAATTATTCACAAGGGTCCTCAACACCTACTCATAACATCTACATAGGCCTCTACCTAAAAATCAAGACAAAACTCAATCAAAGAAAAGGATTCTTCTCCTAAACACAATTTAAACCCTAATTAGGATACCCTAAATCTACCCTAATTAAACTAATCAAGATTTAATTCTAAAAATCTAAAAAAAATCCTATGGGGAACTATGATTCATCATCTAATTGCACAAAAAAGAATGGATTAAAAACCCTAAGGGAAGGTCTTAAAACAATTCCTACAAAATCATGATACAAAATTAAACATATTAAAAGCTATTTTAAAAGAAAAATCTATTAAAATACTAAACTAAAAAATAAAATCCTATTTTTATTTTTATAATTTTCTTCACAAAATGATCTAATCATAGAAAAAAGAAGAAGTCAAAAATCGCTTTTTATCAATTTTAAATTAATTAAACAAAACAGAAAAAAAATAAGAAAAAAATAAAAGAATTAAATTAATTAAAGGGAGGGGGGTGTGACAAGCAACTCACGCTAGTTGAAATGATTGGGCCAGAAAAAAGGGGGGTGGGGATAGCGCGTTGAAGCCCAGAACGCTGGTTAATGAAACGCGGCGTTTCATTGAATTTAAAATTTCCCTCTCTTTCTCAGATTAAACCACGGCCATTGGATCTGAATAAATTGTCAAACTTTGAGCTTGATCCAACGGATCATCTTCATCGTCCCCAAACACTCTAGGGTTTTCAGAACCCTCTCCCATGCACTCAAATCTTCGAGCTCCTCTATCTCTCTCCACACGCCACGGTTCGACACGATTCAAAAACAAGAAATGCTCTACTACTCAAGCTCTACACAACCATACATACACTTTTCATTAATTCTACCTAGGTTGCTCTAACAGAGGACTTAAACATCCTGGTACCACCATACTCACCTGAGATCGACCTTCATTAAACTTCAGTCTAATGGCTTACAGATATTCTTGATGTTATCCTGGTCATTCTAACCTAATTCTTGATGATTAAAACTAACAATCTACACAATTCTTGAGAATCAAAGATTCTTGGTTCTGTTATGCATTGTCATGGAACAGGCTGTAACTTCTAGGGTTTAATCATCTAGCCTAGTACATTATTTCCATGCCTAAGAAACTAACTAACACTGCATAATTTAAGAGATAGAAGGTGAAGAAAGAACCTGTCAAGAAGTTAAGGTGGAGTGATGTAGAGCACGATTCAAGCCTTGGAATTGCTTCTAGATGATCCTTGGATGATCACCAATCTTCTGTTTGCAATGGTTGTGAAGGAGATGGCTTGTAGTGCAAGATATCTTGGATTGCTTGAACTTGAAGCAAGAGCTTTAATGGCTATCTCTCTCTCTCTCCTCTGACTTGACTCAAGCTTCACCCACCTTTAATCATTCTCTGATGCACTCTTTATATATTGATGGTTAGATGCTTCTAGATTCATCTAGAATGTGGTGGAAACTTCTTGAAATTCTCATGACATGCCAAGTTGGTTATCTCACATCTCATATGTTATGCCTTGCAATTTTGTCTCAAAATGTCCTTATGTGAGATATTGAGAAGGGATGAGTGAAAAACAAGTTCATTTTTGGCTTATGTAGGGTTTTTCAACATTGCCTTCTTTTTCAAGTAACAACCTTTCAAAGCATCACCCATTTTTAGACCTCAAATGAAAATTCTAGCTAAACCAATGTTCTCAAAATGGTTTTTCCAATCAAAATGATATATTGGATGACCTATTTTGGATTTGTGGATCTCCCAAATCACTTTTCAATTTCAACTTTTCAAAGTTATAAGCCTTTTTTAGTTCATTTTTGACCAATCATGTAATCTCATGCTATGAGCTTTTTCAACAATTTGTGACCTTCTTTCTAGACTTAAAATCACATTTTGAGCAACTTTCATGTTTTGAGTTTTTCCATTTGAGGCTTGGAAATAGGAGTTTTAGGCATTGGCTAAAATGACCTATAACTGACAAATGACCAAAATACCCCTGCCTTGTTCAAACCATAAGTTGAGTTCCACAAATCCAATCAAGGACTTCTACCACTCAAATTAAAGCTAAGAAGATGCTCTTCAACATTCATGTTGACCAAGAAACCATAGGAATCATCCTACTAGGGCAAAAGTTGTCTGCAAGTTGGGTGACTTTCAAGGACCCAGATTCACACACCTCTGCTGACCTGTAATTTGTCAAAACCATAACTTGAGCTCTGTAACTCCTATCAAGGACTTCCACCACTCAAATTAAAGCTTAGAACAAGATCTACAACATTCATGTTGTGGGGAAGATGAGATATCAATCACATCTAGAGCTAAAACTGCCTGGAAGATAGGGATCAAATTAGGGTTTTTCACTGACAATCCTTGGAAACCTTGACTTGAAACTTCTCAAACTCCTCAATCATGATGAGTTGGCCTAGGAATCATCCTTATAACATCTCCATACACTATTCCATGATCTCATGGCCCTTGGATTAGATCTCAACCTTCTCCAAATCTTCAGCTGATCTAGGGTTGACCCAGTCAAAACCCTAATTCTACCATTCATGGTTGAATCTTCTGAACTCTTGCACAATGACCTCTCTAGGCTTCATGATGGCTATCAAGACATCTCATAAGATTTCTCAAAACATCTAGTCCATTCTCAAAGTCTCAGAATCATCTGAGGGGCACCCACAACTTTCAAGCTATGAAGCACACAACCCTGGTTTCAATCCACTCCTCTGAGGATCCCTTGAACTTTCTGATGAAGATATCAACTTTCAAACACTTAATGAATAAATAATTGTTGGTCAAATTTTGGGGTGCAACAGCTTCCCCTATTCAAACGGCTTGAACCTGACTGGGTGAGAAGCGAACGGCTCTCAACCAATCAATGTACGAGACGGTTGAATATCGGTAAACCCGAAAATTTGCCAACTGCACGACCACATGATACTCTGCGGAGAACAAACCTTCGAACACTGCAACACTAGCTGCTCAACAGCTAGCTGGAGAGATACTGATCTGACATCGCCGCCGGAAACAAACATCATTCTGAGAGACACTCGACATCGCTGTCGTACCAACATCATCTCTGCTGGGGATTTAAAGAGTCTGACATTGCCGTCAAACAAACGTCCAACCTTGCTGCCGGAAACAAACATAATCTGACCTCGCCGTCGGATAATCAAAATACCCCGCATTGCCGCTGGAGAAAATGCAACACTGAACAACTCTGACCTGGGGGTCACCCCTGGTAACTGGAACAAAAGGTACATTTGAGTATTTGAAACTACTCCGCTGGGAATGAGAGACCCAACCGAGCACATTCTGATCTGGGGTTCACCCTCAGAACCACAACGAACATCGGAACACTGCTGCACACTGCCCGCCGTAGAACTTCAACATTAGAACTATATGAAACCCTGGCCCCTGGCCACTTCCAGCTTCAGCTAGAAAAGATCTTCAAGTACTTCTGAAGATAAGCATCCTTGGCCTTCAAGGATGGCAACCCTGCAGGAGGTATCTTTGACTTCAGTCTGAAGAAAACGATCCTTGGCCTTCAAGGATACATGGATCCGCCTTCAGGCAACTCCACCTCTGCTATATAGTATTCGTGACTTCAGTCAGGGATATACTTCGGCCTTCAGTCCGAAAAAAATGAATCCTAGGTCCTTCATGACCCTGGGGGATAACCTTGCCCTTAGGCACCTTTGCTTCAGCTTAGGAAATCTGTGACTTCAGTCAGAGAAATGGTGTCCTGAGCCATTCATGACTCTACGGGGATTCAAACACTTTGCCTTCAGGCAAAACTCCGCTTCAGCTGGAGAAACATCTTCGACTTCAGTTAGAAGAAAAACTGTCCACTTGATCGCAATCAATCGTCACCTCAGGACAACTGACTTGGTCTTCAGACTCACACGAATCACTCTGTTGTATCTACAACCCTGGAACCTTGTCTTCAGCCACACGTTGATTCACCAACAAGGAGATCTGAACTCACAGGAGCCTTCTGATATCGCCTTCGGGCGCTTACGAAATCCATCTTCAGATTAGACATCGCTGCTGGAGAAACATCTTCGACTTCAATCAGAAGACGTATCATTCTCTTGATCGCGCTCAATCATCACCTCAGGATAACTGACTTGGTCTTCAGACTCACACGAATTACTCTGTTGTATCTACAACTCCGGAACCTTGTCTTCAGCCACCCGTTGATTCATCCACACGGAAATCTGGCTTCACAGGAACCTTCTGATATCGCCATCGGGCACTTACGAAATCCATCTTCAGATTAGACATCGTTGTTGGAGCAGACATATCATGCTGCTGAGGACTTCAAGAATCAACTTGAACAAACAGATCCGTCGGGCATCTTCAAGAATCGTCCTGAACTAATAACCTTTCTGGAGCAAACATTCTGTTGGGTATTCCAGGAATCTTCCTGGGCAACTCTTACTGGAGGTGCTATTGGGGAGCTCAAGTATCATACTAGGCGAACCACTCGGGAAGATGTACTGAGGTCTTTAAGAATCGTCTTAAGCAACTGGCCCTGCTGAGGGACTTGAGAATCATCTCGAACTGAAGACTTCGCTGGGGGTCTCAAAAATCATCTTGAGCGAGCGACTGCGGGGATCACACTGGGGTCTTTTAGAATCATCTAAAGAAATCGACCTTGTTGGAGAGAATATCAGGAATCGTCCTGAGCAACTGGTCTTTTGGGGATACACCTGTTCAACAAGGATGATGATGACCTAGGTCATGCTTATGATGCATATGCTTCTGCGCTATGCCCCACACGGTGGGAATGATACGCGTTTATGCTAAATGCTGTGCAATCATGCACAACGCTATGCAACGCTAGATGCTATGTAGTGTTAGATGTTGTGCAGTCATGCATAATGATGCGATCCCGTCAGCAAAATAAATGCCGAGGGGAGATTCTCCTGTCGAGGAGAAAGAATTGCTCATATAGAGGAATCATCCTGCTGAGGAGAACGTGAACACGCCAATATCAATCAGGCTCTGTCTGGGGAATTGATCTTCCGCGAACTGCTGCAGGGGAACAACTTCAGCTGACTGCTGCAGGGGATGAAGCTCTACGAGAACTTGGATCTGCTGATATCAATTGCGAGAATGAACTGTGCGGCCGTCTCGGCTACTCTTCTGGGGATGACCACTCTGTGGGGAACCAACTTCCGCTGCTCAACACTCCACTTGGGGAAAAACCAATCATGATCTGATCAACTTCCAAGGATTCGGATCTCTTGGACATCTGCAAACTCGGCTGAGGAAGGAGAAATCATTCTGCTTCGACAAAGAGAGTACGACTCTGGGAAATACAGCATCGGCTGTTCTACGCTCTGTTGGGGGAAAATTGATCATGACCTGATCAACTTCCAAGGATTCGGCTTTTCTGCGGACTCCGCCGGGGAGGGAAATCATTCTACTTCATTGGAGAGTGCAACTCTGATGGGGAATTTGATCCCACTGGGGAAGAAAGGATCATCTGACTTCGGGGGAGAGTGCAACTCTGCAGAGGAATACAACATCAGCTGCTCCACCACTCTACTGGGGAAGAGGGAATCATCGAATCTTCAGGAGAGAGCCTGACTCTGGTGAGGAATCTCAGTTCCGCTGGAGACTTCAGTCTGGCATCATCAGTTACTGCATCCTTCGGCATACGAACAGCCTCCTGCGAAACCTGCACTTGTGACCCGGTGCGGGGGGAGAATCCTGCTTCAGCGACTTTACCGGGGAAAACACGAGCTTCGGCACCCGAACACTTCTCTGAAATCTGCACTTGTGACCCGGTGCTGGGGAGAGACGACATCATTCTTCGGTGCTTGGCTCAGCTGATGAGGTGACATTCCTTCAGGATGCGTCTGCTTGGGGAAGAGAATCACCTCTACCTGGGGAAGACATATCAATGCTCACCATCTTGCGTTCAGATTCTGCGGAGGAGAGACTACTGAACTCTGCTGGAGAAGGGGGGCTCGCCCTGCTTCGGGGATATCGATCCTGGTCTACTGAGGGCAATCTTGACCCTAATCTGATGAAGGACAAACGCCATCTCAATCTGCTGCAGTCTCCAACTGTACGGGGGAACAACCTCGAACCGTACATCTCTGCGGAGAAACAATCCTGATTCAACAACGCCAACACAGGGAATACAGGCTACCAATCATGGAGTTAAGTAACAGGTTATGCTGTAGGATAGCAATCCAATGACCGCAAGGCTTCTTCAGAAGGTTCAGGTTTTGGCGGGGTAATGACACGATTCCCCGATACTCAATTCTTGCTAGGGTGAACAAACTCATTTGAACAACCTGCCCCAGCGCAATTCAACTTGCCCCAACCCGACCTTTGGGAATAATTCATTCTGAGCCGAAAACAACTGGCAACAAGACAATCTTCAGAGGGCTTGCCCCAGCATCTGCACAACGGGAGGATTCATCCTCAACTAATCAACTTTCATCATGGTCGGCTTCAATATCTCTGAAGTAGTTTGCCCCTGAACGAGCGATGAGCGACTCAACATGCTCTGATCGAACACTGGAGGGATCTGTCCTTAAACCGCAAGAATTCCGGATAACTGCCCCTGATTGGGTCTCGAGAAGATTCACTTCCGACCAACCGCTTCTTGCATAAACTGCCCCGTAATCAACTGATGCTCCGGGACTTGTCCTCAGACAAACCAATTCCAAACTCACAGGAAGTTAATGCCCCAGATTCACAGGGTTTCAAAGCACACCATTCTGATCCAGACCTCTGGCGATTCAGTCCTGATTGACTATTCCTTGCTGAAGTTCCTTCGTATCAGCTACTAACCTGCAACTAAAATTGTTTATTCACGAACAGTAATTTTAATGCAGTGTTCATGCAAATTTCGAAGAAATGTTGTACTGTCACTCATTTACGTGTCATGCTAGTGAGTGACGAATGAACTCAAGAGTTCAAACGTAGTGCTGATGCGATCAGTGAAAAATGCAATAAGGATATGATTAGCAAATCATGAAGGAGTCAGGTTACTCAACCTTATCGTAATGCGCTCTCAGAATAAACCCTGCCTCAATTAGGTCTTTTAAGGGTTGTATCGTGGTCGGGTTCACGGTTCGTGAAACAAAGGATATTTGGCTCAAATTATGATTTGTACCCACCCCTTCTACGTGATATTCTCCGATCCTAAAGTTCAGTTAACTTAGCTCGAGCGCTCTCCTCTTCGAGAGGTATGTTGAACATTGAGAACAACTGGTTAAAGAATTCGCAAGGTGTTTCAGAGTGACAGTTACTCCTTTTTCGTTTTCGGCGTCTGTGTATACACGACTTCGTCCTTGTTTGAGGATTTTTCTCTTTTATAATCCTTTCTTTTTCATTCATCATTTTTTATTCCCTAATTTTTGCCTGGACTGACTCCTTTTGAGTTCTTTTCGATTTTTCTTTTGAAGTCCAGCGGGATGCCCTGATTTTTGCCTAAGTACTTGCTTTCTAGCTTTTTCTTTTTTACTTAGCGGGCTTGCTTATTCCTTTTTCTTTTGGAACAAGTCGTGCGACACTGGTTGTCTTGATTGCTTCGAAAGGATTATAACTGTCTCACTCCTGATTGGTGAGGTTTAACCATTGTGGTTGATGAGGTACGACCTCTGGAGAGGAGTATGATGTGATTGGTCCTCGAAGGACAACACTCCTCTATAAGACTTGAACGCTCGATCAAGCTAACTGACAACTACCCTGCCCCGGGTTAAGATGTAAGGGTTAAAAAGTCCGAAAGAAACTCCTACTTCCCGGCTCGAAGTGGTTAACAAGGGATTCTCTTCCTTATCTCTCCGGTGTTTAGGGATTTGAAACAATGCCTTATACGTCATCGGCAAGGTTTTATCAGAAAGCAATACGATCATTGGCTATGAGTATTCAGTCTCATCATCCTCCCTCCGCTCATTGCTAATCATAGTAATAAAGTGGAGTAAATAAAATGCAAGTGTCAGTGTAATGCAGTAAATGAGTGACAACGACATAATTGGTTCAGAAAAAATGCATAGTCACTTTATTATCATTACCATTCGAAACATACAATGTTTAAGTAGTAACTAACAGAAAAGAAACTACAAATGCAAATGGTAAAAAGCCCGAGGACTGCCAATGCTGAGGGCGTCTGCCTGTCTGGATCACTGGCTTCTGGAAACAACCCTCTGAATCTACGAGCTCAAACAGCTGAGAGGTCACCACGCACAACCAAGACTCCCTCTGGAAAGGAAATACACCCTTGGTCGATCAATTGTTGCACTTTCTCCTGGAAAGCCTTGCAATCTTCAGTTGAATGCCCCGGAGATCCACCATGGTAACCGCACTGAACATGAGGATCATACCCTGGAGGGTAAGGCTCTAGCACGGGTTTGAGAGCTTTCGGTTCCACCAAGGAATTCTGAATCAACAGTGGAAGAATCTGGCTATACGGCACAGGCACTGGATAGAAAGAAGCATTCCTTTGTTCCACGTGGTTGCGAGGTCTCTTGTGATCCTGGTGCTGGTATTCTTTCCGCCCAGGAGCAAGGGGTCGTCGTTTCTGAGTGGCAACGGTCCCTTGTTTAGGCGCTTGCGTCTTCGAACTCGATCCAGGTAGGAACTGCGAGCGAGGCGATTCAGTCACCAAAGGTCGCGGGACATATTCCAGACCTTTCTCAGCTTCAGGCAAAGGAGTGGAATCATCCACCTCTTCCGCAGGGTAAGGGATGAACTTTCCCGATGCTCTCATGCCGCCCGGCACAAGCCTAATCGCCCTTGAGTCAATAAGGTCCTGAATCTTATTCCGGAGAGCCTTACATGTTTCAACATGGTGCCCCGGCGCTCCTGAGTGGAAATCACAACGCATGCTTAGATCAACGTCTGGTGACACGTCATCTGGTGGATTTGAGGTCCGAAGCTTGAGAACACGGTTCTGAACCAACAGCGGCAACAGCTGGGCATAACTCACAGGTAGTGGATCTACAGCTCTATCAAGTAGCTTCCTCTTTTGACCATAACCTTCAGGATTATTCTGAGATGCTCGGCGCGGCTGATGACGAGACAGGCCTCGAGCTTCATGCTGCGTAGAGGGTCCATGAGGTCCACTTGGCTTCAGCACAGGTGGCACTGACGGTAACGGAGGAAGCACTCTGGTCTCCTCCTTGGGTGCTTGACCACTCTCCTTATTTAGCATACTTCCCACCACTCCCATGAGAAAGCTCAGCTAATTCTGCAGCTGCTGATTCTCCTCTCTGAGCACTTGCTGGTCCAGACGCACTGCCTGTATGTCATTCACGACCTGCCCCAGCTGGCTTTGGATTTTCCCTAGTTCAGCTTGTATCTGCTCCATTAGTCTGAGCTGCTCGATTCTGAGTCAAACCTACAAACACAAAGGGTTAGAAGACAAGTCCCGGCTTCTGCCATGCAAGATGAATCATGCTAATGCCATAGGTGTCTGTACGTTTAGGAGATCACCCCTAATTCTGGTGTCGACGTGCCAACATAGTGTCAATGCAATGATAAGACTGGATCCATTCATGGAAGAAAATATCTTATATTGCTCGGGACACCAGGATTAGGGTACGAAACGCGCCTGCAGCACAGACACATGCTAATGGAATGCAAACATGAATATGCAAGCTAATGCAAAATGCAGGCATGCAACAATATATCCGGGTGGCTGCTGTGGAGATTCGGCATCAACAGTCACTGATGAGAAGGAAACCCCGGTGTAAAACCGCTGATCTGATCTGTTGTGAATAACCATCTGGTAGGATCGAGATCAAAATTCTGTCCTGGCAAGAACGAAAGCCTGATAATAAAGACCCCGGATGCAAGATTAAGGAATATCTGTTGATGAAGTCTTCGGACCCCAAGTCACAAATCTGCCCTCTCAAGAACAAATACACAGCTGCTGCTGAGATCTTCAAACCCCACTCAAAATCTGCTCCATCCAGAACAAACCTCTGATGATAATACACTGATCAAAGCCTGCTCTATCGAGAACAGACAAACATCCGATGATAAGATCCTCCGATCAAACTCTCGTTCTGTCAAGAACATATCTGCAACTGAGAACCCAACATAACTGATTCACTGTCAAGAAAACCAGGTAGTCTGGAGGTCAAAGTTTCCTGCAATACCCCAACCCCACTCACAGGTATGATGGACCTAATCCACGGACAAAGGTACGGCATCCTATGCGGTCGTCAGCGTCACAGACTTTCACGAGTGACAATACGATTCCCAGAAGGAGTGGCATCGTCAAGTCATGAAGAGGCCTCTCTTAGCTGACTTCCAAATGATCGGTCCCCAGAGTCGACAATCCTCACGTCTGGACTCCCCTCAGATCCTCAGGACCGGAAAGGAGCACCTCTGCAAGAATCTCGTCTGAGCGCAGATTTTCGTAGGGAACTGTGCCTGCTCAGCAGACAGGTTCGTCTACTACTTCTCCGCAACTATATCTAGGTGTGTACTCAAGCCCAGGTCCGGCTTTTCACTCACAATAACATCCCTCTCCCACAGCAGCACAGATAATCATATCAAACTGGAAATAAAATGCGGGAAATAAAATGCGGGAAGTAAAAATGCGAGAAGTAAAAATGCGATAAATAAACGCAACCCAACAGGCAAATACACAAACGATAGGATTGACTCGCGTAGGGGATGGGAAACGGTCCCAGCATAAGGGATGGGAAAAAGTCCCTAGATGCAAAGTCCCCAGCAGAGTCGCCAGCTGTCGCTTGCGCGAAAATAAGGTGCCGGCATGACAGAAGAGTCGCCACCTTCGTTATTTATCCCTCAGAGCGGGAAAGGAAACGATCGGAAAAACCTGATGAAAAAGGGTAAGACAAGGTCATCGCAACCATTGTCTGGGTTCGGGAGTCGGTTACGCAAGGGGAAGGTATTAGCACCCCTCACGTCCATCGTACTCGACGGGATCCTCGCTTGTTTGTTTACTTGGACAGGTTGGTTATAATCTATCTACCTATCAAGGCTGGCTGAAAAAGAAAAGAAAAATGACTCGGCAAAGCGTCGCGCTTTATGCCTACGTATTCTCATCAGAGAATGAGAAATCAGAGTCAACGTAGTTCGGCCTACGAAGGATTACGGGGGAAAGGTTGCTCGCTAGGACATCGCATCCTATGCCTACGTACTTTCATCTGGTATGAAAGATTAGAGCAAACGTAGTTCGGGTAACTACGGGAAAAATGGTTCAACTAGGAGGGAGACTATCAAGTCCTACTGTTATCATGCCATGGATTCATCCTATGGTTGAGGTTTAAACAGGGAACTCCTAGATGTTGTCATGCATAGGTTTCAACCTAAAAGTCTATCATCAAATCCTCATCAGAAGAAATGAGAGTCCTAAGGGATCATGTCAATGATACACCAAAACAGACAAAAGCATCAGCTTTAACAGTAAAATGCATGCAATGCAAGTGAGGGAGGAAATGTGTGTGGGGCTTCAGCCTCCACAAGCTCGTCTCGACCTCAAGCCAGTCATGAAATAACAGTAATCATACTGAAAATAAACAACATGCTATCAAGTAGTGGCAGATAAGAGAAATGAAGTGCCATCAGGCAAACAAACACACTTACTTGAGAAAGAATCATCTACTCTCTAATCCTAACCCTAACACAAAATCTGAACAAATCTAAGCAAAACTCTCAAGCAAACCCTAACAAGAGAATTCAATCCCAGTCTTCAAGCTTCAGAACAAGCTTACCAAAGAAAGGGAGCCAAGCAAGCAGACTCATAGTGTCTTCCTCAGGAAAGCACTAGGAGGTGTATACTCAGGAGTTATACCCTATGTGGCTCAACCACTGTGATCAGTTTATATTCCTCCTCAGGAGAAATTAAACTCACAAGCAGGCTCCAACATCACTGGATATTTAGGAAATCCTATCTGAACTAGTGGAACTAAATGAACAGACTCATAGGACCTTCCTCAGGAAAGTACTAGGAGGCTTCCACTTAGGAGTTGCATCCTATGTGGTTCAACAACTGTGATCAGTTTACATTCCTCCTCAGGAGAAATTAAACTCACAAGTTGGCTCCAACATCATTGGATACTTGAGAAATCCTAGATAAACTAAGGGAACTAAGTGAATAGACCCATAGGACCTTCCTCAGGAAAGTACTAGGAGGCTTCCACTTAGGAATTGCATCCCATGTGGCTCAACAACATGTGATCAGTTTACATTCCTCCTCAGGAGAAATTAAACTCACAAGTTGGCTCCAACATCATTGGATACTTAAGAAAGAGGTGAGAAGAAAGAATGAAAGTCATTCATAGTGCCTTCCTCAGGAAAGTACCATGAACTTCCTTCAAACTTCAGGATCTCAAACCTCACAGACAGGGAACAAGCCAAGCTCTGGGTCTCTGAATCTTGATCTACAATCTTCACTTCATGATGCTCTCCATCAAGGTCTTCAAGGCAAACACAAGCCCCTCAACAAATTCCCCACAATAAACCCCAAAGATGAACAGATAACCACAGGGGAGACAAAATCAACAGGCAACTTCAGAAAATACCTAAAAATACTAAACTAATGGGGAAAAATCTAACAATTATTCACAAGGGTCCTCAACACCTACTCATAACATCTACATAGGCCTCTACCTAAAAATCAAGACAAAACTCAATCAAAGAAAAGGATTCTTCTCCTAAACACAATTTAAACCCTAATTAGGATACCCTAAATCTACCCTAATTAAACTAATCAAGATTTAATTCTAAAAATCTAAAAAAAATCCTATGGGGAACTATGATTCATCATCTAATTGCACAAAAAAGAATGGATTAAAAACCCTAAGGGAAGGTCTTAAAACAATTCCTACAAAATCATGATACAAAATTAAACATATTAAAAGCTATTTTAAAAGAAAAATCTATTAAAATACTAAACTAAAAAATAAAATCCTATTTTTATTTTTATAATTTTCTTCACAAAATGATCTAATCATAGAAAAAAGAAGAAGTCAAAAATCGCTTTTTATCAATTTTAAATGAATTAAACAAAACAAAAAAAAATAAGAAAAAAATAAAAGAATTAAATTAATTAAAGGGAGGGGGGTGTGACAAGCAACTCACGCTAGTTGAAATGATTGGGCCAGAAAAAAGGGGGGTGGGGATAGCGCGTTGAAGCCCAGAACGCTGGTTAATGAAACGCGGCGTTTCATTGAATTTAAAATTTCCCTCTCTTTCTCAGATTAAACCACGGCCATTGGATCTGAATAAATTGTCAAACTTTGAGCTTGATCCAACGGATCATCTTCATCGTCCCCAAACACTCTAGGGTTTTCAGAACCCTCTCCCATGCACTCAAATCTTCGAGCTCCTCTATCTCTCTCCACACGCCACGGTTCGACACGATTCAAAAACAAGAAATGCTCTACTACTCAAGTTCTACACAACCATACGTACACTTTTCATTAATTCTACCTAGGTTGCTCTAACAGAGGACTTAAACATCCTGGTACCACCATACTCACCTGCGATCGACCTTCATTAAACTTCAGTCTAATGGCTTACAGATATTCTTGATGTTATCCTGGTCATTCTAACCTAATTCTTGATGATTAAAACTAACAATCTACACAATTCTTGAGAATCAAAGATTCTTGGTTCTGTTATGCATTGTCATGGAACAGGCTGTAACTTCTAGGGTTTAATCATCTAGCCTAGTACATCATTTCCATGCCTAAGAAACTAACTAACACTGCATAATTTAAGAGATAGAAGGTGAAGAAAGAACCTGTCAAGAAGTTAAGGTGGAGTGATGTAGAGCACGATTCAAGCCTTGGAATTGCTTCTAGATGATCCTTGGATGATCACCAATCTTCTGTTTGCAATGGTTGTGAAGGAGATGGCTTGTAGTGCAAGATATCTTGGATTGCTTGAACTTGAAGCAAGAGCTTTAATGGCTATCTCTCTCTCTCTCTCTCCTCTGACTTGACTCAAGCTTCACCCACCTTTAATCATTCTCTGATGCACTCTTTATATATTGATGGTTAGATGCTTCTAGATTCATCTAGAATGTGGTGGAAACTTCTTGAAATTCTCATGACATGCCAAGTTGGTTATCTCACATCTCATATGTTATGCCTTGCAATTTTGTCTCAAAATGTCCTTATGTGAGATATTGAGAAGGGATGAGTGAAAAACAAGTTCATTTTTGGCTTATGTAGGGTTTTTCAACATTGCCTTCTTTTTCAAGTAACAACCTTTCAAAGCATCACCCATTTTTAGACCTCAAATGAAAATTCTAGCTAAACCAATGTTCTCAAAATGGTTTTTACAATCAAAATGATATATTGGATGACCTATTTTGGATTTGTGGATCTCCCAAATCACTTTTCAATTTCAACTTTTCAAAGTTATAAGCCTTTTTTAGTTCATTTTTGACCAATCATGTAATCTCATTCTATGAGCTTTTTCAACAATTTGTGACCTTCTTTCTAGACTTAAAATCACATTTTGAGCAACTTTCATGTTTTGAGTTTTTCCATTTGAGGCTTGGAAATAGGAGTTTTAGGCATTGGCTAAAATGACCTATAACTGACAAATGACCAAAATACCCCTGCCTTGTTCAAACCATAAGTTGAGTTCCACAAATCCAATCAAGGACTTCTACCACTCAAATTAAAGCTAAGAAGATGCTCTTCAACATTCATGTTGACCAAGAAACCATAGGAATCATCCTACTAGGGCAAAAGTTGTCTGCAAGTTGGGTGACTTTCAAGGACCCAGATTCACACACCTCTGCTGACCTGTAATTTGTCAAAACCATAACTTGAGCTCTGTAACTCCTATCAAGGACTTCCACCACTCAAATTAAAGCTTAGAACAAGCTCTACAACATTCATGTTGTGGGGAAGATGAGATATCAATCACATCTAGAGCTAAAACTGCCTGGAAGATAGGGATCAAATTAGGGTTTTTCACTGACAATCCTTGGAAACCTTGACTTGAAACTTCTCAAACTCCTCAATCATGATGAGTTGGCCTAGGAATCATCCTTATAACATCTCCATACACTATTCCATGATCTCATGGCCCTTGGATTAGATCTCAACCTTCTCCAAATCTTCAGCTGATCTAGGGTTGACCCAGTCAAAACCCTAATTCTACCATTCATGGTTGAATCTTCTGAACTCTTGCACAATGACCTCTCTAGGCTTCATGATGGCTATCAAGACATCTCATAAGCTTTCTCAAAACATCTAGTCCATTCTCAAAGTCTCAGAATCATCTGAGGGGCACCCACAACTTTCAAGCTATGAAGCACACAACCCTGGTTTCAATCCACTCCTCTGAGGATCCCTTGAACTTTCTGATGAAGATATCAACTTTCAAACACTTAATGAATAAATAATTGTTGGTCAAATTTTGGGGTGCAACAACACTATTATCACACTTTCCACATTCACTTCATTCATGCGTTTCTGCTTTCTTTTCAATCTCTTCCAAAACCCTAAACCGAAACCAAGGTATTCTTCTTCTTCAATGGCGTCTACTTCAAACACTGCTGCAAAACCTAACAAGACTATAATGTACAAAGAACCTGAACGAACCTTATTCACTCCAGTGGCTGATCTAGAGGTGCTCTGTGAAAGCTTCATTGATCTTGACTCTTTAAAGGAAAATGGGTTTGATCTCATTTCTGCCATTAAACCTCAAGGGTGGGAAAAATATTTTGAAAGGTTAATGGGTCCTATTTTTCCAACACTGGTAAAGGAATTTTGGATTCATGCAAGCGCTGGTCCCAAGTTTATACATTCTTCGGTTCTTGGAGTGGAGATAGTCATCACTGAAAACCTGATCAGACAACTATTTAGCTATACTGAGTCTGATGGTGTTTCAAATCTTGCTTCTTCTCGCATCGATATGGCTAGGGTTTATGAAGAAGTTACTATTGCTGGTTTGCCGTCAAGTAAGGTTAAAGATTTAAAACCCATTTATAGGATCTGGGCGAAAATCTTTATGAGTACGTTTTTTCACAGAAAACCTTCCAACTCACCAGATTATGTGAGTTCAGAACATCTGTATTTTATGTACTGCATTAGCAAAAATGTCAAAGTGGATCTACCGTATCTCATCTTCAGTCATTTACTAACTCATGTCAAAGAAACCAGAGAGGAAGTAAGGGCGAAAGCTGGTAAAGTAAGGACGTGGATACCCCTGGGAAGGTTGATTTCTGATATACTTATTGAGAACAAGCTGGTACAGCATCTGACTGATGCGAAGATTACAGAAGATCTGACTCACATCATTGGCTCTGAAATTAATGGACTCAATCTGAAAAGGATGAAAATCATCTCAGAATTGAAAGGACAACTCAGGAAGATCAACTCTGACGAGATTCAAGGTAGAAGAATTCCTGTGGAAGATTTTCCACTATCCAGTGCAGATGAACCTAAGGAATTTGTCTGGCTGTACATTACTGAATGTCTAAAGGAAGGAATCCCTTTACCTGCCAATCTCGTTCAAAAGCCTGGAGAAGAATTGCCTAATCAGTTGAAGGAAAGGCGCAGTAAGAGGAAGGCTGACGAAGAATCCGTTCAGAAGAAGAGAAAAGCACCTGAAGCGTCAAGAAAGAAGAAGAAAGAAGGAAAGAAGGCCAGAAGCAGTCCAAGAGAAGCTACTCTGGAAGAAATCAGAGACACCATTCAACAGGTATTAGCTTCTGATCCTACTCCTACTGTTCATTCACCACTATCTTCACCACAACTCTCTCCAAGCCTCATACCAAGAACTTCAAAATCTAAAAAGTCTGTCAATATCTCATCCGAACCACTATCCTCTGAACCAGTAAATTTACAATCATCTCCAGCACCAATTCCATCTGACCCACAACCTCAAACTAATCAAACAGAAATTCCACCACCAGAACAAATTCTATCAGAAAATTCTCCAACAGCAACTCCACAACCAACTTTGTCACAACTAGAGAATCCCCACTTAGAGACTCTCCAACCAGAAACAATTATTTCAGAACATAATCAACCAGAGACTGTTCAAACTGAACACTCTGAACAAACAATTCCCTCAGAAGATCCAAATCTTTCTGACAATATTCTTGATATTCCACCCCTCAACCAAACAATTGAAATTTCTTCTACATTTGTTCACTTAGATGAATCTTCTGATTCATCTGATTCATCTGACTGTGATTCAGAATCACTCAAACAAGCTCGCTCTGAGAGTGTTATGAAGAAACATCTTAACATTGCTTTGTTTCATACCCCACCAAACTCTCCATCTCAACAACCATCTGAAGCTCAACCCTCTGACACTCAAACAGCTGAAAACCAAACCATTCCTCAACCACCTGAAACTAACCCATTTGAGAATCAAACTTTTCCTCATTCATCTGAACTCCCTCAATCTGTCATCCACACATCTCAACCACCCACACCTCAACCACAACCATCTGAACCTACTCCTGCTAACACCCCTAATCCTTTTTCCTCTGGACCGAATGAACAATCAGATTTAGGATCTTGTGTTAATTCTATGTTTGATATTTTCAAAAAGGAGTTAGATTCTGAATATGATCGTGTTAAGGCTGTCTGCATGTCTAGTTTGGATCCAAATGTTTCGAATACTGCTTGGAAGCGCTTCATCTGGATGTTTAACAAAGCTGCCCTAAAAGTTAGAGCAAAATGCTCTAAGCTTGCTAAGACTAAATTTGCTGAGTTAATAAAGGTAACGCTGATGAACATGCCTCCTCCTCCTCCTGTGTTACTTTTGGAAGCTTCTCCTCCAGTTGTTCCTGAATTTGAAATGGTTGAACAAGCTTATGTTGAAAACCAAACTGAAGGGAACCCTGCTGCTACTGCATCTGCTCCGTCTTCATCTGTGGTTTCAGAACTTGTGAATGATGTGAAGGATATAAAGGACTGGATGATCAAGCAAGAGAAAACAACTGATGAAATCAAAACCTGGATGTCTAAGCAAGAAGAGTCAGCTGCCAAGATGACAGAGCTTCTGACCCTCATTGCCTCTCGCCAGACCTAGTTTTATTTGTTGTTTTGAACATGAACTGATTTTGATGTTTGTTTGCTTTTATTGTGTTATGTGTTTTTGGCCTCTGCCTGTTTGTCTGTGAACTTTGGTTTGTTTTTTAATTGCATGTTAACATGTTTTGCTCCTATATGATTCTTTTCTTCTATATCTTTCTGTCTTTGAAAATCTTTTTGATTATGACAAAAAGGGGGAGAAAAAGAGAAACTGAGTGTTCAACCTATAAGCAATTGCTAAAACTAAAATTCAGACATTTTATTAACTTACCTTGAATTTAAGTCTTTCAGATTACATTGATATATCTGACATAATTCATTGAAGTTACCCTGAGACTGTGTCAACCAGAACCTGATTCTCTAAAGAAAATCTGAGTATTCAATCAACTCTGATATCTTACTCTGATACTTTTATTCAATCAACTGACATCAAGATTTGACTCTGAACTCTTTCATCAGGCTCTGAATCTGAAATATACTTAATCAGAAAGGGAAGTATTCTATTCTGTTGTAATATTTATTTCAGGGGGAGATTGTTAATCTCAGGGGGAGTTTCCAATTCTTACTCTTTATTGAACAAAATTTTCTCATGTTTTGTCATCATCAAAAAGGGGGAGATTGTAAGAGCACAGATTGTGTCTTAGTTATATCTCTATGCTTTGATGATAACACTTATAAATTTTGTATTCAAGAATTATATACTCTAAACGTGTTCTAGATTGTTTGCTACAGGCACGAAAGAAAATTATCTTAAGAAAGCAAAATTGGATCTGAACATTGTTTTTATGAAAGGCTTCATAAGTTCAAGAGCATCTTAAGTGAAGATCTGAACACTGGTCCCAGAAGAATCTGTCTACTGTCTCTTGAAGATTCTGAAGAAGGAGCCTCTAAAGCATAGAAGACTCTGCTCTGAAGGATTTACACGCTCAAGCACACTAGCTGCACATACTCTGTTTCAGCTCAATCTGAAGAACATTCAAGACTCTGAAGATCCAGATGATCCTTGGTCTGGAGACTCTGAAGATTCAGATTCTAATGTTGAAAGCTGAACTTACCTTGAAGAAGATTTAAATATGTACGTTGGTTTTTCTCAACAGCTCTTTCCTATTTTGTGCTAGACACAAGAACACAGACAAAAAGGTTTTATCTGTGCATTCCATTCTGAGGAAAGTTTTCTGCAAGTGAAGACAAAAAGCATCAGGCTTGTTTCAGCACAGCCTCCAATGTGAAGACAAAAGGCTTTAGGCTTTTCTGCACAGCCTTCAACGTAACAAGACTTCTTGGATCTTAGTGCCTATATAAAGAAGTCCACTCCATCTTCTTCAGTATCGAATCTCTAGCAAAATCACTCCTCAAAGCAAATCTCTAAAAGCTCTTAATTATATTATTCTGCTTTATCTTTATTCTTAACTTAAGAGAAATATCATTGTTGTGATAACAGCTTATTAGAAGCATTCTTACTCTTGTAAAAGTTTTACTTTGTTTGTAAAAGGTTTTCCTTAAGAGGATCCAGTTAGGATCAGTTGCTCTTGAGAAGACTAAGAACGGTTGTTCTTAGGTGTTGCTATTTGTAATCTGTTTGATTAAAATAGTGGATTAAGTCCTTGACAGAGAAAGGCAAATCACTCTTGAGAGGGTGGACTGGACTAGTTGTTTTCAACGAACCAGGATAAAAATATCTGTGTTCTAATCTTTGATTTTTAATCTTACTTATTCAACCCCCCCTTCTAAGTAATTTTCTCACCTTCACTTGCTTCGTGCTCATCATTATCTCCATAAACTTGTCGCTGTTTGACCCGCGCATAACCGAAACTCGGAGCCTTAATCGCAACCTGACTTCACTTTTGACAAAAAACTACGTATTTGGATTGGTGCTGAATAAATCTTGTGTCGTGATGTCACCAACCGCCTGGGATTGTTGTTGCTGAACCGAGTCGCTCCAAAATGCTGTGAGTTGCAGAAATCGCGTCACTTGTGTTCTCGAAAACGGCTTGAGTTGCTAGTGGAACCGATGAAGTGTTGTTGATATTTTGAACCGCTTTACCAAATCCTAGCTGCTGAGTATTGTTGATTTCAAATGCTGCAATCAATAGATTTCTTGTGGCAGGAACACAATCAACCCCTGTGAAATACCAAACAGCAAAACCAAAGGAAATAGAGGTTTCTGAAATAACCATGTACCTTCAGTACAAATCTGGGTTTAGTACAGCATTAACAAAAATTTAGAGACATACATCATCTGTTCTAGAAACGCAAAACATCACTGTTTCATATATTTTCCATCAGTTCAACTATGAAAATATGCAATGCAAACGTAAAAGCTCTAAACGAAATGTTCATAACTTTACTACATGACTTAAAGCTAACATCATGATAACCTTAAAACAAGACCCCAGCATAACGAAATGACTCTGAAATTACCGCACAGACGCTCGTATTTGACGGGGACTCACGAGTTGCCTCCACAGCTAAGTTCTTGAACCAGAAGAATCCTTGTCCTAGTTGCAGTCACCACGCGTCCTTCAAATGAAACCTTGATTTTGCAGGATGGACTGAGGACCGCAGCTTTCGGCGAGGTGCTTTGACGACGAGTACTCATCTCATGGCGATACCGTCGCAGGTGAATCGAAGCTATTACGTTGGTCTCGTAGTGAAATTTGGAGGGAGAGAAATGTGGTTGAGGGTTTCACGGCGAGGGAAAGAAGACAGGGGGCGGCGCCGGTCCAATTTGTAAGAGATGAACTCTTAGGGTTAGGGTTTTTCTTTTGGGAATTTGAGGATACGCCACTTTTTGGGTTAGAATGAACAGTGCCTCCCCTCTTTAGGGTTTTCCTTCCCAGCCCCTTTTAAAACAACGAAACCCTCCCTCTCTCAATGGGCCATCCACCGTGGGCTCACTCCCAAACTGATCCACTCAGTATTTTTTTAAAATGTTTCCTCTTCAATTAACTTATTAACAATTACTTAAAATGTTAACAAACATAAATAATGAATATTAACAAAAAGTGATAATTAAATCTAAATTATTATTAATAACTAATTAATATCAAAATATCATTAGTTAAATAAACTAAAATTATAAATAAAAATAAAAAAGGTTATTAACAAAATTATTAGTAACATTTTTAAAAAGAAAAAGTTTAAGTAATTAAGAAACAAATATTCACAAGAAGGTTGTTATGCCACGTGTCACGCCTTAATGGGTCATAAAGAAGAATTTCTAAAAATCGACCAATTGCGAGCGGACATGTGTCTAAATAACAAGAAACAATCAGAAATCATAAAATAGAAAATAAAGTCAAAAGTGAACATAATTGAAAATGGGTAGGACAAATTTAGGGTATGACAGATGCCCCTATCTAATGGGCTTAAACCTAGGTAAATGAACTGCATTGGCGTTCACATTCCTGAGGTAGAAGTCTATTAGATATAAAAAGACCCTGAATTTGTCCGAAAGAAAGAGAGATGCTTGAAAGTTGAACATGCCGATAAATGTAAACCTCTGAGTAAACTGTAAATAACTGGAAAAAGGCCGTCATCACCAAAAGGGATGAGGGAATGAAACACACACGACCACCACCACCAAAAGGATGGCAAAGCAAAACACAAACAAAATATCGCACAATCTGACATCGACGAAATGCCAGACCTACCACCAAAAGGATGGTAGAGCGAAAACACAAACAAAACATTGCACAATCTGATATCGACGAAATACCAGACCTACCACCAAAAGGATGGTAGAGCGAAAACACAAACAAAATATCGCACAATCTGATATCGACGAAATACCAGACCTACCACCAAAAGGATGATGGAGCGAAAACATAAACAAAACATCGCACAATCTGATATCGACGAAATACCAGACCTACCACCAAAAGGATGGTAGAGCAAAAACACAAACAAAACATCGCACAATCTGATATCGACGAAATACCAGACCTACCACCAAAAGGATGGTAGAGCGAAAACACAAACAAAACATCGCACAATCTGATATCGACGAAATACCAGACCTACCACCAAAAGGATGGTAGAGCGAAAACACAAACAAAACATCGCACAATCTGATATCGACGAAATACCAGACCTACCACCAAAAGGATGGTAGAGCGAAAACATAAACAAAACATCGCACAATCTGATATCGACGAAATACCATACCTACCACCAAAAGGATGGTAGAGCGAAAACACAAACAAAACATCGCACAATCTGTTATTGACGAAATACCAGACCTACCACCAAAAGGATGGTAGAGCGAAAACACAAACAAAACATCGCACAATCTGATATCAACGAAATACCAGACCTACCACCAAAAGGATGGTAGAGCGAAAACACAAACAAAACATCGCACAATCTGATATCGATGAAATACCAGACCTACCACCAAAAGGATGGTAGAGCGAAAACATAAACAAAATATCGCGCAATCTGATATCGACGAAATACCAGACCCACCACCAAAAGGATGATGGAGAGAAAACATAAACAAAACATGTCGTTATCACCAAAAGGATGATAGGACTACACAGATTTGAAGTTTACCAACATCAAAAGGATGCCGGCCAGATTGAACTGACGAAGTTCGACTATCACCAAAAGGATGATAGTAAGGCAATTGACAACGGTCACGCTTGCCGGGTACAACTCATTGGGGAACCCCCGAGAAGAAGATTGACTTGAAATGAGTCAACGGGGTACACCCACCGTCTTATTTGGAGATCATCGCTTTGCTGAAATGGTTTCATGGTTATGCCCATGAATTCTGAAGAGGATGCCCCTGACTGGGCTGCGTTTGTCTTGAAATATCTTGTTTTGGTCAACAAAAGGTTGAACAACTTCATGAGAGACACGCATGGTCTTGCTGAAGATGCCCCTGCTCAGGTTGGATCTTGCTTTGAACTTCTTGGATTTGCTCAACAAAAGTTTGAACAGCTTAGTGGGAATGCCCGCGGTCTTGAACGGTATGCTCCTGACTAGGCTGAATGTTGATTTGCATATCTGATCAACCACAAGGTTGAAATACGTCGTGAGAGACGCCCATGGTCTTGAAAAAGATGCCCCTGACTGGGCTGAATCTTGCTTTGAATACTTTAAAATTTTGGGAGAAACACACAATTGCGGAAGACTGCCCCTGCCTGGGCTGGTGATTGCTTTGAAGTTCTTGAAAATCGTGGGACAAACCCACCATTTTGCGGAAGATGCCCTTGACTGGGCTACCAATGGTCTTGGAAATCCTCGGGATTGATCCTGGACCTTGACTTGCATATATGAATGCTGGACGATAAATATTATTCCATATGAGTGGACGTGCAAATGCAAATGCTGACACGCGGAGATGCAAGAATTGAGGAAGTATGATATGGTTGGGTATGCATATGATGCAAGATGCTTATGATAGCGAATGCAATGCGTATGACGTGCATGATTGCAGACAGGTGATTGGAAATGCAGGTGGAAATGCCAGCGTGGTGGCCTCTGGTAGTTGCCAATGCGGATTGGACTTCGGGTGGTGGGAGGGATTGACTGCCTCGACACGCAGTTTGTTGAAGACGCCATGCCTAGAGCAGAAGATGTCCTTGATGCCCCAAGTTTGGGATATTTGGTGATTGTGAATTTACTTCAGAGAGAATTGTTACTCTGCTTGATGGTCAGGACGACCTGGTCTTGCCCCAGTTCGAACATGGCAATGGCCTGCCCCTGCTTGAGCTGTTGAATGATTTGCTCTAGCCTGTGGGTTTTGAAATAATCCTGCTTCGTGTACGCCACTGAAAGTCAAGTTCCTCCTCGGTTGGACCTTGTTGAGATGTCCTTGAATACCTACTACTGATTTGCAATTAAAATTGTACATTCCTAAATGGTGACGTTAATGCAAAGCTCGATGCAAGATTTGAAAAAGTGTCTTTTATTCGAGTGTCGTGATAGTGAATGGACTGTTAGTCCAAACTTCGTGCTAATTTTGATTAGTGCGAAAGATATATCGAGAGAAATGACACCAATGCTGATGATTATCGACCATATGAGGAGTCAGGTTACGCAACCTCGCAATAGTATGCTTTCAGAATAAACCTCGCCTCAATTAGGTCTTTCAAGGGTTGTAACGTGGTCTGGTTCACGGTTATGAAACAAAAGGTTATTAGGCTCAAAATATGATTTGTACCCACCCCTTCTTCGTAATGATCTCCAGTCCTACGCTCAGTTAATCCTACACTTGTCTTGACGGTTCAAGGTATGCTCGAAATGGCAGTCACCTTATTTATGTTTTTTTTTATGGATGCCAGTGCCCCTTTGATCTGAGTGGCCACTGAGTTTTTTGTTCTTGTTGAGGATTTCGGGGTCCTCTTTTGCTTTTGTTTTGATCCCTAACTTTTGCATGGATTGACTTCGTTTGTCAGATCCATCGGGATTGCCTTGATTTTGCCTAAGTCCCCTCTAAGGTGTCTGACTTAGCAGGCTTTCGATGTTTTTTTCTTTTTTGAATTTTGTTGGAGGATTGTGACTGCCATAGCATGGGTCATTGAAGAACAACCGTCTTCTGGATTTTGTTTGTTGATTCGAGTGCGGGGTTGAATTAACTGAACACTACCCTGCCCCAGGTTGAGTGTAAAGGTTTGAATATCCGAAGGAGACTGCTACTTCTAGGCTCGAAGTGGTTTACTAGGGATTAACTCCTTATATCTCCAGTGTTTGGGGAATTGAAGCAATGCCTGTACATCATTGACGAGATTCGGTCTGAAAGCATACGATTTGCAATTATGGGTATCTCGTTTTCATCATCCTCTCTCAAATCACGCTAAACAACAGTGAATAGAGTGGAGTGAATAAATGTGTCGGTGATAAGTGAAAAAACATGAGTGAATACGACATAACTAATTCAAAACATGCATAAACGATACATTAATGAAACCAAATACGAATGGCAATTGTTCAAAGCATACAATACTTAAATAAACAAAGACAAAACATAAGAAACTGCGAATAATGAAATGGCAACATGACTGCCTTCTTCAGGGAACAAACTTGACTGGAATCAATCTGACGTTGGCGCTAGTTGACTGGTGGCATCGGATTGTTGATGATATTTGGATACTTCCCATTGAAGTTGATAGCATCCCTATCGATCATGTCTTGAATTATGTGTTTGAAAGCCCTGCAGTCCTCAATGGTGTGACCTGGGGCGCCCTTATGAGACTCACAATGAGCATTTGCATCGTAATCGGCAGGAATGATGGTTGGAGGAGCTAAATCTCTCGGAACAACAACTTTCTTCTCCATCAAATGAGCAAAGATTTTGGCATATGACATTGGTAGACGATCAAAGACTCTATCTGGCCTCCATGTTCTCTGCGGACGCTGTGGGCGAGTACCTTGTCGTTGTTGAGTAGCTTGCATCTGCTGCTGCTGAGGAGGATAATGATATCCTTGCTGGTTGTAGGCTTGCTGCTGAGGAGCCTGCTGCCGTGGCATCTGAGCTTGCGCTGCTTGAACAGCTGGCTGATAAGGCATTGGAGCATATTGCGCAGCAGCAACATATGGATACTGATAGTATGGAACTTGATAAGGCATAGGAGCGGGAGCTTGTTGAGAAGCTTGCCCTTTCTGCGAAAAGATGGCATTTGTTTCGCCCTCCTTCTTCTTGTATCCATTGAAAGGCTTCTTGGCATTGGCCTGGTTGTTGGAACCTCCTGGGATCTTTCCACTCTTCAGCCCTTCTTCAATTCTCTCACCTACGATTACCAAGTCATAGAATCCAGCAGAGACACTACCGATCAGCTTTTCGTAGTACTGGCCTTGCAATGTTCCCATGAAAATGTCAATCAGTTCACGATCAACAAGAGGTGGATGCACCTTTGCGGCTAGCTCTCTCCATCGTTGCGCGTACTCCTTGAAGGATTCACTATCCTTCTGAGTCATACTCTGAAGCTGAGTACGGTTAGGAGCGAGATCTGTGTTGTATTTGTACTGTTTGACAAATGCATCGGCTAGCTCGGCCCAAGTGCGCACACTATTACGCTCCAGCTGCATATACCATTCGAGTGATGCCCCAGACAAGCTGTCTTAGAAGCAATGAATCATGAGCTTTTCATCTCTGGCATAGGCAGCCATCTTGCGACAATACATCTTCAGATGAATGTTTGGGCAACTGAGACCTTTGTACTTCGAAAATTCGGGCACCTTGAACTTGGGAGGAATGACAACATCAGACACTAAGCACAGTTCCAAAGCACTGAAAGAATTTGAATTGTGCCCCTCCATGGCGCGGAGTTTCTCGGCTAGATCTCGACACATCTTCATGGCTTCAGAATCCTAAGCGGCAACAGGACTGGCGATGGGAATAGCAGCATGATAGTTCTGAATGTCGTCATACTGATCCATCAGAGTATCTTCGATATGGGGAGCTGGGATCTGCACAACAGTAGGCTGGGCCTGCGGGATGGCTCCAATGGTAACTCCAGGCACTGGGATTGGCTGAGAAGTGTTTCCCTCGACTGAGTTGTTGAAGTTCAACGACATCCCATGAGAATTTGGAATTGTAACCAAAGGGATGGCAGTATACCCTTGTCCTTGACCATTGTTGTTGATGACAGCGGCGGCTTCACGCTGTTCTTCCTCTCTCCTGGCTGCAAGGATGGCTTCGAGGATCTGGTCGATCTTTCCTTTCATAGAATCCAATTCTTCCCTGAAGGCGACCTGCTCCTGTTGAATCTGCTCCATCATTCGTCTGGTATTGGCTCTAGTTGCGTACTGGTGTCGGGGAATCAGCTTGATTTACTGGAGAAGAAGGAACGGAGACATAAGATTCTGTTGAAGGACTGGAAATGCAAAATGCACAACATATGAAATGCAATGCGAATGATATGCAAGATGCAATGCAAGATACAAGATCCAGGATCACAGGATCACAATCAAACAACTCCTGAAGCTGGTAACTGTAATAGATAAGTAACCATAATTCCTGCTCAAAGAAAATTGACAGGTACGGCCTATGCGGGAAGATCTAAACATTCTACCCATAAACCCACTTACGGGAAGGTTTCTATGTTTGGTTCCCAGGATCAAGGACACTAGTCGTATTAGCATCACGCAACAGGCTGGCTGTATTACGACGATAATGACGATAAGGTCTCTCCTGAGCGGGGTCCTCATGCTAGGCGCACAAGGAGCGAGTCCTTGGAGACTAACACTACACGACCACCAATATCGGAACTGGTGCTAACAAAAGGTTCCCAGAATCACGGACCCTTCATTAATCAAGTCGTGCAACAGGCTAGCTGCGTTACGACGAGATCTACGAATAGGTCTCCTCTGGAGGAGCTTTCATGCTAGGCCCACAAGGAGCAAGTCCTCGGAGACTAACACTACTCGACTACCAATTCTAAACTATGTGTTCTCTCTGCTTTTACCAAAGCTCGGGCGTAGAACCTTACTCATGACGTCATCCCCATAACCACGGGTAAGCGAGATAACAAGCACAAATAAAATCCACAAGAGAACAAATACAAGAAGAAAACAAATAAAAAACAAACACTCCTCACAAACCAAAAGATAGGCTCGACTCTCTCTTTGCATGGAGCAAAACTTGTCCCCAGCAGAGTTGCCACCTGTCGCACCTCGAAAAATCCATTCGAACATACGACCCTCGCGCGAAAGGCGCGGAAATGCGGTTCGACAGAGTCGCCACCAAACTTTATTTTTCCCGAATAAACGGGAGAGGAAAATATCGAGAAAACCTCTTAAAAACGAAAGGATAGGAACAGGGCTGTCGCAACCAAGTTCCGGGTTCGGGAGTCGGTTACGTAAGGGGAAGGCATTAGCACCCCTCACGTCCGTCGTACTCGACGGGAACCTCTTAAGGTAAATGTGGGGAGTGTTGTTTAGGTTTACTTCCCTTCTTCTCGTTGTTAAAGGTAGAATTGGTAGGGTAAAAGGTTAAAGACGCTAAGGAGAGATGGGTGGTTAGAAGATAGGGGTGCTCGCCAAGGATTGGGGCCCTTGTGCCTACGTATGCTCATTCGGACGAGAATGATAAATCAGAGCATCGTAGTTCGACTACGGGAAAGGATGGGGGGAAACGGAAGATGGATAGAAGTGTGCTTGCCAAGATCATCGCAATCTTGTGCCTACGTATCTTATATTCAAGAATGAATAAAGAATCAGAGCGTTCGTAGTTCGTGGTAACAACCACGAAATGGATACGGGGAAATGGAAAATGGAGGGGAGGTAGCTCGCCAAGATCATCGCGATCTTGTGCCTACGTATCTTACATTCGGACGAGAATGAAGAATCAGAGCAGTCGTAGTTCGTGCTAACAACCGCGAAAGAATGAGGTTGAATGAGTTGAAAGTTTTGCGAAGGAGATGAAAGGATGACTGACAAGCAACCCAAGAGCGCGTCTCAAGAGCTTGTCACTCAAGAATCCAAGGAATGCGAGACTCCAAGAACTCAGTTCTTTCGGGAATTGACTGAATAAATTGAAAATAAAGAGTTGGATGTTTTGAAATCGAAAGAATAAATTAATAACAACTCGAGGGCGCGCCTCGAGAGTTACTCATTCGAATATCCAAAGAATGCTTGATTCTGAGAATATCCCTCTTTCGTAAGTTCAAAAAAAGGTGATTGTGAAAAGATCGAATCGAAAGATGGCATGCGAGGCCAAAAGGAAGTTGCTTTGAAAGAGCTCGACGACGTGTCGAGGATTTGATCGAAGATTGAACCGACTTGACGACGTGTCAAGGGTTAGGATTGTGAGAAACGATATTAGTCCCTGAGGGTGCTCCTAATATCGAGACCACGAGGAATTGTGAATGAAAAAGGGCTGCGAATGCGGACGAGCATTCGACTTAGGAGAACGTTTGAGAATGATTGAGTCTGAAAGAGTCGAAAGGTTGAGTGGATAACAACTCAAAGGGCGTGCTTCGAGAATTATTCATTCGAAGACACAAGGGATGCTAGATTCCAAATGCCTCTTTCTTTCGGGGTTTTGATCAAAAAGACGTTGAGAATATGCTTGAGAAAATCAAAAGATTGAATGAACAACAACTCAAGAGCGAGTCTCGAGAGTTGCTCATTCGAAGATCCAAGAAATGCTAGATTTCAAGAATCTCCCTCTTTTGGAGTTTTAATCGAGAGAAATATTTTAAAAATGATTTGAAGCGAAATGGGGTATGAAAATAATTTGTGAATGTATGAGAAGTGAGAACGTGAGATTGAATTTGAAAATAATAATTATTTAATAAATGAGACGTCGGCCCCACAACTAAATAATCGGAGTATTACCGAAATGCTAGATTCCAATAACACCATTTTTATTTGAAAAAATATTTGGACGAACATCGGAAATATCACACAGAATGCTAGATTCCTATGATATTTCTTTGTTCTAAATAGCGTACTAAAATGAAAAGTCGAACGACATATTATTTGAGGTGTACACCTCCATAATGTTCGTCCAAAAATTCAAGAAGTGCTAGACTTCAAGAATTTAATTTCATGACTTGATTGAGAAATAATTTAGTGTTGAAAAATATATATTGAAACAGGATTTAAAGAAAATCAAACACATTTTAGAAATAAGCTGGAAAAAAAAAATAAGATAAAGTAAATTGATTTAAATTTAGCAAAAAAATAAATTAATCAAAATTTAAAAGTAAATTTGAAAAAAATCTAAAGTGTAATTTATTGAATTGTCTAAAACATGCTACTTACTAAAGCATATACAAATACAAAAATTGAATTGCCTAATATATAAAACAAAATGAACAATACATTATTTAAGGTGTACACCTTAATAATGTTCGTTCGAAAACTCGAGAAGTGCTAGACTCCAAGAGTTTAATCTTTCGGGACTTGATTGAAAAATAAATTTAGTAATAAAAAAAATAAGTTGAATAAAGATTAGAAAAAATTAATTTTGAAAATAACTTAATTAAGAAAAATAATTTAGAAATTCATGTTAACATAAATTAATCAATTTTAATTTAATGAAATCAATTGCTTAGAAATCAAATAAATCTATCAATTAAGCATGTTAAAATCAAACACTAAGATTATTAAACTAAGTTAAAAAATCCAAATAAAAAAATTGATTAATAACTAACTAAATCTTAAACTGAATTTAATTAACCAAAAACCTTTAAAAAACAAGAGCAGTAATTGTAAATCTCAGCATGCCACCACCACCGTTTGCGGTTCCGATGTTAATTCACTTAACCTGTTTTGTTTTACACATAATCCACATCACAACTTACATATTATACAATTATTCCTAATAATTAAATCATAGAAAAACCAGGGTCAATATCAGGAAGAAAACAAACTTTATTCATTGATTTAAACATAATCAAAATGGAACCAATGCCTTTGATAACAGACTGCTACTAATTGAATTTTGAAGTCAAAAGAATAACACCAAGCAACAAACCACCTGTTTTTTTTGAATTTAAACCTGAATTATCAATGACTTATCAAAATGATCTTCAGTTCACATAATGCATCTCAGACAAGAAAAGCAGAACGTGATGACTCGGTATACCGTAATTGAAACTACTCTGAGCGAATCAAATCGTATTAATTATCGACCAACATCGACACGCAATCAACTAGAAAGAAAAAGTAGTTGTAGCAACGTTCAAATTGAAATTGAATGCGAACCGATACAAACTAAAACACTAGCATCAACACTGACTAATAATACTCAGAATTCGACATGAATATAAAACTTAAATCACTCACATAATTGAAACCATTTGGGATACAATATATTTTGCATTAATTTAAAAACAATACTAAAACAATAACAGCAGTAGCACATTTTCAACAAACTTCCATGTATATCACATCTAAACTCAGCATATACAGAAAATAGTTGGATTGAGATCGATGCAATCAAAGTAACAATACCAAATGCGGGACTCGAAACCGAACTATAACTAGCTATCTGTTATGCACAGCAGTCAGACCAGTCATATACTAACCAAAAGTGTGAGCAAAGATCACAAAAATGAAGGCTCAGCTGACCATCTGAAATAGCCGATACCGCCGATGACGGAAGCAGGTAGCATGCAAAAGCTGGAAATGTCGCATTGATGTTGGTTTGTGTCGCGAAATTTGCCGCTACTAACTGAGGATGTCGCATCCTAGTTTATCTGGGCCGCAAGCCGTTGTAACTTCCGTTGTTGTCCTCTCGCCATAATCGTGACAATGTTGTTGTTGTTACTGTCGTTCCATATACTTTGGCTTTATACAAAACCACAGCCTGCACAAAAATCAATAGCCAAAATACAAAACAGAAATAAGCTCAAATGGAATGAAACCACAAAAAATGAATTGATAAAATGATCTCGAACTGCTGCTGAGCTAGGTTCATCGTTGTCGTGGCCACAAAAATCCATATCACGGTTGTAAAGCTCAAAACGCCGGATGCAGCTGTGGATGTGAATCAGTGTCTTCGTCGCTCTTGACATTGTACCAATGTTGGTGTCGCAGCCATTGCTTGTGGTGGGATTCGGTGACGTCCGGGTGAAAACTAAGGGCTTACAACCTGCATAGGGATCGTTAACAGACCATAGTCCACATGAAATAACAAAACCACTTCGCCGGTTCGAGAGCAATAAACTCAAATTGGGGATGCAACTTCATTCTTCTCACATATACAAATCATCTTCAAGTGCTACCGGTACAACCTGCTGCACAAATATTCTTCACAAACTTATTCACGTACGTGAACAAACTGTTAGTAAAATAGCTTGCTTTCCTTGATACAAGATGCACCTTGAAACTTCAGCACTCAAAAACAGCAAACATACAACAATAGTACCATTTAGAATGCAACTTTTATACATTTTGAGTGAAAGCCAAACAAACCACAGCATATACATATCCAAACAGTAGAAATTAACACACTTTAAATTGAACAACAACCAAGGATAAAGACCAAACTAAAAAAAAATACACGATGCCAAATGATACAAGGCGTGGTTATCTGGGTGAATCCAAAACCTGTCGCCCTGTTGTTGCTGTTACGTGTTGCGTGTTCAGATGTAGACCGTGAGCAAGACTCCTGATCTGCGTACAAACCATTCACAGACAACACAAACTATTTATGAATTTAAAAAAAAAGAATACAATCCAGGTCATCGTAAACCGTTGTTGTTGTAGTGGCGTCGTGATCTGAAGTTGAAACAAGTCTGAATGTTACGTGGTTCGAATCAGAGTGGTGTTACACTACGCCGTGGTTTATCGCTCATTGTCGTACTAACAAATTACCACTGCGATGAAACAGATCCCCTGCTAAACCATAGCCAAAGAAAGCCAACTTTTGAAGCTCGGACTTTCCTTTGCAGAACCGGGTGTGAACCTTCCTCAATCTTGCTGTTCATTCCTATGAGGCTAATATCTTCTTTCTGTATCCACCAACAGCAATCAAACCTGCATAATACGTACACTAAAATGTTAACCAAACATTGAGACGCATATGGAAGACTGACTTGTCACCGTTAAGGCTCAAAGCGTCCTAGAACCGTCCATCTGTCGGAACTGCAGTGATTATGATCTGAAGTTGCTGCATTGAGCCATGTCATCACTACTTAAACATAAACGATTTCAATTATTCGAAACACTCAGGCACACCACAGCATCAAATTATCAGTGTGAAACAAAATAAAATGACACAGTTAAGTACAAGCTATGAAGTTATCAGCAACAATAATAATGAAAAGAGTTTGCAAACTCTGATTCCCGTCATGGTATATTTCGAGTGATGCAGGGATCAACTGTTGTTCCGTGTCATTCGACTTCATACTTGTTAGACGCCGTAACTGAGATGGGATTGTGCACTGGAGATGCAGAGTTATAGTTGTTGTAGTGTTACAATTGGATGGAACCAATATTGCCAAACCAAACTCAACCTGCACACAAACAAACAGGACAGCAAATAACACAAAAAAATGAAAACGAAAAGATAAAAAGCTATCCATTCACTCTTCTTGCTTCGTGCTCATCATTATCTCCATAAACTTGTCGCTGTTTGACCCGCGCATAACCGAAACTCGGAGCCTTAATCGCAACCTGACTTCACTTTTGACAAAAAACTACGTATTTGGATTGCTGCTGAATAAATCTTGTGTCGTGATGTCACCAACCGCCTGGGATTGTTGTTGCTGAACCGAGTCGCTCCAAAATGCTGTGAGTTGCAGAGATCGCGTCACTTGTGTTCTCGAAAACGGCTTGAGTTGCTAGTGGAACCGATGAAGTGTTGTTGATATTTTGAACCGCTTTACCAAATCCTAGCTGCTGAGTATTGTTGATTTCAAATGCTGCAATCAATAGATTTCTTGTGGCAGGAACACAATCAACCCCTGTGAAATACCAAACAGCAAAACCAAAGGAAATAGAGGTTTCTGAAATAACCATGTACCTTCAGTACAAATCTGGGTTTAGTACAGCATTAACAAAAATTTAGAGACATACATCATCTGTTCTAGAAACGCAAAACATCACTGTTTCATATATTTTCCATCAGTTCAACTATGAAAATATGCAATGCAAACGTAAAAGCTCTAAACGAAATGTTCATAGCTTTACTACATGACTTAAAGCTAACATCATGATAACCTTAAAACAAGACCCCAGCATAACGAAATGACTCTGAAATTACCGCACAGACGCTCGTATTTGACGGGGACTCACGAGTTGCCTCCACAGCTAAGTTCTTGAACCAGAAGAATCCTTGTCCTAGTTGCAGTCACCACGCGTCCTTCAAATGAAACCTTGATTTTGCAGGATGGACTGAGGACCGCAGCTTTCGGCGAGGTGCTTTGACGACGAGTACTCATCTCATGGCGATACCGTCGCAGGTGAATCAAAGCTATTACGTTGGTCTCGTAGTGAAATTTGGAGGGAGAGAAATGTGGTTGAGGGTTTCACGGCGAGGGAAAGAAGACAGGGGGCGGCGCCGGTCCAATTTGTAAGAGATGAACTCTTAGGGTTAGGGTTTTTCTTTTGGGAATTTGAGGATACGCCACTTTTTGGGTTAGAATGAACAGTGCCTCCCCTCTTTAGGGTTTTCCTTCCCAGCCCCTTTTAAAACAACGAAACCCTCCCTCTCTCAATGGGCCATCCACCGTGGGCTCACTCCCAAACTGATCCACTCAGTATTTTTTTAAAATGTTTCCTCTTCAATTAACTTATTAACAATTACTTAAAATGTTAACAAACATAAATAATGAATATTAACAAAAAGTGATAATTAAATCTAAATTATTATTAATAACTAATTAATATCAAAATATCATTAGTTAAATAAACTAAAATTATAAATAAAAATAAAAAAGGTTATTAACAAAATTATTAGTAACATTTTTAAAAAGAAAAAGTTTAAGTAATTAAGAAACAAATATTCACAAGAAGGTTGTTATGCCACGTGTCACGCCTTAATGGGTCATAAAGAAGAATTTCTAAAAATCGACCAATTGCGAGCGGACATGTGTCTAAATAACAAGAAACAATCAGAAATCATAAAATAGAAAATAAAGTCAAAAGTGAACATAATTGAAAATGGGTAGGACAAATTTAGGGTATGACAGGCTTAAGTACTCAGATTGTTTGACGAGTATGCCTTTATCACTCTTAAGGCAAAGTTCCTACATGTTTGATTGTATTATTGTGGGGGTGGATATTATATCTCACTTAAGATGATTAACATCTATTCTCTATTGTGTTGGAAAAAGTTGTATAGTGTTGTTTGTTTGTCTAAGTTGTAAAGATAGTGGTCCTTCATATGGGGTAGGATCTATCTTAAGCGATCAACTTGAATGGAATCAAAGATCGAGGGGATGATGATGCAAATGATGTGCAACTACACACAACGTTGAATTATGTGTAGGTTTTCCCTTTGGACGGAATGCAAGGCAGAAATATAAGTTGCGATAATGTAAATTGCTTGTAAGATAAATTGCGGAAAGATAAAGCCATGCACGAACGCATGAAAGCGCTGAAGTGCGTGAGAGTGAAAGTGTCGTGAATGTGAGTGTGCACGAGTTAGGTTGTATTTTACGCTGTGAGTTGATTTTAGTTTGAATTAAAATTTTAGATAGGATTAAGTTTTCTAGACGGGATAAAACGTTATAATGATTTACTGGTTATTTAGAGCTTAGGTGAAATAGTATACTTAAAAAACTAGCGTGAAAAGAGTTAATTATAAAAAGTTGTTTTATTATACTTAAAAGTTTTTATTACTATTTTTGAACAAATTATCTAGTAAAATGCTATTTTAAAAAAAACTAGTTAAATTAGCATAATGATTTTAAGTGAATAAAAAAAATTGTTATATTATATTTTTATTAGAAATTATCTTAAGATTGATTTACTAAAAAAAGGAATAGCCCAATATTTATTAAATAAAGTAAAATAAAACCTAAAGACTATGTGATAAAATAAAAAACTAAATTATTAAAGGTGAGTAATTATCCTCTTAAGGGATTAACGAATTATAATAAAAGTTGTTAGTTATAAGTAAAAGTTGATTAATGAGTTAAAATAAAATATTGGTTTATAATAAAAATTATTAATTTATTTTAAAACTTGGCTAGATGATTAATTAGAGGGTTGATTATCGGTTAAAAAACTATTAATTAAATTGATTGAAATAAAAAAAAGTGATTAGGGCGTGATTGGAATACGTAATGGCGATTAGTGTGAGTTACTCGGTGATCAACTGTGCTGTGTGTGTGGAAGGTGGAAACTCAGAATGAAATTACACACAACATAAACCCTAGCCCCCAATTGAAACCGCTACCCCCTTCGATCTCTCGTTTCCGCCCTCAGAATCGCGATCGACTCTCCCTTCATCACCCTATTTCGAACCTGAAAACACAAAGAACAACATCAAAAGTTCAGCAATGTCTATGTAAATCAAGAGTTTACCGAGAAGTTGTGGGCGACGGGATCCGCGATGTGGAGACTCGCGACGGGAGCGGTGGCTTCGAAGATCGACGGCAAAAAGGAGATATGTTTCTTCTCTTTTTGGATTTTGCTAGTTTACTGTTTTTTTCTTCACAAATTTCTAGGGTTTCGCACTTGGGGTTTTCCTTTTGTGATTTTTTCTGTAGAATTTTTGAAGTCCTCCCTCTATTTGTGAATCTCGTCCTTTTTATAGCCTTCATCGAATCAAATCATGGTTAATTCCTTTCTAAATCCGTGTGAACCTGTTTCAACCGGTTTTGGAAGGTTATGAATGCCCAGAATACGTGTTTTGAATGCTTTCTGCTTTAGTCTCAGACAATATTGAAAACCTTCCTTTTTCGTGTGATTGAGTTAATGTAGTATGATCTGATTTGAAAAACTTCTCGATTGATGCTGAAGAATCTGATATTGGATCTTTCCCAAAAAAAAAGCATATTCTTCCCTTTCGATTATTAACTCTGAATTGTAATTTTGGCAGGTGTGGATAGTAATGGGTTGGGCTAGAGAACGGCTTAGAGGCCCAGGGGAATGCGCTTGATGTTTGGTATTGTTTGAAGTTGGAAGTTGAAACCAAACACGTCGTGATTTACACGAGCAACATCTATGTTGAAGGTTTGTTTTTCACTCTTTTTCTGCTCTTCTGTTTCGTGCCCTTTTGTTGTAGCCTTTCCACTCTTTTTAAAACAACCCCCAGAACCTGTCTCTTAAGAGTTATTATGTTCTATCACTTTTAAGTGCAGGTCATGTTTTGGTGTAATGAGTGTATTGTATAGAGTACTTGGAAGACTATTATTTTCTGAACTTTGTTGTAATTAATGCAGAGAAAAACGTGATGTAGCATGAGTATAGGTGGTGTACGATTTTGGATGGCTTTGGCAAGGTCATTGCAGGATGTAGCAGTGCTTTTTGGAGCTTGAAGTGTTGTCATTCGTGGACTGCGCCCATATTGTATGTCACCAATCATATCTTAACATTTCTAGTTTAGGGCATATTTGACTATCTCAGACACCCAACCGTCTGCTACGCTTAAAGGGGCGTACAACCAAAAAGTCCTCTGTGACATCTGGTGCACTTCCAAATAGCTTACAAAAGATAGCTGGCAGTGTCTTTCCCAATTACATAGTACCCTGGTAGTGATTGATGGTTTTGACATCCCAGGAGATAGTGCAATTAGCTTTGGAAGTCTCTTCCTCAGGATTGACATGTGAATCTTTCTTTGCAGGCTGACAAGGGGTACTAACACAGTTGTCTCAGTGAGAGGTGGCAGCGCTAAACTCCCACACTCCAGTGATTTGGTTCGTCGAGGTATCAAAGCGGCCAACACGCTTCTCAGGATTTGAAGTCATTCCTTAGCCTTTGGATAACCGTTAGCTGAGGTAAGATCACTGGTGCCTTTGAATGTAGAAGGGAGTTGATATAGTGAACCAAGCATTAATGCCCACAATTCAGAAAGGTTGTTCTGATTATTAACTGGTGTTGCTTTGACAGGTTGTGATGTTGCTTGGAACCTGGTGAGATATTCCCAACGCCGTCTCAACATGTTCGATTGAGAATCAATTCTGAGGTTGATTTAAACAGGAAAATGTTGGGGATGTGCAGGTGGGATTGACTATTGAGTCAATGGTGTTTGCTGCTATTGAGGAATATAAACTGTTTTTTTCGCCAGACGGTTGGAGAAAATTCGAGGCCTGGATTGTGTTAGAGTGCTGGTTTGAGAGGTAGCTAAAGGCTCGGTTGTCGTTCTCCACTCTTATGTACTAAGGTTCTCTCTTCAAGATTTGAATGCGTTGGGTTTGCTTTGAGAATCCTGACATTTACGGTCTTTTAATTAACCTCTGCTTTGTCTTTCATGCTCGCTATCTTTGGTTGTTGCTGATGCGTACTTGCTGAGTTAACTGCGGCTATTAACGTATGAACCGATGTGCTAATGTTGTAGGTACATGGGATTACTCTGTTGTGGGTGCGACCTCACTGCGGCTGTTGCTGCTGACGTGAAAATCGTTGCTGCAGAAAAGCTTTATAGGCACTACTGGAACTGCCCGCGCTGAAGGTGGTTGCAAACTTGTCAATCTGGGCATGTTGTGTAGTCGCGTGTATAATGTTCCCAAATAGATGTATCATTTGACCAAATATCAGTAATATCCTGCTGAATAGCCTGTATCAGAGTTGAAAGATCGGAGCCGTAGAACGTTTTCAGAGCAGACTCAATAATCATGTTATCCCATATGTGATGAAGATTCGTTTCTTCCTGCCCCAACGAACTGTAATTGAGTTTCCACCCAGGTCTTCAGTAAAACCAACATGCGGAGGCTGATGCATATTGCCAGCAACATGTGACAAGGAACAAACTATAGTTAATTTAGGTGAAGCATCCGTGTAAATTAATTTCGATTTGCGTTGTATAATTGTGAGTTGCTCCAGATATTGTTGTGAGATGTTGACAACGTTTTTTTCCAGAAGAGCCTAGGAGCATCCTACTGCCTGGTGTCCCTTCATGCTAGTGAACGAGATCAAGCCTTTGGTGGATTAGCTTTGGTGGCTGCTCATGCGAAAACAATGTTGCTGCTGGGTTGGATAGTATGTCAATCATGACAGAGTCTTGGTTTGTGATTTGGGGCGAGTATTGTTGGAGTTTAGTGCACCAATTTGAACAATGTAACGCGGGATTCTCGTATCTAGTACCGATGCATTGTTGTAATGGTGTAGCTTTTACCGCTTTCAAAGTATTCTTGTAATCTATCTTTGTAACATTCTTGAAGTATTTAGTAATTTGGAGACATACATACTAAAGGGCTTCTCCTTGTTTTGATAGCCATATGTGATGAAATGATTGAGTACAACATTTGTTACCACTTGAACACATATACAGAAACCTACTCTCAAAGTAGTTTAGGATATGAGCAATTTTCTTTCCTTGAGCTTGTATTTATCGTATGTAGCATACAACTACATTCTTGTGACCTTGTAGTTTGGTGTAATATAACTTGTGACTTTTGGTTTCTAAAGATGAACTTCCAAACAGACCAGTCATTCTAATGCTTCCAGATACTAAACTTCAAGATTTCTTGTACTTAATAATCCTCGTAAATAAGCCTCTTGAGTGATGAAAGCGTTATAGTGCAACTCAAATAGATTTGTTACAAAATCGATGTATTTAAGGAGGAGACCCGTGTGTCTTGAAGGAAAACTAGAATGGCTTGAAAGTTGATGTTTCCCTTAAAATCTCTGCAACAACCGAACTTCATAAAAACAAAACAAACTACTAGTTAAACAGTTAGTTAAAGCAGGAACGATAGACCTAGATGATATGCAGGAAAAAACACGAGGAGGTGGGATCTTGAGGTCAAAAATCAGGGTGCAACAGATGCCCCTATTTAAGTTATTCCTATTCGGAGATATGGAGATCGAAATCTCCGTCTCGACGAGATAGGAGGGACTTAAATACAAACCTTGCACAAATTTTTGGCCTTAAGATGCCACCAAATGCACATGATATGCGATGATATGGAAATGCAAGACAAACGGGGGGATCCTGTGGAGAAATGGTGCCACAGGGGAATAATTGGACACAACACGGGAAGAACAGAATAAAAAGAGCGAGATTCCACGGGGACAGGAAACAATCGCCAATGGTATTCTTCAGAGTAACAACACCTCACGCACTGCGGACATGGTAATGGGAAAAGCTTCTTGTAGTCGAAAGATATGCTTATCACCATAATGTGGTGGCCGGTGACAATCCAAATGAATTGAGTCGATGGTTCAGTTTATTCGTATTTTTTCTTTCTTTTCTTGTTTTTTTCTATATTTTTTTCTGTATATTTTTTTCTTTTGGGAGCTCAACTTGAAATAGTAAAATGTATAACTTCCCCGAGCGTCATGATAAGGGTACCACGAGCTGGTCTCAGTCTCTGCCTGAAACGTCAAAACTTTGCAGATGGTAGAATCACTGTATTCTGTAGGTGTAGATGTAAATGTCGTTGTAGACGTTGTAGTTGTAGGACTTCCCCGAACATCATGGTGTGGGACCCATGAGCTGGTCTCAGTTTCTGATGTAGAACTTCCCCGAGCATCATGATATGGGAATCATGAGCTGGTCTCGGTCCCTGATGTAGAACTTCCCCGAGCATCCTGGTATGGGAACCATGAGCTGGTCTCAGTTTCTGATGTAGAACTTCCCCGAGCATCATGATATGGGAATCATGAGCTGGTCTCGGTCCCTTCCCGAAATGATGAAAACTCGTGAGAGCAACTTCATAGGGGGTTGTAATTTTGTAGATTGTAGATGTCGTTGTAGACTGTAAATGTAGTTCGTTGTAGAACCCTGTAGGTGTAGTTCGTTGTAGAACCCTGTAGATGTAGTTCGTTGTAGAACCCTGTAGATGTAATTTGACGTAATCTGTAGCTGTAGTTGTAAATTTGTAAATGTGATTGTAAATTTAGATGTAGCTTCACCGAGGATCTTCAGAAGAGATGTGAGCCGGTTGAATTGTAACGTATGTCTTCTTAAGTACGGAGACTATTGTGGTAAACTTCTTTGACTTCTCTGGGGAGGTGCCACTTGACGGAAGTAAACTTGTGTGATGAACTCACTGGGGAAGTCATTCCTGGGAGAAATGTCTGTAACTGTCTTCTCTGACGAATCAATAATGTTGAAGGACCCACTGAGGGTGAATGAACTGTTTTGTAGAAATTGTCGTTTTGTCATTTTGAATAAGATCCTAATCAAAACGAGTTGCTCAAATAAAGAGATAAATGTTCGAGAAAAAATCCTGTGATGCTATTGTTGAAGAAGCGTCTGTCTTTATGAGTATTCTTCCTGGAGAATAGGGTGCAAAATAAATGCACACTTAATCCGCTCTTAAAGGTTGGAGATGTCCATGATGTGATTGCCAAAGACCAAAGTTCAATTCAGGAAGTAGCCGAAAAGAAACTGTCAAGCAAGACTCAACCATTGAGATATAAACTCAAATGGAATTGTACTGAAATAACCATCTTCCATGAAGGTTGAACTTCATGGGGAAAATGAACATCATGCTCTTTCTGCCTAGGGTTGACAACTCTAATTGGAGGGATAAGACGCACCCATACACCTAGGGATAACTATAGTCAAAGCGGTAGAATAAAACACATATAAAGAATGCGAACAATGCATATGCCATGATGTCTACTTATATGCTATGCGTATGCTGACGAATTGGGAGAAACGAAATAAACGCCTCAAACGAAAGGGTACTCAAGCAAAATCTCCCCAGATCCCTTATCGCCCGCGAAGAAAGTCTTCGAATAGAGGCAACCTTCGTGTCTGGGTAAGATAAATCCTCTTGCCCTGGAGAAGTACATAACACTGTTGTTTTTCCTCGGACGAAATAAACGTCCCCAGTCGTCCTTTCGTTATTCATATATCAAGTAGAGCAAATTTTTGAAAAGGTTTAAATCAATTCAGATTTTGCTATCAAGAACACAGATTTATGGTAAATGGAAAACTTTTTATTGAACGGTGGTCAGCGGAAAAAGCGTGACCCGATGTTACAGTGTTGGAAAATAATAGCGATTACATAAAGGGAATAATGTCCTGCTTCTCCTAAACAAAGTACTTCTTGACAGCGTCTGTATTCACGGGGCGAGTGATCTCCTCTCCATCCATTGTTGCTAACATCAAAACGCCTCCTGTCAAAACCCTTTTTACTACGTATGGTCCATCATAATTCGGGGCCCATTTTCCTCTGACGTCAGTGAGGAAAGATTGGATCTTTTTGAGTACAAGGTCACCTTCCTTGAATACCCGGGGTCGAACCTTCTTGTCGAATGCTTTCTTCATCTTCTGCTGATACAACTGCCCATGGCATAGCGCGACCATCCTCTTTTCTTCGATTAAATTCAACTGATCATATCTGTTCTGGCACCATTCAGCTTCTGATAACTTTGCCTCCACCAGGATCCTCATGGAAGGGATCTCAACTTCTATTGGGAGCACTGCTTCCATACCGTAGACAAGTGAAAATGGAGTTGCCCCAGTCGATGTCCGTACCATCGTACGATATCCATGTAAGGCAAATGGGAGCATTTTGTGCCAATCTTTATAAGTGACGACCATCTTCTGAATGATCTTCTTAATGTTTTTGTTGGCGGCTTCAACAGCCCCATTCATCTTTGGTCTGTAAGGAGAAGAATTGTGATGCTCGATCTTGAATTCTTCGCACAACTCTTTCATCATCTTGTTATTCAAATTGGAACCGTTGTCTGTAATAATTCTGCTTGGCACACCATATCGGAAAATGAGCTGATTCTTGATAAATTTGACAACCACATGTCGGGTTACATTAGCATAGGAAGCCGCCTCGACCCACTTGGTAAAATAATCAATGGCTACCAAGATGAATCGGTGTCCATTAGATGCTTTCGACTCTATCATTCCAATCATATCAATTCCCCACATAGCGAACGGCCACGGGGATGAGATAACGTTCAACAAAGTCGGAGGCACGTGAATTTTATCTGCGTAAATCTGGCACTTGTGACATTTTCTAGCAAACTTGTAACAATCTGATTCCATAGTGATCCAATAATATCCAGCCCTTAAAAGCTTCTTAGCCATGGCATGTCCGTTGGCATGAGTTCCAAAAGATCCTTCGTGAATTTCCGACATTAACATATCCGCTTCTTGTTTGTCAACACATCTCAGCAAGACCATGTCAAAATTTTGTTTGTACAACACATTGTTACTCAAGAGAAAATTTCCAGCCAACCTTCTCAAAGTTTTCTTATCTTTGTTGGAAGCTCCCAAAGGATATTCCTGAGTTCTAAGAAACACTTCGATGTCATGGTACCAGGGTTTGCCATCTTCAACTTCTTCGACAGCGAAGATGTAGGCGGGTCTGTCAAGACGTTTTACTTCAATCCGAGGACACTCGTTCCAAAAGTTTACCACAATCATCGAGGCCAAAGTTGCCAACGCGTCTGCCATTCTGTTCTCGTCACGAGGGATATGATGAAACTCAACCCTGTCAAAGAACGGTAACAATCTTCTAGCATAATCCCTGTATGGGACCAAATTATCATGTCGAGTTATCCATTCTCCAGTAATTTGGTTGATTACTACTGCAGAATCACCAAACACATCTAAATTCTTAATTCTCAAGTCAATTGCTTCTTCGAGACCCATAATACATGCCTCGTACTCAGCTTCATTATTAGTACACTGGAATGCTAATCTGGAGGTAAATGGGAAATGGGTCCCTTGAGGAGTCACAATAACGGCACCTATCCCTTTCCCATGAGCTTTGACAGCTCCATCAAAGATTAAACCCCATTGAGAACCTGGCTCTGGTCCTTCACCATGTACGGGTTCTTCACAATCTTTCATCTTTAAGAACATAACATCTTCATCAGGAAAGTCATCGTTTGAGGGTTGATGATCCAAAATGGGCTGGTGAGCCAGATGATCATCCAAAACACTTCCTCTAACAGCTTTCTGAGTATGGTACTCGATATCATACTCGGACAATAACATCTGCCATCTAGCAATTCTCCCAGTCAAAGCGGGCTTCTCAAAAATATACTTGATAGGATCCATCTTTGAAACTAACCAAGTAGTGTGGTTCAACATATACTGGCGCAAACGCTTGGCGGCCCACGCTAGAGCGCAACAAGTCTTCTCTAACATAGTGTACCTTATTTCACAATCAGTAAATTTCTTGCTCAAGTAATAAGTGACATGATCTTGCTTTCCTGTTTCATCTTGCTGACCGAGTACACAACCCATTGAATCTTCTAAAACGGTCAAATACATAATCAAAGGTCGTCCTTCAACTGGCGGTATCAGGATAGGCGGTTCGAGCAAATACTCTTTGATACTATCAAAAGCCTTTTGACAATCTTCAGTCCAAACGTACCCTTGTTCTTTCCTCAGGAGCTTGAAAATAGGTTTACATGTAGCAGTCATGTTGGATATAAACCTGGAGATGTAATTCAAACGTCCTAAAAATCCTCTGACTTGTTTCTCAGTGGCGGGAGCTGGCATTTCCCGGATAGCTTTCACTTTGTCAGGGTCCACTTCAATCCCTCTTTGGCTGACAATAAAACCCAATAGTTTCCCTGATCGTACTCCAAATGTGCACTTGTTGGGGTTCAGACGAAGCTTGTATTCCCTCAAACGACCAAACAGCTTAGCCAGGTGTTTAACATGATCATCTTCGGTCTTCGACTTAGCTATCATATCATCCACATATACCTCGATCTCTCTGTGCATCATATCATGGAACAAAGTAGTCATAGCTCTCTGATATGTTGCCCCTGCATTCTTTAATCCAAATGGCATAACTTTGTAACAAAAGGTGCCCCAGGGTGTTATGAATGACGTCTTCTCTCTGTCCTCGGGAGCCATTCTAATCTGGTTATAACCTGAAAAACCATCCATGAAGGAGAAAACCTCATATCTTGCAGTACTGTCCACCAAGATGTCAATGTGAGGTAACGGGAAATCATCTTTTGGACTGGCTTTATTCAAATCCCTGAAATCTACACACATGCGAACCTTACCATCCTTCTTCGGAACGGGTACAATGTTAGCCAACCATAGTGGATACTCGGCAGTAACAAGGAAACCTGCATCAATCTGCTTCTGTACCTCTTCCTTAATCTTTAGAGCCATGTCGGGTCGAGTCCTTCTGAGCTTCTGTTTTATCGGTGGGCATTCTGGCTTCGAAGGCAGATGGTGTTCAACTATAGTTGTGTCCAATCCAGGCATGTCTTGATACGACCAAGCAAACACATCGACAAATTCTCCAAGCAAATTAATCAGCTGTTTCTTCACATCGGGTTTGAGCAGAGCTCCAACTTTCACTTCTCTACGGATTTCTTATGATCCCAAGTTGATTACTTCCACCGGCTCTTGATGAGGTTGGATAGCTTTTTCCTCTTTCTCAAGCAATCTGGAAATTTCTTCTGGGATATCATTCTCTTCGTCCTCAGCTTCGTACACAGGACACTCAAAATTCGGAGAAGGTAATGGATCATTATTCCCAGGTTGTAATTTATGTGGCAATCTGCGCAAGTGATGTGATTTTAATAAGTTTTTGTTTTGCAAAGTGGAAGGTGTGTGTACGCGAGATGCTACTTATTATTTTCCAACATCGTGAATAGATATGAAACACACATGTAAATGAAAGTAGTTTATTGATGATAGCAAAAACCGAAAAGACACGCCCAACAAAGTCACCTTTGCCTTGGGCAGAGCAAAAGGAATTATTGAAAATAAACCCTAACAAATGCAATTTCACCTTGGGCAGAGCGAAAAAATTTAAAACAAATGCTTTACTTAGATATATGAATGGCAGTAGGGGCTTCAACCGCACTCCAATTCTTGACTACAACGCCTGGGGTCACAAAGTTCGGGATGTCCACATCTGGATCTTCCTCGGTGACGGCATAAACTCCAAAGGTATAGTCAAATTCATCAGAAACATAGCCTGGATCTTCCATATAGGGCTCATAGTCTTTGTAAGGAATGGAGGACCTTGTAGAACCATCTGATATGTAGCCCTCGAGTTCATCTTCTAACACAACATTAATTTGAGGATGATGGACGATCCCTCCACTACGGAACACTTCACTGATCAACGGAAACCCTTGATTCTTGGTGCCTTGTTGAGCAGAACTGCTGGTGAAACCGAGACCCTCCTTGTTTTTGTTCTCTGGCAAAGACAACACCCTTCCCCACATTGATTGGTGACCACTGTTCACTACTCGCTGTGCGTCTTTAAATGATGACATGGATGTCTGAGATCTCTGGGCACCCTCACCCACAATAGACAGAGCTTGAAATTGCGTGCCAACCTCCTCCTCAGCTTCGACATATGAGAATGATGACAAGTGACTTACCACCAAAGCTCTCTCTCCACAAACTGTAACTATTTTCCCCTCAAAAACATATTTTAACTTCTGATGCAGGGTAGAAGTAACTGCTCCAGCTTCATGTATCCATGGCCTCCCTAGCAAACAGCTATAGGCGGCACGAATGTCCATGACCTAAAATGGGATCATAAAAGTCTGTAATCCAATAGTCATGGGCAAATCAACCTCACCAATTACCGTTTTCCTTGACCCATCGAAAGCTTTGACAATGACGCGACTTGGCCTCATCGGTGGTCCCTGATATGATAGCTTAGATAGAGTAGTTCTAGATATTACATTTAGAGATGATCCAGTATCAACCAGCACACTGGACAGAGAGTCGTTTCCACAGTTCACAAAAATGTGTAGAGCCATGTTATGTTTCCTTCCTTCTTCTGGGAGATCGTCTTCATTGAAACCCAGATTATCACTTGAAGTAATACTGCCAATGATATTGTCAAATTGTTCCATAGTCACATCTTGCTCGACATAGGCTTGTTCCAAAATCTTCTGAAGCGCTTCTCTATGAGCCTCAGAACTCATCAGCAATTGTAGCACAGAATTCTTCGACGGAGTTTGCAAAAGCTGATCTGCAACCTTATACTCGCTTCTCTTGATTATTTTCAAACATTCATCAGAGTTGGATAAATTAGACCCACCAGATTGCCCCACAATTGGGTCTCTTGAGCTTGATGGTTCGAACAAAACTTATTTTTCTTTCGGTGGCACAGTCGGGTAGACTCGACCGCTTCTTGTCACTCTACTGACATCTGCAATATTGACTACTGAGGGTACAGTGGGCAAAGGTACTTCTTTCCCATCCTCCAACATAGTAGCATTGTATCTGTAAGGGATGGCCTTACTAGAGGTATAAGGGACAGGTCCAGGCACATTGATCACTAAAGGAGTAACGGTTGACTTCCTGCTATTGTAAACAATCTCTATACGCTCCACTTCCTTAAAGTGGGGTACTATGACACAAACTTCTTCAGCCTCTTCATTTGAAACTTCTTGACCATCACTTTCCAAACAATCTTCGATCATATTGACAGAGGGCGAACCATGTGGTGGTAATGGATTCTTCTATACATTAGGGTCGGAATCCCTAAAAGACAAGATTCCATTTTTTATGAGCCTCTGGACATCCATCTTCAAACCGAAACAACTCTCAATATCATGTCCTGGAGCACCCTGATGGTAAGGACAAAACTTGTCAGCTCTATAAGAAGGGGGGGATTCGTGGGAGCCGGAGGTGGAGCTCTCGTCTGAATATGACCCTTTTTAATCAAGGCGGGGAATAAATCAGCATATGTCATTGGGATCGGATCAAAATTTATTTTTCTGTATACACGACCTTGATTATTGGATGGCCGATTCTGCTGAGGGTACTGTGGACTTTGCTGAAGTTGGGGTTGTTGAGCAACGGGAGACTGAGGTTGCTGATAGGGTTGTGGAGACTGTAGTTGATAAGCCGGAGCATTAAACACTGGCGATACCGCCGCAACTTGGTGTGGGGGCATGTACCTCTTTCTGAATTGTCCCTTTTGAATAGCATTCACACCTTGTTCCTTTTTCTTCACAAAAATACTCCCATACCTCTTAGAAGCGCTCTCTTCATTGGTCAATCTTCCCTCGCGAACACCTTCTTCTAAACGCATTCCCATATTGAACATTTCAGTAAAGTCACTGGGTGCGTTGGCTACCATCTTCTTGTAAAAGAAAGGACCAAGGGTCTTCAGAAAAATCTTGGTCATCTCTTTTTCTTCTAATGATGGTGTGACTTGCGCGGCCAACTCGCGCCAACGCTGAGCATATTCTTTGAAATTCTCCTTCTCTTTTTGTGCCATTGCTCTCAACTGATCTCGGTCGGGCGCCATGTCCACATTGTACTTGTACTGCTTGACAAAGGCTCCTCCCAGATCATTGAAAGTTCGAATCTTCGTGCTATCCAACCCCATATACCACTTGAGTGCGGTGCCTGTCAAACTGTCTTGAAAGTAGTGAATGAGTAATTGATCATTATCTGTTTGGGCAGACATCTTCCTGGCGTACATAATGAGATGACTCTGAGGGCAGGTATTCCCTTTGTACTTTTCAAAATCAGGGACTTTGAACTTCGGTGGGACCTTAACGTTTGGAACCAAGCACAGCTCAGAAGCACTCTTACCAAATAAGTCCTTTCCACGAAGGGCTCTCAATTCTTTTTGTATTTCAGAAAACTGGTCTTGAAATCCTTCCATCTTCTCTTCTAAACCCACAGTTTCGGTTGTCGACCCATGTAAAATTGGTTCATCCAGAATATATGGGACAACGTTCACATGCGGGGATGCGGTAGTCATCACAGCATAAACTACAGGAGCAGCTTGAACAGTGGTCACAACGGGGATCTCAGACACAGACAGACGGTAACCGGTCGAGAAGAAATTAGGAGACAATCCCCACGGGAAACCTTGAGGCATAGTGTAAGACACTTCAGCAACAGAAGACACCACTGGGATCGGTGTTGGTGTCACTTCGAATATGACAGTCCTTGGAACTTCTTGGTTATTGATCGAGATTTGACTGGACAAAGCTTCCACTAGGCCATTCAACTTCTCCAAACTTTCTTTCATACTTGCAACTTCATCACGGAGCACTCTGTTCTCTTGCTCTAGTTGATCCATCTTCTGGCGTTGACTAGCTCGAGTGTAGTACCGGTGATTCAGTTTGTTCTGCGGAGATGAAGCAAGAGTGAGACCCTGGAATGCAAACAATGCTATGCTTATGCAAAATGCCAATGAGTATGAAACTTTCAAGAAACTCAAATTATTTCGGTATTGTAACGTTGGGAAAAAAACCTATTTTATTTTGACGATCGAAGCATTACAAAACGGAATACTCTTTTAAGAGTTTATTACATTGAATCAAAAGCAAAAGAGAAGCTCGGAGATCTACTCCTTATGCTCCCTCTGCGCGCGAAGTTCTCCCTCTAGGTGACTGATGCGCTCTTGTAACTCGGCCTTCTCTCCGATGAGTCGGTCGACACACTCTTTCCAAGCTACAGTATCTGGGGGAAGATCATCACTGATAACAACACTTGAAGAGGTGTGATAGGAAAATAAATCCTCTCGCGCCTTCCTATTCCTTTCGAGTTCAACCTCTGGCAGCCTCTGGGACTTCTCTTTCTCTACCTTGAGTATGAAAAACTTGTTCCTCCAGGCGGCTTTCAATTTTTGAGCTTCATCCAGAGCAGCTTTCAATTGATCTACTTCACTCACGTCAAACCAATCTGGGTCATGGAAGGTCAATACCATAGGTTCGTGGAAAGGGAACGACATCTTGAGGTCGAGAGCTCTTGCTCGCACCCAATGTAGGTATTCTTCAGAGACAGTGCAATTGGGGTATCCTAAAGTAGCTTTTCCTTCTTTAATGATGTATTCCCACGAGTAAATTATGACGGTCTTCAGGTCTGGGTCTTCTCCTTCTTTGAGAAAGATTCCTTCTAACAGAGTCTGGTCGGGTACTTCAATCATGGGATGCCCAAATTGAAGACGGGCCAGAGCGGGATTGTAACTTATGCATCCTTCTCTCGCAATGAGTGGTATGTTAGTAAATCCTCCGATATTATGGATCATACATATACCTCCATAGGTGGGGTCATACCACACAATGTCAGAGTGAGTAAGGGTCATAACTATCTCAGACCAACGGGGTGATTCCTCCTCTTCCCAAATAGACGAGTGCCGAGTCAGACGGGCGATGAACCATGAATACAACAGAGCGGTGCAACAGGTGATATGTCCTCCTCCTTCAGCATTCTTCGAGTGGATCGAGAAGTATGTGTCAGCGAGTAAAGTGGGAACGGGATTCTTGAGTATGAACAGTTTAATTGCATCCATGTCAACAAAATCATCGATCTTTGGGAACCAGAAAATCCCATAGACCAACAGAGCAAAGGTGGCTTCCATGATAAGGACTTCCTTTCTTTCAGCATGGTAGCGAACTTTTTCAATCAAAAAGTCAGCAGGGAATCCAAGGACTCCTTCCTTGGTGGTTAGGTGCGCTTGCACATCTGCCAAACTGAGATAAGTGGCATTGGCAATTTCTTGATGACTGGGTGTGTCTTCCTGGCCGGTGAATATGGGACGGGCCGTTACAGGAATCCTCAGGAAATCGGAATACTCTTCCAATGTCGGCATCAACTGGTAATCTGGAAAAGTGAAGCAGTGGTACAACGGATCGTAAAATTGAACGAGGGTCTCCAACAACCCTTCCTTCATCTCGAGTTCGAGGAAACGGAAGACTTCTCCGTATTCTGCTGCGAAGGCGTAACGATTCTTGATGAGGTCTGCTAGCTCTCTCAAGCTTTCAATGTTAGGACTCTGGAAAGTGTACTCCAATACTTCTCTTTTAAAATCCATGGTTACAATACCTGAGAAATAAATTTGAGTTTCTTGAGTAAAGAGAGGAATGTAATGCAATATGAGTAGGACTTCATGGGATCCTAGCTGTTTATAAACATTGTAGCAAAAGAAAACGTTTTTTTTATTAACTTCGGAACGGAATACAAATAATTGCTTTTAAGAGTCCCAAATAAAAAAGCTAAATAAAAGCCAATAAAGACACTAAAGAAGTTTCGAATTCTGCTGCTTGAGCTGCTCCTCTAGTTGCGTCTTCTCACGGATAAGGTTGTCCACAATCAATTTCCAAATAGTGCATTGTGGGTCGGAGAAAAATAAATCCTCCATGACCTTCCTCTTCTTGCAGGGGAGTAACTCCTCATCCTTTAATTGTAGCTGCTTTTGGAGTTCCTCTTTCTCTTTTTGGAGTTTGTCGATCTCTGCAACAGACACTAGATACTTGTTCTTCCATGAATCTAACTCTTGTCATAACTTCTTCATAGCAACCTCTGACTTCTCAGTTTCAGACATAAAGACATAGGTGGGCTCCCTTCTTGGAGGCATAGGGTCTTGACGAGAGTAAGGCATCCTTAACTTGGTCGCCCTGTCTCTTACCCACTGGAGATACGGTTCTAGCGACACACAATTAGGCTTTCCTAGACTTTTCTTTCCCTTCTTGTACACATTACGCCATGCATCCAGAACCTTTCCTCGAAGCTCTACATCATTGTTGAAGAAAATACTCTCTACATGGGCACTCTTAGGAGGTTCCTTTAACGGGTATCCCAACTGTCGACGGGCTAAAATGGGATTGTAGCTGATTCCTCCATCGAAACTGAGCAATGGTACATTAGCAAAGTTACCACAACTATCAATGATTAATACCCCATCATACGCCTGGTTGTACCAATCAATGTCGGAATGGGTCAATGCCATAACCCTCGGAGACCAAAGCTCTTTGCCAATGTTTGTAAAAGAGCTAGTCTTTGGCAAGTGCGAAATAAACCACTTATAAAGTAAGGGTACACAACAAGTAATCATCCCTCCACCACGAAGGTTTCGAAGATGTATTGAGTGATATGTATTACCCAACAGAGTTGGCACTGGGTTTTTCTTCATAAAGATCTTGAATGCTTTGAGATCGATGAAACCTTCAAAACTCGGAAATAAAAACAACCCATAAACCAGCAAAGCAAAAATTGCCTCAAACGGAGCCTTATTAGAATAATCATCATAGAATGAAGCCTTCTCGATTAGGAAACCTGTCTTTAAACCAAGAACTCCATCCTTAGTAACTAGGTTGGCTTTGACGTCAGATACCTTCAAACGGAGGACTTTAGCAATTTCTTTCTCATCGGGGTCTTTTTCCAAGAAGGGAAAATGAGATTCTTCTAGGACAGGTAAACCAACCAAAAAGGAATACTCTTCCAACATTGGTAACAACTGAAAATCTGGAAAGGTGAAACAATGGTAGAGAGGATCATAGAACTGTAGTAGAGTGGCAAGAAGTCCTTCATTCACTGAGCGACCCAACAAAGATATCAGCTTCCCATATTTGTTCTTGAATTCTTCTTGATCCTTGATGAAACCCCACAATTTCTTTAGGTCATCCAATTTGGGACTCTTAAAAGTATATTTCACAGTACGTCTTTCGTTTGAAGCCATAGTGACCTACAATGTTCATAAATGAAAGTGAATCCCATGAAGTCCAATGCAGAATGATGTTATATGAATGCAGCAAACACAAGTATTCCCATAAGGACACAAAGATAAACAAACAAAGGGGCACCCTAGGTTTGCAACGAGCATGGAGCATAAGGTATACCCATTCCCAAAGGACGCGGACTAAAGGTGGATTGTACCTGTAGAACAAGGTTCTAAAGGGACTCAAAATCATCAGCCCATCTTTCGGATATTATCAATTTCCCAATTACTCGAGGATTAATAATATTCTCAAGAGAACTTCTTTTGAGTGTAGCTTCGCGTAGCACTACTTCGGGATTACTCCCTCATAGTCCCGCACTACGTCCTAATAAAGGCCAAAGTTGGGTTAAGGTAACTACGGTCCTCAATATCATAGGCTCCAAGGTCGAAAATAGTGAGTGTCTTCACGATTACTCGTTCAACAGTACTACCTCGAGAGGGCCTCAATTGAGCGGGATTCTCTCAACTTAGTCGGGATTCAACTCCCTATAAGCCTCCTCGACTATATCACCATCCTATCTTAATTTCTCTCAAGTTTGGGTGTAGAACTTTATCTCACCACTCAAAGACAATAATCCCAAAAGAAATACAAGAGAAAGTATATAAACATTTAATTAAGTAGGCAGATATATAAAGCAGTAAACAAATAAAATAAGATAGGGAAACCCACTAGAGAAATCCCCAGTGAAGTCGCCATTTCTGTCGCGGTGAAATTTGGATACCAAACTATTGATTAGTTTGAATCTTTTATTCATTTGCAACCGATCTTTGATTTGTCCAAAGGAAGGGACAAATATCGAAATTCCCACAATGCAATGCAAATGCGAGGTTTAGAGAGTTATAGGTTCGGGGGTTGGTTAAACTTAGGGAAGGTACTAGCATCCTAAGTTTCTGTAGTACTCTACAGGAACCTCTTGTTTTATGTTTGTTTATTGCTAAGTGTTTATCTGCTTAATGGTTTAGAGACCCTAGTGGTTTATTTCTAAGTATACTCGATAAGATGTCGCATCTTATGCCTACATATCCTTACAGGAGTGGAATCAGAGTACTTGTAGTTCCTCTAAAGGGTTAGAGGAGCTCTTTGACTGTGGTCAAAGTTCCTACGGGTTTAGGGTAGTTGTTTTGATTGGGTTTAGGAGAAGAGATGAGTCTTCATGTTAAGGGAGATGTAACCACCACAAGTTTAAAGGGGGTTGTAGGAAAATAGTCTTTGCATCGTCTTAAGAAAAGGGATTAAGTACTCGGATTGTTTGACGAGTATGCCTTTATCACTCTTAAGGCAAAGTTCCTACATGTTTGATTGTATTATTGTGGGGGTGGATATTATATCTCACTTAAGATGATTAACATTTATTCTCTATTGTGTTGGAAAAAGTTGTATAGTGTTGTTTGTTTGTCTAAGTTGTAGAGATAGTGGTCCTTCATATGGGGTAGGATCTATCTTAAGCGATCAACTTGAATGGAATCAAAGATCGAGGGGATGATGATGCAAATGATGTGCAACTACACACAACGTTGAATTATGTGTAGGTTTTCCCTTTGGACGGAATGCAAGGCAGAAATATAAGTTGCGATAATGTAAATTGCTTGTAAGATAAATTGCGGAAAGATAAAGCCGTGCACGAACGCATGAAAGCGCTGAAGTGTGTGAGAGTGAAAGTGTCGTGAATGTGAGTGTGCACGAGTTGGGTTGTATTTTACGTTGTGAGTTGATTTTAGTTTGAATTAAAATTTTAGATAGGATTAAGTTTTCTAGACGGGATAAAACGTTATAATGATTTACTGGTTATTTAGAGCTTAGGTGAAATAGTATACTTAAAAAACTAGCGTGAAAAGAGTTAATTATAAAAAGTTGTTTTATTATACTTAAAAGTTTTTATTACTATTTTTGAACAAATTATCTAGTAAAATGCTATTTAAAAAAAAAACTAGTTAAATTAGCATAATGATTTTAAGTGAATAAAAAAAAATTGTTATATTATATTTTTATTAGAAATTATCTTAAGATTGATTTACTAAAAAAAGGAATAGCCCAATATTTATTAAATAAAGTAAAATAAAACCTAAAGGCTATGTGATAAAATAAAAAACTAAATTATTAAAGGTGAGTAATTATCCTCTTAAGGGATTAACTAATTATAATAAAAGTTGTTAGTTATAAGTAAAAGTTGATTAATGAGTTAAAATAAAAGATTGGTTTATAATAAAAATTATTAATTTATTTTAAAACTTAGCTAGCTGATTAATTAAAGGGTTGATTATCGGTTAAAAAACTATTAATTAAACTGATTGAAATAAAAAAAAAGTGATTAGGGCGTGATTGGAATACGTAATGGCGATTAGTGTGAGTTACTCGGTGATCAACTGTGTTGTGTGTGTGGAAGGTGGAAATTCAGAATGAAATTACACACAACATAAACCCTAGCCCCCAATCGAAACCGCTACCCCCTTCGATCTCTCGTTTCCTCCCTCAGAATCGCGATCGACTCTCCCTTCATCACCCTATTTCGAACCTGAAAACACAAAGAACAACATCAAAAGTTCAGCAATGTCTATGTAAATCAAGAGTTTACCGAGAAGTTGTGGGCGACGGGATCCGCGATGTGGAGACTCGCGACGGGAGCGGTGGCTTCGAAGATCGACGGTGAAGAGGAGATATGTTTCTTCTCTTTTTGGATTTTGCTAGTTTACTGTTTTTTTCTTCACAAATTTCTAGGGTTTCGCACTTGGGGTTTTCCTTTTGTGATTTTTTCCTTAGAATTTTTGAAGTCCTCCCTCTATTTGTGAATCTCGTCCTTTTTATAGCCTTCATCGAATCAAATCATGGTTAGTTCCTTTCTAAATCTGTGTGAACCTGTTTCAACCGGTTTTGGAAGGTTATGAATGCCCAGAATACGTGTTTTGAATGCTTTCTGCTTTAGTCTCAGACAATATTGAAAACCTTCCTTTTTCGTGTGATTGAGTTAATGTAGTATAATCTGATTTGAAAAACTTCTCGATTGATGCTGAAGAATCTGATATTGGATCTTTCCCAAAAAAAAAGCATATTCTTCCCTTTCGATTATTAACTCTGAATTATAATTTTGGCAGGTGTGGATAGTAATGGGTTGGGCTAGAGAACGGCTTAGAGGCCCAGGGGAATTCGCTCGATGTTTGGTATTGTTTGAAGTTGGAAGTTGAAACCAAACACGTCGTGATTTACACGAGCAACATCTATGTTGAAGGTTTGTTTTTCACTCTTTTTCTGCTCTTCTGTTTCGTGCCCTTTTGTTGTAGCCTTTCCACTCTTTTTAAAACAACCCCCAGAACCTGTCTCTTAAGAGTTATTATGTTGTATCACTTTTAAGTGCAGGTCATGTTTTGGTGTAATGAGTGTATTGTATAGAGTACTTGGAAGACTATTATTTTCTGAACTTTGTTGTAATTAATGCAGAGAAAAACGTGATGTAGCATGAGTATAGGTGGTGTACGATTTTGGATGGCTTTGGCAAGGTCATTGTAGGATGTAGCAGTGCTTTTTGGAGCTTGAAGTGTTGTCATTCGTGGACTGCGCCCATATTGTATGTCACCAATCATATCTTAACATTTCTAGTTTAGGGCATATTTGACTATCTCAGACACCCAACCGTCTGCTACGCTTAAAAGGGCGTACAACCAAAAAGTCCTCTGTGACATCTGGTGCACTTCCAAATAGCTTACAAAAGATATTTGGCAGTGTCTTTCCCAATTACATAGTACCCTGGTAGTGATTGATGGTTTTGACATCCCAGGAGATAGTGCAATTAGCTTTGGAAGTCTCTTCCTCAGGATTGACATGTGAATCTTTCTTTGCAGGCTGACAAGGGGTACTAACACAGTTGTCTCAGTGAGAGGTGGCAGCGCTAAACTCCCACACTCCAGTGATTTGGTTCGTCGAGGTATCAAAGCTGCCAACACGCTTCTCAGGATTTGAAGTCATTCCTTAGCCTTTGGATAACCGTTAGCTGAGGTAACATCACTGGTTCCTTTGAATGTAGAAGGGAGTTGATATAGTGAACCAAGCATTAATGCCCACAATTCAGAAAGGTTGTTCTGATTATTAACTGGTGTTGCTTTGACAGGTTGTGATGTTGCTTGGAACCTGGTGAGATATTCCCAACGCCGTCTCAACATGTTCGATTGAGATTTGATTATTTCAGGAAATAGACTTAACCATGTCTCCGTGTTTGATCATGTAATTTTGGTTTGAAACTGTCGATAATCAGTATTGTTAACCAGGTGGTCACACCCTTGAATGTTCTATTGCAATTCATACACTTTGGTGCAAGGATGTGTGAGACAGTCGCCAGGTCGAGAAGTAGTAGGAGTAATATCAAGGCAAGTTGTTGAATTGTTCGTGATTGTGTATTAATACTGTGATGAAAACCTTCCATTCACATCTTACTTGCGTCTTGTAATTTCAGAGCTTTCTGGATTGGGTTTAAAGCTTGTCTTGGAGAGAACCTGAATGTGCTTTTGATTGTGTTCGAGATGTGCTTGAATTTGTATGGAAAAGAACCGTGACCCTTGTCTCCTAATTCATGGACACTGATTTCTTTTGAAACATTCTCGTTCTCTCTCATTGCCTCTCTATTCTTTCCCTTTTTCAACTTAACGAGTTTGATTTAGCCCTTAAACATGTTATTCTGTTCTTCTTGATGCAGGTGCGAAAATGCGGGATGATAGGGAGGAGGCTCTGCTTTGATGATCAAAGGTGAGCTTGGTCTTGTAGCTCCTGTGGAATTCTGTTACGAATCAATTCTGAGGTTAATTTAAACAGGAAAATGTTGGGGATGTGCAGGTGGGATTGACTATTGAGTCAATGGTGTTTGCTGCTATTGAGGAATATAAACTGTTTTTTTCGCCAGACGGTTGGAGAAAATTCGAGGCCTGGATTGTGTTAGAGTGCTGGTTTGAGAGGTAGCTAAAGGCTCGGTTGTCGTTCTCCACTCTTATGTACTAAGGTTCTCTCTTCAAGATTTGAATGCGTTGGGTTTGCTTTGAGAATCCTGACATTTACGGTCTTTTAATTAACCTCTGCTTTGTCTTTCATGCTCGCTATCTTTGGTCGTTGCTGATGCGTACTTGCTGAGTTAACTGCGGCTATTAACGTATGAACCGATGTGCTAATGTTGTAGGTACATGGGATTACTCTGTTGTGGGTGCGACCTCACTGCGGTTGTTGCTGCTGACGTGAAAATCGTTGCTGCAAAAAAGCTTTATAGGCACTACTGGAACTGCCCGCGCTGAAGGTGGTTGCAAACTTGTCAATCTGGGCATGTTGTGTAGTCGCGTGTATAATGTTCCCAAATAGATGTATCATTTGACCAAATATCAGTAATATCCTGCTGAATAGCCTGTATCAGAGTTGAAAGATCGGAGTCGTAGAACGTTTTCAGAGCAGACTCAATAATCATGTTATCCCATATGTGATGAAGATTCGTTTCTTCCTGCACCAACAAACTGTAATTGAGTTTCCACCCAGGTCTTCAGTAAAACCAACATGCGGAGGCTGATGCATATTGCCAGCAACATGTGACATGGAACGAACTATAGTTAATTTAGGTGAAGCATCCGTGTAAACTAATTTTGATTTGCGTTGTATAATTGTGAGTTGCTCCAGATATTGTTGTGAGATGTTGACAACGTTTTTTTTCTTCATAAGAGCTTAGGAGCATCCTACTGCCTGGTGTCCCTTCATGCTAGTGAACGAGATCAAGCCTTTGGTGGATTAACTTTGGTGGCTGCTCATGCGAAAACAATGTTGCTGCTGGGTTGGATAGTATGTCAATCATGACAGAGTCTTGGTTTGTGATTTGGGGCGAGTACTGTTGGAGTTTAGTGCACCAATTTGAACAATGTAACGCGGGATTCTCGTATCTAGTACCGATGCATTGTTGTAATGGTGTAGCTTTTACCGCTTTCAAAGTATTCTTGTAATCCATCTTTGTAACATTCTTGAAGTATTTAGTAATTTGTAAACATACATACTAAAGGGCTTCTCCTTGTTTTGACACCATATGTGATGAAATGATTGAGTACAACATTTGTTACCACTTGAACACATATACAGAAACCTACTCTCAAAGTAGTTTAGGATATGCGCAATTTTCTTTCCTTGAGCTTGTATTTATCGTATGTACCATACAACTACATTCTTGTGACCTTGTAGTTTGGTGTAATATAACTTGTGACTTTTGGTTTCTAAAGATGAACTTCCAAACAGACCAGTCATTCTAATGCTTCCAGATACTAAACTTCAAGATTTCTTGTACTTAATAATCCTCGTAAATAAGCCTCTTGAGTGATGAAAGCGTTATAGTGCAACTCAAATAGATTTGTTACAAAATCGATGTATTTAAGGAGGAGACCCGTGTGTCTTGAAGGAAAACTAGAATGGCTTGAAAGTTGATGTTTCCCTTAAAATCTATGCAACAACCGAACTTCATAAAAACAAAACAAACAACTAGTTAAACGGTTAGTTAAAGCAGGAACGATAGACCTAGATGATATGCAGGAAAAAACACGAGGAGGTGGGATCTTGAGGTCAAAAATCAGGGTGCAACACTAGTCATAACTCTAAGGCGGAATATATGCTTTCGCTATCCCATTCGGGGTTAAGGTCACTTTTTGAAAACAACTAAGTTCTGATTTCTTTTAAAGCGCTTTCGCTGTGTTTAAAATAAATGTCTGGTTTTTACTATCTGGTTCGAACCCCACGCTTTCGCGTATCGGTTTGTGCCTTAATGAATCTCCCATTGTCGTGACAAAACTACTGTAAATAATTTCTCGCTTTCACGATGAAGGTTTATTTAAAAGATTTTAATTAAAAACTACGGCCAGAAAAGAGTTTGTAAAAAGGTAAAGCACCAGTTATTATCGAGTCCCGTCTGACTAATTTATTACATACCGATTAGGTGGTTTAGCTAGACATGGAAATTAAGGCTTGCATAATTAGAAAATGGTGGCGAAATAAAGAAACATGCATTTTTAACACAAACAAAATAACAAATAAATTAATAAAAACCTGAAATAATACTGTTCTCGGATCTTTAGTAGTCCTCCACAAATGGCGGCAGGATTCTACCTTGGCGAGAAGTAAATATGCGGGAAGGGAATACAAGAACAATGCAGTGTAAACAAAGGAAAAGAAAAGGGAAAGAAACTGGAAATAATGCTGAAAGTAAATTTGGCTTCAATAATAATTTTGGCAGCACTTCGTTCTCTTGAATGCGGCTCCCCTTTTCTGGTCTAGCATCCATCTTTTTATAGCTGAGATTCTCCCATAAAAGTCTCGAGGAGTTGGAGTTGAGGGTCAGAAAATATAGGAGAACGTTCCTATATTTTATGAGCTTGCATGGGCACGTTGATATTCTGAACGTTATTCTGTTTCTTTGGCTGCATGACGAGCGTGAGGAAAATGAGACGAACGTGAGGTGCATGACAGTCGTGAGGGACCTGTGACGGTCGTGAAGGCTGTCACTGTTGTGAGGGACCTGTGACGGTCGTGACACTCACAAAAACTGTCTTTTCTGCTAATTCCTGTATTTTTCCTTCTGTTTTGTGCCTTTGATTGTTGGGTTCCTCTGGCTTGCTCGTTTAGAGTGTGAACTTCATATACCTGCAAAAACGCTTAACAAATAACTCGGAATAATATGAAATTGGGGTGAAACCAAACATTAACAACTGAAAAACATGGCATTTATAGTATACATTTTCGCATTATCAAACTCCCTTAAGCTTGAATCCTTGCTTGTCCTCAAGTAAAAAGTCCAAGAAATTAAATGATGCAATCATACGGGGTGCACTGTCGTGTTTTCACTATAGATTTTGAGGCGTCGAGTCGGGATGTCAGAGACTAGATTAAAACAATACACATACGGCAATGTCACTAAGCGTTATGTGCTCGAAGGCCTCCTTCTTATGCAAGCCGGTTCCAATCATGCTACTGTAGCTTGGCGTAAAGTTCCACGCCTCCAATTTCACCCAGTTTCGCTCTAGCGCAATCACATTAAACCCTTTACCTTTGCACGCACGTAGTGGAATAACCTGTTAGTGATTTTGGTCTTTCTTAGCATGGGGTCTGGTGCACGAATGTGATACCCTTTTGATGAGTCCTATTTGTAAGCCGTGGGGGATCGAATCGTAATTCGCCCTACCGAGTCCATAACCAGAGACCTATGAACCAGCTGACAAGGGATTTCTTTTTCTTTTCCTTTTTTTTTTTGCTTTTTCTTTTCTTTTCTGTTTTGCTTTTTCTTTTCTTTTTGCTTTGCTTTTCTTTTTACCAATCACTTATTTGCATCGGCTTTCCACGTGGTATGTGCTTGAAGGCGGTGCTGATTGCTTATATAAACTACTAGGGGCTACGTTTTGGGTCGGGACTTGAGGCTTAGGTTAAGTAGGTAATGAAACTGACTCGCATAAACCGGAGGTCTAAGGTGTCAGAGCGGTATTGGTATTGTTAGAATTATTTCTCAGGGTTCCCTGACTCGGCCTTTATCTTGGCGCGTCGAGTGATGCATCGATTTGAAGTGTACAAATTTTTTTTGTATAGCTTGAATAAAGCAGGGGAAATTTGTGTAACGGAGAATAATACATATATTGGCTTTATTTTACTGAATTAAAATAACTGAAAAGAGAGTACATAAAACGGAATGGAAATAAAGCGTCTCTCCCACACTATATCGAGCAGTGTCCTCACTGGTTTGATATAAATGCGGAAGGAGAAGAAAAACAAAAAGTAAAGTACAAAAATAAAATAACATCAGGAAGGCTACTGAAAACACTACTCTCTATCCCTGCCTCGAGCTCGTCCTCGTCCAGCTCGCATAGCGTGGTCCAAAGCGCCGGTATGATAGACGTATTCGCTCAGGTCTTGCACTCGAACAGTGAGGCTGGCCATCTCGTCAACCAGGCTTGCTTGGCCTTGCTGTAGTTGCTGCAGGACGATCATCATCTGGTCGTGCTGCTTTTGTTGCCTGATTTCGAGTTGGGCTGCTTACTGATTTTGAATGGGTAGAGGGAGTAATGAGGGAGTTGAAGGAAATGAAAATGGGTAGTGGGACAGTTTCTGAATTAGAGGGAGAGGGAGTTGAATGGATATTTGAAGGAAAGGGGAATGAGCACGATCTGATATAGCAGGTCTAATATCGTGACGGTCGTAAGACGCGTGACGGGCGTCACAGAAACAAATTTTGCAGTTTGCAGAAAATGCTAAAAGGGATCGTGTATAAGTTCTTTTCAACCAAAAACATAAAATTCAAGCCATAATGAAGGATAAACAGAATAATATTAGGATTGGGGAAAAACTTGGATTAATATTGCAATGTGAAAAAACGTTAATTTAATGAAAAACAGTATAATTGTTTAGCGAAGTACAATGATGAAAGAAATTCAGAAATTAAAAACATAAACCAAAATACTATAAAATTGTTCAAATGCAATAGAAAACATAAATAAAACTAAAGTTAAATGCATCAGTCATTCTAGTTCTTCTTCAGCTTTTCGAACTCCTGAGTGATGTATCTGAATTGCTCGATAGCTATGTCCATGAAATGTGTGAAATCCAAGTGCAATGTCTTTAGTTCATCCTTTACTGTTGTGAGTTCCGACTTGAATTCATCCATGGTTTTCATAACAGCATCCAGCTTTTCAGTGTTAGCAATTGTATCGGGTTCAGGGAAGTTATGATAGTTCGGAGGGGTCTCGGGATCTGTTTCTTCTTCTGATACATAATCCTCATAATACATAAAGTCTTGTGCCTCAGAGATATCATCTTCGTGGTACACATGGTCTTGTGGGGGAGAATGAGGCGATGGGGGATCTATGTGCTCATTCAACTCATACAGCCAGTTATTTTTGATATGGATACTGATGCGCTCATGGTTAGGCAGTGTAAAGAGTCGGACCGGTTCGTTGGCAATGAGATACTCGTAGGGTGCTGGTCCTAAGTTACCTATGATACGCTGGTTAAAACAGAACTCTCTGTCCATAAGTCTGATGCTACCGAATTGAATGGCTCTATTCATCTGGTATCTAAGTCCAATCGCATTAGCGATCATGGTGACAAGTCCTCCTATTAAGATAGGTGAGTTTGATTCCTGGTTAAGTTTTTCGAAGGCTCTCATCATGAATGGGACAACATTGACAGGTCTACCCTGTGAGGCACAGTACAGGATGAACAGTTCTTCCTTAGAGACGGAGGTAATGTTTTCCTCCTTCCCAAAAAGGGTATGTGCTAATATTCTGTAGAAGTAACGGATTGCAGGGTTATATATTTTGTTAGAGTTCATGTCATTCTGTTAAGGGTGATAGTTTCCTGTAATGGTTCCCCAGAAATAGTCCAACTCTATATCCATATCCTCCTCCTGGACGGTGGTATACACAAAGGGTCCGCTAGGAAATCCTAAGAGGTCAACTAATGAGTTACAGTTGAATGTGAAATTGATACCAAAGAGTCTAAAGCATATTAGCTCCTTAGTGGAACCATAACCATATTCGGGTAAGTAGGCTAAGGAGCTAAGAAATTCAAATGTGAGCTCTCTAAAGGTAACAAAACGGGTCTTAAGGGCAGCTTTTTTCCAACCTAATTGGTTAAATAAGAAAAAGATGTTGTCGTGGATTCCTAGTTGATCCATGGTGGATCCATCAGAGTAAATGGTTAAGCCGATGCCTCTCTATGTCAGGGCCTCAAATTTGGCTTGCTGAGCGGATCCTCTAAATATTGTTACCATGTAGTCTATGTTATCCATGTTGGAGAATTAGTCAGATAAGAGAGGAGAAAAGTATGAAGGCTTAAAAATCTTGGAAACAAGTTCATTCAAATTAAGTTTTAGAAACAGAAGGTGATAAGAATTAATGGAAGAAAAGAAGGGAAATGGAAAGTAAAATTTGAAAAATAGTAAAGAAGCAGTGTAAAAGCATAAAGCAAAATAAAAAACAATAAAGAAAAATGAATAAAGAGTGAAAATGAGGAAAAATGGGTTGCCTCCCATTCAACGTTGTTTTTAACATCAAAAGTCTGACGATAGCTTGATGATAAGCTAGTTGGGGTGTTGATCGGGAAGCTCTAACAGTTTCAGACTGCTCATGCAGTTGATGTGCTCATTCCAGTTGTAGTGCTTCAAGCGTTGTCCATTGACTATGAATGACATATTGTTTTTATCGCTGATTTCGACAGCTCCACTTTGAAGGATTTTAGTTACCTCAAAAGGGCCCGACCATCTGGACTTTAGTTTACCTGGGAAAAGTTTTAGTCTTGAATTGAATATGAGCACAACGTCTCCCACACTGAACTGTTTCCTGACTAAACGCTTATTGTGCCACTTTTGGTTCTTTCCTTATATATACGAGCGTTTCCGTATGTGTCTAGTCTGAGTTCTTCTAGTTCGTGCAGATTCAAGATTCGTTTTTCTCCTGCGGCAGTGTAGTTTAAGTTTAACATTTTAATATCCCAAAAGGCTTTGTGCTCTAGTTCTACTAGCAGGTGGCAGGATTTTCCATAAACTAACTTGAATGGTGTGGTCCCTATTGGCGTTTTGTAAGCTGTCCTATAGGTCCATAAAGCGTCATTTAACTTGGCTGACCAATCTTTCCTAGAGGTGGCAACGGTCTTTTCTAAGATTTGTTTTATCTCTCTGTTCGAGACCTCCACTTGGCCGCTAGTCTGCGGGTGATACGGTGTTGCTACACAGTGGTTGACTCCATATTTTGATAGAAGTTTGTCAAAGATTCGCGCTATGAAGTGTGAACCACCGTGACTGATGACAAGTCTTGGTACATCGAATCTGGGAAAATTGTGTTCTTAAAGAGTTTGATGACTACTCGTGCGTCATTTGTTGGAGAGGCTATGGCCTCGATCCATTTGGAAACATAATCGACAGCTACGAGTATATATTGGTTTCCAAAAGAAGATGGGAATGGACCCATGAAATCGATCCCCCATACATCAAAGACTTCCACTTCCAAAATACCCTTTTGGGGAATCTCATCGCGCCTTGAGATGTTTCCAGTGCGTTGGCACCAGTCGCATCTTAGTATTGCAACGTGGACATCTTTCCAAAGGCTGGGCCAGAATAGGCCGGATTGTAAGATCTTAGCGCAGGTCTTTGAGGTACTTGCATGCCCATCGTAGGGGGCGGAGTGACAATGAGAGATGATGTCTTCTATTTCTTCCTCTGGGACACATCGACGGAATATGTTGTTAGCTCCTCTCTTGAAAAGTAAGGGTTCGTCCCAATAATAGTGTTTTAAATCGTGGAAGAATTTCTTCTTTTGTTGATATGTTAAGTCCGGTGGGAGCATGCCTGCGGCTAGGTAATTTACAATATCGGCATACCAATGCAAGGTTACCTGCACGTAGACTGCTTCCACGACTTTTTCTAGTTCTGGTTCTTCCGAGGTTAGGTTTGGCATATCACTTTCCAATCTAGCTATCAGACGTTCGTAGGGGAAATCGTCATTGATAGGCATTGATTCTTGTTTAACGCCTAGTATTCGGGATAAGTGATCGGCCACTACGTTCTCGGCTCCTTTTTTGTCTTTGATTTCTAAGTCAACTCTTGTAACAATAGGATCCATCGCAATAATCTTGGCTTGGCATCCTTCTTGCTTATCAGGTACCTAATGGCAGCGTGGTCTGTGTAAATGATTATTTTTACTCCTACCAAGTAGGAACGGAATTTGTCAAGGATGGACACAACTGCTGGAAGTTCTTTTTCTGTTGTGGGGTAGTTCATTTGGACAGGATCCAAAGTTCTACTGGCATAGTAGATTGCGTGAAGCTTCTTGTCTTTCCTTTGTCCTAGAACTACGCCTACGGCATAATCACTCGTATCGCACATGATTTCAAATGATAGTTGCCAGTCTGGAGGTTGCATGTTTGGTGCGGTGGTGAGGGTTATTTTTAGTGTTTCAAATGCTTTCAAGCAGTCTTCGTTGAAGACAAATTCAACATCTTTCATTAACAGACCTGTTAGAGGTTTTGTAATTTTCGAGAAATCTTTTATGAATCGTCGGTAGAATCCGGCATGTCCTAAAAAGCTTCGTATTTCTCGTACGGTTTTTGGAGGTTGGAGATCCTTTATAATTTCTATTTTTACTTTATCAACCTCAATCCCTTTGTCAGATATTACGTGTCCTAGAACTATTCCTTGTCGGACCATGAAATGACATTTTTCCCAATTGAGAACAAGGTTCACTTTCGCACATCTTTCGAGTACCATCTCTAAGTTTGACAAACACCCTTCAAAACTTTGTCCGCATACAGAGAAGTCATCCATAAACACTTCCATGATGTCATCTATGAAATCTGCGAAGATTGCCATCATGCATCTCTGGAATGTTGCGGGAGCATTGCAGAGTCCAAACGGCATTCGTCGGTATGCGAAAGTGCCATAAGGACAGGTGAATGTGGTCTTTTCTTGGTCATCGGGGTGAATAGGAATTTGGAAAAATCCCGAATAACCGTCTAGATAGCAGAAATAAGAATGACTTGCCAGTCTCTCCAACATCTGATCTATGAAAGGTAAAGGGAAATGATCTTTTCGAGTGGCCTTGTTCAGCTTCCTGTAGTCAATACACATTCTGCTTCCAGTCACAACTCTTTGTGTTATCGATTCACCTTTCGAGTTCTTTACCACAGCGACACCTCCTTTCTTGGGTACGACATGCACTGGGCTAACCCATTGGCTGTCGGAGATTGGATATATGATTCCTGCATCTAGTAACTTCTTCACTTTGTCTTTGACTACAGTGCTTAGGATAAGATTTATCCTTCTATGATGTTCTCTAGAGGTTTTACAGTCTTCCTCTAGCATGACTCGATGCATACAGATAGAAGGACTTATACCTTTAAGGTCGGTTATACTATAGCCTAACGCAGTTGGGTATTTCCTTAGTACTTCTAATAGTTTCTTGGTTTCTAATTGTCCTAAGTCGGCGTTGACTATCACTGGTCTTTTGAGTTCGGTGTCTAAGAATTCGTACCTGAGGTTTTTAGGTAATTCTTTAAGCTTTAAAGCTGGGTTCTTCGGACTTGGCATGTGATTAGGAGTCAGTGCTAAGCTTTCGCTTAGACTGTCATCTTTGTATGGCGCACGTCAATTGTCGTCTTCATGAATTTTAGGGATTTGGATTTTCATTATTTCTGAGTATGTAGTTTCTTCCTTCTCCAGTTCTCTTATGCATTCGTCAATGACGTCTACTAAATAGCATGTGTCGTCTATGGCTAGTGCTTGTAAGAACTTGGTGAGGATGAATTTTATCTTTTCTTCTCCCACTTCGAATGTTAGCCTACCTTTCTTCACGTCTATGATAGCTCCGGTTGTGGCTAGGAAGGGTCTTTCTAAGATAATTGGGGTAACTGAATCTTTCTTAATATCCATGATTATAAAGTCGGTTAGGATATAGAATTGACCTATGCGTACTGGAATGTTTTCCAGTATAACGACAAGATATTTGACAGATCGGTCAGCTAATTGGACGAACATTTTGGTTGGTCTTAATTCACCCATATTCAGCTTTTTGCATATGGATAGGGGCATAACGCTGATACTGGCTCCTAAGTCGTATAAATATTTGTCTATGACGAACTTTCCAATGACACAAGGTATGGAGAAACTACCTGTGTCTTTTAGTTTATGAGGCATGTTATTTTGAATGATTGCGCTACACTCGGCAGTAAGCGTGATTGTTTCATTATCCTCGATCTTTCTCTTGTTAGACAAGATTTCTTTGATAAATTTTGCGTATGAGGGCATTTGAGTGATAGCTTCTGTGAAAGGAATTATGATGTTTAGTTGCTTCAGAAGTTCTACAACTTTCTTGAACTGCCCTGTAGTTTTGGAGTTTAAAAATCACTGAGGATAAGGAATCGATGGCTTATATGGTGGTGGAGGCACATACGATTTTTCATTTTTGGCGGCCTCTTTCTCGTTATCTTCCTTCTCTTCGGTTTCAGACTCCTTTTCTGCCTATTTATCAATTTTCTGATGCATGGCTGGGTTTTGACTCCTAGGATCAGTCGGTCTGTCCAGTTCTTTTCCACTTCTTAATATGACAACATTTGCATGACTTTTCGGATTGGGTTCTGGTTGTCCAGGAAATGTGCCAGCGGGTGCGGCTGTAGAGGCTTGTTGTTGAGCCACTTGTGATATCTGTGTTTCAAGCATTTTGTTATGGGTGGTTAAAGCGTCTAATTTGTTGGTTAGCTGTTTAATTCGCTCGCTAGTATGTATGTTTTGATTCAAGAATTCCTTGTTTGTCTGAGCTTGAGTAGCTATGAATTTTTCCATCATCATTTCAAGCTTTGATTTTCTAGGGGCATTTGGAGCAGCTACGGCGGGTTTCTAATATCCTGGTGGAACAGCAGGTGCTTGATTAGGTGCATACAATACGTTATCGCTTTTGTAGGAAAAGTTCGGATGGTTTTTCCAGCCTGGGTTGTAGGTGTTCGTGTAAGGATTACCTTGAGCATAGTTCACTTGGTCTGTAGGGATTCCTGCCAGTAACGGACATTCGGTCGCAGCGTGACTCGTGATTCTACATAACTTACAGGTTGGAGTTACAGCAGCTACGGTTGCTGGCGGTGCTAGGGTTAGACTGTCGATCTTTTGCGTCAGGGCATCTACTTTAGCGTGGACCTTTTCAAGACTACTGATCTCGTACATCCCACCTTTTGTTGCGGGTTTCTCTGCTGGAGTTCTCTCACCTCCCTATTGGCAATGGTTCTGATACATGTTCTCGATAAATTGATAGGCTTCGTCATATGGCTTATCCATAAGTGCACCGCCCGCGGCGGCGTATACCGTTAGTCTGGTGTTATACAGAATCCCATTGTAAAAGGTATGAATAGTCACCCAGTCTTCAAGACCGTGGTGAGGACATGCCCTCATCATATCTTTGAATCTTTCCAATGCTTCGTAGAGGGATTCGGCATCTTTCTGTCGAAATTCGTTAATTTGAGCTCTTAGCATAACAGTTTTGCTTGGCAGAAAGTATCTCACTAAGAAAACATTCTTCAACTGTTCCCACATCGTAACGGAGTTGGATGGCAAGGATTGTAACCAAGACCAAGCTCTATCTCTAAGAGAGAAAGGAAAAAGACGAAGTCTTATTGCGTCTGGAGTTAAGCCATTAGCTTTCACTGTGTCGACATACTGCACAAACTTCGTTAAATGTTGGTTCGGATCTTCTGTTGCACTTCCAGAGAATTGATGTTGTTGTATAGCTGACAGTAGTGATGGTTTTAGTTCGAAATCATTCCAATTGATAGCGGGGGAAGCAATGCTACTGTGAGGCTCTAGTTGAGATGGGGTAGCGTAATCCTTCAGAGGTCTGTTTTGAGGTCCTTCAGCCATTTTTGAATCTTCACCAGATTCAGGAGTATGAGTAAGAAGTTCGGGAATATTACGTCTTCGTTGATGTTCTATGAACCGTCTTCCTAAGTGTAGGAAGCGCTCAAGTTCGGCGATTGTTGGTAGTAATTTCTCGCTTTGAGAGCGAGTAATTGGCATACAATCAACGAACGAGTTAAAGGGAAATAAAATAGTTAACCTAGTCTATACTGCGTAACAGAGTTCTACACTATTGACTAAACAAGTCCCTGGCAACGGCGTCAAAAACTTGATCGTGACTTTCTAAGTCTAACTGAACTAACTGCAAGTGCACAGTCTATCGCGTAGTAATAAAAATATCGATCCCACAGGGACTCGTAATTAATCTAGTGTTATCGGATCATACTATGTTTAGCTAGGTCGGAATAAGGTTCTAAGGAATTTAACGCAGAAGTAAAGGCTAAATTTAAAGAAAATTTATAAGGTTTAAGAATATTAATAAGGGACCTCGGCATGTAATAATTTAGTTTTCGGGGATTCATCACATCGCTGGTGCAGGTTAATTTTTGCAAATGGTTTTTCAGGAGAAAAATAATCGTTTAAAGACTTTTGTCTCACATTGGTTGTTGACGCTAGTCGTAACTCTAAGGCGGAATGTATGCTTTCGCTATCCCATTTGGGGTTAAGGTCACTTTTTGAAAACAACTAAGTTTTGATTTCTTTTAAAGCCCTTTCGCTGTTTTTAAAATATATGCCTGGTTTTTACTATCTGGTTCGAACCCCAGGCTTTCACGTACCAGTTCGTGCCTTAATGAATCTCCCACTGTCGTGGCAAAACTACTGTAAATAATTTCTCGCTTTCGCGACGAAGCTTTATTTAGAAGATTTTAATTAAAAACTACAGCCAGAAAAGAGTTTGTAAAAAGGTAAAGCACTGGTTATGATCGAGTCCCGTCTGACTAATTTATTACATACCGATTAGGTGGTTTAGCTAGACATGGAAATTAAAGCTTGCATAATTAGACAATGGCGGCGAAATAAAGAAACATGCATTTTTAACACAAACAAAATAACAATTAAATTAATAAAAACCTGAAATAATACTGTTCTCGAATCTTTAGTAGTCCACCATAAATGGCGGCAGGAATCTACCTTGGCGAGAAGTAAATATGCGGGAAGGGAATACAAGAACAATGCAGTGTAAACAAAGGAAAAGAAAAGGGAAAGAAACTGGAAATAATGCTGAAAGTAAATTTGGCTTCAATAATAATTTTGGCAGCACTTCGTTCACTTGAATACGGCTCCCCTTTTCTGGTCTAGCACCCCTCTTTTTATAGCTGAGGTTCTCCCATAAAAGTCTCGAGGAGTTGGAGTTGAGGGTCAGAAAATATAGGAGAACGTTCCTATATTTTATGAGCTTGCATGGGCACGTTGATTTTCTGAATGTTATTCTGTTTTTTTGGTTGCATGACGAGTGTGAGGGAAATGAGACGAACGTGAGGTGCATGACGGTCGTGAGGGACCTGTGACGGTCGTGAGGGACCTATGACGGTCGTGACACTCACAAAAATTGTCTTTTCTGCTAATTCCTGTCTTTTTCCTTCTGTTTTGTGCCTTTGATTGTTGGTTTCCTCTGGCTTGCTCGTTTAGAGTGTGAACTTCATATACCTGCAAAAACGCTTGACAAATAACTCGGAATAATCCGAAATCAGGGTGAAACCAAACATTAACAACTGAAAAACATGGCATTTATAGTATACATTTTCGCGTTATCACCTTCTTCGTGGCTTCAAAATCTTTGAGTTTTTTCTTAGAAACATAACTAAGATACCACACACGTTTCATCTCGTTGATTTTCCCCCTGATTTGGGCGTCAGCCTGCTTACAGGTCGACAGGTCTTTCGCCAGCTGAGTGAAGAAGACCTCAAACTCAATAAAGTATTTGGCCATAGGGGGAGGCACGTTAAAGAGGGAAAGCTCATCCAAGATTTTAAAAACATCACAGGCCACAACCAATTCTTCTGCCATCGTGTCTAGGAATTCGTCCTCAAACAGATATGTCTTCAATTGTTGAAGTTTAAGTTTGAATGAATCATCCATCTCTGGGTTGAGGTTGGTCGTTGAATCAGCAGGGGTGTCGTCCACGGTCGATTGACGAAGTTTGAGAAGCGCCTTCAAGGCTTCTGCTGGTTTGAGTTCTTCATAGCCCAGATTTCTGCTGGGGTAGGTATTATTTCAACATAAGGGCCCCCTTCATTTGGACCTTGAGGGATCGGAGAACCTTCGATAGTGGCTGGGATGATCACCGGATTGTCTTTTTCAACAATGGCCACATTTTTTCTATCAGTCTCAGCTGCGTGATCAACATAGTTAGTTTTCACTGCTGGATTCTCCTCTGTCGACGCCCCCTGAAATTCGTCGACCTTTTAAGGGCTAAATAGAGGCGCCGAACCAGTAGGATGGCTAGCAGTTGTTGTGGCCTGATCAACATCTACATTAACAGTTGTGTCAACTGCATTATCCTGCATAGTACAGCATAAATAAGACGCCCGTTTAGAAAAGGGAAATGCATAATGTTGAGAGGGACAACAAAATACCTCAGCAGTGTCTTGTGCTGAAGAGAGTTTGGTGGCTACAGTATGGAAAACTTCAGTCAAATTTTCAGGAACATCGGGCTTCACCGTCGAGGTAACCATTCTCGAAAGAGTCTTCTTTACAACATCTTTTTTTCTTTTTGACCAAAGGGGTGGCAGGCGGAGAGTTTGACGGATCAAATCGAAAGACTCGGGATTGGGCACTCTTGTCAGAAACACCGCCTTCAGTGACTGATGGTTTTTCAGTAACCTAGACGAACAATAGTAAGTGAACAAGAATAGACAAAATCAAACAAGCCACCAAGAAAGCAAGTAATACTTGAGGGTTGAGAGTTTTTGGTTTCTCTGCCACCCTAGTAGAGGTCGACGCTACAGGAGGCTCCCTCTTTCGACCCTAGAAAAGGAGCAGACAGAGTAAGATGGTGATAGTTTAAAAGACAGAAGAAGAGTAAAGAAGGTACCTTTTTGAGATCTTCGGAAGCACCAATTTTTGTAGGGTTTTCAACAGGAATGGAGATTGTTTTGCCAGGGGGCTTCATCTTCTAGAGTGGCGAAAGTGTCGATTGCATTCTCCAGAAAGAGTTCACGGTCGAAAAATTGGTCTTGGTATTCAGACCACCAAACATTGAAAGCCTCGGTAGTATAGAAAGACGGATGATAAGAGAAAACTGGCAGCTCAAGGTGCTAGGTCGACCTAGCAAATTTAAGACAGCTCTTGTGACCTACCAAATTCAATCGTCGACCAGCCCACACGATATCAGAGGTGTGTTGTACCAAAGACTTCAGCAGCATCTGGCTTAAACCAAATTAGCGTGCCACTAGGTTGGGTTGATAATTCATAAAGCCAAAACCACTATTCCTCGTTTCGATTTGAAACGACAACATGGTAGGAGTCAGGATTTCCCACCATACTAAATTCGACGTGGCTGATGTCTTGGGAGAAGCACTAGAGAAGGGATTTCTAAACCACGACGGACCAAATCGTCGATGCACGAAAGAAGCCACACCAGGAACAAAGACTTTTGCTTTAGCAAACATAGTGAGATATTTTGTAAAGAGAGTTTTGTTGGGGGTTTCCTGTGTGGTCATCAAGGCGAGTCGAACGCCTTCGACTGGATGATCTGTGTTGAAGCACTGTATGGTGGAAGACACTGAATATCCCATCTGATGCTAAAAATTGGCGTTGAGTCAATGCTGCAGCAACCACATGGGTCCTGAGACGTTCAGAGATTTGACAGTGTCATGAAGAAGTTTTATCCTCAAGGCCTACAGGCCAAGAGGGGACAACAACAATTTACCCAAAGATACTTGTCGACCTTGTGTATCTAAATGGCCAAGTTAATATAGCTTTTGGCTATTTGTAGTGAGCCTGGGCAAGAAGAGATAGTAAGACATCCAAAGAGTCAGAATGGCAATGTGTTCTTCATCTGATACCTCAATAGAACCTTTGTCATGGTGATCCTCTATGTAGTTCTGGAAGCCAGCCCCATCGAAGTCGAAAGTGGCATCCATCTCCAAAGTTGGGTCGATCGTCTCACCCAGAGGGGAGAGGCCTGTAACGTCCACCACGTCGAAAAGAGTTGGCGTCAGCATACCACAAGGAAATTGGAAGGTGTTGGTTGAACCTTCCCATAAAAATATTGCAGTTAGCAGAAGACATGGGTTGACCCTGTGGGAATTTCGAGACAACTGGATGGCATCGAAGATGCCAGCTTTCTTCCACTATTCTTGACGTTTGTTTTGGACTTTGTTCAGCCATGAAAGGTAATCCTTATTACTTGGGGTGGGCATCGACCGAAAGACACGAGCTTTTGGGACCATGAACTTCAACTCGAGGGTTCCTCCTTTCTGAAAGGTTGGGGGAATGGCAGGCAGGAAACAAGTAAAAAATGCTTGTAGCTCCTTGTGGCTAGGTTTACTGGTAGGATATGGCCCATGGAAGGCATGTAGTTTTCCAGCAATGACGAAGGGGATGACCATCTGACGCCTCCATGTTGCCACCACCTTTTCATCAACTGACGTAGGATTGGGGAGAGGTTTGAGGGAATCAACCTCATAAAGGATAAAGGCTATGGGGTTATTTCCAGTAGTATGGTTTTGGAGACATTGGAAGAAGCCACTAAAGCAAAATAGAGAACTTTAGAAGGTTGAAAACGAGGGAGATCTTTCAGAAAATAGAAGTGGGATTAGAGTGGGGAAAGAGAAACAAAAGGGTGAGAGTGCAGTACTTATAGGCAATGTTGCATGTAAGTGAAGAGGCAAAACAGTTGTAATTCTGAAAGTTAGTGGGGGTGGTTCAAAGACCCATGACGTTAGGAAGTGACCACCATGATTAGTCGTGTCTCAAAAAATGTGGCGCAGAAAGGCGCCATCATTATTTCAGACTAGAAATGACGCGTGGCAAAATTGACAGAAAGCAATGATGATTTTGTTGCATCACACCCAAACACGGCTGAAATTCCATAAGAGTCAAAACACTCAGTTTCTTGGTTGACAGAGTATCCCGTCGAAATTGGGTTTTGAGGGGGCATCTTGTTGACCAGAAGTTTCGACCAGAGAAGTGGCAACACAGCAATTGGTCGACAAGCTTAATAGTCCGTTGAGGAAAAAGGTCGACATCGACAGGCGGAAGATTGTGGGGTCGACCCCTGTTGGTGTAAGTCGACTGGGAAAGCTAAGTCCATGCAAAAGAACGTATGTTTGAGCGGGAAATGGATTTGAAATCTAAATACATGGGAAGTTATAAAAGTAGTGGGCGAACACGTGGCATCATCAGATTCAATGTAGCAGTTATTTATTTTCTCTATTTAAAGCAATGTATGTTTTTCGTTCAGGAGGCGCTTTTTGTAAGATTGTAAGGAAAACACTCTGATTACCAAAGCTTTACGAGAAAAGAGTTTTTCATTCCTACTAGATGTACGATCGCGTCACCTTTTCCCTTCTTATAAGCAATTTATGTTATTAGTTCTAAATGTGTCTTTGCCTTGTTGTTTTTATTTTCAATGTTTTTACATAAGTTATTTCTCATTCCTTTGCATACTTTTCTAAGTTTTCAGTCTCACTTACAAATAATTCCCAGTCTATTTCAAATAGACTCCAGACCACCATTATTCCTATACACCCCAAACCTAGTGTTCTGGGACTCGTTTGACCAGTTCCGCAAGTAAACCTGCATTAGGAGGTCAGAGGTTGTTCGCGCGAAAACTGTGTGCGAACAACTACATCCAATAAGATAGTTTTATTTTCAGCATCCATGAGTCTGATGGTTGTCAAACACGCAGGTAGACTCGTAAACTCGTACGTCTTTACTGCATCCAACAAGATAGTGTTATTTTCAGCATCCATGAGTCTAATGGTTGTCAAACTCGCGAATAGACTCATAAACTCATACTAGTTTACGAGTCTAGGGAGCAAAAACGAGTAGACTCACACATAACTATTTTTTAATAGACTCTGATAGACTCGAGTATACTCGCACAAACTCGTATAGACTCACGAGTCTATAGCGACTTTATGAGTCTATAAGGTTTTTTTTAATTTTGTTTTTTTTAACCTAAAAAAGGTTCAAACTCCCCAAAATATTTCATTTTATTAAATAAAAAACCTTTTTTTTACTTGTATGGGAATTAAAAAGCCTCTTGTAGCACCCCAAAATTTGCCTTTTCGTTTTAACCGTAACTGGCTTGTGTTTTGTTCATTTCCCATTTTTTGTTGCATATCATGGCATTTGTTATCGAGACATGGTATTAAGGTGTTTTTGTGGCTCAAGGTTCTCTTTTATTGTAAGAGTTCACATAACGAGCATCAGAGGCTCCGACATTTATTTTCTCCAGCGACCGGTTGGCTGATTTTATTTTATTCAGCAGGTAATTTTTGAGCACAGGAGGTAATTCACAAGTTATTTCATGCATTTTATAGGTGCAATATCAAAGGACAAGTTTCAAAGGCTTAACAAGGTTCAAAAAAGATGGCAATGGGTGGTTACGCAGGTTTCCCTCCACATGGCGCAAAATTTGACAATTTTTTAATGTGGTAATCAGTTATCACATATGGGTAATCGATTACCTCGGGCGTATTTTGAAAAAATGGTTCAAATTTCATCACTGCAGAATTTCCAATCATTTTCAACCCTTGATCTCACATGGAAGGATCTAGAAATGATTCATTTTCACCATTTCCCTCCAAATTTCAAACACTCCATTCTTAATTTCACTCCTAATTTCCATTCCAAACACTAACCCACACTACAAACCACATTTTGATTCCTAACCTAGGGGTAATTTAATCAAATCTTCTCCAAACCTCACAATAACTCTCACTCATTTTTCTGATTTTCCTACACATCTCACTTCAATTCTCTCAACTTTTCTCACATTCCAAAACCTTCCACCAAAGCTCCATAAACAAAAGCTTAACAAATTATGCATTATAATTTGTGAATCCTTGAGCTAAACCTTCATTGCATCTTCATCCTTGGATCAATTCTGGTATTGCAGTTCATTTGGATCTTGAATTAGGTTATTGGAATCGCTTTTGGAAGAGCTTTTGCTTATTTGTGGATTATTACTTGGATCTTCAAGCTTTCTTGTTAAAGCTTCATAGATCCTTGGATTTCTTGCTTGGGTCTGTTAATTTCAGCTTAACAACACTTACCAAAGCAATTCTCAGCTTTGTTGGTTAGTAATTTCTAGATCTAGCTTTGATATTGCTTAATCTTGCATGTTAGAATGTAGATCTTTGGTTGTTGTTGCATTTTAATCCATTTCCTTTGATTTGATCTTTGATCTTGTTGTTTGTTTGATATAATTGGTGTTTGATTACTGTGATATGACCTAATTTTCGTGCATAATAAATTACTTGTTCATTTGGATGATCGGATAAGTCATTTGCTGCTGAAAAGTACTTTTGGAAGCTGATTTTTTGCCTCTGTTTCAGTGGTAATCGATTACCACTGTCAGGTAATCAATTACCCTGCCTATTTTTCATGTTTCTGGTCATTTTTCAAAGGGGTAATCGATTACCTAATCATGGTAATCGATTACCACTGGGACGAATTGCCTTTTTCTTGCATTTTCAAGCTTGTTTGAGTTCCTTTTCATCCTTAAACTTCATGGAGTGATATGATGTATTTATGTGAATTATTTTTTACCTTTTCCATCACTCTTGATAGCATGTTTGTGTTTCTTCACCACACGACTTTTGGTTTTCTGTTGACAAACGTTTATGATCATTGTGTTGCATTCTTAGTGTGTTGATCATTTTACGTAATCATTTACACCTTGTTGATTGTTGATTATTAATGTGTATCTTGTTGAATGTGTATCATATGCTTACGTTTGCTTCCTATTCTATAATTGCATAATTGTTCGAATTCGTTAATCGGTGTTGAATGCATGATGATCCCGTTGGATGTTTAATTGTACAATCTCGTGGAATTTGTTTGTGATTAATTTGTTTGTGCTTAGTCTTGGATGTTTGCACTCTTGATGTTTGGTTTGGCTTATTATACATGCTTATTGATGATCGTTGCTTGCTTGAGGTGTTGCTTTAAGTGTTCATGTATACAAGTTTCCCGCGCTTTCACACATGTTGTTCTGGACTTTGACATGTTGTTAATTGTGCATCCATTATGCCTGCTTCTTTTTACACCTGTTTCTGCCTGAAAACATGTGATGTTATAAACTATCTTGCTTATGTGTTGGATTTTATTACTGTTTTATGTAGGAAGCGCTGTTTTGGCTTTACTTGCTTTTTGCCTTGCCTTTGCATGCTCCCTTAGGCCTCCTAGTCCGACTTAATTTCTGATTAAGCTTGGAGTAGGATAGACATTAGTAGTTTAATCCATGCATGATAACATTATGATAGTCCCTCTTAACCTCAACTTTAGGTCCATATTTTGCAGACTAATGTTAAGATAGAATCTCATTTCGCATCCCGACCTTAGGACCACTTTGCATGACAACGTTAGGACCAAGTTTCCCTTAGACCTTTCGTGCGTCTTTCTCTCTTCTCATCTCAAAACAATTCTAACTCATCTAATAAAGACGATGAACATTGTGCGTCACGAGCCTTAAGCATATGGGAAATTATGAGTGATGGGTCTCCTCTCACTTGTCTAGAGTGTTTATGGTATGCCCCGTCTAGGGGCGATATGCGACGCATTCGTTCCTATATCATAGTCTTTATTACAATGTGAATCACAAAGTAAACTAATTCACTTCACTAAAACTCACAAACAAAATTGAAACCTTTTTAAAAGGAATATGTTACTTTTCCGTTCTACCACAAACAAGCATCGTCCCTAACTGCTGGAATGGGAACTTAACAATGCTCATAAAAAAACACTTAACCAACGTGTGGTTTCCTCTTTTCCCGAACTACGTTTGCTCTGATTTCTTATACCAGATGAGGATACGTAGGCACAAGACTGTGATGTCTTGGCGAGCAACCTTCCCCCATCATCCACAGTTTTCCGAACTCCGTTGACTCTGACTTTCCCATTGCACGAGGGAATACGTAGACATAGGACGACGATGTCCTATCGAGTCTCTTTATTTTTATTTTGTTCTCATTTCTATTTAGCAATAGCTTTTAGATAGAACACCCTTTGATTAGACAACAAGCATAGATCCCGTTGAGTACAACGAACGTGAGGGGTGCTCATACCTTCCCCTTGCGTAACCGACCCCCGAACCCAAGATTTGGTTGTGATGACCTTGTCTTTTCCCGTTCTTCATGTTTTCTTCGATCATTTCCTTTCCCTCTTTTTGGGATAAATAACATTTGTGGCGGCTCTTCTGTTTGTTTATGTCGGTTGTTTTTCACAGTTGCGACAATTGGCGACTTTGCTGGGGAGCCTGGTTCCCTATGCGAGTCAATCCTAGCGCTTGTCTGTTATGTTCTTTGGGTGTTTACTTTTATGTAGTTATTTGATTTTATGTACATTATCTGTTGTATATTATTGCATTTGCGTTTTATTGTTGCATTTTATTATGTTGTTATTATTGTGTTGTTGGGTGGGTTGTTTCATTGAGAGATAAGCCCAATACCTAGACTTGAGTATACACACAGGATTAGTGTAGAAAGTAGCAGGAGCTTGTGTGGCGTCTGGCCATGCAATAGTTCGTGCGAAATTCACGTCTAGATGAGGCTTTTCTTTAGAGATACTCTATCATGTGCGTCTGGTGCAGTTGAGGGAGTATTGACTTAGAAAAATTCACGACTCTGGAGACCGTTCATTGGGAAGTCAGTTGTACCTCCTTGATTGACCATGATGCCAAACCAGAAATGGTGAACATATCATCGTTTCTCGATCTGAGAGCCCGTGATACTGATGACCTGCATAGGATGTCATATTATCCAAGACTAAAACCCACATATGAGAGGGGATGGGTTTTTGCAAGAAATCTTGACTTTCAACCAACCCGATTTTCTGGTCTTATTATCAGTGTGAGCTTATCATCCTGGTATTCTAGTATTCCGATTATTCCAGTATTATAGTTATTCTGGTATTTCGGAGTCCCGATATTTTCTCATCAGAGCATTATGAGCAAATTCAGTCAGCGGCATAGTAGTTATTCAAAGCTTCATGGAAGCTTTGATCCCATGTTTGTTGCATTCATATTGCATTGCATAAGCATCTGTGCATCCTTTTTGCATATCCTTCCTTGGCTAGAAACAACAGAGTTCATCCATCTTTTACCGACCCGCAGTTGATTTCTCAACACTCGTATTGGACTTGAATCAGCTTTTGGGAATAATCAGGAACTTAGCATAACAGAACCAGTTTGTGATAAGGGCAGATGTTGAATTGATGAAGAATCAGTTGGATTAACTTGTGGGAGCCACGACAGCCATGACAAGGGGAGAGGCCAATATTTAGAAGACTCCAATTACTGGAAATGTTATTCCACCTCCAGTGCACAATGTTGCTCAAGCTCAGCATGTGCAGATTCCTGTTGAGGATCAAGTTATACAAGAGCATACCATTGTCCGAGATGGACATTCCTTTTCTCTTAATGACATGGATTATCATAGCTTCGCATTCTCTGTGCCATATTTCCAAGGGGTAGTTCCAATGATGAAACCTAAAGACCCACAAACTGTTGAGTTTATGAAAAGGTATTGTATGTTGGAGGAGAAGCTTGACGCCCTAGAGGGTCGTGATACTCTTAATCTGAATCCTTCAAGCATATGTTTGGTGCTTGGCCTTGTGATGCCCCCGAAGTTTAAGACACCGAATTTTGAGAAATACAAAGGGGATAGCAGTCCAAAGTAAATTTTGGTAATGTTTTGCAGAAGAATGACCTCATATGTCCATAACGACAAGCTTATGATTCACTGTTTCTAGGACAGTCTGAGTGGGGCATCATTGATTTGGTATATGCAGTTAGAGAGTGGTTGGCTCCGATCATGGTCAGACCTAGCCAACGCATTTGTGAAGCAATACAATTATAATCTTGACATGGCTCTCAGCCGCATGCAGCTGCAAGACTTATCTCAAGCGGACAGTGAATCCTTTAGGGGGTATGCTCAGAGATGGAGAGAGTTAGCTGCTTGCGTTCAACCACCACTTCTAGACAGGGAATTGGTTGACCTGTTCATGGATACTTTGCAAGGCCCATACTTGGATAAGATGATTGGCAATGGGGCCTTAAATTTTTCTGACTTGATAGTAGTTAAGGAACATATCGAGAGCGGACTCAAGAGTGGAAAGATTCAAGACGTCTTAGACATCTCAGCTAGTGAAAGTGAATCAGTTTAGACATGGCAATATAACCCATACTCGCGGGTACTCGCCCCGAATTTGACGGGGAAAATCCGCTTTGACTGGGTTTGGGTTTGGGTTTGGATTTTCCTCGATTTTTAAATATGGGGACGGGGCGGGTAATGGGGATTGTAGTACCCACCCCAAACCCGTCCCCGAACCCGCCCCGTTTATTATTATTATTATTATTTTAAAAAATTATAATATTTTGGAATGTAGAATATTTTTTTACTATGCATTTGTTTGGATGGTAGTTTGAAATATTGACTAGTGGTGTTATTTCCCTCTTTGAAGATGGAGAGTAGCATGTAGAGAAGGAAAGAAGACAATATTGGTGTTGGCCACTTATCTATTTTTGACTAGCAATTTCCATTGACAAATGATGTTGAATATTTTTAGTTATGTGGTTGTTTTGTTGGTATTTTGGAATGTAGAATATTTTTTACTATGTGTTTGTTTGGATGGTAGTTTGTAATATCAATTTGTATTTTATTATTTAGTTTTTGTATTTTGTATTATTTGGTTTTGCTAATTTGAAATATTAATTGTATGATTAATGAATTAATACTTTCGTTTGTATTTTATAATTCAAAATATATGTTTGAAATTCTTCGAGATTGTATTTTACTTTTGTAATACAAGTTAATATTTCTTAAGATTGGGACAGGTTTTGGGTTTGGGGCGAAATTTGGGTTCGGGGCAAAATTTGGGTTTGAGGCAGGATTTGGGTTTGGGGGCGGGGCGGGAATCCCCGAACCCATTTGGGACGGGGTTGGGGTTCAATTATTCATCCCCGCTTGGGTTCGGGGCGGGGAACGAGGATTTATTTGGGATTCCGGTTTGGGTTTGGGGAATACAAAAACCGTCCCCGCCCCGCCACGTTGCCATCCCTAAGTCAGTTGTCAATTCTCAAGAAGAATGGGAGAAGGAAAGTAATTCCATTTGGGAATCTTCAATACCTCAGCTCAGTACTCAGATATTTTAAGTGTTCAGAGTCAGCAACCTTCTGGGTCTCTGTATCAGATACCATTCTCTCCCCAGGGACGGTATTCTTCTCTAAATTAGGGATCTCCTCAAAGTAAACGGTCATATCGCCATCAACTGTGTCAACACGCCCGACAGAGACCAAGGAAGCCAAAAAGGAATTTCACTTGGTTGCTCATGTTGTACAATCAAAGGTGGCTTAATAGTGCCGAAGGAGATAAATCCAGTGATTCCTCCATACCCACCAGGTTTTGATGTCAACGTCTGTTGTGACTACCATGTTGGGGAACTGGGGCATTCAATCGGAGACTGTAAGGTGCTTAAGAGCAAGATTCAGTCTCTGCTTGACTTCAATATGTTCTCATTCACACCTCAGGATATTCAAATCAACAACCCTCTTTCATCCAGTCATGTGGGTCCATCAGTCCTCGTTATGGAAGAATTTGCCAAGAGCAGATGTTCAGACGAGTATCAAACTGACTTCGACGAGCAAGTCTGAGGATGGAAGTACATGAACATGAGGAATGCCCTAATCAGTATCAACAACATACTAGCTCCCAGAAGAAACGACTCAGAGGTTATTACGTTCACTGTAGACGGTTTATGTATTAATTGAAGCCTCTCGAGTAAGTATTTAAGGTTGTCAAGACATCATCAGAAGAAATCAGTCCAGACGGAGCTGAGCCTTATCATCCATGGCATTTTTAATTTCTTTACTGCATTGTTCATTTGTATTTTTCATTGGTTGTTAATGCTCTGTTTGCATGTAAAAACTTGTTTGTTTTTTAATGATGGTCTTAATGCAATGAGTATGCTTTTCTTGAAGTAATTCGTTCGGGTTCACTCATATAATATTTTTGTGCATTGCAATATCAACTTTCTTGCTTAAACTCTTGGAGGGAGGATGATGAAGCGAAAACGTAAAATCTCTGGTCATATGCTTTTGTATAAAACACTGCAGATGATGTACAGGCATTATTTCGAATCCCCAAACACCGAAGATATAAGAAATATAATCCCTTGTCAACCCCTTTGAGCCTAGAAGTAGGAGTTTCTTTCTGAAAACGAAAAACCTTCAATCTTAACCTGGGGAAGGGTAGTCTTCAGTTAGCCGGATCAACTGTTCAAATTTCAAAAGGAGTATGCATACAAGAATCCATTACCTTTTATCCTTCACAATCCCACAATAGTTATATCTCATTAACCAAGGAATGAGGCAGTCAACTCTTTCACAAAAATCAAGACAGCCAGTGTCACATGATTTGTTTCAAGAAAAGAATTATAAAAAAAAGAAGCCCGCTAAGTCGAAGCTTGAAAATAAGTGACTTAGCCAAAAATTATGGCATCCCGCTGGACTTCAAAATTGAAAATTCAAAAGAATCAGTCCAGGAAAGATCAGGGAAAATAACGAAAAACGAAAATAAAAATCCCCGATAAAGAACAAACTCATGCGACTGTAGACACCAAAGACAAAAGGGGTGACCATCGCTCCGAAAACTTTGTGGGTTCATTAACTGTCACTTGTACCATTCAATAACCTTTCTGAAAGGTGAGCTCTTGTGCCAAATTAATTGAACATAGGACTGGAGAACACCAAGGAGAATGGGTGGGTACAAATAAATTTTAAGCCAAAAATCTTTTTTTTTTTCTGAAATCGTGAACTAGGCCATGGTACAACCCTCAAAAGTCCTAATTGAAGCAGGGTTTATTTTGAAAGCGTACTTCAAAAAGATAGCATTCCTGACTCCCATGAGTTATGCTAAAAGACTTTGTTGGTATTGCATGTGCATGATGTCATTAAAAAAAATCATCAGTGTCACATTTTAACTAGTGACATGACCACAAAGTTTGGCGACATCTTTTCAACAAAAAAGCTTCAAGATTAGCATGTGTGTTGCATTAGAGTTATCATTCTCAAAATAAACATTATCTGCTTGCATACAGGTATTTGCCATCAATGAGGTTTACATAATAAATGTCAGTTAAGAAGTCTTATCTTGTCAGGAGGAAATTTCTGGACAAATATGTTGAGGAGCATGTGGCCAAGAGATTCTGTCAGATGATGCCAATTTGGGGCAATCAATTCTGTAAGAACAAGAATTTTCTATGCAAGTTATCTCTATGTTTTGATGATAACAATGAAGTATTTATGAACGAACTATTTTATGTTCTAATGTTTGTTGTGTGCAGATCACGTTAATTAAAGATATCAAATCAAACAGACAATATCAAGATGTGAATTTAATACTATATGCGAGTTACTTTGTGTGACAAGCCACATAGTATATTGAAGAAGCAAGTATGCCTCTGTATTTGATCAGGATCAGAAAGATCCAAGGATGCTGTATATTGCGGTTGCAATGCTCTTGTGGATTATGCTTTGAGAAGTGCATCTAATCTTGAAGCTAACAACGTATCTGAGATATAGTCCTTTGAAGAACCAAGCTTTGAAGACTCTAATGACTTGAAGCTCTAAAGGCTGAAGGCTCTGAAGACCAAGTGCAGAAAGACTCTAAAGACTTAAGGGTTCTGCATATCAAGACTCTGAAGACTCTTCTGATATACTCCTCTGATATACAAGGTGCTTAAGTCTAACGACTCTGATGTTATTATGCTATCATACCAAAGTAGTTTATGAACTACTCATCAGATACATCATCAGAAGAACCAAGACGAGAAGCTGATCTCTTCAATCTGATAAACAAAGATCACATCATTTATGAATAAGATCAACAGACTTACTCAAGAAGACTAAAGTACAACGTATGCAAATATTCCACGTGATATATTAACGTTGCAAGCAAAGGACAAAAGAAAGTGACATCACTGTACTATCCAACAGCTATGCTTATTCTATCCGTTGGGAAATGACTGTTGGAATTTGAAAGGACATCTCTACCCTCACAAAAACTGTCTTACATGTACTATAAAAGAAGAACATTTGATTCATTCAAATGTTGGCAAGCATGTTAGCAAGATAGTTGGCATGCATCTAGTTAGAATGTGAAGCTTTATGCTAAGAAGCCGCAGTACTCACATAAGAAAGCTTTTAAGCAATATGGAAACTAGTGTTTTAATAATCTCTTTGAGATTTATCTTTAAAATAGTTTATGTATTAGAAAGCAAGAAGTTGTTGCTCAATACTTACTATGTACTTAAATTAGGAGTAATCTGCTTGATGAGAAGCATTCATGTAATCTCCAGAAAACCAATTCTTTTTAGAATTGGTGTTTCCTCAAGCGATCAAGTGAAGGTCAGAATACTTGAGAAGACAAGTGGCTACTGTCATTGTGTGAAATCCTAATAGGAGATCTTGAGGGACCAGATTCTGTTAGGTTTCAATGAACGTTATATCCTAAGGGATCCCTGAACGTGTCATTGTCTATTTGTTAGTCACCTGCAGTTTGCTTGTACATCTGTAATCAGTTTGGTTATAGTGGATTAAGACCTCTATTGAGAGAGGCGAAGTCACCTTGGAAGGGTGGACTGGATTAGCTTGAGACACTCTCAAGTGAACCAGGATATATCATGTGTTCTTTACTTGTGTTATGCTTTGTTATTTATGCTTCTGCGATGCATCTTATAGAATCTCGTAAAGCAACAAGTGAAGAAGCAAAAAAGTTTAATATGGTGAAAACCCAATTCAACCCCCCCCCCCTCTTTCTTGTGTTTTTCTCACACCTTCAATTGGTATCAGAGCTCCGGTTCTGTTATTGATGGATATTAAACACCTAACAGTGTTAGATAAAGATCCAAAAAACCGTGTGAAGAAATACTCTTGGTGATATTCCACTTTTCTTACAATTTTAGTCTCATATAAGATATTGATGAAGATGAGTACTAAAATTGTAATCAAATAAACTACCTTGAGCAAGTCACTGATTCCTTGTAGTTTGAAATTATCAACAACAAAATCTTCTCCATTAAATCCTAGAAGAAGATTGAAGAATCAACAGACAAGATAGACTCATCAGATAAGAAGCTATATTTGTTGAATGCTTATCTTAAAATACAATTGGATTTACAATGTTTTCACTCAAAGATCAAATCATCAGAAAGCAAGAAATCTTAATTGCTGAAGATTAACATTATAACTTCTGAATGAAGTCTGCAGAAAAGGGATGAATAGAGAAAGTTCAAATTTTGAAGAAATGGTCCTACTGATTCAAGGCATCTGAAACCTGTTTTCCTTGAAAAGCTTCAAAGAAATCTGTAGAGGTTTCAAGAAAGGAAGTTCATTAACTCATCTGGGATATGATGAAAGATAAACTCTAAGATCTTAATAGAAGTAGCATGGATAATTAAATCCAGTTAACTTGAGAATTTATCTCAGTTGAACAAACAGTAATTGGTCAAATGTTATCAGACATTTTTCTCAGAAATTCATAATGAATCCTGAAATCAAGTTGTTTGGAAGGATACAATGACAGATGTCATTTAGTCTGTTTTAAAAGGGATTTAAGTCACTGATGTTGTTTAATTTGAATAAGTCAGTAGAAATCCTTTTCAGAAGCAGATGTACTATCAACTTTTGATGAACTAACTATATACAAGTTAGCTCAGCATTGTAAGAACAAAATTGTCACTTAGACTGTGTCTTATGATGCATCTAAGTTTGATGATAATTGTATCTAAACTGGATCTGCATTTAATTAAAGAAAACAAAATCAGAAGATGAAGCCTGATGGATGTTAGATGCTCTAATCATGAAGACTAGAATATATGTGCTCTGAAGATGCCTCTCAGAAATCAGATGGATGATCTATTGTTAAAGATACTGCAGAATACAACCAAAGGATATGAGATTAGATCTGAAGAGAATTTCAGAAGATTCTGCCTCAGATGATCTGAGCATTAGTTAAACATTTCATTTCCTAAAGAGCTTTAGAGGCACAACACATCAAACACGTGTCACTTCAAATCTGAAAAGGTTGAGTGTACAAAGCTGAGGCGCCGTTTGAGGTACTGTGTGAATCATTAAAATTCTCGTTTTCCCCCCAATGTGTCAGATCATATTAAATGCATCAAATCTTTATTTTTTATTATTTGATTTTTTTTTTTTAAAATGTGAGTAACTGCTGAAAACGTGCTTGTCTCTCTCTGTGCCCTAATTTGTTCCTTTATATGCCACGACCTAACACTTTTCACACTTTCACTATCTCTTAAACACTTTATGCATTTTGGTCTTTTTCACTGTTTTCTTTTCCATTCTAAACCTAAAAGAAACTCAAGTCATCTCACAAGTTCTTCAATGGCAACTTCGTCTTCATCTTATCAAAAGTTGGCTTCTACAATGGTTGGGTTATCTTCTTCACAAACGGGTAATGAAACGTTCAAGGAACCAGAATGTACTCTTCTCACTCCTGTGAATCAACTTGAGGTTCTCTGTGAATTCATTGTTGATTTTGATTGTATAGCAAAGAATGGGTTTGATCTTCGTCCAACAGTAAATTTTCAAGGATGGGTTAAATATTTTGATCGTTTGGTTGGTCCAGTTTTTTCCCAACTGGTTAAGGAATTTTGGATACATGCCAAGGTTTACCCTAAGTTCATATCTTCATCTGTTTTGGTAAAAGAAATCATCATCACTGAAGAAATGATTCGCAAACTCATTGGGTATGAAGAAGAAGAAGGTATTGCGAACATCCCTACATGATGCATAAACATGGCTGAAGTGTTCACCAAAGTGTTTACCTCTGGGATGCCATCAAACAAGATTAAGGATCTGAAGACTCACTACAAGATCTGCGCTAAAAAATTTCTGGGTTGCATTCATCATAGGAAGACTTCAAACTCTCTAGACTACATTAATACAGAGCAGCTGTACTTTCTGTATTGTCTAGGGAAGAACATCAAGGTGGATCTTCCACATCAGCTATTTGTTCATCTGTGGAATCACGTCAAAATGTCAAGGGAAGTCATCTGCACCAATCATCAAAAGATCAGAAATTGGATTCCTATGGAAAGGTTAATTTTTGATATTCTCACTGAGAATGGTTTAGTAGCTCATCTGACAGAGGCTGGTCAAACAGAGGAATTAGTTCCCATTCTTGGAAAGCCTCTGGATGGCAAAAGTCTTCAAAGGATGAAGGTGGTTGAGAAGCTTCAATCTGATCCAGTTTAAATTGATTCAGATGTTGTGCGCAAAAGGAGAGTACCAGTGGATGATTTTCCACTCTTCACTACAAAGGAGCCAAGGGAAGCTCTACTTTATTATATTGCTTCCTGTCTGGCAGATGGAACACCTATGCCACCTGATCTGATAAAACGTGCTTTTGAACCTACTCCTGAGCTGATCATGAAGAAGAGGTGCAAGAAGAGAAAGGTCTCTGAAGAAAGTCCCTCAGAGAAACCTAAGAGTTCTAAGAGGAAAACTTCTGAAGAAGGCTCTGTCCAGAAGTCCCCAAAACGTGTCAAACAATCAGGTAACCCCTCAGCTACTTTATCTCCTGTTTTGGAACCAGTAACAGATGTACCAACATCTCAACCTCCTCTACCTTCTGAACCAACATCTGAACCTATCATCACCTCTGAACCACCTCCTATTTCCCCTCCAAACCTCATTATAGAGCACCATTCACATTCTGAGAATGTTCATGCCTCTGTTGCCTCTCCTATCTCACAACCACAAACTTGAAATCCTCAACCCACATCTCAACAGAACCAACAAACCACCTCTGATCACCCTACCTCTCCATTTAATATAGAAGCCACATCTAAACACACCACTTCCATACCATCCACACCATCCTTCAATATCCATCAGCAAACTGATTTTGTTGAAATCCCTTCAACAAACCAATCAGATGCTTCAAAACCCTCTGAACCTGAAGTTGCTACCACCACTTCTAAAACTAACCTCTCTGAACCTAACCCCTCTAAACCTAACCCCTCTAAACCTAACCACTCTGAAACTGATCATGAAATCCTTGATGTCGCACCTCTCATGATCGTTCACACAGTTTCATCTGGCTCATCTGACTCATCTGATTCATCTGATTCCTCTGACTCTGACCTATCAGATGCTACCTCACCTCCACATAACTCCCTTAACCATCATGTTGATATTTCCTCTCCCATTCTCATTCCCACTCCCATTCCCTCTCATTCTACTGTTAACCCTTCATCCCTTTCTAAACCTTATCAACCTTCATCCATTTCCAAACCTTCAACCTCTGATAAACCTTCTCTCTTAGATGCCCTTAAGACAGCCTTCTTAGAGGCCTATCTTAAGCCTAAACCTAGACCAAATGTTGGTACTCTGTTATATTCTTTTGAAACAGAGATGAATATATGGTTGTCTGTTGTTAGGGAGAAGTGCCTGAATAGCATGAATCCTCATGACTCTGAAGCAATCTGGACTGCTTTCAAAAAGAGATTCACCTTTGTGTCTATGAACCTTCAAGATGCCTGCTCTGTAGATGCGCAATAGAGATTTTCTGAAGCTGTGAAACTTGCTCTACTAAGTGTTCGCAGAACTCCTACTCTGTATCTGGAAAACACACCTGCAGAAGTTGTGTGTTCCGCATCTGAAGAAACTGCTGCACTTCAGATTGGTGAAGTTCCTCAGACTGAAGAAGTTATCACAGAGGCTCCTATTACTGAAGAAATTCATGCATCTGATAAGCCTTCTACTATGGAGATAGAGAATGCATCTGCTTCAGTGGTTATTCAAGATTCAACAGATTTGAAGAAAGATTCTGAAGATGTGCAAGACAAGTTTGCTCAGCAAGAGGCTACCAACAGTGAAATAAAAGCATGGATGATCAAGAAAGAGAAGACTACATTAGAAATTAAGGAATGGATGATTAAGCAAGAAGAATCAACATCTGAAATCAAAACATGGATGGCAAAACAAGAAACTTCTACTTCTGAGATGACTGAGCTTCTTAAGCTTTTAGCTTCTCGTTTAACTTAATTGTTGTTTGTTTGTGCACATCCATGAATTTGCCTGTTTTACTTCTCTTTTGAGTTTATCAATATGTGCTTATGTTTCTTCTGATTATATCTTATATTTTCTTGCTCTGAAATATTTTTGTCTTAAATGTTTTTTTCTAAATATTACTTTTTGATGATGTCAAAAAGGGGGAGAAATAGAATATGATTTTGATATAACCTAAAAAGAATGCAAAAAATCAACTCTAAATATAAATTGCGTTTACTACCAACTGTGTGCTTGATGTTTCACCGAGGAACTCTGAACAAGTTCACTAGACATTCTAGATACAGGTCAAATGAAAGAACTCTGAGCTCAAATGAACTTGTTGTTCATATAATCGAAGTGATACACTTCGTGAACATATGTTCAGAATCAGATGGACCCAATACTGTTCAGAGATTGAAATATCTCTGAAAGCTAAAGTCATCTTGATTTTGGTATCATAATGTTCAGAAGATGTAAAGTGTCTGTGAACAGGATAATCTGAGCATAAGAATCAGAAATCTTCATAAAAGCAAGAATTGGTATCAGAATCAGAATTAAGCTTACTAATATCAGACTCAGAATTAATTACTTTCTATAGATCAAGAATCAAATCTGATTAATGCATCGAGCTCTGATAGAACCAAGGATCTGAGATGAAGACCTATGTTCTAGTCAAACTCTGAAAAAGCAAGTCTGTAATGACAAGTTTAAAGACTGAATCAAGTTCTAAAGATCTTAACATCTGACCTATTGTAACCAGGAGGAGTTCACCCAGAAAGGTTCACAAGTCAGAATATTTGATTTTCATCCAGTCTGAAACTCAGGGGGAGTTTCTCTTCTGAAAAACTAGTTCTGCTTCTGATAAATAGTGTGGCTAAGTTATTAGAAAAGATTTGTTTCGTCTCTGTGCTACAGATGTTCTGATGAATAGTATAAAATGCTTTAGAAGGCTCTGAAGTTATATGGCTCTGATATGATGTCTAAAGAAAACAAGTTCTAAAGATCTGAAGATAGAAGTTCTGCTGAACAAGTCCAGATGCCAAAGACTTATGCTCTTTTAGATCGTAGGGAAGTAATTCCTTCTCTTCTATATATTTTGCTCTATCAAAATCTCTATTTTATGAGTCTTGGGATCAGAGAAAGTCTCTGAACAAGCATAAATGAATTTGTGAGGTTAACACATTCAGGGGGAGCTGTTGCTTGAAACTCTGAATATGTTATGCTTGGTGATTATTCTGTATAAAATGTTCTATCAAAATACATGTTTTTGTCATCATCAAAAAGGGGAAGATTGTAAGAACAAGAATTGTCTATGCAAGTTATCTCTATGTTTTGATGATAACAATGAAGTATTTGTGAAAGAACCATTTTATGTTTTAATGTTTGTTGTGTGCAGATCACGTTAATTAAAGATATCAGTTCAAACAAACAATATCAAGATGTGCATTTAATACTATATGCGAGTTACTTTGTGTGACAAGCCACAGAGCATATTGAAGAAGCAAGTATGCCTCTGTATCTGATCACGATCAGAAATATCCAAGGATGATGTATATTGCGGTTGCAATGCTCTTGTGGATTCTGCTCTGAGAAGTGCATCTGATCTTGAAGCTAACAATGTATTTGAGATATAGTCCTCTGAAGAACCAAGCTCTGAAGACTCTAAAGACTTAAGGGTTCTGAAGATCAAGACTCTGAAGATATATTCATATGATATACAAGGTGCTTAAGTCTAACGACTCTGATGTTATTATGCTATCATACCAAAGTAGTTTCTGAACTACTCATCAGATACATCATCAGAAGAACCAAGACGAGAAGCTGATCTCTCCAATCTGATAAACAAAGATCACATCATTTATGAATAAGATCAACAGACTTACTCAAGAAGACTAAAGTACAACATATGCAAATATTCCACGTGATATATTAACGTTGCAAGCAAAGAACAAAAGAAAGTGACATCATTATACTATCCAACAACTATGCTTATTCTATCCGTTGGGAAATGACTGTTGGAATTTGAAAGGACATCTCTACCCTCACAACAGCTATCTTACATGTACTATAAAAGAAGAACATTTGATTCATTCAAATGTTGGCAAGCATGTTAGCAAGATAGTTGGCATGCAGCTAGTTAGAATGTGAAGCTTTATGCTAAAAAGTCGTAATGCTCACATAATAAAGCTTTTAAGCAATATGGAAACTAGTGTTTTAATAATCTCTTAGAGATTTATCTTTAAAATAGTTTCTGTATTAGAAAGCAAGGAGTTGTTGCTCAATACTTGCTATGTACTTAAATTAGGAGTAATCTGCTTGATGAGAAGCATTCATGTAATCTCCAAAAAAACAATTCTTTTTAGAATTGGTGTTTCCTCAAGTGATCAAGTGAAGGTCAGAATACTTGAGAAGACAAGTGGCTACTATCATTGTGTGAAATCCTAATAGGAGATCTTGAGGGATCAGATTCTGTTAGGTTTCAATGAACGTTATATCCTAAGGGATCCCTGGACGTGTCATTGTCTATTTGTTAGTCACCTACAGTTTGCTTGTGCATCTGTAATCAGTTTGGTTATAGTGGATTAAGACCTCTATTGAGAGAGGCGAAGTCACCTTGGAAGGGTGGACTGGATTAGCTTGAGACTCTCTCAAGTGAACCAGGATATATCATGTGTTCTTTACTTGTGTTATGCTTTGTTATTTATACTTCCGCAATGCATCTTATAGAATCTCGTAAAGTAACAAGTGAAGAAGCGAAAAAGTTTAATAAGGTGAAAACCTAATTCAAACCCCCTATTTCTTGTGTTTTTCTCACACCTTCAAATTCGAGACTCAACAAATATCTCGGGGATCAATCAGACAGGGGCAAAAGTTACTTCAAAGGTTTATTTTGAAACAGGACGCTGCAAGAGCGCGAAGAGTTATCCTCTCTAGAAGACGGTAAATCAGAGGCACCTCTCCATATTTTCAGAGCTACTCAAGCAGGTTTTGTCAACCTTTGAGTTCAGGATGAATATCGGGAAGTCATGTTAACCATTCCCTAACCTTTCAATCAGAAATCTTGTATCCAGACAAGACACTTTTCAACGTCAGTCGTACCTGACTTACATCAAAAACACCATTTGAGTCGTCATACCATTGCATAATCATTACATATCATTTATCATAGCATAACATGAAGCCTTGTGAAGCCGAACAGATAATCTAAAGTCCAATCCTTATTGGCAACCCCTGAAAGCTCAATCTATATTGGCACCTCATTCTAAAATCCAATCCCTATTGGTACCCATAAAATATCACCTTCCAAAAATCAATCACCATCAAGTTTCACTTGTCCTTACCAGCGAAGTCCACTCGTAATTGGTGTATCCTTCTTTCCCCGGCGGAGAGGTCTTTTTTCATATCACAAGCATCATTTCATTGCATCCTCAAATGCATCGCATTTCTATTTTATATGGAGCATTACGCCATAGAAAGAAATCAAACATATGCATGCGAAGCATAAACCAGATTTGGTACCGTGCACGAAGCCCAGATCATCTATTAATCAAGAGAGTGACATATCTCCAGCATACATTCTCTCGATAGGCTTTCTTTTTATCAAATCCCTTTGACGATTGATCTTTGGATATGCTTTCTTTCCGTCAAACCCCTTTGACGATGTGATTCTTCGGACAGGCTTTCTTTCTGTCAAATACCTTTGATGATGTGTTTCTTCAGATAGGTTTTCTTTCCGTCAAACCCCTTTGACAATGTGATTCTTCAGACAGGTTTTCTTTTTGTCAAATACATTTGACGATGTATTTCTTCGGACAAGCTTTCTTTCCGTCAAATCCCTTTAACAATGTGATTCTTCAGACAGGATTTCTTTCCGTCAAATCCCTTTGACGATGTGATTCTTCGAACATATTTTATTTCCGTCAAATCCCTTTGACAATGTGATTCTTCGAACATGCTTTCTTTCCGTCAAATCCCTTTGATGATGTGATTCTTTGGACAAGCTTTCTTTCCGTCAAATCCCTTTGACGATGTGGTTCTTCGGACAAGCTTTCTTTCCGTCAAACCCCTTTGACGATGTGATTCTTCGGACATGTTTTTTTCCATTAAACCCCTTTGAAGATGTGGTTCTTTGGATATGTTTTCTTTCTGTCAAACCCCTTTGACGATGTGTTTCTTTGGACAGACTTTCTTCCCGTCAAAACCCCTTTGACGATGTGATCTTCATTATGGCTTTCTTTCCGTTAAATCCTTTTGTTTATGTGTTCTTAAGTGTTCTTTCCATCAAATCCTTTTGACGATGTGGCTCTGGGGTTCACTGTTATCTCTTTGGTTATGTTTTCTTTCCGTCGAATTTCTTTGAAGACGTGTGACTGGGTTCCAATTACATACATTCCCACAGACTGCAAATTTCTGGGTTCTCTTGGTATTCAATCTCCTTGTACCTTGAATCTCTAAAATTCATTGTTATCATCCTTTCAAGTTCAAGTTGATTGAATAGAGGCAGTTGTAGCACCCCTAAAATTTTCCTTTTCATTTTAATCGTAACTGGCTTGTGTTTTGTTCATTTCACATTTTTTTGCATATCATGGCATTGGTTCTCGAGACATGGGATCAAGGTGTTTTTGTGGCTCAGGGTTCTCTTTTATTGCAAGAGTTCAAACAACGAGCATCAGAGGCTCCGGAGTTTATTTTTCCTAGTGACCGGTTGGCCGATTTTATTTTATTCAGCATGTAATTTTGAGCACGGGAGGAATTTAACAAGCTATTTCAGAAATTTTACAGGTGCAATATCAAATGACAAGTTTCAGAGGCTTAACAAGGTTCAGAATAGATGGCAACAGGTGGTTACGCAAGTTTCCCTCCACATGGCGTCAAATTTGGAAAATTTTGAAAGTGGTAATCGGTAACCACATATGGGTAATTGATTACCTCAGGCATATTTTGCAAAAATGGTTCAAATTTCAGCACAGCAGAATTTCCAATCATTTTCAACCCTTGATCTCACATGGAAGGATCTAGAATTGATTCATTTTCACCATTTTCCTCCAAATTTAAAACACTCCATTCCAAATTCCGCTTCTAATTTCCATTCCAAACACTAACACACACTCCAAACCACATTTTCATTCCTAACCTAAGGGTTATTTAATCAAATCTACTTCAAACTTCATAATAACTCTCACTCATTTTTCTAATTTTTCTACACATCTCACTTCAATTCTCTCAACTTTTCTCTCATTCCAAAACCTTCTACCAAAGCTCCAAAACCAAAAGCTTCACAAATTATGCATTGTAATTTGTGAATCCTTGAGCTAAACCTTCATTGCATCTTCATCCTTTGATCAATTCTGGTATTGTAGTTCATTTGGATCTTGAATTAGGTTGTTGGAATCACTTTTGGAAGAGCTTTTGCTTATTTGTGGATTATTACTTGGATCTTCAAGCTTTCTTGTTAAAGCTTCATAGATCCTTGGATTTCTTGCTTGGATCTGTTAATTTCAGCTTAACAACATTTACCAAAGCAATTCTCAGCTTTGTTGGTTAGTAATTTATAGATCTAGCTTTGATATTGCTTAATCTTGCATGTTAGAATGTAGATCTTTGGTTGTTGTTGCATTTTAATCCATTTCCTTTGATTTGATCTTTGATCTTGTTGTTTGTTTGATATAATTGGTGTTTGATTACTGTGATATGACCTAATTTTCATGCATAATAGATTACTTGTTCATTTGGATGATCGGATAAGTCGTTTGTTGCTGAAAATTACTTTTGGAAGCTGATTTTTTGCCTCTGTTTCAGTGGTAATTAATTACCACTATCAGATAATTAATTACCCTGCCTATTTTTCACGTTTCTGGTCATTTTTCAAAGGGGTAATTGATTACCTGATCATGGTAATCGATTAGCAAATTGCCTTTTTCTTGCATTTTCAAGTTTACTTGAGTTCCTTTTCATCCTTAAACTTCATAGAGTGATGTGATGCATTTATGTGAATTGTTTTTTATTCTTGATAACGTGTTTGTGTTTCTTCGACACACGACTTTTGGTTTTCTGTTGACGAACGTTTATGATCATTGTGTTGCATTCTTAGTGTGTTGATCATGTTGCATAATCATTTGCACCTTGTTGATTGTTGATTGTTGATTATTAATGTGTTGAATGTGTATCACATGCTTATGTTTGCTTCCTATTCCTTAATTGCATAATCGTTCAAATTCATTAATCGGTGTTGAATGCATGATGATCCCATTGGATGTTTAATTGTACAATCTCGTGGTATTTGTTTGTGATTAATTTGTTTGTGCTTAGTCTTGGATGTTTGCACTCTTGATGTTTGGGTTGGCTTGTTATACATGCTTATTGATGATCGTTACTTGCTTGAGGTGTTGCTTTAAGTGTTTATGTATACAAGCTTCCCGCGCTTTCACACCTGTTGTTCTGGACTTTGACATTTTGTTAATTGTGTATACATGTTGCCTGCTGCTTTTTACACTTATTTCTGCCTGAAAACATGTGTTGTTATAAACTGTCTTGCTTATGTGCTGGATTTTATTGTTGTTTTGTGCAGAAAGAGCTGTTGTAGCTGTTGTTTTGGCTTTTTTTTCTTAATTTTTTTCCTTGCCTTTGCATGCTCCCTTAGGCCTCCTAGTCCGAATTAATTTTCGATTAAGCTTGGAGTAGGATAGACGTTAGTAGTTTAATCCATGCATGATAACATTAAGATAGTCCCTCTTAACCTCAACCTTAGGTCCATCTTTTGCATGCTAACATTAGGATAGAATCTCATTTCGCGCCCGACTTTAGGACCACTTTGCATGACAACGTTAGGACCAAGTTTCCCTTAGACCTTTCGTGTGTCTTTCTCTCTTCTCATCTCAAAACAATTCTAAATCATTTAATAAAGACGATGAACGTTATATGCCACGAGCCTTAAGCATATGGGAAATGATGAGTGGGGGGTCTCCTCTCACTTGTCTAGAGTGTTTAGCGTACGTCCCTTCTAAGGGTGATATGTGATACATTCGTTTCTATATCATAGTCTTTAGTGCAACGTGAATCACAAAGTAAACTAATTCAATTTGCTAAAACTCATAAACAAAATTCAAACATTTTTATCCTTCGTGATTGTTCTTCAAAACCATTTTTAGAAAAACGTACGTTACTTTTCCGTTCTACCGCAAACAAGCATCGTCCCTAACTGCTGGAATGGGAACTTAACAATGCTCATAAAAAAACACTTAACCAACTGTCGCTACTCGAAAAATGCAATGATGGAGAGGCGAGAATGAAAGACAGAAGAGTCTCCATCGAACTTTATTTATCCCATGAGGGGAAGGGAAAACATCGAGAAAACCCTAAGAAGAAACGGATAAGATGGTCTCGCGACCAAGAGAATGGGTTCGGAAGCCGGTTATGCGAAGGGAAGTTATTAGCACCCATCGCATCTATCGTACTCGATGGGAACCATTTGTTTGTCTATGTATGATGATATCTGCTAAAGGTTATTGTTATAAATAGTGTTTCACGGGATAAAGAGAAAGGTTAGAAACAGGGAAAGAGAGGTAAAGAGGAAGAAAGAGACTCGGTAAGACCTCGCGGTCCTATGCCTACGTATTCTCAACAGATATGAGAAAGTCATAGTCAACGTAATTCGGGAAACTACGGGTGATGGGGGGAAGGTTGCTCGCCAAGACATCGTTGTCTTGTACCTACGTATCTTCATCTGGTATGAGAAATTAGAGCAAACGTAGTTTGGGGAACTACGGGAAAAGGATGGAAGTGTGCTCGCCAAGACATCGTCGTCTTGTGCCTACGTATTCTCATCTGGTATGAGAAATCAGAGCAAACGTAGTTCGGGAAACTATATATGAAAGAAAAAAGGGGTGTTTTCCAAGACATCATTGTTTTGTGCCTACGTATTCTCATCTGGTATGAGAAATCAGAGCAACATAGTTCGGGAAAAATACGGATGAAAGAAAAAAGGGGTTCTCGCCAAGACATCGTCGTTTTGTGCCTACATATTCTCATCTGGTATGAGAAATCAGAGCAACGTAGTTCAGGGAAACTACGGGTGAAAGAAAAAAGCGGTGCTCGTCAAGACATCGTTGTCTTGTGCCTACGTATTCTCATCTGGTATGAGAAATTAGAGCAATGTAGTTCGGGGAAACTAACTGGTATTTTTGTGGATGATGCTAACGTATGAATTCTAGCAGTTAGGTGTATTGCAGCTCGCTCGTGGAGTCTTAGGCGTTACCTGTTTGTGGTAGAACGGACGTAACATATCCTTTTTTAAAAGATTAATTTTCTCCTTCAAGGCACGATGTCACATTTGGTTTGTGAAAGTTGTTTTTAAGGGTGAAATAGGTCCTCAGATAGTAACCCCTTGCGGGTAGTAACCAATTATTTATCTCAAAGATTTATTGTGAAAAAGTGTGGTGAATATAGTCACATCTTCATATTGAAAGACAAGTATCGAGACCACACACTCTACAGTGAGTATCCTGACACTCGGAGAGGAAGAAGTCTGCACTCAATCCTCTCTCTTTAGTTCAACAAAGAGAACTTCATTCTCTTATTAAAAATATTTTGATTTTGAATGGTAAGTGCTTTGCGCCAGTAAACCCTAAAGGTAATGTCAAGCACTCGGGATAGGAGAAGGCCTACGCCTAACCACTCCAAAACCATTCGTGTTTTATTGGGGGAAAAAAGAGTTTGAAAATGCGCTTGGCACGAGACCAAGGTTTTTAGACAAAATTTGACTCATTATAACAATGGTTTTTTTATGCAAAACCATTCCAAAAAACACTAACAATTACTCATAACAGGTTACAAGATTGCATTAAACACATATACATTTGCTCATGATAGAGTTCACAAACACTCATAACAGAATTTCCTTTTTCATTCCCTAAGACAAGCGATGTCCTACACTGGGATCTGGAACATGGCCAATTGATGGTCCGGCCTCTCTTTGTCTCAACTTGAATGAAAGCAATATGACCAACACACTTTTGGACACTAAACTTGTTGAGTATAAGCTTGTTCTGCAGCAGGTTGGTGACTTTTTCCATTCAGCTCAAAGTCGTGCCATAGAGCAGCAGAGAGAATATGAATCACGCCATCCAAGTAGGGTTCTATGGAAGTACTTTTATTACAGGACCAAGAATTACTAGATGGAAGCATTTTCAAAATTAAGCAATGTAACAGCAGCATATTTTTGAACATCAACAAGTCAGCAGGCATTGTTATAGCGTAGGCATCTGGTTCATTGATACCATCAGGCACACCTAAAATTCAACACTCAACATATGGGCAAAAACAAGGTATGGAGGCACGGTTATAATGCTAAAAAGTAGTAACGGCATTGGCAACATTGCGGAGGTCACACTTACCGTGTAGGTCCTTACCGCAAGATGTGATAATGTGCAAACAACTTCTGAATTCAATAAGTCATGCTTGCTCGAACCTTTGAGGACATGTGGGACTTATCATCGGATACAAATTTGCTGCAGTGCTTCCTGAAGAGTATAACTTTGAAGGTGTTATTGCTGACTTGATTGATAATACTTTGCAAGTTGTACGGTTCAACGGGAAAAATGATCGGAAGCTAGTCAGAGTAAATGTTACTGGCGATAAGATTTCAATATTTGACAATGGTTCTAGATGGAAATCTCTTCCCAATTTTTTTGATCCCAATTTCCACTCAACCAATGTCTCCCCACATAAGCAACTTGATCGCGACGAAGAACACAATGCAAATGTCAAGATGGGCAGGAACTCAAATGGAAGTTTTATACTTGCAAGCGACATCATCACAAAACAGATTGCACCTCATTCAATAAGAATTCCAGGTTCAAGATTACACATCCCTACTAACTTCATAGCATTTTTCATTTTGACAGTAAATGATTCATTGAAATTCTGAAGATCATTATCTGGTCTTTTTATCGCATCGTTCACTCTAAAGAAGTGTCGGACTCTCTCCGGCAGGTAACCAAGGATTGAACTGTCATAAACTAGAGCACTCATGTCAGCAAGACCGTCTATGAAGTTGTAGAGATCCGTAATATCATAAGAGAGATTCTAACAGCTGGATTTAACTCCTTCAACTTTCTTTCATACATTGCACATATGCCATCCATAGCTAGAGATATTGTGTTATAATCCTTGAAAGTTTTGGTTGATCTGTTCTGAGATATTTGGATCAGAATAATCGTGTGGCGATTATTATTAGCCATAGGAGAAGAAGAACGGTGAATCGGAAGAAGCTCTTGCTCTCGTTTGAAGTTGGTTTACGAAGTTAGGTTTCTGGTATCCAGCTCAGGGAGAAAACACGAAGATTCAAGTTTGGGGACTCTGCCTTCGTTGACCTGATTGAAGAGGGAATGGAACGTGATACGGCCGTGAGCGCCACAGAGTTTTGCTGAAGCTGAAATGTACCAGAGAAAACTTTGTTTTTGAAGGAGGAGAAAGATTTAGTGTGGATGAGCTCAGGGAAGGGCGAGTTGGACGAAATCGAAGGTTTGAGAGTATGGTAGTGGTTCTGAGACGGGTTTTGGGTCTAGGACCGTCGCGGAGGATCCCTTTGTGGTAGATGGAGTAAGGAGAAATGCAGTGCATTTTGGGGAATAGGGTTTTTTGTGTTAGATGAAGGTGGTAAGCTTGGGATTTTCGGCGGCTTAGGGTTAGGGGGTGGCAGCCGTGTTTGATTGAGGGAAAGAGAAGATGAACAGTGAATTGGATTTAGGGTTTGGTGAAAGAGAAACAGAGGCTAGGTCTTCAAGAGGAAGATGATGAACAGTTTCGGGCTAGGGTTGAGGGGTGGCGACTAGGGTTATTGTTCTAGGGAAGAAGAAGAAGAACAGTAAACCCTCCCCCTTTTATTCTGAAAAAACTAACGTGTCCTTCTTCTTCTTTTTTTAAAATTATTTCTGTATTAATTCTAATGTTAATTTCTAACTATTATTCTTTCTGAACTAATTCTAATTTTAACTCTATTCTAAACTAATTCTAATTAATTAAATAATCTAATTCTATTTTCTAAATAAAATTCTAAGTAATTTCTAAACAAATAAATTCTAATTCTAAATTCTAATCAAATTCTAATAAAAAATCTATTCTAAACTAATTAATTCCTAAATCTTTTTCTATTTCTAATTAAAATTCTAATTCTAATTATTCTATTTCTAAATCCTAAATTCTAATTAATTCTATTTTCTAAACTAATTAATTAATCTAATTTCTAATTAATCAATATTACAAACTTACTACTATATTATATTAACATAACTAAATCTTAAACTAATTATTAATTATTAAAAACTAATATTAAAAAAAGCTAAATAAAATTCTAACTAATCTAAACAAATCAAAATTAAACCTAAATTAATAAACGACTGTTAAAAATAAATCACAAAAATGCAACGGAATAAAAAACAAATGAAAGGGTCGAATACCAAAATGCTTGAAAGCGAGAAACTAACGCGCCAAAATTATCAGCACGGACTAAACCACCAGGAAGAATACGACCTTCGTTCGATTTCGAAATAAATCTTATCATTTGAACTGGTTTAAATTGTCTAAAATACGAACAAAGCGGATGTAATTCTGATAAACCCATTTCAGCTGATAACATGGACAGTATGTGAGAAATGGTCGACCTAGATGATATACAGAAGAGTGCGAAACAAAAACCAGTTAGAGTTAGAAAAGGGAAGGCAAATTTTGGGGTGCAACACCACCCTATGGTTTCCTCTTTTCCTGAACTACATTTATTCTGATTTCTCATACCAGATGAGGATATGTAGGCACAAGATGGTGATGTCTTGGCAAGCAACCTTCCCCAATCACCCGTAGTTTTTCGAACTACGTTGACTCTGACTTTCCCATTGCACGAGCGAATACGTAGGCATAGGAAGGCGATGTCCTATCGAGTCTCTTTTTTTCCTTTTATTCTCATTTTCGTTTAGCAATAAATTTTAGATAACACACCCCTTGGTTAGAAAACAAGCGTGGATCCCGTTGAGTATAATGGACGTGAGGGGTGCTCATACCTTCCCCTTGCGTAACCGACTCTCAAACCCAAGATTTGGTTGCGATGATTGTCTTTTCCTATTCTTCAGGTTTTCTTCGATCGTTTCCTTTTCCTCTCTTTGGGGTAAATAGCGTTCGGTGGCGACTCTTCTGTTTGTTTCTGTCGGATGTTTTTCGCAGTTGCGACACCTCTCTCCTAGTCTCTTGTTTCAGCAAATTTTCTTCCTTCGTTCAATGACAGTGTGTATTTTTTCTGTCTCTTGCTTTGTTCGTGTTTGTTCCCATAAATCAATCATTTGTTGTGTAAGTATTTTCTTATATGTTTCACTTGGATGTTTCTCTAGTAAATTCTCTTGCGTAAAGATGATGAATGGATAGGTGAAGATCCTAATGAAGAAAATGTGCAAACTGGAGTTAACATTGAGAAAGATGATATTATTGTTAACAATATTGTGGAAGTTGATGTTTTTGTTACTAATGTTGTGCAAAATAGTGGTGGCAATGTTGAAGAAGGTGGAAGTGGAACATCAAGCAATCCAACTTTGGTTAATGATGAAGAAGATGTTTCATTTAAGGCAGAGTTTGATAATGATACTCAAGATACCGATGACGATGATGGTGGTGATATTGGTGGTGATGATTTCACTGGAGCTTTGGATGTTTAAAGTTATTAACATATTTATTTTGATTTTTTTTACTTTATGTAGTAGTCAATTATGAAGAATTAGTACTTTAAGTCTTTAACTACATATTTTGTTATTTTGTTTGTTTTATTAATGAGTTCTTTTGTTAAGAAATATATTATGGGGTATGAAATTTAAAATTTGATGTTAATTGGTGCTCTATTATATATATTTGTATCATATATGAGTCATTTACAAGTTTAAAAATATATATGTGTGTCATGTATGTTTCACATATAGATTTTTGAACTTCATTTTAATTTCTCATAGACTCGTACGAGTCTGAGAGTCGAGTCTACAGACCCTTTACGAGTCTGAGTAGACTCGCAAGTTTGACAACCTTAAACTTTATCAGAATACTTTTTAAAAGTACATTTTATGATTTAAGAGAAACAACTTATTTTGCGAAGTAGTTAGTTGAGCCTTCATTATCTCGCGTTGCTCAGTGTATATAGGTGTTATGGGCTTGTATCTACTTTTTCCTTCAACATAATTTAATCCTTCAGATAACTTTCTAAAACTTGGTAATTCTCAACACTTATGTTTAAATTTTCCCAAGAACTTCTCAACTCCACATCATGTTATCTCAATTTCTATATTATGCACTTACATGACTTTATATGTGCCTATGTGAGCCCCCAAGTTAGCATGTCTTAATTCCTTTGGAGAGTCGATCTTCCCTCACCGACTAAGGAGTAACAAGTTAAAGCCATTAAGTGATCGATATGAGAAATACATTATACAAGTATAAACTGGTCTAGGTGAAGAGGAGTTGCGATGGAAGGAAGAAAAATGGAATCATTCTCATCATAAAAACTAACCATTATAAGATGCTCATTGAAGAACAAAATCACATCAATTTAATTTTCTTGGAAGATGAAGACGGCCTTCCAACTTCATCGCGATCGATGACTTCCTTATTAGGCTCAGGTTGGTGGAGGCAGATGGAAATTGACAAACTAATACTTGTAGAACAAGTTTTTTGCTCCAATGTCTTCTTGAGTACATCCCATCCTGCCACATCAGCTGCAATATAACAAAATAAAGACGATAAGATAAAGGAAAATTGGTACACACTAAAAATGATAATATCATCATCCTTCGTGGAGAAAAGGAGAAGAATAAAAATACAAGACATGGTGAGTAGCCTACATAAAATCATGTGTTCTTATTTTCTTGAAAGAATGTGTCTCCGCGTCTTTCAACCTCTTAAGAGCAAAACGCATGCCCTGCACATTTTCCTTAAAATGGCCACTCGACCAACATTGGTTGACGTGCGATTTGCAAGGTGTATTGATAGTGCACATCAACGAGTGAGATCTTGATTAGTGGATAAAGAAGTACAAACAACAAGAATAATTACCAAATGGGCAGATTAAGAGCTAGAAAATCAGGAACACCAACATAAATAACTAAACCTTAGAAACTCCCGATTAAAATGAAACATGGTACAAAATAACAAAGCACAGGGTTTCAATTTAAGATAAACGCACAAATGATGAAAAACTTGTTGTGAGTCCCAAATACCAAGATGAAGGTAAATTTGCAAGAGATCCAATAGTAGATTTGCAATAAAAGACTTAAAAGCGGTGAAAGGCAGTTGAAATTCATAATTGCAAAAAATAACATCATAAATGAATAACTAAACCTTAGAAACTCCCGATTAAAATGAAACATGGTACAAAATAACAAAGCACAAGGTTTCAATTTAAGATAAACACACAAATGATGAAAAACTTGTTGTGAGTCCCAAATACCAAGATGAAGGATAAATTTGCAAGAGATCCAATGGTATATTTGACAATAAAATACTTAAAAGCGGTGAAAGGCAATTGAATTTCATAATTGCAAAAAATAACATCATAAATGAATAACTAAACGTTAGAAACTCCCGATTAAAATGAAACATGGTACAAAATAACAAAGCACAAGGTTTCAATTTAAGATAAACACACAAATGATGAAAAATTTGTTGTGAGTCCCAAATACTAAGATGAAGGATAAATTTGCAAGAGATCCAATAGTAGATTTGACAATAAAAGACTTAAAAGCGGTGAAAGGCGGTTGAAATTCATAATTGCAAAAAATAACATCATAAATAAATAACTAAACCTTAGAAACTCCCGATTAAAATGAAACAGGTACAAAATAACAAAGCACAAGGTTTCAATTTAAGATAAACACACAAATGATTAAAAACTTGTTGTGAGTCCCAAATACCAAGATGAAGGGTAAATTTGCAAGAGATTCAATAGTATATTTGACGATAAGAGACTTAAAAGCGGTGACAGACAGTTGAAATTCATAATTGCAAAAAATAACATCATAAATGAAAAACTGACACAAAATACAAAGATGGAGGTAGATTTGAGGGCAAAAGTCTATGAAAGCGATGAAAGGCATTTGAAATTCATAGTTACAAAAAAGTATATCATAAATGAAAAACTGACACAAAATACCAAGATGAAGGGTAAATTTGAAAAAAATACAATAGTAGATTTGAGAGCAAAAGACTCAAATGCAGTCAAAGGCAGTTGAAATTCTTAGTTACAAAAAATAACATCATATATGAGAAACAAACTAAAAATTATCACCCTCATGACTGGTCATTAACACCAAAAAAAGGCCGCACCCCATTCTTCAACTCTTCCAAAGTTTGTCCAAGGACCGTGCATCAAAAAGATATCAAAACATCATAGGCCGTTAGGGCCCAAGTAAAATAGAGAGATCAAAATCCAATTAATAAAGATCAAAAAATTAATTTTGATTAAAAAAAGTGCATTTAAACTTAAAATTAATAACCACAACTTTTTTTATCCTACTCAGTAATGTTAACTAAGGACCCATGTCATTAATAAGAGAGTGCCACATTATCAGATATTGCGGAGGACCAAAAATATCACTTTTGACATGGCTAACCAACCTTCTTTAAATGGGAAGAGGAAAAATATTCCATCGGAACTATTGCATACTGTTGGGCACTATTTTTACATTAATTTAAATATCAAACTAAAACTAGCGTCCACCCAATGAAAACAAATCTTCCATCATTCAAATTCAACTTTATACATTCATAAATAAACAGCTAGTACGACTAATCCGAGAGCACATCTTAAATCGACCTTCTGTGTTGATGAGAGCCTCTCTAGAGCTGTACATTCTATCAGTCGAATCGAGTGGAATTACAATAAACTCGGGAGCGCAGAGCCATTGACTGTCGTTTTCTGGGACTGGAAAACTCATTGATCGGATGTCAAAGCTGTTTTATCATCAACAGAATCATTATGCGCAGGAAGAGAAGTCTCGCAGTTCAAGTCATTAACCTCGCTGACCTGGTCATCAAGTGTATATAAGAGGTAAAAGGATGCATTTACTACCGCTGAGAGCAAACATTAACTCATTGTAGTCAATAGAAACATACCTGCTCGGGTGGTGGAAGAGTGAGGGGTTCATGGTTTCTCTTAGAATTAGAAAGGTCCCTCAAAGTACCCTGCAGAATTTCATTTTCAAAATGTGACTGCAGTACTCCCCAAAACACAATTAAACAATACCCAATCTAGTGAATGACAGCATACCTGCTCAGGTGGCGGAAGAGTGTGTTGTTCGTGGTTTCTCCTAGAAGTAGATAGATCCCTCAAAGTACCCTGCAAATTTTCATTGTCAGAATGCGCAACTACTGGCAGCTCTACAATTAGAACCGTTAGATTCACAGTTGGATAAATTTGAATTTAATGCTTGCAAGAATACAGATGCACCTCCTTTGATGTGCTTTGAAATGGGAGGGAAAATAGTTTAAATAAAAATTTGCCACTCATGAAGAAAATAGTTCACAAGTACAATGAAATCAATATCAAAAAAATGGACATCCAAAGATTTTGATGATCACAAATAGCAAGACCAAATATTAGACATAAAAATTTGCAAGAAAGAGTTTGCAATGATGATTGTGTAGAAATTAATGAACAAGTAAGCATTCAACGTCTTCTCAAAATGAAACCAACTCTCAGCCAACAATTCATATCTGTTTTGCATTTCCAATAAAAGGAAGAGAAAAAAAAACAGTTGACTAGAAGGGGGAGTGTCTGCTTAAAATGAGAGTTCTGCGACTAAAATCTAGCTGATATAACATTCACTTCTACATCAAAGTCATATGGTGTGAAGAATAATCTGTCCACACTGCAGGTGGACAAGCCAATCTTTAATAGCAAAGTAAAGTGAGATCCAAGACCAAGGGTCTGACCCATAACAAGAGAGACATGCAGGAAAATGTTTATCTATTTTCAATTTCAAATGCTCTAGATAGATGAACATGAACAAGAGGGTTTCCACCCAAAACAAAAGATATGGATGATGAATACTTACTCTATTTGCCCAAAAAAGACCACAAGCATTGCAAAGTGTCCTTGGGCCAGATGGCCCCCTTCGCATCATAGGGGTGGATCTTGAACTGATTCCACAGTGCGTGCATCTGTACAACCAAACAAATCAAGATGGTAAAATATCCAATGTCACATCTAAAACAGCACCACCAAACCAATATTCAGTCAAAAACTTACGCAGTTTCAGATTGAACCACATCTTGCCCCGACTCTGGGTCAGATCCCCAGTTATTAGCTCCATCTTGTTTTTTAGCCGATGTAAATTGGCCCTTACTACGTTGCATCCTGCATTAAAAAATAGAAAAAAATAGGTATGATGGAAATAAAGTTGAAAACAAATTATGAACAAATACCGAGGCACCAAGCCATTTGTCAATACAATCCAAACTAGCAAATCCCTATAAAGAGGAATGGCAACAGTGTCTTTTGAAGATACTGTTAATGATTGGAATATTATTAAAGAAGTCAATGAACTTTTAAAAGAGTGATCAATATATGAGACAAGTGGGTTGAATTTTTCACAAAATAGACCAAACATAAAGGGTGTGTTTAATGAAGATGCCATAGAACCAAATATCAGAGTTCGAAATATAACCTTTCACTAAAGCATGTTAGCAATATAAGTAGGGGTGGCAAACGGCATGCCTACCCCATAAAAGCCTGCAAAAATAGGACGGGGAGGGGCGGACATAATAGAGGATGTAGGCCTAAAACCTTGGCCTGCTCTGCAAAAAAGATGAGGGCAGGGAGGACTCTGCACCCCTAAAGCCTAAAAGTTGCAAAACTTCATGCCCGTTATTGCTTGTGCCCGCAAAAAGCAGGGCGGGCATAGTAGAGGGCGTGAGTCTAAAACCTTGACTCAGCCCACAAAAAAATGCAGGCAAATGGGCATGCCCAGCGGGCCGGGTCCATTTTGCCACCCCTAAATATAATTGGCTGATATATCAAGCATCCAGCTTACTGATTGAGTACACACTATTATAGTATGAATTATACTTGAAGTCACTCTGTATTCAATTAAAGTTTTGCAGATGTCAGGAGTAACGGAAAACATGTAAGCACTAATGTTTGCTTTGTCTTTGAGCTTATTATGGTCAATATTTATCTTCTAAATCAGAAACATAGTAATAAAAATATATAGTGGTTAAAGACAGATACAAAACAGCTTGGAGTGTATACCCCCAAAAATGCTATATGTGAAATAGCAAACGGTGTAGAATGGCTGCTACAGAAAATACCGCAGCAGCAATGAAACTACTGCAAATACTTGTAGCACGCCTAATTAATAACCCTAATGGCTTTAAACCCACTGGACTTCAAAACAAATCAACAGTAAAAGAAGTTTCAATAAACAATGAAAATGCTTTCATCAATTGTCCTGACGAAAAACTTGCACCATATTGAAAGTCTAACAGGTATTATAATATTTAAATGAAAGGAAAATACGGACTATTACCCATAAAGGAAGGACAGCAATTTCAATTGCCATTAACAAAAAAGACAGTAACGTAAAAATTAGGTTTTTCCTCTTTGATCGGCATCTTTCTTGGAAGAAAGAAAAGAAAGAAAAAAAAAACTACAAAGGTTGAGAGGGCAGTGTATGGTGAAAACAGACAGAATGGTGAGGCAAGAGCTGTTTGCAGGACTCATCCATAACAGTGAAATGCTCCAACACCAGCAATTGGGAGCAAAGAGGTTCACTGAGTGGTGAGGCATCAGTATTTAATGTTTTACATGTATAAATATATGTTTATTTAATTTATCTTGCCGCCTCTACACCTTAAATTTAAAATCTAACGTGCCTATCATATCAGATTCACATGCATGTGCACACAAGAAAAAATATCAGATTTACATGCATGTACACAAGAAAAATAGCTAGAAATGAAAATATTTTCTATCTTCAGATTACGAAAAGTAACTTCATGCATATCACTCATCAAAAGAAATACGAGCGAAGTACTTTCAGAATATACCCACTGAGAGTACATCTATTTCAGCCTAGAGAAAAATAGCTTCAAGGAGTGAATAAAAAGATCCCAAAACATACAAAGAAATTAAATAAGAAAGAATATTGGGCATGCATTCATTACACCCAGATTCAAACAAAATTCTTTGGAAATTATCCATTTCCATTAATATGTCAGCATAGCATAATTAAATTATTCATCAAATTATGATTCAATCCTTCTACAATCTTGGGACATTTTGTGGGGGCAAGCAAATGTGATACTCCTCCTGGGATGGAAGGACAAAAGTTTTGATTTAATTCATAGCAACCAAGTCAGAATTGTCCCTTTAATTATGTCATACACTAGAGTAAAATCTACTAACACAATAAGTTTTAACTAGAAAACAACTAGGCTTACAATCAGATTCAGACCTTAGTGCAACTTCTTGACGGACTTCATATCTAACTTTCTTATCAAAGTTCCGCTCTTTCCTTTTCTGACGAAACCTAATCAAGGATGCTGCTCGCTGTGGCTGACTACATCTTGTAGGAAATTCAGTACCACTCTACACCAATACCCAAATAATTTAAAAGAAGAAAAAAACATTTGTCAGTAACTTAAGCTTAGGATTGAAATTCTACAGCAACAATATCTAATCTAATATAGGAGTATATAATAATATTTAAATGTATATCAATACTCTCTGATTTAGGGGCGATGAGTCCAAACATTGGGAACCCGATGATAGTTCACATCCTCCTAACAGTAACAAAACCGATTGAACCTGTAACACAAAACTTGAATCTTAAAATTCACCTAAAATTGATACAAAATTGAAGGTCAATTTTTAGTGAAAAGAGGGAAAAGGAACATAAAGAAAACGAACCTTTTCAGGGGTAACAGAATCGAAGACATACACTTGACCACGAAACGAAAGCGTGAGCTGGCTAGAATCATCGAATCGTTGAATTGACATGTCGGCGTGGTTTCCATCACCGGAAACATAAACGTCTTCGATGGAAACATCTTGGATTGCTCCTTCTCCATCGCCGGAACCGTCTTCAAGGGTGTGTGAATCGTAATTGATGTGATTTTCACCATCTTCGTTGTTCTTGATCTGGTCGGACATGTTGATAGAGTTGTACATTGTTGGATGTAGATTCGAATTAGGGGTTTTGATGCATTAGAAGGTGAAACCCTAACCCTAGAAGAAACCCTAATCTGATTGAGAGAGAGTGTGCGGGTGGAGATGTAAAGGAGAAAAATGTGTCTGAGAGAGAATGTGTTGTGAAGTGTGTGAAGGCTAGCTATGTCGGAATGAAGAGTGTTGGGACGAAAGTAACCCAAATGCTGCCAATATTTACGAGAGATGGGTAAAAATATCTATTTTTTTTTATTAAATAAAAAATGTATGAAATACGGGTGTTTGGTTCGGGGTAAATGGAGGGGAGGGGAGGGGAGGGAAGGGGAGCAAAATCCCTCCAAAACACATTTTTTGGTTCCCTCCGAATTGGGGAGATTTGGAGGGGAGGGGAGGGAATATGAGTTTTGATATTTAAAAATTATTATATTTACTAAAATATCCTCAGTTTAATTTTATTATTTCAAAACTATTTGTTATCTTTTGTGTTACTGTTTTTTCTCGATTGTTTTCATCAACTTATTATAATTGTTCTCCACCTTCAAATTATTTTATAATTTTTATAATTAATATAAATCATAATCATTGTCTTTTTTTTTATAAAAAAAATTATATTTCGTTATATTCGTTTTTTTTTAATTTTGTTATGTACTTTATCATATTTTCTTTTATATCAAATTGTAAACCATATCATTTTATTTATTTTTGTTTATTCATTTTATTAAATATTTTGAACCATTAATATTTTGTAATAAGTTATTTTATATATTTGTTTTGTTATATGATTCATCACAATTTAAACGATGTTATTGGCATATAGTTTAATTTATGTTGGAAAGTTATAAGTCGAATCGATTGTACTCAATTTTTTAACTTTACGTGACAAATAAATATTTTTTTAATCACTCAATATTAGAAATTTTATTACCAACAAAAATACGCACGAATTTTTCACATTTTAATATCATATGACTTATATAAGATCATAAGGATAAAAATGTAAATTATTAATAAAACTCCTCCCCTTCCCTTCTGAACCAAACACATTTTTAATTAAAATCCCTCCCCTCCCCTCCCCTACTCTCTTTTGAACCAAACACTTATTTGATTAAAAAATTCCTTCACCTCCCCTCCCCTCCCATCCCCTTCATTAAAATCCCTCCCCCCTCCCCCTCATTTGAAGCAAACATAAAGTTAGGATCTGTTTGATTCAAATGAGGGGGAGGGGGAAGGGATTTTAATGAAGGGGAGGGGAGGGGAGGGGAGGTGAAGGAATTTTTTAATCAAATAAGTGTTTGGTTCAAAAGAGAGGAGGAGAGGGGAGGAGAGGGATTTTAATGAAGGGGAGGGGAGGTGAAGGAATTTTTTAATCAAATAAGTGTTTGGTTCAAAAGAGAGGAGAAGAGGGGAGGAGAGGGATTTTAATTAAAAATGTGTTTGGTTCAGAAGGGGAGGGGAGGAGTTTTATTAATAATTTACATTTTTATCCTTATGATCTTATATAATTCATATGATATTAAAATGTGAAAAATTCGTGCGTATTTTTGTTGGTAATAAAATTTCTAATATTGAGTGATTAAAAAAATACTTATTTGTCACATAAAGTTAAAAAATTGAGTACAATCGATTCGACTTATAACTTTCCAACATAAATTAAACTGTATGCCAATAACATTGTTTAAATTGTGATGAATCATATAACAAAACAAATATATAAAATAACTTATTACTAAATATTAATGGTTCAAAATATTTAATAAAATGAATAAACAAAAATAAATAAAATGATATGGTTTACAATTTGATATAAAATAAAATATGATAGAGTACATAACAAAATTAAAAGAAAAAAACGAATATAACGAAACATAATTTTTTTAATAAAAAAAAGACAATGATTATGATTTATATTAATTATAAAAATTATAAAATAATTTGAAGGTGGAGAACAATTATAATAAGTTGATGAAAACAATAGAGAAAAAACAGTAATACAAAAGATAACAAATAGTTTTAAAATAATAAAATTAAACTGAGGATATTTTAGTAAATATAATAATTTTTAAATATCAAAACTCATATTTCCTCCCCTCCCCTCCAAATCCCCCCAATTCGGAGGGAACCAAAAAGTGTGTTTTGGAGGGATTTTGCTCCCCTCCCCTCCTAAAATTTGAACCAAACATATTTAATTAAAATTTTCCCCTCCCCTCCCCTCCACCTACCCCGAACCAAACACACCCTAAATGTTTTTGGGTTGCTTTTAAATACATATTGTATTTTAGAAGTATTTAAAAATGATTAAAAATAATATGAAAATTTTTCAATGGATCATATGTTTATTAGTATATTTTTTAAAAATATAATAATACTCTTAGATTTTGAAGATGCATATCAGTATACACTCCAAATACATTGAATCAAAGTTGTTTTTGAGTCAAACCCTAAATTTGTGTCTAATTTGCATATGCATATCTCTTTAAACATTACAAAGTTGAATTTCTGTAGCATACAGAACCTGAAGCAGAAAAACAGAAAAATCAGCAAACTGTAGGTTGACAAAATAAAATTTTAATTGAGGACATAAAATAAGCATTACATAGGTGAATATGGATAAGAGGGAAACAAGCATGTGTGGATCTAACTGTGATTTCTTCTCTGTTGGACGTAAGAATGGAGGTTTTACTATGGGACATATAGTTCTCAAAGTTGTTTCAATTAAAGTGGTTAAATATGAGAAAGAGTGTTCCAACAATCAAAACGCGTTCATACTATTTGTCTTTAACACTTTTTGGTTTTCCAGCATTAGAGACATAAGATCTTTTACATAGAGTCTAAAGACTCATGCATAACAATGTTGTCTCTCATAGATTAATGAATTTGGTTTTAACATGATTTATTTTACCATTCAAAAAAATTACAGTGCAACTTATTTCTCATTTTCATTTATTTTTGGATATACTTTATTATATAAGTAGACTAACTTAATTCTTAAATCCTTCGAAATTACATGGCTTCATCAACTGTTTGCACCTTCAATCTTATTAGTCAATGCATAAATTGAACCGTCCAGTCCTTTTCTTGTTGGGACCTTATAGACTGACTTAACCAAATACTCTAACTACATCACCGAACTTAGTAAGAAGAATCATCATGTGTGTGTGTGTGTAAGATTATTGAATATATTAATATTAATACAAGATTACATACAACACATTATTGAATAAAAACTAAAATGAACTGAAACATTTGTCGTCGACTAAATCTATATATATGGGTGGTATATCCTCTAACTTTGTTTATTTGATTTTCTTTTAATCTCACTCAACTTGGTGAACTCTTGCATCCTTTCTACAAATAATCTGATCAAGTCTCGACTTTTGTTATTGAATGAGTTGTCAATTCTGGTGATGTAAGTGGTATAGGACATCTCGGTTTCTAATAAACTTGAACAAAGTGCCGCGAATTTGAAATTCACCTAAGTGTGTAATTCTCTTATCCTTTACCGAGTAAAGTATAAACCTCGCAAAAATCGCAATTTCATCACCCTTAACATTGACGATTCGTTCAACATTAATGGAATCAGGATGAGTCCAATATATACCTTTAACGGTTACTTCATCCTCGTACGTTCGGTACCTAGATACATATCAATTATCATCCAAAAGTTTCAAGAGTTGTTGCATTTCAATTATATCCCCCCTCAATGCCTTATTATTTTTGGTAACGAATATTGTAGACTTGCATAATATTTACGATATTTCCATGTCTCATTTCAAAGTTGCAGGTATATTTTTCGGTTGCACCAAATCCAATGTCATATCTAAAACGCATTCCTTCTTTTCCAGCTTAAGGCGACATGCAATTGGACGAATGATTAACTTTTCACACTAGCCATGGTTATGTAAATCACATATCACATTAAATCTCCATTTGTTATTTTCCAATAGATAACCACACAACTTAAAGGGATACTCACATTTTCTTAAACCCGTGTCATTTTGTTTGAAATTCTGGATAAGAGGTATATACTTCCCACTTCTTTCATATGTCATTGTTATAGATGCACCTCTTTTATATGAACCATTATCGAACCTTCTGATTACAATACCAAACCCCGATTTAGATGCCTCCATACGAATCCATTGAAGCATGTGATCACGAAATTCAAACTCTTGTTCATTTTTAAATTGTTTGCCAACATCTACCTTCTTCACAACAACATGTTTGGAATCTGGAGACAAAATAGGTTTGGGAAAAACATCAGGATGCACCATATCTAATGAAAATAATAACGTAAAATACTAAAAAATAGCTAAAACTAAAAACAGAGAGTTGGAAAATAAAAATAGATGGCATTCAGAAATGCATTTCCAGATTAAATGTAAATTTTTTCAGCTTCAAAACAAGATTAACGTGAGCAATGAGACTTTGAATAAATGATCTTAACTTGAATTTCGCTTCTTTTACTTATTTTGATGTGATGTAACACACGAATAAAGTTTTGAAGTGAAAATCTTGATTGAGAATGGAAGGATTTTTAAAAAGGGTTTTTAGGTAAAATGGGTATGGGTCTAATCATGCAGGTGGTTGTTTTATTAAAATCATGTTTAATATTTTCATAAATGAATGACATGCAAAGGTGACAAGTTTTCAATTTGCCACTTCAAAACTCTGGAAATGTGTGTCTGAAAACTCCACTAGAATGCACAATAAACAATAAATTGAATTGACATGTCCGGAGAAACATCTCCCGAACAAAATTTTATTTTTACATGGGGTGACACTAATTTGATAATTCATTCAATGATGCAAATGGTGTGTCCGGAGATACATCTCTAGAAACTAAAGGGTATATCCAGATTTTAATAGGGTATTTTTCCACCTCATAGAGTAGGATTAGAATTTTCTAAATTTTGAGATGTTGGATCGAACTCTAGTATGGTCAAAGGGTAGCTTCTGGTTCGACATGAATTAAACATGAGGTCGAAGACAGAATCATGGCACATGAGATTGGGCCGTATCAGCGAAAGAGGCCTGGTCAAATTGGGGAAGCAGAACCTGTTAGGAGGTGACAAAGTCGAAAAGTTGGATTTTTGTAAATCTTGTGTATTTGGTAAATCCTGTAGGGCGAAGTTTAACAAAGGGAGGCAAAGAACACATGGATCCCTATATTACATCCATGCTAATCTTTGGGGCCTGCAAGGAATCCTTCACACTCAGGTGCAACGTATTTTCTATCCATCATTGATGACTATTCCAGAAAGCTATGGATATTCATTCAGAAGATGAAGGATGGGACTTTTAAGAATTTCAAAAGTTGGAAGATTCAGGTCGAAACTTAAGCTGGCAGAAAGGTTAAGAGGTTGAGAATCGACAATGGTCTTGATTTCTGCAACGAAGCGTTCGACAGTTACTATGTTGAGTTTGGGATTGCAAGTAGGGCTGGAAATGAGTCGAGTCGAGTCGAACTCACCTCAGCTCGGCTCGACTCGTTAAGAATTGTTCGAATTCGAGTTCGAGTTTGAGTTCGACACGAACTTTTTTTTAAGCTCAAACTCGACTCGTTATAAGTTCACGAACAGTTCGGTTCGACTCGTTAGGTTCATCTCATTAGGTTCAGCTCACATGGTTCACGAACTTAAAAACTATTTTTTAAAATATATATATATTTTAGTATATTTGACATTTTAAATAAATATATATTTTTTAAATAAAATATTAAAATAAAATAAAAGTTATCATATTGAAATTTAACTTTATCTTCGAAATCTACTAATTCAAAACCTACACAACTTTCAAGAGATACATTTGAGAGTCTAATTCAAAAACTAATAAATTGAAGATTAAATTTGTCTAAGATATGAAGTAAATATTTAAACCTAATCTTAAAGACAATATAATTCTTTTCATATGTAATCGAGTTGACTCATGAACCTAACGAGTCGAACTATGTATAGTTCAAGTTCAGCTCATTTAGTTAACGAACTTAATTTTTCGCTCATACTCAACTCATTTGGTTCATGAACCTAGTTCAACGATTTAATTGTCGAGTCGAATTCCGAACTATCTTCGAGTTGGTTTGGTTCATTGCCAGCCCTAATTGCAAGGCATAAGACCGAAGCAAGTACTCCTCAACAAAATGGCTTAGATGATAGATTCAATTGAACAATCCTTGAAAAGGTTAGATGCATGTTGGTTAGTGCTGGATTGAAGAAGGAGTTTTGGGCAGAAGCTGTTTTGACAGCAGCTTACCTGATAAATAGATGTCCCTTGACTGCCTTGGGAATGAAGACACATAAAGAAGTTTGGTCGAGACATCCACCTAGTCTCAACAAATTGAGAGTATTTGGTTGCGTGGCATATGCTCATATTAGGCAAGACAAGGTCGAACCTAGAGCTCTGAAATGCATGTTCATGGGATACCCTGAAGGAGTCAAAGCTTACAGGCTACGACGCCTACAACCAGATCATAGAAGGTGTATCACCATTCAAGATGTAGTTTTCAATGAAGCAGAGATGACTTTCAAGAAAACTGATGATGTTGACGAAGAGATGGAACAGGGAGAGATTCCTATTGAGGTGGAGCATGTTGATGTTGAATTGCGTACCCCATATGAAGTCGAAGAAGACGCAGAAGATGTTGTTAAAGATGAGGAGACTGATAATGACTACCTGCTAGCAAGAGACAAGTCGAGGAGAGTCATCAAGCCACCTCAAAGACTTGGGTATGCAGATCTTATATCTTATGCCTTAATCTTTGTAAGTGTGGTTCTAGATGAAGAACCTAGAGACTATAAGGAAGTTATGAGGAGTCAAAAGAAAACTGAATGGCTGAAGGCCATAGATGATGAGATGGAATCTCTTCGTGATAACAATACCTGGGAAATGATCAAGAAACCTGTTGGAGCCAGGTTAGTCAGCTGTAAATGGATTTTCAAAGTTAAGGAAGGAATCAAAGGAGTGGCGTTGAAGAGATATAAGGCAAGATTGGTTGCTAGGGGGTTCACTCAAAAAGAAGGTGTCGACTTTAATGATGTGTTTTATCCTATTGTGAAGCACAAATCCATTCGTATGTTTCTTGCCACAGTGGCACATTTTTACCTTGAACTGGAACAGATGGATGTGAAGAATGTGTTATTGTATGGTGATTTAGATGAAACAATCCCGATGAGGCAACTTGAAGAGTATGTCGAAAACGGGAAGAAAAATTATGTGTGCAGCCTGAATAGATCTTTATATGGGCTGAAACAATCCCCTCGACAGTGGAATAGGATATTCGACAAGTTCATGGCACGCATAAGTTTCATCAGAAGTCAGTTCGACCACTGTGTTTACTTCAAATTTCGACCGGGTAATTCATTTGTTATTTTGTTGCTCTATATGGATGATATTCTAATAGCAAGCAACAATATCGAAGATGTAATGAGGGTGAAGGTTGAACTCAATAAGGAGTTCAATATGAAGGATCTGGGAGCTGCGTCCAGGATTCTTGGGATTGACATTCGAAGAGATGGAAAGTAGTCAAAATTATGCTTATCTACAGAAGGTTCTCGAAAAGTTTGGTATGTCGAATTCAAAGTATGTTGTGACTCCAACAAACCCTCAATTCAAGCTGAGGATAGATCAGTGTCCCAACACTAATGTTGAAAGAACTTATATGAATAACATTCCATATGCTAACATAGTATGCTCTTTTATGTATGTTATGGTATGTACTAGACCTGACATAGCGTATGCAGTCAGTCTTGTAAATAGGTATATGGAGAATCCTGGAAAGGCTCACTGGCAAGCATTGAATTGGATTCTAAGGTATATAAATGGATCTCTGAATAGAGTCCTAATTTATGGTGGAGCCTTGGGTGAAGATAGTAAAGCAGCAATCGAAGGATATGTCGACTCTGATTATGCAGGTTGTATGGATTCTAAAAACATCTATTTTTGGATATGTGTTCACTATGTATGGGACAACAATCAGTTGGAAAGCAACACCTCAGAAGGTCGTTACCTTATCAACCACTGAAGCAGAATATATTGCCCTAACTGAAGCAGTGAAGGAAGCATTATAGCTTGAAGGTTTTGCAAAGGAGTTAAAACTTCAAGGTCGAGTTATCACTATTAAATGTGATAGTTAAAGCCCAATACACCTGTGAAGAACTCAACCTATCATGAGTGAACCAAGCACATTGATGTGAGGCTGCATTTCGTCAGAAGGGTAATCGAGCATGGAGAAGTCCAAGTGCTGAAGGTTTCAACAGATTATAATGTTGCTGATATGCTCACCAAAACATTATCCAGTTGCAAGTTTTTCCATTGTATGCAGTTGATAAAGTTGCATGAAGAAAGTTAGTTTCTTGATGTTATAGAGTTAGATCCAAGGTGGAGATTTGTGAGATGTTGGATCGAACTCTAGTATGGTCGAATGGTAGCTTCTGGTTCGACAGGAATTAAGCATGAGGTGGAAGTATGTTTGCATGCTATTGTCGGAGTAATGCGTATTGTAGTCGAAGTTTGTTCTAACATGCATTAGTCAATATTGCTAGGGCTGTTAGCATGTTGAATTGGGCCTTGCTTGTAAGCTCAATTACTTAAGTTAACTTGTAATGGGTAGTTGTTAAAAGCTCATTAGGTTAGTGTGTTATTTTTCTTATAAATAAGATACTAGTTTCTCAATCTTTGAATAAGGAAAAATAGGAAGATAAAATCCTAATTTCAAGAGAGAGAGAGAAAGGGAGAGAGAGAGAGAGAGAGAGAGAGAGAGAGAGAGAGAGAGAGAGAGAGAGAGAAAGAGAGAGAGGTTACTTTGTTATTCTTTTATACTTTTAATCTTGTTCTAAGAGTAAGGAAAGAATGGCAGTTTATAACCAATTCTTGTTGTTCCTTGTTGTTTTACCTTGTTATCTTTGTTAACCTTAACCCTTGTGTGTTTCTTGATTAATAAGAAACTGTTTATACTTTGTTTCAAGGTATCCAATTCACAATAAAACTCTAGAAATGTGTATCTGAAAACTCCACTAGAATGCACAATAAACAATAAATTGAATTGACATGTGTTGCACCCTAAAATTTGACCAACCGGGTCCCGTATTTGGTCCTATGTTTCGACGCATAATCGCATTCGCATCTGCATATCGCATACAGTGCATCTTTCATTTGTTTTGATTTTATTGGGATCACAGCTCTCGTCTCGCGTCCCAGGTGTTTTTTTTATCAGTTTGGATAGATAGAATCGTATTTTTGGGATATTTCGGTGCCCGTTAATATTTCCGGCTATTTTGGTGCGCTCTCGCGGTGTATGTGTCGTTTGGTGCTTATTTTGTTCTTCTGGGATTTACTGTGATTTTCTCTGGATTTTATTGGCCATTTTTTAGGATTTAAATAGCTTTTAAGTCATTTTTAGAATTTTAATAGGATTTTAATAGTTTTAATAGATTTTTAATCTTTTTTTAATATAGATTTTTCCTTATTAAATAAATAGTTTTTTTTTTAGGATATAATGTTTTAGAAAAATAAATAATAGGTTTTAATATAGAGTAATATAGTTTTAATAGCATTTTTTAGAATATTATAGATTTTATTTTGGTTTAGATTTTCTTTTAATAAGAATTTAGACATTTTTGTTATTAATAATAGATTTTGAATCATTTTTAAATAGTATAGGTTTGTTAGAGATTTATTAGTTTGATTTTTAGGTTACTGGATTTTTTAGAGCATTATTAGTTTAGGAGTTAATTAAAATTAATAGCTTTTTAGAATAATTCTCATTATTAGGTTTAATTGAGTTTAGTTTAGTTAATTAGGATTAGATATTAATTAGGTTGTTAATCCTTGTTTTAATTCAGTTTTTTGGAGTTTTTTTTATATGGTTTTCGCAGGCCCAGTTATCAGCAAAGCCCAATACATTTTTTTGTCCAGAATGTTCATCCAGGTTTCCAGAAAAAGTCCAGCATCAGTCCACGTTAGTCCAGTAGTTCCCAGAAAGATCTAGAACATTCCAACAATTCTCAGTGTTATAAATGCCAGGAGCCACGTATTAACCAAAGGCTGGCCCCACATTTCCACACACGCACACGCCACCTCACTCCCTCAGACGTTCTCTCTCACCGCCACACCAGCCCTTCACGCGTCCCACACCCACGCTTCCCCGGTGCCACGCGTCCCGCATGCATGCCTTGCCTCCACTATCACTAACACGTGTACACACCACAGCAAACCACCGGGAAACACCACCGGCCGACCTGCATGGCCGGCGGCCACCGCACCCCCCACCGGAAACATCAAAATCCCAGAAACCTCCAACAATCTTCATCTCCTACCTCCATCTTCCTCTCATCCAACCACCATACTTGTACTCCGGCCGCCGTGAATCTCACCAACACCTCACAAACCCAGAAAACCTCCAGAAATCGTCAGCGACCTTCATCTCTCCTGATCAACCTTCAACAATCATCCCCAGATCCTGATGAAACTTCATCTTCCATAATCACCGTTTCCAGAAATCCACCTATCATCATCATCGGTGTTCATTCAGCCACCATTAATCCCGCCCAGAAATGCCCAGAAATCCACCGTTCATCAACTCTTCCACCTTCAATATTCATCTCCTTCATCACATATTTGCCAGATCTGCTTCAAGATTCATCCCGTTCAACAACGCTTCTCCAGATTTCGTCATCAGATTCAACTCATCTCCCAGAACATATAACAAAAGAGCTTCAAGGTCCCTCGACGAAGACGGCTTCAAGAACTTCCCTCACGTTCTTCAGCAGTTCCAGAAAGACTTCAAAAGCGTTCATCAAGAATCATCACTTTCGTCAATATCAACAACGTTTTCATCGTTGCTCGTCACATCTTCCAGATCCACATGCAATCCACAATCAGTCTTCAGAGAGTCACGAACACTTGTCTCCAGCTTCAAGATCCAGAAAAATCGCAATCGCCTCCAACGTCGGTCCATAAAGCGTTCAAGATCCTTCAGTGATATTCATCACGAACATTGTGATGTTATTTGCTTTGAGTCGTGTTGCGTTCTGCTAAGGTTGTGTGAGTTGAAGGAATTACAGCAAGAAGGTGAGAGGGATCAGAAAGAGGAGAAAGGATTGGTTGATGGGCGGCGCTGTGAGATGAACAGTGAAGGGGAAAACAAGTCCCCTAGGGTTTCTTTGGTGCTGAGAATAGAAGAGAACACATGGCCATGGATTGGGCCTCAAGCCCATTGGGATTCGTACACCCCCATTCCGTCTCCCCACCCCGTTTCGTGTATTCTGGGCTTAAGCCCAGCGAATTTCCAATGCTGCTACTGGCTATACACTCCCATCTCACCACATGCACCCCTCCTCCGTTTTTGTGTTACTGATTGGGCTGGGCCCAATTTCATTTGCAGTTTTTTTATTTTCTGCTAATTCCCCTTGTAACAACTATACCCCCAGCCCCTTATTTTCTCTCTTATTTTTTAATTCTTTTAGAGTTTATTATATTTTAAAATAGAAAAAAAGATATGGAAAAATACCTTGAAAAAATGAAAAGAATATGAAGAGAAACATATTGGAAAAATATTATAAGAAAAAGAAAATAGAGAGAAAAAGATTATGAGAAAAGAATAAAAGAGAAAATATTATAAGAAAAAGAAAATAGAAAGAAAAATATTAGAAAAGAAAAAGAATATAGAAAAAGAAAAGAAATAAAGAAAAGTGAAAAAGAAAATTGCAAAAGAAAAGAATGTGAAAAATATATAAAAAGAGGTATTTTGAAAAAGAAAAGAAGGAAAAAATATGTTGAAGAGAAAAGAAGAAAAAAGAGAAAAATATTAAAGTAGGTTTAATATTTTTTAAGTACATTTTCTTTTAGGAGATATTTCCATAGAGATTATTTTACGATTTTAGGATAATTTAGAAGCCCATTTGTTAGGGGGCTATTTCCCATTCGATTCTTTAGGATGGAATAGGATAGCGTTTCCTAGGAGATTTATTTTTCAGTATCCACTCATTGTAAATCATTTTTCAGAGATTAATAAAACGAGATTTGAGCTGTGGTCCCGAAGTAGCCGAACTACAGCTGCTCTGATTCTTCGTACCAGACGAAGATATGTAGGCATAGGATGCGATATCCTAGCGAGCACACTAACAACTAACCTTTATGTTCTCTCGCTGCTGTGCGATCGAGACTTTCCCGCTGACGATTAATTGTTACCCTTTTTCTCTCTTGCCCGAGTGCATTTGAGACCAAGCCATAGTTTTGCCCATAGGTTCCCGACCCTGTGAAACCAGTTGTTTTTCTCACTGCTGTGTGAGAATGTTTTGTTTAGCCGTAGTTAGCCTGAACTACGTAAAGCTCTGATCTTCCATGCAGTGGAAGTACGTAGGCACAAGACGCGAGGTCTTGGCGAGCCAATTTTCCCTATAGTCCCGAACTACGTTGACTCTGACTTTCTCTCTTGAGAATACGTAGGCAAAGAGTGCGACGCTCTATCAAGTCAATTCCCTTCCGTTTAGATTTAGCAGTCGTAGATAGATTGTTTTGCACCCTTTAGACAACCCAAGCAAGCGTGGATCCCGTCGAGTACGACGGACGTGAGGGGTGCTAATACCTTCCCCTTGCGTAACCGACTCCCGAACCCAGGTTTTGGTTGCGATGACCATACCTTTCCCCGTTTTTTGCGAGGTTTACTTCGAGCGTTCCCTTTCCCGCTCTGAGGGATAAATAACGCACGGTGGCGACTCTTCTGTCAGCCGGCGCCGATTTTCGCAGTAGCGACAACATGTCCGGAGAAACATCTCCCAAACAAAATTTTGTTTTTACACAGGGTGACACTAATTTGATGTGTCATTGAATGATGCAAATGGTGTGTCCGGAGATACATCTCTAGAAACTGAGGGGCATTTCTAGATTTTAATAGGGTATTTTTCCACCTCATAGAGTGGGATTAGAATTTTCTAAATAATATTATCAAATATGTTATAGGCAGAGGCCCAATAACAAAGAGGCATAATCATTGATCCAAAATCATAAATTTTTGAAGGTACATTGCACTCAGAGATTTTATCATACCACTCCCACCTTAACCTGGCACCCTCTCATGAGGGTTGCAGTTATACTTATCCTCTTATTAAAAATATTAGGATCTTTTACAAGTATATGAAATTATCATATTTTTCGTTGAAGTACCAGATTTTTTTGCCAATTTTTTTGTTTGGATGAAGAAATACTGGAATATTTTAAAAAGTACTGGATATTTTGAAAAATTATGAAGAATTATTGGATATTTTAGAATTTTCCGATAAAAATTCATGGGATTCTACAAAATTGTGTAAGAAATACCAGACATTTGAAAAATCTTGAGCATATATACCAAATTTTTAAGAAATCTGGTGCAGTATACCAGATATTTTGAAAAATCCGATCACATATAATACCTACTGGATATTTTAAAAAATATGATACAAACCAAAATTTTCAAAAAATTTGAAAAATCCAGTAGGCAGTTGTGAGATTTAGAAAAAACATGACTTTTTGACATTTTTTAACAAGCTATATCCGATAAAATATATACATGTAATGCCAAAGTGCTACAATATCAATACAAAACAAATTAATTAGACTTCCTAGCTTCTTCTTACCAGTGCCTAATACGTCCTGCATATGTTGATTCCCATGCTCTTGCACCTTCACTACAATTATGTCTCCATCGATATGAGACTGGAGGAAAAGCACAATTGTGTTTTATTCTGGACTAGGCCAAAGGTTGGCCCACCGTTGGGCACAACCCAACCAAACTCCTCGTTAGGGAGGGCCCAATAAGGCCTAATCCCTCAACCCACATGGGGAGTACTCACATGTCTTCTCCACGGTCTCCATGTGCTTCCAACACGAGGACACGTCATCAGGCAACTACCTGTGTCTGAAAGAACAAGTCACCCGCCTTCCGAAGATTCTGGGGCAGTTGACCTAGGATGAAGACCACATGTTGGTCTTCCCTACGCCACATAGATCCTGGCAGTTATTCATATTGGGCTTGAGGTCCCAACCCAATATAGATAACTGTTGGCCCAGGGCTAGGAGCGCATTATAAATATCCTCTTAGACAAGAGGGTCATGTATTCTAAACTCGCTTGCTTCTATACTTGTTCGCTCTCTCCCATTTCTCACTTTGGAATCAGAGTGTCTTGCAGGCACACCCTCCTCCTCTTCTCCACCACCGGTGAACTATGAGCTTACGACGTGTTGCTGACTGCTGATCTCTTTCTGATCCAGTAAGATCAGTGGCGTCGTCTATAAGAAACTCTTGCTTCCCCATTCTTTCTTCCTCAGAAATCAAAGAACCAAAGCATACATCAACTTCCATCGATCATGGTCAGCCCACGTGTTGACAATAACCTCCATAAAACTACTTTCACCACCTTCACCAACGGCGATGACCATGATCTTGACATGAATGTCCCTGTCGAGGAGGGTGACCCCAGGGACAGACACACCGCCTCTCTCTCCTCCAATGATGCGGCTGACAACACCGCCTAACAATTCGACAGTCCAGCTGTTTTCTAACCCATTCCAGCGTCGCCCAACCCCGACCCGACCATGGTGGCCTTGTTCGTAGAGATCAACCAGACGAACCTGATGATATTCCAACATAACAAACATATCGAGATGCTGGAAAAGGAACAATAATTACGCTCTCCCCCATGGAGACATAGGTGCCCCACGCCAAATTTCTCGCAGCTCGTCCCCTAGATAACGAGAATCATGCCCCCTTTCTCCCCCGTGGAGACATCAATGGAACGAATCTCGAAGTCCCTCACCGCAGCAACCTGGACGTCATCCGCAACTAGAAAGGCCTCAGTGCATGGAGACCCAGTAACATGACTGCAGTTCTTCCCGGAAAGAGCGACATTCCCTGGCTCCCAAGAGAAACAAAGCTGACGAGCAGACATAGAAATCGAAGAGTCAATCGAGGAGCTCTCCACGCCGCGGCAGGAGCCCTCAATATGACCCTTCCCTGTCGCAATCACCAATCAGAAGCGACGAGGATGAACCTCGCAGTCCACTATATAGGGCCATCGTGGAGACTCGTCTCCTCGTCGAGATGGAGAAACCACCAAGTTTGTTGACCTAAGATGGCACGACCGACCCGAACTACCACATTGAGAGTGTCGACGCAATGCTTGATTACCATAACTTCAGGGAAGCCATAAAACGAAGACTCTTTCTGACGCTCCTGACGACCCTAGGGAAGGGCGCGATGGCGTGGTACAAGAGCCTTAACCATGAATCCACCACCTCTTGAGAAGAGACGACAAGACAGTTCTCTGGGCACTTCACCGCCTCCCGGCGACCTTCGAAGATGGAGGTATCCTTGGAGGCTATCATTTAGGGGAAGGACAAATCTCTCAGGGATTATATAGAGATATTCAATCAAGAGGTTGTTCAGGTATCTACGACGGACGATATGAAGAGATACCTGATCGAGCGAGGGCTACGACCCCGTAGCGATTTCGCTAATGTGGTTGGTATTAAAAGGCACAACACGTTGGACGAACTCCTTCATAAGGTCCAAGCCTACATCCAATACAAGGAGAATGAGGTCGCCAACAGCGTCCGTGACTCGCGGAACTAGGAGAGTGCTAAAGTCTTCAGGTACAAAGAGTTTATTGCTTCCCGACGTGGCGAGGAGAAAAGAATAGAAGACAGGCCCCATGACTTCCGAGAACACAAAAGACCAGCAGGACGTTTCACTGAGTATATTCTACTCACCGCTCCCTACAACTGCATCTTGGCCGAGTGCACCAACTCTGAGTACCAAAGAGGTGGGGTCCACTTTCCGAAGCCAACGCCCCTCAAACCCAACATCGAAAAGTCTAAGTACTACCGGTTCCACAAGAGCCAATGACACGTCAATGAAGATTGCATCCATCTAAAGGATGACATCAAAATCCTGATCAATGAAGGGCACCTAAAACAATACACTCGGAGGAACGAAGATCCTCGACAAAAAACTGCGAGGCGAAGAAGGTCGAGGAGGTGACACCACCCTTCGACGACACTTGGCTGTAGGTTGCTATGGGCATCTCTCAGCTGGAGGACTTCTACCTCTCCTATAAGTCCGACACACCTTTGTCTGCTCGTAGCCCATGGGAGAGCTTCCCCACTGCGATGGTCATATTCGGCAGAGGGTTCAACAAATTATCAACAGGGTCAGTTAAGAGGAAGTTCGACAAGCTAATCGACAAAATCTCGAAGCAGAACGCCGCCCTTGATAGGTTGAAAGGCAACTCAAACCCGATCACTTCTATCTCGAGAAGCTACCGGGTGGCGCCCTTAATTCTAGCATCCCTCTGATGATTAGAGCCAAAATAGAAAACTTTGACGTCCATCGCATCCTCGACGACCAGAGGAGTTCAGTTGACATAATGTATGCTCATCTGTTCATCATTCTCCAGCTCGACAAGAGCCATCTGAATCCGTGTGTTGGCTATAACTTATAGGGCTTCAACAACACCACCACGAGGACATGGGGCTACGTCAAGCTGCTCGTCACTTTTGGGTCCGAGGAGAATGCCAGGCAATTCAAGGTCTGTTTCTTGGTGATATAATGTCCCTCTCTATACCAGTGCATTCTGGGAAGGTCAACCCCGGCCGAGCTGACCGTAGTACCATCCATAGTTCATTAAAGATGAAGTACTACACGATCAAGGGTTGAGTTGTCACCCTTCACAAAGACATTGAAGCTGCCAGAAGATGTTTTGAGGCAGCCACTAAGGGGCTCAACTCAATCAACATCACGCCCAAGAATTCCAGCAAGCCAGCCCACACCGAGGAGTAGAAGTCGTTGTCGCGCGTCAACTCGGTCGACCTAGACCGCCATTTCTCCAATAAGAAGGAGCATAATGAAGCACCAGAAGATGCACCTCCAGCAAATGGTGGCAACAAGCAGCTACTCCATCTCGTGCACCCCATTCCAGATGGCAACTTCGAGCTCATCATTCTCGGTGACAACCCCGACATGAGCATGAAGATCAACATGAGGCTCCCCGACTTGGCGTGTAAGCAACTGAAAGCATGCCTTAGGGAGAATGTTGAGTGTTGCAGAGATGCCCGTGCTTGACCCCGACATGGCCTACTGTTGCACCCCAAAATTTGCCCAACCGATTTTCTTGTTACTGGCTTTTGTTTCTTTGCATTTTGCATTTTTGCATTGCATAGTATTGTTCATTTGACAGGGGATCAAGGTCTTCCTATGATTCATGGCTCATTTTAGTGCAGGAATGAACAACAAGTATCTCCGACATTTATTTTGCCCAGCAGTCGAGCGATCAATTTTATTCTATTTTGCAGGTTAATTTCAGATCAGGATCAGCACTCAGGCTCATAACAAGCATTTCCACAGTGATAACGTTCAAAAATGAGGTTCAGCAGCTAAACAGAGCTCTAAACATTTGAAACAGGGCAAACAGGCAGGTTTCCCTCCAAAAGGCGCCATAATTCAAAATTTGAAGGTGTTAATCAGTTAACCTATATGGTTAATCGATTAACCAAAGGAAAATTAACGCAGATTTGGAATTTTAACAGTGTTAACTATTTAACGCATATGGTTAATCGGTTAACCATAGCAGATTTTGCCCTGTACGTGATTTTGCAAGCCAATCGCACTTGGGGTCCAATTTTGATCACCTTAGAATTCAAATTTGCATGTGGGAAGGATCTAGAATATCTTTAAATTTCAGATTTCTCTCCAAAATCTCATTCCACTTTCCAAGCCTTGATTTCCAAACCAAATTATCAAGCCTAGCTTTGGATCCCAACCTAATTGGTATTTAAGTGATCCACTCCAAACCAACACATTATATCCTTCATTTCTCACATTCATTTTTCAGAATTGATTAGAATTGTCTCAAACTCTCTCAACTTCTCCATAACCAAAACTCACTTAAAGCTCTTTTTCATTGGAATTCTTGATTCTTCATTGGGATCAACAGATTCTTGAGCATAAACCTCCATTTACCATCACCATTGGATAAATTCTCATCTTCAATTTTCGTGCAAGCTTGGATCTGAATTTGAAGTTGGATCTAGAAGTGATTATTTGAAGCTTTTTGACTCAAATTTGGTGGATCTTCATTCATACAACAACAATTATTGTGGATCTTGAAGTTTTCCAGATTTCTAGCATTTGATATGCTCAAATTCAGTTGATCAACATTTACCGAAGCATATCCGCTTCGAAGGTTGGAATTCTCAATCCGATTTAATTTGTTGAGCTTATCATATTAATCTTCATATTCGATTGAATTTTGTTGATTTCGATCCGTTCGATTTGTGATATGGTTGTGTAATTGTGTATCCATGCTGTTGGATCTCGGTTTTCTGTTGTTAATTTCGTGCTTAATTGATAAGTTGATCTGTTGGAACCTTGGATAAGCTGTTTTTACGCTAGAAGTGATTTTCTGCTGCTGTTTTTGGCTTCTGGTACAGTGTTAATCGGTTAACCTATATGGTTAACCGATTAACTAATTCAAATATTCACATTTTTCAAAGTTTTCAGGGTGTTAACCGGTTAACGCCTAGTGTTAACTGATTAACATCTACGAATTTCCAGATTTTCATATGTTTTACAAAGGTTAATCGATTAACAGTATGTGTTAACCGATTAACACGGTGCTAGAATGTCATATTTGTTGTTTTGCTTGCTTGTTTGCATACCGATTCACATCGAATCATCATAAATCAATACGATGCATTAGGAGTGAATTATTCTGAAGTTTTGGTTGCTGTTCTCGATTATTTTAATTGAGACCTCCTTGGCATGTGCTTGCATTTGCATTTCTTTTAAGTTTTACATCTTTATTGTTTGCATCAATTGAAGGTCGAGATGAGCTTGTGGTGGTGTCTACCCCACACTAATTTTCCTCCCTTGCTTGTGTGCTGCATTTTTTGTTTGCATCCTTATTTTCATACTTGTGTGTGTTTGGTTCCTTCTTCTTTTATCTTTCTTTCCTTAGGATCTCTAATCTCTTTTGAGATTATGATAGACATTAGGTTCCTAACCATGCATGACAACATTAGGTAGATGTTTCCCTTTTGTATCTTACCCTTAGGTCCACTTTGCATGCTAACACTAGGATTGATCTAGTCCCCCCCCCCCTTAGACATTCCGTGCATCTCTCTTCTCATCTCAAAACCATGCTAACTCATCTAATAAAGGCGATAAACGTTGCGCGCTACGAGCCTTAACCTACATGGGGAATGATGAGTGAGGGGTCTCCTCTCGCTTATCTAGAGCGTTTAGTATACGTCTCGTTTGGGGCGATATACGACGCATTCGCCTCCATGTCATAGTCTTTAGTGCAACGTGAATCACAAACCGAATTAATTTACTTCACTAAAAAACACAAACAAAATTCAAACCTTTTTCCTTCGGGATTAACCAAAACCTTTTTTTCCAGAAAATAGTGTTGTGAAGCTTCGGTTCTACCGCAAACAGGCTTAGTCCCTAACTGCTGGAACGGATGTTTAACCCTACTCGGTTAAAACACCTAATCAACCTGTGGTTTTGTGTCTGCCCGAACTATGTTTGCTCTGATCTTTTATACCAGATGAAAGTACGTAGGCACAAGACGCGATGTCTTGACTAGCAACCTTCCCCCCTCTTCTCCCGTAGTTAGCCGAACTACGTTGATTCTGACTTTCCCATTGCACGAGGGAATACGTAGGCACAGAGCTGCGACGCTCTGCCGAGTCTCTTTTCTTTTCTTTTCATCCTGCAAGCCTGTAGCGTAGATAGTTTAAACACCCCCTTAGATAGATAACAAGCATGGATCCTGTCGAGTACGATGGACGTGAGGGGTGCTAATACCTTCCTCTCGCGTAACCGACTCCTGAATCCAGGACTTGGTTGCGATGACCTCGTCTTTTCCCTTTCATCAGGTTTTTCCGATCATTTCCTTTCCCTCTCTTTGGGATAAATAACGAAAGGTGGCGACTCTTTTGTTTTCTGCCGGGTGTTTTCGCAGTTTCGACATTTGGCGACTCTGCTGGGGACTCTGGTTTCCTATGCGAGTCACTCCTAGCGCTTGTTTGTTACGTCTTTGGGTGTTTACTTTTGTGCAGTTGTTTTTTCTTTATGTACATTATCTGTTGTATATTATTGCATTACGTTCTTGTTGCTGATGTGCTGTGGGTTGGGTTGTTCCACTGAGAGTTAAGTCGGACCTGGTCTTGAGTATACACATAGGATTAGAATGGAGATTAGCGGGAGCTTGTGTGGCATTTGGATGCGCAATAGCTCGCGTGAAATTCACATTCAGACGAGGTTTTTCTTTGGAAATATTCTATCATGCGCGTCTGGTGCAGTTGAGGGAATATTGACTTAGAGGGACTGTCGACTCTGGAGACCGTTCATTTGGGAAGTCAGCTAAGTGAGGCCGCTTTGTTAGACTATGATGCCAAACCATAAAGGGTGAACGTATCACCGTTTCTCGAAAGTCTGTGACGCTGACCACCCGCATAGGATGCCGTACCTTTCAAGACTAGAACTCACATGTGAGAGGGATGAGTTTTTGCAGGAAACTTGACCTTCAACCAACCCAGTTTTTCTTGTCAAGTGCGGATTATTGATCCTGAATGTTCAGTCTAGTGTGTTATCTCAGGGTTTTGATCAGAGCAGAGCTATTGTTGAATTCAGTCAACGGCACAACAGTAAATTTGAACATTGGATGCTTTGATCCCTTGTCTGTTGCATTAGCATCAGCATTTTGCATTGCATTGCATTTCATGTGCATTTCATTTTTGCATGTCCATCCTCAACCAGAACAGGGAGCTCACCCATCTTTTGTCTGCTCCATTCGTTGATTTCCCGACATTCGCATTGGACTTGAATTAGCTTCTGGCAGAATCATGAACTCAGCAGAGCAGAATGTGGTTGTTACAAGAGCAGAGTTTGAAATGATGAAGAATCAACTAGATCAGCTCATGGAAGCCATGACAACTATGACCAGAGGAGAGGCTAATATTCAGAGGACTCTAGTGAACGATGTTGCTCAAGCCCAGCCTATGCAAATTCCTGTTGAAGAGCATCATATTGCCAGAGATAGAGATTTCTTTTCTCTTCATGACACAGACTATCAGAATTTCACCTTCCCTGTCCCAGATTCTCAAAAGGCTATTCCAAAGGTTAATGCTGAGAACCCACAGACTGTTGAGTTTATAGAAAAATGTCAATTGTTTGAGGAAAAGCTTGATGCCCTGATGAGTCAGAATACTCTTGATATGAATGCTGCGAGCATGTGTTTGGTTCCCGGTCTTGTGATGCCGCCGAAGTTTAAAATGCCGAATTTTGAGAAGTACAAGAGGGATAGTTGTCCGAAGCAACATTTGGTGATGTTCTGCAGGAAAAAGACTTCACATGTCCATAATGATCAGCTTATGATTCACTGTTTTCAGGACAGTCTGAGTGGAGCATCGTTGAGTTGGTATATGCATTTTGAGAGTAGTTGCATCCGATCATGGTCAGGTTTAGCCCATGCCTTTGTGAAGTGGTACGACTACAATCTCAACATGGCTCCTAGTCGCATGAAGTTGCAAGAATTATCTCAGGCGGACAATGAATCCTTCAGAAGGTATGTGTAGAGATGGAGAGAGGTATCTGCTCGTGTTCAACCCCCACTTCAGGACAGAGAGTTGGTTGACATATTCTTGGGTACCTTGAAAGGCTATTTCTTTGACAAGATGATCAATGGTAGAATGTCGAACTTTGCTGACTTGGTGATAATGGGTGAACGTGTCGAGAGTGAAATCAAGAGCGGAAAGATTTGAGACATCTCAGATACCTCAGTTTGTGAAAGTGAATCAGTTGTTAGTTCTTAGGAAGAATGGGAAAGAGGAAGTGATGTTATCCCAGAATCTCCTGTACCTCAGATTCAGTTTTCAGATACTTCGAGTGTTCAGAGTCAGCAATTTGTTGGGTCTGAGTATCAGAAATCTGTCTCCCTTCAAAGTCAACAGTCATACCATTGTCAACCCCGTCAGCACGTTAGACGAAGACCAAGGAAACCAGAAAGGCATTTTACTCAGTTGCCGGTATTGTACAGTCAGTTGTTGCCGGGCTTGATCAGAAGTGGGTTGATAGTGCCGAAGAAGATTAATCCAGAGATTCCGCCATATCTGCCAGACTTTGATGTCAGCGCCCGCTGTGAGTACCATGCTGGGGCACATGGGCATTCAACTGAATACTATAAGGTGCTTAGAAGCTAGGTCCAGACTCTGCTGGATTCGAACAGGATCTCAATCACTCCTCAGGGTGTTCAAGTCAATAATGTTCCTTCATCCAGTCAAGTGAGTGTATCAGTTCATGTTATGAAGGAATTCATTGAAAGCAGTTGTTCGGAAGAGTACCAAACTAAAGACTCAGTTGAGGGTTGTATCCCTGTGTAGCATTTGTTCATTACTGTATGCTGACCATCGCCAGGCTTGTTGGTCGAGGTCACTCTGTTTGTATTCAGTTACTCCTGTATGGTGCATATATGTGTGATGGTTATCCCTGTTTGGATCTTGGGTTTCCTATTTGTCTCGGTGCTATCCTGAAATTTCCCTGTTGCATACTTGTCTGCATCCTGCATGTTATTTTTGCATGACAGGTACCTCGGAACTGTTAATCTGACTTCATGTGCTCCACAAGTTTGTTGCAGGTTATACAATCAGAAACATCACAAGAATTCCCGCAAAGTTATGGAGCAAGTTCAAGCAGAGCTGAGAGAAGTCAAGAGCCAGATAGGACAGTTCATCGCAGACATGCAAGCGTTACGCTTGGATCCGAATGCGCTCAGAGAGGAGAACAATCAGTTGAAGACTCAGGTGGGATTAATCATGGAAGTGATAAAGAACGTGCTCAGAAAAGAAGGTGATCAAGTGCCTGAGGCTGCAGCAAAGATGCTTGCGCCACTTTTGTCTGTGGAACCTTTGCCAGAGCGTAATGTGTGTCAGAAATCTTCTTCACAACCGGAGGTTCCAAAATTTTCGTGTCATCAACTACGTCCCGTTTCTCAGGAGAATCCCAGGATTAGAAGATATGGTCAAAGGATAAAATCACAAGACAAAATCTTCAATTAGATTCCCATGGATTATGCTTAGTTGGTGCAACTCTTGCTCCAACTTCAGTTGGTTGAGCCTCAGACTTTGGCTCCATTTACTAGCCAGCCACCACCAGGCTATGATATCAATGCTCATTGCGATTTCCACGCTGGAGGACAGGGGCACAACTTCGTGAACTGTAAAGCTTTTAAGCATAAAGTTCAGGACCTGATTGATTCGAAGATAATTGAATTCATGTTGGGCGACATGAATGTATCAGGCGAATTTATTCCCTATCGTGCAAAAGGGATGGATACTCATATTCCTGTTCCTAAAGCTGCAGTAGGTCAAGAGTATATCCTACAATATTTGGTGTCAGAATCCTCCTGCCCACAGTTGCTACTTGTTCCTGGGCCAAGCTTAAGGATGAAAGCGCTTAAGCAGAGAGAGTCCTCAAGAGTTCAAGCCCAGTCGCCGGATGTTTCTGCTTTTCAGAGCTCATGACCTTTGGAGTCATCGCAACAAGATTACTGTCGCTAGATTCAGAGTAGGCCTCGCAACAATTTGAAAAGAAGGAATGCTCATTTTCATCCAGTGCCTATGTCATACAGTCAGTTGCTGCCGCACCTAGTTCGGAATTCTTTGGTGGAGCCCAAAACTCTCAAACCGGTGTCAGAACCTTACCCTCCCGAGTATGATCGTAGGGCCCAATGTGGATATCATGGAGGATCCATAGGGCATTCTATTGAAGATTGCGAGGCTTTTCAAGCCAGGGTACAACAATTGATGGAACGAAGGTGCATATACTTTCCAGGAGGAAGGTTGGTCGTACATCGCTCGTTTGATTGAGTTTTAAGACTTCAAGGGTAACATCCTCCCGCAGCTAATCAGTGTGAAAGCCCAGTTCCTAGAAGCTGACAATTTTCGTTTTATCCTGTTATTTCTTTACGTTTGTAATTTTCTTTCATGTTAAAGTGCAAACTCATTGGTAAAACTTGTTGTTTTCGATTGATATTAATGAAATGAATATGCATGTTTTGATTAAATCCATTAGTTTTCACTAATTGCTTTTTACAGATGTCATATGCTTGTTTAAGCGGAATCCGGGGAGGATGACGAAATTGAAAGATGCGCAAGCTTCAGAATGTATGCTTTTGAATAAAAACCCTGTTGATGATGCACAAGCATTGTTCCAAATCCCCAAACACCAGAGATATAAGGATGATAATCCATTGTCAACCCCTTTGAGCCTTGTAGTAGGAGTTTCTTTCTGAAAACGAAAAACCCTCAATCATAACCTCGGGCAGGATAGGTGTCAGTTAATTCGGTCAAACATCCAAATTGCAATAGGAGTGCCCTCAGTAGTTATCCCTTGTTGACCAAGGAGTGAAACAGTCACAATCCCTTTAACAAGTCAGATAAGACGGTGTTACACGATTTGTTCAAAAAAAAAAAGAATCAAAAGAAAGAGCCTGCTAAGTCGAATTTTGAAAGCAAGCGACTTAGGCAAAAATTAGGGCATCCCGCTGGACTTTGAAATCAAAAGAAGCTCAAAAGAGCCAGTCCAGGCAAAAGTTAAGGAAATAAAAAAATGATGATGAAAAACAAGTCGTGTGATCCAGGCACCAAAAGACAAAAAGCGAGTGGTTGTCGCTCCAAAACTTGTGGTTTCCCGAACCATCACTCCTGTCATTCAACCTCTGAGAGGTGAGCGCTAGTGTCGAATTAGCTGAATATAGGATTGGAGAACATCACGGAGAATGGGTGGGTTAAAATAAATTTTGAGCCTTTATCCTTTTCTTGTAAACCGCGAACCTGACCACGTTACAATCTGAAAAAGTCCTAATTGAAGCAGGGTTGTTTCAAAAGCATACTTCGGTAAAGATCGCATCGAAACTGACTCCTAAAAGGACTCCTCTTACAACGTTGTATTAATGTTAACATTTTGATAAATGATTCGTTCATTTTATGTGACAAATTTTTTCCAGTGAATAGATTGGAATTTCAAAACTGTCATATACATTGCATTTAATATATCTTTTATGCAGAACAATTTATTTTACTTGCGAGTAAGTGCTTGACAGCAGGAAAGTTTCCACAGTGGAAAGTCTAATCAAGATAGGATGCAGAATGCCTGAATACTCCGTCGAACCGGGGCAGTATATCAAATGATCACAGCATGGGAGCCAGCCTGCCAAAAGAAAATTAATAGGGGAATCAGGTTAAGATCCGGTGGTATCTCGTAGCTATAGGTATCATCCCCAGTGAAGTCGCCAATCAGGGGCAAAGCCGTTGCAGGCTGGGGCAGGTCACCCTAAGAGCGCAATAGTCATTTCTTGTCCGAGGGGCAACTAATGAAGCACCTCTTTGAGGATTCAGAATGCTGAGGCAGTTCATATCAAATCATCGGGGTACAAAGATTTCAAATTTCCGTTCGAGGAACATCCCTACAGAGATCCCACGGGATGAGGCAAATTCAGAAATAAAGGAATCGTTCCTCTCCGTGTCATCAGAGTTATTCAAGAGCTATCAACTGGAAAGTTCAAGACGAATGTCGGAAAGTCATCCCTTGACCTTTCAACCAAAAAACCTGGAGTTCAGACATGATATTTTTCCAGCGTCAGTCGTACCTGACCCTTGGCATCATTCCAAAATCCAATTCTCATTGGTACCCAGGAAGATTTAACCTAGTCTTCCCCAGCAAAGTCCAATCATACTTGGCATATCCAGTTATCCCCAGCGAAGTTGGCTTCGTCTTTAGCATTTATTTTGCTGAAGCTGTTCTGTTGTATCTAGCTTTCCCCGGCGGCCTGAGCCTACATCTACATTTTTGCATATAGTTATCATATTTGCATCATCTTTGCATCTTCAAATGCATAGCATTTCCATTTCGTATGGAGCATTGCGCCATATTCAAATATACGCATATGCATACGAAGCATAAGCCAGTTTCTGTCAGCTTTCTGTGGCAACTTGAATCACTCTTCAATCAGTACAGGGGCATTTATCCACAACTTTGTTCAGACAACTAGTCGGTTTACTCGGGTTTCAGATCATACGTCGGTTATGCTTTGTCCATCAGTCCTCTGATGACGATATCCAAGCAGATTTTCTTTCCATCAATTCCTATTGACGATGTGTTTCTCCAAATAGATTTTCTTTCCGTCAATTCCTATTGATGACGTGTTTCCCCAGTGTCGCTACTGCGAAAATAAGGTGTCGGCAAAACAGAAAATTCGCCACCTTTCGTTATTTATCCCTCAGAACGGGAAAGGAAACGATCGGAAAAACCTGACGAAAAGGTATAAGACAAGGTCATCGCAACTATGTCTGGGTTCAGGAGTCGGTTACGCAAGGGGAAGGTATTAGCATCCCTCACGTCTGTTGTACTCAACGGGATCCACGCTTGTTGTGTTTATCTGACGGGTTGGTTTATCTATCTACCTATCAAGGCTGGTCTGAAAAGAAAAGAAAACGACTTGGCAAAGCGTCTCGCTTCCTGCCTATATATTCTCGTCAGAGAACGAGAAATCAGAGTCAACGTAGTTCAGCTAACTACGGGTAAATGGAAGGTGGCTCGCCAATACGTCAGTATTGTGCCTACGTTCTCTCAACAGATATGAGAGATCAGAGCTTACGTAGTTCGAGATAATACGTCTTACAGGGATTCAGATTCATCTGTTTTTCCGAGTAGGGTTAACAAACAGTTCCAGCAGTTTGGTGTATGCAGCTTGCTCGTCGAAGACTCGTGCGTTACCGTTTGCAGTAGAACTGAGAGTTAACGACACTCTTTTCTTCAGAAAAGTTTTCCTTGAGTTAAGGGCCCACGGGGCAAAAGAGGTTTGAGATTTGTTTTCTGTCTTTTATGGAAGAAGTGTTTTTTATGAATGTCTGTAGTTTGTACAACACTAGAGACTATGACTTAGGAGCGAATGCGTTGCATATCGTCCAAAGGACATATACTAAACACTCTAGATGATTGAGAGGAGATTGCTCAATTATCATTTCCTAAGTAGCTTAAGGCTCGTAACGCGTTGTACTAACTTGCCTTTATTACGTTTTTTACTGTTGTTTTGGAGATGAGAAGAGAACGAACTCTACGGGGAAACTATCCAGTCCTAATGTTGTCATGCCAAGGATTCATCATATGGTTGAGTTTTGAAACGAGGAACTCCTAGATGTTATCATACATAGGTTTCAACCTAAAGTTCTATCTTCACTTCCTTATCAAAGGAAGTGAAAATCCTATGGGATCATGTCAATGGGAAACAGAAAACAGACAAAGCATCAGCTAAACATCAGTAAAATAGATAAACAGAAAAGAAAACAGTAAAGATGCAAATGCAATGCAGCAATACAAGCAGAGGGAGACTCACTCAACCTCTTATCAATCAAGCAAAAAGAAAACAATCAAAATAGACAAGCAAATGGAGGGTCACCTCAACCTTTATATGCAAATACACCAATTAGAAAACAGAAAAACAACACACAAGCATGGGGAGGGTCACCTCAACCCTTAAGGCAAACAAGCAGAGGGAGACTCACTCAACCTCTTAATGCAGTCATGCACCTACACTTAGACTATCCTAAACATGAACTATCCTAATGCAACAAACCACTCAATCATGAATGAAGGAAAGGAATTATGACAAATAAGGAATTCATTCCACAAGTAATCAAACAAGGCATCTATCCTAAGGAAAGGAATTGAAAGTTGGGAAGCAAGGGTAAGGTCCACAGGAACTTATCCCAGGCACTCAACCAACTCAAAGGGATTTGGAGATTTCTTAGAGGTTTGACTCCTTCAAGAGATGTGCAAAATTCCCCCCACGGGAGGGACTATACTACCCCAAGAAGGTTCCTAAAATGATTGGATAAGAGAAGATTAGGAGAATGAAGATGGGAAGCAGGGTAAGGTCCACAGGAACTTACCACATGCACTCGACCAACTCCATTTCCTTAGAAAGCTTGCATAGATTCAACTCCTTTATGAAAATGCAATGAATTCCTCCACAGGAGGAAACATGCTCACAAGGAGGATCCTAATTAAGCAAGGAAGATTTTGAGGGAAGCTAAACCTACAGGAAGAATCATCCACCTAATTTGAACTTCTAATGGAACCTCAATGATACCTTCTAAGGATCACCTAAACTAAAGATTCAAAGGCTCTATCAAGGCCTAATCAAGGTTCTAAAGAGCTATCTACCTAAGTCCTATTCTATCAAGAAAGGATTTAAAACTTAGAGTTATCTAATGCTCACTTAAAAGACTAATCTATGAAGTTATCCTAGTTAGGGTCACCTGAACCATGATCAACTTGCAAAATGGGGGAATAATAGAAAATCAATTCTAAAAATCTTAAGGAAAATCCTAGACTATCCTACATGGGTTAAGAATCTATGGTACAAAAACCAGGGGAAAAACCTAATCCTAAAGGTTCTAATAAAATCTAAACTCAAAGGGTGTGCTAAAGGGGATCCATCAAGGAATGCTCCTAAAGATCTATCTCAAACTCCTACTTAGAATCATCTAAAAAATATAATAAAAATTATACAATATCCTACAATGTATCAACATTCACCATGCAAAAAATCAAAGATCAAATCCAAGCATTGATATGGAAACAAAAATCTAGAAACTAACATGGTATTATTTCTATTCATGGAAAAGCACATAAAAGAAAAAATACAAAATTAATTGAAAAAGAATTAAAATTGTAATTGAAAATTATGGCAAAATTGTAGACATGTCAAACTATCTATCATATTTTTCTCATGATTTATGGACGTCATTTAATATTTTCTATGAATTAAAACAAACAAGTAATAATGAAAAAATAAAGAAAAATGAATATTAAAGTGGAACAGCAGGCGGGTGCAGCTAGCAATATTCCTACGTGCAATTTCCGTTTGGGCCGTGTGGTGAGGTGCTGATAGCAGTGCTGGGCCCAGAGTTTCAATTAAGGGGAATGGCCAGGGGGTGATGGTAGTAATGTTTTATGCGTGTATTCATTATGGGTCGTGCGTTGAGAGGTGTAAATAGCGGAACGAATGTTAAAGGCCCAGCTGAGTATTAAATGAAACTCAGTGTTTCATGTATAAACAAGGGCAACTCGCGGATGAACAGCAGCCGCACGATGAGTGTAACGGGTCAAGGCATCAAACGATCGGACGGGTGATATCGCGTCTAGCAGTTTGAGCGCCAAACAGAGGGAGCTGTGCTCGCGGTGGCTCTGCACATCGGACGGTGGCCAGAATCTTTTCCGGTCATCTTCTTCCTTATGCCAAAAATCCAACTCTCTCATTTCTTCTCCAAAATGTGATTTTCTTGAACCAAAACCATGTGATTTTTTGTGTAGAATTCAAATATCAAATTTGTTTTCACTTTCCTCCATTAAAACTCAGAAATCATAAACCTCCAAGAATCACTCAAGAAAATCCAACTTTCACAAAACTTAAAATTGAAGCCATTAATCTCTTCCTCTCACTTCCCACATCAACAATCTATATTTATTTTCCATTTTCATCCAACAATTAGAGAGAAAATCAAACTACAACCTAAGGTGTCAATTCTTGAATTTTCATGGAACTTAACCAAACTAATCCTAAAAGCTTCTACATACTCCAAGGATCATAATTATGTAAAAATGGCGCAATAAATCATCAAGAACAGAGCGTATGGATGAGAAATAAGAACCTTGTCTGGAGCTTCAATGGTGGAGTATTCTTGCACGAATTCTTGATCAAAGTTGTTCAAAATCGTTCAATGATGCTTGGAGAAGCTTCTTGAATCCTTAATTCCCTCTGAAATGGCTTCAAAGTAGAAATTCAATTTTCACCTCTAACAAAATTTTCTCAAGTGCTTCTTACCTCATTCAAGCTTTTCCAATCACCAACCTTGCTATGAATTCATCCAGAAACTTATATAGAACTGTTTTGGATCCTTACTTGGCCCAATTATGGCCCAATCCACTCAATCCAATTTTCCAATTTCCTCACTTTTTCCTTTGTAATTTCTATGAACATGGTGTGTGGAAGCTTCCAATTCTGTTCATATTAGTTCCTTATGATGCAAGGATCATGTGTGCCTGAGATTGATCCCTTGGAAATGAATGAATGGTGGATTCCATTATGTTGCTTAAAGATGAAGAAACCATGAAATTGGCATAGCAAATGACCTTAAACTTGATTTATATTTTTTCTAATGTTCTTAAAACATCATTTGGACTCAAAACAAGCACAAATATGACATGCTTTGGTTCAAAAATGAATTGACTTGAATTGGCCCTTTTCAAGCTTCCTTTAATGATTCATTCATGAATTTTCTTCAAGCATTTCTCATTCTAATCCATATCAATGGATTCTTGGGTCATGGTTGGACAAACAACATCATTTTGAACAACTTTCAAGTTGGAAAAAATTTCATCTGAGGTGCGTAAGATGGTGAACTTGACCCATAATCAAAATGGCCTATAATCACAAATTCCCAAAATACCCTTATCTTGTAAAGCTCATAACTTGAGTTCTACAAATCCAATCATGGACTTCTAGTACTTTCTAGAAAGCTAAGAAGATAAGGAACAACATTAATGTTGTCCAAAAGTTCATGAGAATCATCTTTCTATGGCAAAAGTGTCATGCAAGTTGGTTGACTTTCAAGCTCCAAATTCGCATTCCTCTAATGACCTGTAACTTGTCTGGCTCATAACTTGAGTTCTATGAATCTTATAAAGGACTTCTAGTACTCAAATTAAATCTATGATCATGCCCTACAACAATCATGTTGGAGTCAAGGTGATATGAAAATCACATCTTGAGTTATGTGGTCTTGAAGTTAGGCATCAAACCAGGGGATTTTACACTGTCAAGCATAGCAACCCTAGCCTAGGAACTCCTCACACTCTTGATTCATGATAAGTTGACCTTGGAATCATCCCTTGGGCATCTTAAGACATCAATACATGATCACATGGCCTTGGAATTAGGTCTCAACCTTCTTCAAATCATCAGTTAACCTAGTGTTGACCAGATGAAACCCTAATTGCACTGATCTTGGTTGTAGCCTTTTATCCTTCACATGATGACCTGTCTAGGCTTCAAAATTAACTTCAATACTTATCATGAGCTCTCTAAAGGTCTCAAGTCTTCTCCCATGGATTCATAATCATCTGAATAGGTTCCCATAACCCTCAAGTTAGGAGGTATACTCTTGGTTTCACCCACTCTCTCTGAGAATCTTTGGCTTCATTGATGAGGATATCAAACCTTGAACACTTGAATAAACCCCTTAGATAGCTTCATAGCCTTGTTTAGCCCTTGATTGGTAGTCATACCTCTTGATCTCCTGCACACATGTCAATGCAATGCAGATGATAATGCTTGAATGAATGCAATGAAACACAAGCTATGTAAAGAAAGGTTAGGCAAATTTTGGGGTGCAACACCCAACAGGCTTTCTCACCGTCTATCCTTAGAAGATGTGAGTTTTGAATATGGTTTTCTCTCCGTCTATCCTTAGATGATGCGAGATTCGAATAGACGATGTGAAATTTGGATATGGTTTTCTCTCCGTCTATCCTTAGGCGATGTGAGGTTCGGACATGGTTTTCTTTCCATTTATTGGATGAGATGGTGTTTTAAGAGGGTTTTCATGTTGGAAATTCCTATTGACGACATGGCTCTTTGAAGAATGTTTGGTTTCCCTTGTTGGCAATTCCTATTTACGACATGGCTCTTTGAAGATGGTTTTCTTTCTGTCAATTCCTATTGACGATGTGGCCCTTTGAAGATATTTTCTTTCCATCAATTCTTATGGACAAAAGAACTCTGCAATTTGATGATTGGTTTTAAAGTGCGGTTTTGGTGTCTTTCCGTCTATCCTTAGACGATATGAGTATTGGTTGTTCTTTCTGTCTATCCTTAGACAATGTGAATGTTTGGTGTCTTTCCGTCTATCCTTAGACGATGTGAGTATTGGTTGTTCTTTCTGTCTATCCTTAGATGATGTGAACGTTTGGTGTCTTTCCGTCTACCATTAGACGGTGTGAGTATTGGGTTTCTTTCCATCTATCCTTAGACGATGTGAGTAATGGGTGTCTTTTCGTCTACCATTAGACGATGTGAGTATTGATATTTCTTTCTATCTATCCTTAGACAATGTGAACGTTGGATATTATTTTTCTTTCCGTCTACTTTTAGACGATGTGAGTATTGGTGTCTTTTCGTCTACCTTTGAACGATGTGAGTATGATTTTCTTCCTGGGATTTCTTTATCAGAGGATCAGTCAGCTTGATGCCGTTGCAACTGTCTGTATTCAGTTTTCGGAGACGTTTCCCCAATCAGAGTTGCAGTTTATTTCTGTGGTTGGCAAATTTCTAGGTTTCTTTGGTATTCAACCGTCTTTTACCGTGATTGTTTGAAAGCCGTTCGCTTCTCACCCAGTCAGGTCAAAGTCGTTTGAATATGGGCAGCTGTTGCACCCCAAAATTTGCCCAACCGGTTTTCTTGTTACTGGCTTTTGTTTCTTTGCATTTTGCATTTTTGCATTGCATAACATTATTCATTTGACAGGGGATCAAGGTCTTCCTGTGATTCAGGGCTCATTTCAGTGCAGGACTGTACAACAAGTATCTCCGGCATTTATTTTGCCCAGCGATCGATTTTATTCTATTTTGCAGGTTAATTTCAGATCAGGATCAGCACTCAGGCTCATAACAAGCATTTCCACAGTGATAACATTCAAAAATGAGGTTCAACAGCTAAACAGAGCTCTAAACATTTGAAACAGGGCAAACAGGCAGGTTTCCCTCTAAAAGGCGCCATAATTCAAAATTTGAAGGTGTTAATCGGTTAACCTATATGGTTAATCGATTAACCAAAGGAAAATTAACCCAGATTTGGAATTTTAACAGTGTTAACCGATTAACGCATATGGTTAATCGGTTAACCATAGCAGATTTTGCCCCGTACGTGATTTTGCAAGCCAATTGCACTTGGGGTCCAATTTTGATCACCTTGGAATTCAAATTTGCATGTGGGAAGGATCTAAAATATCTTTAAATTTCAGATTTCCCTCCAAAATCCCATTCCATTTTCCAAGCCTTGATTTCTAATCTAAATTCCCAAGCCTAGCTTTGGATCCCAACCTAATTGGTATTTAAGTGATCCACTCCAAACCAACACACTATACTCTTCATTTATCACATTCATTTTTCAGAATTGATTAGAATTCTCTCAAACTCTCTCAACTTCTCCATAACCAAAACTCACTTAAAGCTCTTTTTCATTGGAATTCTTGATTCTTCATTGGGATCAATGGATTCTTGAGCATAAACCTCCATTTACCATCATCATTGGATCAATTCTCATCTTCAATTTTCGTGCAAGCTTGGATCTGAATCTGAAGTTGGATCTAGAAGTGATTATTTGAAGCTTTTTGACTCAAATTTGGTGGATCTTCATTCATACAACAACAATTATTGTGGATCTTGAAGTTTTCCGGATTTCTAGCATTTGATCTGCTCAAATTCAGTTGATCAACATTTACCGAAGCAAATCTCTGCTTCGAAGGTTGGAATTCTCGATCCAATTTAATTTGTTGAGCTTATCATGTTAATCTTTATATTCGATTGAATTTTGTTGATTTTGATTCGTTCGATTTGTGATATGGCTGTGTAATGTGTATCCATGCTGTTGGATCTCGGTTTTCTGTTGTTAATTTCGTGCTTAATTGATAAGTTGATCTGTTGGAACCTTGGATAAGTTGTTTTTGTGCTAGAAGTGATTTTCTGCTGCTGTTTTTGGCTTCTCGTACAGTGTTAATCGGTTAACCTATATGGTTAACCGATTAACCAATTCAAATATTCACATTTTTTAAAGTTTTCAGGGTGTTAACCGGTTAACGCCTGGTGTTAACTAATTAACACCTATGAATTTCCAGATTTTCACATGTTTTACATAGGTTAACCGATTAACTGTATGTGTTAACCGATTAACACTGTGCCAGAATGTCATATTTGTTGTTTTGCTTGCTTGTTTGCATACCGATTCACATCGAATCATCGTAAATCAATACCATGCATTATGAGTGAATTATTCTGGAGTTTTAATTGTTGTTCTCGATTATTTTAACCGAGACCTCCTTGGCATGTGCTTGCATTTGCATTTCTTTTAAGTTTTGCATCTTTATTGTTTGCTTCAATTGAAGGTCGAGATGAGCTTGTGGTGGTGTCTACCCCACACTAATTTTCCTCCCTTGCTTGTGTGCTGCATTTTCTGTTTGCATCCTTATTTTCATACTTGCGTGTGTTTGGTTCCTTCTTCTTTTGTCTTTCTTCCCTTAGGATCTCTAATCTCTTTTGAGATTATGATAGACATCAGGTTCCTAACCATGTGTTGCACCTCAAAATTTGCCTAACCTTTTTCTTTACCTAGCTTGTGTTTCATTGCATTCATTTTAGCATTATCATATGTATTACATTGACATGTGTGCATGAGATCAAGAGGTATGACTACCAACAAAAGGCTACAAAGGTTATGAAGTTATCTAACAGTCTTCATTTAAGTATCCAAGGGTTGATATCCTCATCAAAGAAGTCAAAGTTCCTCAGAGAGAGGGTTGAACACAAGAATGCATATCTCCTAGCTTGAGGGTTGTGGGAGGCTATCAGATGATTATGCATCCATGAAGATGGACTTGAAGCCTTGAGAGAGCTCATGAGAAGTATTGAAAGTCATAGTGTGGCTTAGACAAGTCATCATGTGAAGGATAAGAAGCTACTACCAAGATTGGTGCAATTAGGGTTTCATCTGGTCAACCCTAAGTCAACAGTTGATTTGAAGAAGGTTTAGACCTAATTTCAAGGCCATGTGACCATGGAAGGATGTGTTGAGACACTCAAGAGATGATTCCAAGACTATCTCATCAAGGATCAAGAGTGTGAGGAGTTCCCAGGCTAGGGTTTCTAAGCTTGACAGTGTAAAATCCCCTGGTTTGGTGCCTAACTTCAAGACCACATAACTCAAGATGTGATTTTCATATCACCTCGACCCCAACATGATTGTTGTATAGCATGATCATAGATTTAATTTGAGTACTAGAAGTCCTTGATAGGGTTTATAAAACTCAAGTTATGAAGCAGACAAGTTACAAGTCATCAGATGAAGGTGATTTTGGTACTTGAAAGTCCACCAACTTCCATGCCATTTTTGACCCAGAAGGAAGCTTCCCCTCAATTTCAGGCCAACATGAATGTTGTTCCTTATCTTCTTAGCTTTCCAAGGAGTACTAGAAGTCCTTTATTGGATTTGTAGAACTCAAGATACATTGCTTTCAAGACAGGGGCATTTTTGGAAGTTGAGATTACAAGTCATTTTGGATTATAGGTCCATTTCACCATCATACATACCTCAAATGAAGATTTTTCCAACTTGAAAGTTGTTTAAAATGATGTTATTTACCCAACCAAGCACCAAGAATCCATTGACATGGATCGGAAGGAGAAGTGTGTGAAGAAAGTTTCATGAATGAATCATTTAAAGGCATTAAAATAGAAAAATTCAAATTAATTCACATTGGCTCAAAATATTGCAAGTTTATGCATATTTTGAGTGTCTTTGAGGATTTGAAAACATTGGCATTATTAGAATTTCAAATTGAAGCTTATCTCATGGCCAATTTTGGAATTGCTTCATGAATAAGTTACACAACAAATATCATCCATTGATTGAAATCAAGGGTTGAATCATAGCCATTCATTCTCCTTACATCACTAGCATTGAGTTTGAGCATAATTGGAAGCTAAACAGGGCCATTATCATGGACTGTCATGAAGGAAAAAGTGAGAAAAGTAAAAATTTGAAATTGGACTTTCAGTCAAGTTTGGGCCCCCATTTCAGCCCAGATCGATTCTATATATGTCCTAGAGTGGATTCAGATCAAGGTTGGTGATAGTTTGTGCAAGAACAGGTAAGAAACAGTTGAGAAAAGTGAGGTGTGAGTGATTTGCGATTTTGGAGATTGAAGCACTTTCAGAGGGAATTGAAGGTTCAAAAAGCATCTCCAATCATCACTGAGTATTTCTGCATAGATTTGGTTGAGAATTCGTGGCTGAATCCACCACTGTTGAAGCACTTTATCAGGTTTTTACATTTCACGATTACTCCTAAATTATGATCAATTAGAGTATATTTTGCATGTGGTTAGGTTGCTTTTAGGTCCTAGATGGATTTAGGATTAGTCTTGAGACTGTTGGTGAGCTTTCTTGATGATGCACCAAATCTTTGTTGATTCGGTTAGGCCTTGTTCTTGGTTGAAATCAAGATTTAGTCATAGATTCGTGATCAGTGTAGCGTGTAGTTTTGATTAATATCAAGAATTTGAGGATTGGAGAGAATTTTTGCTGAGGCACCATTTCTGTTGAGCTTCGTGTAGGCTTGATCTTTGAGAGAAAGTGAAAAAGAATAGGATCAAGTTGTTCCTTGTGAGGAAAGGAAGAGATCCATGCTGTTTTTATTGAGTTTAGGGATGTTTGAATTTCTGGTTATTTTCCCCTCGTCGGAGAAGACGACCGGAGTCTTCTCCGGCCACCACCAGATTTCCTCCCTTTGTTTCAGGTTTGAACAAAGAAGACAAGCCAGAACCGTTAGATCATCTAGACTTTGCTGACTTAGTAAGTAGATCCTACGCGTGTGGTGCATTCTGAGACTTGTTGACTGTTGACCAGTGAGGTGGCATGCTCTAGGTTGTTAGATCAACCTACTTTTTGAATGAACCATCAAGATTAGGACGTACCGTGAACTATAGTCAACCTGGTTACACCTAAGTATGAATGAAACGCACCATTTCATTAAACTCCTTCAGCGCTACGTGGCACATTCCCCCCCTTTGCATTCATTGACCAGTACGCTAATCTTATGGCTGTGATATTTTCTTGCAGTTTTTAATTCTTTAATTCATTTTTGTATTTTCTTTTATTCATTTTATCATTTTTAATGCTTTAAAAATACTTAGAATTGCTGGAAAATTATGAAAAAAATCATGAATGATCCCTGACATGTTTGACATTTTTCCATACCATTTAATGCATTTTTGGTTGATTTTCCATTTATTGCTATTTTTTCATTTTAATTAGTTGATTAAAAATGTAAAAAATGCATGATTTCCTTTATGATTTTTGTACTAGATCATGGTTATGATTTAGGATCTAAATTTTTGCATGATTGCGTTAAACATCTTGATAGAGTTGTATGATTTTTGTTTGGTTTTTTAGAAACTTTTAGGTATAGGTTTGAGATAGATTTCTAGGACCTTTCCCTTGTGGATTCCCTTAAGCATACCTTTAAGTGTAGAATTTGTTTAGAACCTTTAGACTTAGGTCTTGACTCTGGATTTTGTACCATGATTCCTTAACACACTTATGAAGCCTTAGAATTTTTCCTAGCCTTTTAGGATTGATGTTAGTATTTTTTCTAGAATTTACCAGTTGATTGTGTTTAGGGTGATCCTAATTTAGCCTACCTCATAGTTTAGTTTCTAAAGTGAACCTTAGCTAACTTTAGGCTTCTAATTTCTTCTTGATAGAATAAATCTTAGGTTGATACCTATTTAGAACATTGATTAGGACTTGATAGAGCTTCTAAATTCTTTTAGTTAGGTGATCCTTATAACGAATAACTAAGGTTTCTCTAGAACCTTCTAGGTAGATGATTCTTCCTTGGATGCTTTTCTTTACTTAGCATTCTCTCCCCTTCCTTATCCAATGATTAAGAGTCCCATTCATGGAAGCCAATTCTTCCTTTGTTAGAATCAAAGGCATGCCATGAATGGTAGAACTCTTGAGGGTATAATCTCAGGAATCAGGGTTGAGTGTCATGATGTATTCCATTGGTTTACATCATGCTTCCCATGATTCATTCCTTCCATGAATGGTTGAGTGTCATGATGTATTCTATTGGTTTACATCATGCTTCCCATGATTCAATTCTCCCATGAATGGTTGAGTGTCATGGTGTATTCCATTGGTTTACATCATGCTTCCCATCATTAAATTTCATGATTGGTTGAGTGTTATGATGTATTCCTTTGGTTTACATCATGTATTCCATCCATCTCCTTATCACTAGGTTAAGTGCTTTGATTGGATTCTTCGAATGATTTCTTTACATGTCATATTGTTCATCCTCTCCTTCCTTCATTCATGATTGTTTGGTGTTGCTTGATGCATTAGGATAGGTTCATACATAGAGTATGTTAAGCTTAGGAGCATGATTGCACTGAAAGGTTGAGCTGAGCTCCCTTTGCTTGTTTGCATTAGAGGTTGAGGTGACCCTCCCTCTGCTTGTGTGTTATTTTCCCTTTTCTAACTGATATGTTTGCATTGAAAGGTTGAGGTGACCCTCCCTTTGCTTGTCTGTTTTTGTTTGTTCCCTTTGCTTGTTTGCTTAGAGGTTGAGTTTCTCCCTCTGCTTGTATTGCTGCATTACATTTGCATCTTTACTGCTTGCTTTTCTGTTTTATCTTCTTTATTGACCTTAGCAGTTTGTTTTGTTTCCCACTCACGTGTTCCCTTAGGACTCTCACTTCCTTGTTTAAGGAAGTGATGATAGACTTTTAGGTTGAAACCTTTGCATGATAACATCTAGGAGCTCCCTGTTTCAAACTCACCCAATAGGATGAATCCATTGCATGACAACAGTAGGATGCTTGATAGTTTCCCCTGTAGATTCCTCTTGTCTCTTTCTCATCTCCAAAACAACAGTAAAACACATAATAAAGGCAAGTTGGTACAGTATGTTACGAGCCTTAAGCCACTTAGGAAATGGTTATTGGAGGGTTTCCTTCCAGTAATCAGGATGTTTAGTATGGTACCCTTTGGGTGACATGCGACGCATTCACTCCTAAGTCATAGTCTCTAGTGCAGTACGAACTACAAACATTCATAAAAACGCTTCTTTCGTAAAAGACAAAAAAACAAATATTAAACCTCTTTTTACCCCGTGGGCCCTTAATCCGAGGAAAACCTTTTCTGATGAAAAGAGTGATGTTAAACTTCTGTTCTACCGCAAACAGGCATTGTCCATAACTGCTGGAACTGTTGTTTAACTTTACTCAGGTAAAAATAGATGAATCAAAACCTGTGTTTCGTTCTATCCCGAACTACGTTCGCTCTGATTTCTCTGATGAGAAAACATAGGCACAAGACGCGACGTCTTGGCGAGCAACCTTCTCCTTCACCCGTAGTTAGCCGAACTACGTTGACTCTGATTTCTCGTTCCAGACGGGAATACATAGGCACAAAGCTGCGAGGCTTTGCCGAGTCAATTTTTCTTTTCTTTTGAGCCAGCCTTGATAGGTAGATAGATAAACAACCCGTCAAATAAACACAACAAGCATGGATCCCGTTGAGTACAACGAACGTGAGGGGTTCTAATACCTTCCCCTTGCGTAACCGACTCCCGAACCCAGGACTTGGTTGTGATGACCTCGTCTTTTCCTTTTCGCTAGGTTTGTTCCGATCGTTTCCTTTCCTTCCTTTGGGGTAAATAACGAAAGGTGGCGACTCTTCTGTCTTTGCCGAACCTTTTTTCGCAGTAGCGACAACTGGCGACTCTACTAGGGATCCAACGTCCCCTATGCGAGTCAATCCTAGCGCTTGCGTGTCTATCTGTTGGGTTTGCATTTATTTATCGCACTTTACTTTCAGTATAATATGATTATTTGTTGTGCTGCTGTGGGAAGGACTGATTCTGATGAGTGAGAAGCCAGACCCAGGATTGAGAGAAAACATAGCATTAGAGTGGAGATTAGTGGGGGCGTGCATGCTTTGCATGTACTAGTGTCCCGCGAAATCCACACTCACGCGAGATTCTCTTGGATGATTTATTTTCTAGCCCTTTGGGCTTGAGGTGACTTTAGACTTGAGAGTTGTCGACCCTGGGAACCGATCATCTGCGACTCAGATAAGTGAGGCCTCTTCAGGGAGTAATGATGCCGAACCAGAAATGGTGAACGTATCATCATTTCTTGAAAGTCTGTGACGCTGAGAAACGCATAGGATGTCGAACCGTATCAGTGAATAGGTTCATACCTGTGAGCGGGACTGGGGTTATGCAGGGAACCTTGACCTTCAGACAACCTGGTTTTCTCTTGACAATTTGAATCATTGACATTGATATCAGAGGTTTCTTTATTATCAGAGCCATGTTGTGTTCTCGTCAGAGCAGAATTTTGGTCCTCTACTACCACCAGCACAACACTCTTGATCTCCTGCTGCATTTTGCATTTGCATTTGCATTTTCGTTTTTTGGCATCTCATTAACACGTATCTATGTTGCAGGTGCATTGTTCCTCTTTGAGTCTAGTGATCTGGTTTCTTATATCCGCCATGGGATCCTTGAGGAAGATTGTTGCTTACAAGCTCCCTACTTCATATATGAGTGCTCTGTTTGGTTTGATTCATATGGATGATAGATGGGTCCTAAGTGATTTCAGGAAGTCCTATGGGAAGTTGCTTGATGTTGTTTTCGAGCTCTCAGTCCATCAAATGAATGGTTTCCACGCCTTGTTGCAGTTCTACAACCCTCAGCTCAGATGCTTCACATTTCTTGACTACATCATCGCACCTTCCCTGGAAGAATACTCAGCGTTATTGGATATACCTATTCGGGACCGGATGCCATTTCACCACACTGACGCTAAGCCTCATCTAGCTATGTTGGCTGCTGCTTTACATCTGGAGGCCTCGGAGTTGGATGGGGGTTTGACTCAGTGGAACGAAGTGCCCGGTTTCTCCTTGCAGTTTCTCATTGGGAAGGCCTAGCAGTGTGCTAAAGATGGATGTTGGATAGTGTTCAATGCTATTTTGGCTCTCTGCATTTATGGTATTATTTTGTTCCCGAATATGCCAGACTTCATAGACTTAGATGCTTTTCATATCTTTGCTTCAGGCCACCCAGTGCCCACACTACTCGGCGATGTGTATCACTCAGTCCATTACAAGAATGAAAACAGAAGGGGGAAGATGGTGTCTTGTTGTGTTCCTTTGTTATACAAATGGTTTGCTAACCACATGCCCAAAGCAGGTTCTTCTGTCTCTTCTAGAAGCCCACTAGTTTGGTCTGAGTACCTAATGAGTTTAACTGCAGAGAATATTAATTGGTTTGACAGGGATAGGCTGGGTATAGAGCTCGTATATAGTTGTAGTGGTTTTCCCAATGTTCCTCTAATCGGGAGAAGGGGGTGTATCAATTGCAATCCATCGTTGCTGATCAGATAGTTTAGGTATGCATTGAGGGATCCCCCTAAAGAAGAAGAGGTGCAAGAATCTCTGTACCTTACAGGACTGTTGAGTAATGACATGTTGTCCAAACTAAAGCACGCTTGGAACAACGTTCACAGAAAAGGTAAGGCATCCTTGGGGAAAAACAATAGCCGTGCCTATGACTTTTACCTAAGCTGGATCCAGGACAGGGCAAAGATGATTCTGATGCCATTTCCTTTAGCTACACCTCCTTGTGCACCCAGAGTTGAAGAACCAACAATGGTGGATATTCAGAAGTATAATCAGCTTCAAGTTAAGAATGAAGAGCTGATGAAAGCCAACGAAGATATGGAGAAAGAAATTGCCCAACTCCGAAGCGAGAAGAGCGAAGTCGTGCACTCCTGCAAGAAGCAGATTGAATTGATAAACCACTTGGGCGCCAGTTTGACCAAGGAGACCGATTCTAGAGAACACCTTGGATTAGACCTGAAGGCTGTGCACAGTGTGTTGACCACTAAAAAGCAAGACTTGGATAGGGAATATCTAAAGATATCCAAATTCGAGACATTGTGGAACAACACTCTGACCAGTCACAAAGAGCGGGAAGATAAGTTGAAGCAATAGGTTGCCAAACTGACTGTTCAGCTTAGAGCCCAGTATGAGAAGATCGAAGCTGAAACATCTCTCAGGCGTGTCAGCGAATGCGAGTTGGAAAAAGCCACAACAAACCTAAAGGATTGCAAACCCAGATCAGATTCCAAGAAACGCAAGTTGGAAGATTGCTTTGGGAAAAGAGCATGGGAAGACTTCATTAAGGACATCCAGAACACTGTCAGGCAGAGAGAGCAACTTATCCGGGGTTTGCTCACCAAGCCTGATCATCCAGAGACAGAGGAACTACTAGAAGATTTTCGTGCCCGCAGCCGCACTTGACTTCTTTTGTATTTCTTTGTAGCTTTGTTCGCTGTTTGTATTGTTGACTACCTGTCATACCCTAAATTTGTCCTATCCATTTTCAGTGTATTTTTGCTTTTCGATTCTATTTTGTTTTACATTGCCCGCTTATTTTCTCGTTAGTTAGACACGTGCCCACTCACAATTGGACGATTTTTTCGAATCTCTGGTATTTTGCTCAATAAGAGTGTGACGCGTGGCTTAAAGTTGTCTTTGAGTTTTTATTCTATTTGTGTTTCGTAATTTCTTCTTTTCTAAAATTTTTAAAATTAGCAATTTTTTTTAGTTTATGTTTTAAATATATAGGTACATAATATTAATTTTGTTTATTTTAAAGTTTTGTAAATGTCAATTTTGTTATCTTGTTAATATTATTAATATTTAGGATTTAAGGAAATTATTGGTTAATTGTTAATAATAAGTTACTATTGTTTTTTATTTTAGTTTGTTTTTTATATTTTGTAAATGTTTATTTAATTGTTAATGTAGATATTAATTTTTATAATTATATTAATTAGTATTCTAGATGTTAGTTTATATTAATTAGTTTTAATGTTAAAGAAAATAATTAAAAAAGAGAGAAAGATAGTTAGAGTGGTTTTTGGCCCATCGTGTGAGGCCCGTTAGGTTGGAAATGAGGGCATATAAAGAAGAAGAACCCTGGACTGTGGGGGATCCCGCAGAGAAGCAAAAATCAGCGCAGCCAACCCCTTTCAAACCCTAACGGCACCGTGACATCTCACCACCACCTGCTTCTCTTTTCAACCACAAATCCGATCACCACCCTCAAGCGCCTTCCAAACCATCGTGGAGACATCAGCTTATAGTTCTTCAAATTCACAGCACAAGTTTCGACATCTGCGGTAACAACAGTAACCTCGACACATCAAGCTTTGCATCAACAACACAAGTTGGCTTCCACAACAACACGACGGCACCGTCGAGCTTTTGGCCATGTATTGTTCGTTGTGCTTGCACCATCATCTTTTAGGTTCCAGCAATGATGATAACATCTTGTGATAGTGTCGACGATACCTCCGCAATACTAGTAATGGTTCCAACATTGGTAATCCCTTGATTTTGCATCAAATATTGTATTTCCACTGCGATTTGATAGATAAAAGTTTTTAATTTGTTACTTTCCAAACGTTTGTGCTAGTGTTTGCACTAGTTTTATTGCCATTTTTAACTCTATTCAGAGCTTTATCTTGTCGGCATCAATCGGTATTGGCTGTGTATTGCTTTGGGCAAATTGGGTTTTCAAGTTTTAATCTGTATATTTTTCAATGTTTTTTGGTTTCGCCGCGACAACATGCCGAAGTCTGGAATATTGTTGTATGTTCTAAGTTTGACAGGGTTTGAACTTGTTGTTGTAATTAGAGAGTTTAACAACCGTTATAATCAGAATTTCATCAACTATGTCGGTTCCAATCTCGTAAGTTTTGGATGCTCTGTTTTGGAATGTTTTGTTGATCTTGTTAATAATTTTTGCTATGTTTACATTTTTATGAGCTTATTAATTTCTTCTATGTCGGTAAATATTGTCGCGGTTTACTAGTTGAGTTACCAGAATTATGGTGCTTCCTCTCTTTTAGTTTAATCTATCATGAATTGTTGGTTTGTTTGTGACAGCTTTGGAAAGCATTTGGCCGTGACGAATGGAGCGGTGACCACCATAGCCATCCTCATTTTCTTCTCACTTCTATTTTTTTCCCCATAGTTTAAAGTTGCCTCATATTTAAAAAAAAACACAATATTCTCCTTTAATAGTTTAGAAGTCCTTCATATAATTTATTTTAGCAAATTATGCAACTAATGGATTTTTGTGAGTAAACTAAACTTTCTTAATTTCATTTCAAATTATTTTCTAATTAAATGCTTAATATGGATTCAAGTTATTTTCTATTTCAATACTTAATTTTATTTCAAATTATTTTCTAATTAAATGCTTAATACGGGTTCAAATTATTTTCTATTTCAATACTTAATTTTATTTCAAATTATTTTCATACCTCATTTCACTTCAAATTATTTTCAAAATATTTTCTTGATTAAAATTCTGAAAGAAGGAGGTTCTTGGAATCTAGCATTCATTGGATCTTCGAGTGAGTAGTTCTCAAGGCACGCTCTTGAGTTATTATTCATTCAATCTTTCGACTTTTTTCAAAACATTTTCTCGATTAAAACTTCGAAAGAAGGAGGTTCTTGGAATCTAGCATTCCTTGAATTTTCGAGTGAGTAGTTCTCGAGGCACTCTCTTGAGTTATTATTCACTTAAGCTTTTGACTTTTTAAAAATATCATTTTCTCGATTTAAATTTCAAAAGAAGAAGGCTCTTGGAATCTAGTGTTCCTTGAATTTTCGAGTGAATAGTTCTCAAGGCAAGCTCTTGAGTTGTTATTCGCTCAATCTTTCAACCTTTTCAAACCAAATCATTTTTTCAAACATTCTCCTGAGTCGAATGCTCGTACGCATTCGCAACTGACATTTCGCACACACTTCACAATTCCTCGTGGTTTCGATATCAGGGGCACCCTTAGGGACTAATATCGTCTCCTTACAATCTTAACCCTTGACACATTGTCAAGTCGGTTCTATCTCCAATCAGGTCCTCGACTCGTCGTCGAACCATTTTCAAACTAATTTCCTTTTGCCTCGCATCCCACTTTCGTTTCAATCTTTCTACAAACGTTTTTTTAAGCTTATGAAAGAAGGATATTCTTAGAATCTAGCATTCTTTAAATATTCGAATAAGTAACTCTCAAGGCGCGCCCTTGAGTTGTTATTAATTCATTCTTTCGATTTCAAAACATTCAACTCTTTATCTTCAACCTATTCAGTCAATTTCCGAAAGAACTGAGTTCTTGGAATCTCGCATTCCTTGAATTCTTGAGTGACAAGCTCTTAAGGCACGCCCTTGGGTTGCTTGTCAGTCACTCTTTCGTCTCTTTCTCAAACTTCCAACCCATTCAACCTCATCTTTTCATGGTTGTTACCACGAACTACGACTGCTCTGATTCTTCATTCTCGTCCGAATGTAAGATACGTAGGCACAAGATTGCGATGATCTTGGCGAGCTACCTTCTACCCATTTCTCCCATTTCCCCGTCTTCTCTTCGTGGTTGTTACCACGAACTACGAACGCTCTGATTCTTTATTCATTCTTGAATATAAGATACGTAGGCACAAGATTGTGATGATCTTGGCGAGCACACTTCTACCTTTTTCCATTATTCCATCCACACATTCCCAACCTTTCCCGTAGTCGAACTACGACGCTCTGATTTCTCATTCTCGTCCGAATGAGCATACGTAGGCACAAGAGTCCCAATCCTTGGCACCCTATTCACTAACTACTCATTTCTCCTTTGCGTCTTTAAACCTTTTACCTTACCAATTCTACCTTTATCATCGAGAAGAAAAACAACCAAACCTAGATAACACTCTCCATAAATACCTTAAGAGGTTCCTGTTGAGTACAACGGACGTGAGGGGTGCTAATACCTTCCCCTAGCGTAACCGACTCCCGAACCCGGAACTTGGTTGCAACAGTCCTGTTCCTATCCTTTCGTTTTAAGAGGTTTTCTCGATATTTTTCTCTCCCGTTTATTCGGGAACAATAAAGTTCGGTGGCGACTCTGTCGAACCGCATTTCCGCGCCTTTCGCGCGAGGGTCGTTTCTCCGAAATGTCTCCGTGATTTTTCAAGGTGCGACAGCTGGCGACTCTGCTGGGGAAATTGCTCCATGCAAAGAGAGATTCGAGCCTATCTTTTGGTTTGTGAGGAGTGTTTGTTTTTTATTTGTTTTCTTCTTGTTTATGTATTTGTTCTCTTGTGGATTTTATTTGTGCTTGTTATCTTGGTTGCCTGTTGGTTCTTGGGATGACATCATGAGTAAAGCTCTACGCTCGAGCTTTGGCAAAAGAAGAAAGAACACATAGTTTAGAATTGGTAGTCGAGTAGTGTTAGTCTCCGAAGACTTGCTCCTTGTGGGCCTAGCATGAAAGCTCCTCCAGAGGAGACCTATTCGTAGATTTTGTTGTAACACAGCTAGCCTGTTGCACGACTTGATTAATGAAAGGTCCATGATTCTGGGACCTTTTTTAGCACCATTTCCAATAAATGGTGGTCGTGTAGTGTTAGTCTCCAAGGACTTGCTCCTTGTGGGCCTAGCATGAGGACTCCGCTCAGGTGAGACCTTATCGTCATTATCGTCGTAATACAGCCAGCCTGTTGCGTGACGCTAATACGATTAGTGTCCGTGATCCTGGGAACCAAACATAGAAACCATCCTGTGAGTGGGTTTATGGGTAGAGTGTCTTGCATTGCATTTATTAGCTTCAGAGTTGTTTGAACTATGAAAATGTGATCCTGGATCTTGTATCTTGCATATCATTTGCATTGCATCTCATATGTTGTGCATTTTGCATTTCCAATACTTCAGCAGAATCTTATGACTCCTTCCTTCCTCTCCAGTAAATCAAGCTGATTCCTCGACACCAGTACGCGACTAGAGCCAATACAAGACGAATGATGGAGCAGATTCAGCAAGAGCAAGTTGCCTTCAGAGAAGAGTTGGACTCCATCAAAGGAAAGATTGACCAGATCCTGGAAGCCATCCTCACAGCCAGAAGAGAGGAAGAACAGCGTGAAGCCGCTGCCATCGTCAACAACAATGGTCAAGGACAAGGGTCTACTGCCATCCCTTTGGTTCCAATTCCAAATCCTCATGGGATGCTATTGAACTTCAATAACGTAGCTGAAGGAAACACTTCTCATCCAACCCCAACGCCCGGAGTTACCGTTGGAGCTATCCTGCAGGCCTAGCCTACTTGCGTGCAGATCCCAACTCCCCATACTGAAGATACTCTGATGGATCATTATGACGACGTTCAGAACTATCATGCTGCTATCCCCATTTCCAGTCCTGTTGCCGCTCAGGATTCAGAAGCCATGAAGATGTGTCGAGATCTAACCGAGAAACTCCGAGCCATGGAGGGGCACAGTTCAAATTCTTTCAGTGCTTTGGAATTATGCTTGGTGCCTGATGTTGTCATTCCTCCCAAGTTCAAGGTGCCCGAATTTTCGAAGTACAAAGGTATCAGTTTCCCAAATATTCATCTGAAGATGTATTGTCGCAAGATGGCTGCCTATGCTAGAGACGAAAAGCTCATGATTCATTGCTTCCAAGACAGTTTGTCTGGGGAATCACTCGAATGGTATATGTAGCTGGAACATAACAGTGTGCGCACTTGGGCCGAGCTAGCCGATGCATTTGTCAAGCAGTATAAGTACAACACCGATCTTGCTCCGAATCGTACTCAACTTCAGAGTATGACTCAGAAGGATGGCGAATCTTTCAAGGAGTACGCGCAACGATGGAGAGAGCTAGCCGCAAGGGTGTATCCACCTCTGGTTGACCGTGAACTAATTGACATCTTCATGGGTACTTTACAAGGCCAGTACTACGAAAAGCTGATTGGTAGCGTCTCCGCTGGATTCTCTGACTTGGTGATCATTGGTGAGAGAATTGAAGAAGGGTTGAAGAGTGGAAAGATCCCAGAAGGTTCTAACAACCAGGCCAATGCCAAGAAGCCTTTCAACGGATACAAGAAGAAAGAGGGTGAAACAAATGCCATCTCTTTGCAGAAAGGGCAAGCTTTTCAACAAGCTCCCGCTCATATGCCTTATCAAGTTCCCTATTATCAGTATCCGTATGTTAATGCTGCGCAATATGCTCCAACGCCTTATCAGCCAGCTGTTCAAGCAGTGCAAGCTCAGATGCCACATCAACAGGCTCCTCAGGAACAAGCCTACAACCAGCAAGGATATCAGTATCCTTCTCAGCAACAGCAGATGCAAGCTGCTCAACAACAACAAGGTGCTCGCCAACAGCGTCAGCAGAGGACATGGAATCCAGATAGAGTCTTTGATCGCCTACCAATGACATATGCTAGTATCTTTGCTCAGTTGATGGAGAAAAGGCTATTGTTCCAAGAGATTTGGCTCCCCCAATTGTCATTCCTGCCGACTACTATGCAAATGCTCATTGTGAGTTTCATAAGGGCGCTCCAGGTCACACCATTGAGGACTGAAGGGCTTTCAAGCACAAGATCCAAGACATGATCGACAAGGATGCTATCAACTTTAATGGGAAGTCTCCAAACATCATCAACAATCCAATGTCGCCGGTCAAATAGTGCCATTCCGATCAAATCCAGTCAAGTTAAAGTTCATTTCTCGAAGAAGGCAGTCGTGTTGCCATTTCATCGTTAGCATTTTCTTATATTTGTCTTTGTTTGTTTAAGTATTGTATGCTTTGAACAATTGCCATTCGTATTTGGTTTTCATTAATGTATTATTTATGCATGTTTTGAATTAGTTATGTCGTATTCACTCATTTTTTCACTTATCACCGACACATTTATTCACTTCACTTCATATACTATTGTTTAGCATGATTTGAGGGAGGATGATGAAAACGAGATACTCATAATTGCAAATTGTATGCTTTCAGATAGAATCTCATCAATGATGTACAGGCATTGCTTCAATTCCCCAAACACCAGAGATATAAGGAGTTAATCCCTAGTAAACCACTTCGAGCCTAGAAGTAGTAGTTTCCTTCGGATATTCAAACCTTTTACACTCAACCTGGGGCAGGGTAGTGTTCAGTTACTTCGACCCCGCACTCGAATCACAACGCAACATCTTGAAGACGACTGTTCATCAATGACCCATGCTATGGCAGTCACAACCTTTCAACAAAATCCAAAAAAATCAAAAGCCTGCTAAGTCAAACACCTTAGAGGGGACTTAGGCAAAATCAAGGCAATCCCGATGGATCTGACAAGCAAAGTCAATTCATGCAAAAGTTAGGGATCAAAAACAAAAAAAGAGGACCCCGAAACCCTCAACAAAAACAAAATAAGATTCAGTGGCCATTCAAATAGGGTCACTGACATCCATCAAAACCAAAATAAGGTGACTGCCACGTCAAGCAAACCTTGAACCATCAAGTTTATACCGTCCAGGCTAGTGCGAAATTAACTGAACGTAGGTATAGAGATCATTAAGAAGAAGGGGTGGGTACAAATCATATTTTGAGCCTAATATCCTTTGTTTTATAACCGTGAACCAGCCCACGTTACAACCCTCGAAAGACCTAATTGAGGCGGGGTTTACTCTGAAAGCATACTCTCGCAAGGTTGCGTAACCTGACTCCTCACATGATTGCTAATCATCAGCTTTGGTGTCATTATCCTCGCTATATCTCATGCACCAATCAAAATTAGCACAATGTTCGGACTAACAGTCCATTCGTCTCACTATCATGACACTTTAATAAAACGATACTTTTTCAGATCTTGCATCAAACTTTGCATTAATATTACCATTTGTGAATGTACAATTTTAACTGCAAATCAGTGATAGTAATTCAAAGACACTTCAACAAAGGGCAATTAAGGAAGAATTAAACTCCTGGTGGCTGACACGAAGCAAGACTACCTCAAAACCTATAGACTGGGGCAAATCATTCAAGAGCTCGAGTAGGGGCAAACCATTAACAAGTTCAAACTGGGGCAAGACTAGGTCGTCCTGACCATCAAGCAGAGTTGCAACTCTCTATGAAGCAAATTTTCAGTCACCAAATATCCCAGACTTGGGGCATCAGGGACACCTTCTGCTCCAATCACGGCGTCTTCAAAAAACTGCGTGTCGAGGAAGTCAATCCCTCCCACCACCCGAAGTCCAATTCGCATTGGCAACTACCTAAAGTCCACCACGCTGGCGTCTCCACCTGCATTTCCAATTACTCGTCTGCATCATCTGCATCATGCGCATCACATTCGACCTCATAAGCATCTTACATCATATGCATACCAATCATATCATACTTCCCTAACTCTTGCATTTCTGCGCGTCAGCATTTGCATTTGCACTTCCATTCGTTATGGAACATCATTTACATCTAGCATTAGCATATGCAAGTCAAGGTCCAGGATCAATCTCGAAGATTTTCAAGGCCGTTATCAGCCCAGTCAGAGGCATTCTCCGCAAGACTATGGGTTTCTCCCATGAATTTCAAGAACTTCAAAGCAATCATCAGCCCAGTCTGGGGCATCTTTTCAAGACCATGGGTAGTTCCCATGACGTATTTCAACCTCGTGGTTGAGCAAATCCTCAAATCAATTACAGCCCGGCCAGAGGCATATCATTCAAGACCGTGGGCTTTCCCCACGAAGTTGTTAAACCTTTTGTTGGGTAAATTCAAGATATTTAATGCAAGATTCAGCCCAAGCAAGGGCATCTTCAGCAAGATCGTGAGCGTTCCTCACGAAGTTGTTCAACCTTTTGTCGACCAAGACAAAATTTCAAGACAAATTCAACCCAGACAGGGGTATCCTCTTCAAAATTCATGGGCGTAACCATGAAATCATTTCAACAAAACTATGATCTCCAAACAAGACGGTGGGCGTACCCCGTTGACTCATTTCAATTCAACCTTCCTCTTGGGTGTTCTGTAATGAGTTGTACCCAGCAAGCGTGACCGTTGTCAATTGCCTTACTATCATCCTTTTGGTGATAGTCGAACCTCGTCAGTTCAACCTAGCCTGCATCCTTTTGGTGTTGGTAAACTTCAAATCTATCATCCTTTTGATGATAGCAACCTGTGTGTGTGTGAGTTTCGCTCCGTCATCCTTTTGGTGGGGGGTCTGTCACTTGGATTGGTGTTAGATTGTGCGATATTTGTTTGTGTTTCGCTCCGTCATCCTTTTGGTGGGGGGGTCTGTCACTTGGATTGGTGTCAGATTGTGCGATAGTTTGTTTATGTTTCGCTCCGCCATCCTTTTGGTGGGGGGGGTCTATCATAGTCATTAATGATAGATTGTAGGATAATTTGTTTGTGTTTCGCTCCGTCATCTTTTTGGTGGGGGGGTCTGTCATAGTCATTAATGATAGATTGTGCGATATTGTTTGTGTTTCGCTCCGTCATCCTTTTGGTGGGGGATCTGGCATAGTTAGTAATGTCAGATTGTGCGAGTGTGTTGCTCTATTATCCTTTTGGTGGTAGTAGTCGTGTGTGTATCATTCCATCATCCTTTTGGTGATGACGACCTTTTGCCTGTTACTTACAGTTTACTTAGAGGTTTACATTTATCCAGTATTTCAATTCCCAAGCATTTTTTTTTCCGGACAAATTCAGGGTCTTCTTCATATCTAATTGACTTCTACCTCGGGAAAATGAATGCTGCAGCAGTTATTTCCCTAGGTTTAAGCCAATTAGATAGGGGCATCTGTCATACTCTAAATTTGTCCTATCCATTTTCAGTGTATTTTTGCTTTTCGATTCTATTTTATTTTACATTGCCCGCTTATTTTCTCGTTATTTAGACACGTGTCCACTCACAATTGGACGATTTTTTCGAATCTCTGGTATTTTGCTCAATAAGAGTGTGACGCGTGGCTTAAAGTTGTCTTTGAGTTTTTATTCTATTTGTGTTTCGTAATTTCTTCTTTTCTAAAATTTTTAAAATTAGCAATTTTTTTTAGTTTATGTTTTAAATATATAGGTACATAATATTAATTTTGTTTATTTTAAAGTTTTGTAAATGTCGATTTTGTTATCTTGTTAATATTATTAATATTTAGGATTTAAGGAAATTATTGGTTAATTGTTAATAATAAGTTACTATTGTTTTTTATTTTAGTTTGTTTTTTATATTTTGTAAATGTTTATTTAATTGTTAATGTAGATATTAATTTTTATAATTATATTAATTAGTATTCTAGATGTTAGTTTATATTAATTAGTTTTAATGTTAAAGAAAATAATTAAAAAAGAGAGAAAGATAGTTAGAGTGGTTTTTGGCCCATCGTGTGAGGCCCGTTAGGTTGGAAATGAGGGCATATAAAGAAGAAGAACCCTGGGACTGTGGGGGGTCCCGCAGAGAAGCAAAAATCAGCGCAGCCAACCCCTTTCAAACCCTAACAGCGCCATGACATCTCACCACCACCTGCTTCTCTTTTCAACCACAAATCCGATCACCGCCCTCAAGCGCCTTCCAAACCATCGTGGAGACATCAGCTTATAATTCTTCAAATTCATAGCACAAGTTTCGGCATCTGCGGTGACAACAGTAACCTCGACACATCAAGCTTTGCATCAACAACACAAGTTGGCTTCCACAACAACACGACGACACTGTCGAGCTTTTGGCCATGTATTGTTCGTTGTGCTTGCACCATCATCTTTCAGGTTCCAGCAATGACGACAGCATCTTGTGATAGTGTCGACGATACCTCCGCAATACTAGTAATGGTTCCAACATTGGTAATCCCTTGATTTTGCATCAAATATTGTATTTCCACTATGATTTGATAGATAAAAGTTTTTAATTTGTTGCTTTCCAAACGTTTGTACTAGTGTTTGCACTAGTTTTATTGCCGTTTTTAACTCTATTCAGAGCTTTATCTTGCCGGCATCAATCGGTATTGGCTGTGTATTGCTTTGGGCAGATTGGGTTTTCAAGTTTTAATCTGTATATTTTGCAATGTTTTTTGGTTTCGCCGCGACAACATGCCGAAGTCTGGAATATTGTTGTATGTTCTAAGTTTGACAGGGTTTGGACTTGTTGTTGTAATTAGAGAGTTTAACAACTGTTATAATCAGAATTTCATCAACTATGTCGGTTCCAATCTCGTAAGTTTTGGATGCTCTGTTTTGGAATGTTTTGTTGATCTTGTTAATAATTTTTGCTATGTTTACATTTTTATGAGCTTATTAATTTCTGCTATGTCGGTAAATATTGTAGCGGTTTACTAGTTGAGTTACCAGAATTATGGTGCTTCCTCTCTTTTAGTTTAATCTATCATGAGTTGTTGGTTTGTTTGTGACAGCTTTGGAAAGCATTTGGACGTGACAAATGGAGCAGTGACCACCATAGCCATCCCCGTTTTCTTCTCACTTATAATTTTTTTTCATAGTTTAAAGTTGCCTCATACTTAAAAACAAACACAATATTCTCCTTCAATAGTTTAGAAGTCCTTCATATATTTTATTTTAGCAAATTATGCAACTAATGGATTTTTGTAAGTAAACAAAACTTTCTTAATTTCATTTCAAATTATTTTCTAATTAAATGCTTAATATGGATTCAAGTTATTTTCTATTTCAATACTTAATTTTATTTCAAATTATTTTCTAATTAAATGCTTAATATGGGTTCAAATTATTTTCTATTTCAATACTTAATTTTATTTCAAATTATTTTCATACCTCATTTCACTTCAAATTATTTTCAAAACATTTTCTTGATTAAAATTCCGAAAGAAGGAGGTTCTTGGAATCTAACATTCCTTGGATCTTCGAGTGAGTAGTTCTCAAGGCACGCTCTTGAGTTATTATTCATTCAATCTTTCGACTTTTTTCAAAATAATTTCTCGATTAAAACTTCGAAAGAAGGAGGTTCTTGGAATCTAGCATTCCTTGAATTTTCGAGTGAGTAGTTCTCGAGGCACGCTCTTGAGTTATTATTCACTTAACCTTTCGACTTTTTCAAAATATCATTTTCTCAATTTAAATTCCGAAAGAAGAAGGCTCTTGGAATCTAGCGTTCCTTGAATTTTCGAGTGAATAGTTCTCAAGGCAAGCTCTTGAGTTGTTATTCGCTCAATCTTTCAACCTTTTCAAACCAAATCATTTTTTCAAACATTCTCCTGAGTCGAATGCTCGTACGCATTCGCAACTGTCCTTTCGCACACACTTCACAATTCCTCGTAGTTTCGATATTAGGGGCACCCTTAGGGACTAATATCATCTCCTTACAATCTTAACCCTTGACACGTCGTCAAGTCGGTTCTATCTCCAATCAGGTCCTCGACTCGTCGTCGAACCATTTTCAAACCAATTTCCTTTTGCCTCGCATCCCACTTTCGTTTCAATCTTTCTACAAATGTTTTTTTAAGCTTACGAAAGAAGGATATTCTTAGAATCTAGCATTCTTTGAATATTCGAATAAGTAACTCTCAAGGCGCGTCCTTGAGTTGTTATTAATTTATTCTTTCGATTTCAAAACATCAAACTCTTTATCTTCAACCTATTCAGTCAATTTCCGAAAGAACTGAGTTCTTGGAATCTCGCATTCCTTGAATTCTTGAGTGACAAGCTCTTAAGGCACGCCCTTGGGTTACTTGTCAGTCACTCTTTCGTCTCTTTCTCAAACTTCCAACCCATTCAACCTCATCTTTTCGTGGTTGTTACCACGAACTACGACTGCTCTGATTCTTCATTCTCGTCTGAATGTAAGATACGTAGGCACAAGATTGCGATGATCTTGGCGAGCTACCTTCTACCCATTTCTACCATTTCCCCGTCTTCTCTTCGTGGTTGTTACCACGAACTACAGACGCTCTGATTCTTTATTCATTCTTGAATATAAGATACGTAGGCACAAGATTGTGATGATCTTGGCGAGCACACTTCTAACTTTTTCCATTATTCCATCCACACATTCCCAACCTTTCCCGTAGTCGAACTACGACGCTCTGATTTCTCATTCTCGTCCGAATGAGCATACATAGGCACAATGGCCCCAATCCTTGGCGAGCACCCTATTCACTAACCACTCATTTCTCCTTTGCGTCTTTAAACCTTTTACCTTACCAATTCTACCTTTATCATCGAGAAGAAAAACAACCAAACCTAGATAACACTCTCCAAAAATACCTTAAAAGGTTCCCGTTGAGTACAACGGACGTGAGGGGTACTAATACCTTCCCCTCGCGTAACCGACTCCCGAACCCGGAACTTGGTTGCGACAACCCTGTTCCTATCCTTTCGTTTTAAGAGGTTTTCTCGATATTTTTCTCTCCCGTTTATTCGGGAAAAATAAAGTTCGGTAGCGACTCTGTCGAATCGCATTTCCGCGCCTTTCGCGCGAGGGTCATTTCTCCGAAATGTCTCCGTGATTTTTCGAGGTGCGACACCACCACCAGGTCTGTTGGTTGGGGTTACTCTTTCATTTCACTTGTACTTGGCTACGCTTGTACTCTGCCTTCGTGGGCTTTTCATATATATACGAGGTGTTCTTTCCATGACCGGATACTAGACTTTATTTGTCTTGGAACTAGAATCGAGGGGGAGTTCCTCCCAATGCATAGATACGTGTCTGCATTCGCAGAAGCATCATTTTTGCATAGCAGGTACCGTGAGCATGTTTATCTAACCCCTTGTGTTTATCAGGTTTGTGTCAGGATTGAACGAAGGCAGATTCACCGGTATTCTACCAGAGCAAATCAGGTCAGAGTAATGGAACAGGTTCAAGCTGACGTTCAAGAGCTCAGGGAGAGGATGGGTCGTTTTATGGACCTCATGCAAGTGGTCGCCAATGGCCAGGATTAACTCAAGACACTTGTGCAACCCTTGATTGCACGTATCGGTGATACTGGGGTCTTGCATGGGGGCGAAACCACCAATCCTCCCCGTGTGGAGACTCCTAGGGCTGATAACTATGGACCAGATGTGATCACTCCCAACATGGCAGGAGTTGGAAATACCGGAATGAGTATTGGCCAGGATGGGGCTGGTAATGGTACTACTGGAGTTGTTGTCGATAACATAGGTGCAAGCCGTAATAACGCTGCCGCCAATGTTGGTAACAATGGAAACTTTCAGGGACCCAAAGCTGCAGGAATTGTTATTGGGAATGGCCATCAACCTTGGCATGAGGATCATCAAGAGGACTTATTCTCGATGAAAGGAGTCGAGGGCGAACTAAATTCTGAAGCCCGTTTAAGATTCAAAGCGCTCGAGGACAAGATGAAGAGTTTTGAGAACTTGAATTCCATGGGCGTTGATATGGCCAAGCAGGGGCTGATCCCAGACCTCAAGGTGCCTCCAAAGTTTAAGGTACCTGACTTCGAGAAGTATAAGGGTACCACTTGTCCCCGTGTCCATCTGAGGTCTTACTATCGGAAGATGTCTGCACATTCTGACGATGAGAAGTTGCTGATGCACTTCTTCCAAGACAGCCTGTCAGGCCCCTCGCTGGAGTGGTACATGGGTTTGGATCCCACAAGTGTACACAGTTGGAAAGACCTTGCTGAAGCATTCGTGCTTCACTATTAGTACAACAATGACCTGGCTCCCAACCGGGTTCAGCTACAAGATTTGTCCCAGAGGAATAACGAAGGCTTTAAGGAGTACGCCCAGAGGTGGCGTAAACTGGCGGCAAGAGTTCAACCACCGATGGTTGAGCGAGAACTTGTCGAGATGTTCGTGGCTACTCTTCCAGGTGTTTATTACGAGAAAATTTTCAGCGGTATGTCGAGAAGCTTCTCCGACCTCATAATCACTGGAGAACATGTAGAGAATGGCATCAAACTCGAAAAGATTCAGGGTGTAGATGTACCTTCAGCTGGAGGGGGAAAGAAGACTTTCAATGGTAAAAGACCCGAAGGTGAGACAAGCTCAGTGTCTAGTGCTCGGGGAAAAGGAAAAGACCAGCGCCAACAGGTCGCTAGTATCACTATTCCCGCTGTCCAGCAACCTCAGCAGCAACAGCAACAGAACCAACAAGGGTACCGAAGGTACTAGGGTAAAGCACCATTGTCAAGTCGTCACCTTAAAACCCCACCTATGTCGTACGCTCAGCTATTGCAGAAATTGCTTCAGTTGCAGCTGATTCAGAAGAGAACTTTGGCTCCCTTGATAGGGGCACCTCCACCTGGCTACGATGCGAATCCGAGATGCGAGTTTCATTCAGGGGCACCTGGCCACTCGATTGACAACTGTAAAGCATTTAAGCACAAAGTACAGGACATGGTTGACACCAAGATAATCAACTTTTTTGATAACGTTTCGAATGTTACGAAGAACCCTATGCCTAACCACGGGGGAGACGGGGTTAGCGCCATCATCAAAGAGGAGGATTCAGACTTATTGACTAATGTCAAAGACCTGAAAACACCACTTAGTTTCGTTAAAGCCAAGTTGATGAAGAAAGGTATTTTCCCGGGTTGTGGGAAGTTCTGCATGGATTGTGCGAACCACTCAGACGGCTGTGATCAGTTGGTAGGGGGGATCCAGAGCCTGATGAACGAAGGAATACTGCAATTTAGTCAGAAAACTGAGAACAGATAAGGGGAAGTAGTACTCAAGCAGAAGGATGAGGTTGCCACCATCACCATCCCCCGTAAAACAATTACCATTTCTGCATCAAGGCCACCTATGATCACTATCACGAAGGCTGGTCCTATACCGTTCGAGAGCACTAATGCTATTCCATGGCACTATGGGGCAGAGGTCTACTGCAATGGACAGAAGCTGGAGCTAGATCCATCCGGGCAATCTGTTGACAACCTAGTCGGGACTGGGGGAATAACACGTAGTGGAAGAGTGTTCTCTCCACCGGAGATTGTAGCTGACAGAGCTGACAAGGCCGAGAAGACTGACAAAGGTAAAGGTAAGGTCGTCGAAGAAACCTCCCGTGAGGTAGAAAAAGACCTGCTTGTGAGAGATGCCGAGGAATTTATGAGACTGATCAAGAAAAGCGACTAGAAGATAGTTGATCATCTTCATCAGACACCGTCTAAGATCTCTATTCTGAATCTGTTGTTGTGTTTCGAGGCACATTGCAATGCCTTGCTGAAGGTTCTGAATGCAGCATATGTACCGCAAGAGATCTCCGTCAACCAGCTAGAGGGAGTGGTTGCTCATGTCAACGCTGGGAATGGATTAGGGTTTACTGACCTCGAGCTGACACCGAAGGGTAGGAACCACAATAATGCTTTGCACATATCGCTGGAATGTCGGGGGACCGTTATGTTGCATGTACTGGTTGATATCGGGTCTTCACTCAAAGTTTTGCCAAAAAAAGCTCTGATGAGGCTGGATACAAGAGGGCTGATATGTAGACCCAGTGATTTGATGGTGAAAACTTTTGATGGGACTAAGCGGTCTGTCTTTGGAGAAGTATCTCTGCCCATTCAGGTTGGGCCAGAAACCTTTGACGCGGTTTTCTATATCATGGATATCATGTCCGCCTATAGCTGTATGTTAGGCCGACCTTGGATCCATTCTGCGGGTGCAGTGACTTCCACATTGCACCAGAAACTAAAGTATGTTGTGGGTGGCAGCATCGTGACCGTCTGTGGAGAAGAGGACATAATGGTGAGCCATTTGTCATCTTTTAAGTATGTTGAGGTGGATGGCGAGATCCACAAAACTTTGTGCCAGGCGTTTGAGGCTGTTAAAGTCAAGGATGCGATTCCGATGATGATCGAAAAACCTGAGGTGACCCTCTCTTCCTTCAAGGAAGCTCAAGCTGTGGTTCAAGCTGGTTCTGCCCAGGGCTGGGGGAAAGTCCTGGACATCCCTAACAAGCAAGATAGGTTTGGGTTAGGGTATTCCCATTCTTCCGCTGCCTCATCCTCTCGCAGTACGCCGTGCATCAAGAGGCCGATTTAGTTCACAAAGGGTGGAGTAATATTTGAGAATGTCAACGTCGTGTCTGAAGACGACGAGGATAGTGACTGTGACTTAGACTCCTGGATTCAGCCGTGCAAACCAGGGCAAAGCCTCAACAATTGGTCCGTCCAGGATGTCATCCAAGTGACGCGTAAAGAGTAATGCTTTGTTTCTTCCAATTATTGTACAACCTTATGCTCTACCCATGGCATAACGGTTTTATTTCCAGGGCCTTGATTGCTTATGCATATACATATTATCAATAAATCAAAGGGCGTTTTCTTTACATTCAAATTTTGTGATCTCTGTTATTCTTGTTTTATTTTTGTTTTGAAAAACAATAAAATGGCAATATGGTTAGTGCTGACCTGCATATCCTCTTTTTAAGCATAACCATTTTTATTGCAGGATTCACACTACAGATGACATCGACCCTGAACCTTCTATGAATCACTTCGACTTCGATTGCCCGATATATCAAGCTGAAGAAGAGATTGATGAGGATGAATACCTTCCGGAAGAGTTGGCTAGATTGTTGAAACAAGAAGATAAGATCATTCTGCCTCACGAAGAAGAAATTGAGATTATTAATCTGGGGTCCGAGGAAGTTGTCAGAAATGTCAGGATAGGGGCTGCATTGCAGAGCGATGTCAAGCGAAGATTGGTCGAGATGCTTCGAGAGTATAGTGACATCTTTGTTTGGTCGTATAAAGATATGCCTGGGCTCGACACTGACATAGTGGTTCATCACCTACCATTGCGCGAAGATTGTCCTCCATTTAAGCAGAAACTTAGAAAGACACGACCAGACATGGCCGTTAAGATCAAAGAAGAGGTCCAAAAGCAGCTGGATGCTGGATTCTTGGCCGTGACTACTTACCCTCCGTGCGTCGCCAATATAGTACCTGTACCGGAGAAGGACGGTAAGGTGTGGATGTGTGTTGATTATCGGGATTTCAATAAGGCGAGCCCTAAAGATGATTTCCCACTCCCTCATATTGATGTGTTGGTCGACAATACAACTCAATTTTCCGTGTTTTCATTCATGGATGGCTTCTCCAGCTATAACCAAATCAAGATGGCACCGGAAGACATGGAGAAAACCACATTCATTACACCATGGGGGACGTTCTGCTACAAAGTAATGCCTTTCGGTCTGAAGAACGCAGGGGCAACTTACCAGCGGGCGATGGTCACTTTGTTTCATGACATGATTCACCATGAGATTGAAGTCTATGTTGATGACATGATTGTGAAGTCCTAAACAGAGGAGGGATATCTGGTTGATTTGCTGAAGCTATTTAAAAGGCTTAGGAAGTTCAGGTTGAGGCTGAATCCTAACAAATGTACTTTTGGAGTACGGTCCAAAAAACTGCTGGGGTTTATCATGAGCGAAAAAGGCATTGAGGTTGATCCTGCCAAGATAAAAGCAATACAAGATATGCCAGCACCAAAGAATGAAAAAGAATTTCGTGGCTTCCTGGGGAGATTGAACTACATTGCTCGGTTCATATCTCAACTCACGGCCACATGCGAACCAATATTTAAGCTATTGAAAAAAGATCAGGCGATTATCTGGAACGAGGATTGCTAGAAGGCATTTGACAAAATAAAACAGTATCTGCAGGAACCCCCAATTTTGATACCCCCAGTGGCTGGAAGGCCTCTAATCATGTACTTGACAGTTCTTGAGAATAGCATGGGTTGCATTCTCGGTCAGCACGACGAGACTGACAGAAAGGAGCATGCCATATATTACTTGAGTAAAAAGTTCACAGATTGTGAGTCCCGTTACTTAATGCTGGAAAAAAACATGTTGCGCACTCACGTGGGCTGCCAAACGTTTAAGACAGTATATGCTCAATCACACGACCATGCTAATTTCGAAGATGGATCCGATCAAGTATGTCTTCGAAAAGCAAGCGCTTTCAGGTAGGATTACTAGGTGGCAAATGGTACTGACGGAGTATGATATTCAATATGTTTCCCAGAAGGCCATCAAGGGAAGTGTTTTGTCTGAGTACCTTGTCGAACAGCCTATCAAAGACTATCAGCCGATGAAATTCGAATTCCTTGACGAGGATATCATGTTCCTTAAGATGAAGGACTGCGAAGAACCGCTACCTGACGAGGGGCCTGAGAGGAGTTCTCAGTGGAAATTGATATTCAACGGTGCAGTTAATTCGTATGGAAGTGGAATTGGGGCAATAATTATGACTCCCCAGGGATCTCACATCCCGTTCACTGCCCGATTAACATTTTCGGTCACCAACAATGAAGCAGAATATGAGGCATGCATCATGGGTTTAGAAGAAGCCATTGATTTGAGAATCAAGAACCTGGATGTATACGGTGACTTGGCCCTCGTTGTTAACCAAATAAAAGGGGAGTGGGAGACTAGACAGTCGAATTTGGTCCCGTACATGAATTATGCTAGAAGGCTGCTTCCTTTCTTTGATTGAGTGGAGCTCCATCATGTGCCTAGAGCTGAGAATCAGATGGCTGATGCCTTAGCCATGTTGGCTTCAATGTACAAAGTCAATTTTTGGAATGAAGCTCCAGGAATTGTCATTTCCCGCCTCGATAGGCCTGCATTCGTTTTTGCAATTGAGGAAGCCTCTGATGGCAAGCCATGGTTCCATGATATCCAGAACTTCCTTATGACTAAGGAGTATCCTGTGGGAGCGTCAACCCAGGATAAGAAGACTCTGAGGAGGTTGTCTGGAAATTTCTACCTCAATCCTGATGGAGTTCTGTATAAGAGAAATCACGATCTAGTGCTACTCAGATGTGTGGACGAAAAAGAAGCTAGCTTGCTTATGGAGGAGGTCCATGAAGGAACATTTGGTACGCACGCCGATGGACATGCCATGACTCAGAAGATATTATGAGCAGGATATTACTGCTGACGATGGAGTCGAATTGTTTCAAACTCGCGAAGAGATGTCACAAATGCCAGATCTATGCAGACAAAATCCATGTGTTGCCGCACTCGTTGAATATCATGTCATCCCCGTGGCCGTTCTCCATGTGGGGTATCGATATGATCGGTAAGATTGAGCCCACTGCATCTAATGGACACCACTTCATTTTGGTAGCTATCGACTACTTCACCAAGTGGGTGGAGGCAGCCTCGTACGCTAATGTGACCAAACAAGTGGTAGCTAGATTCATAAAGAAGGACATCATCTGAAGATATGGAATTCCCGAGCGGATCATTACTGACAAGGGTTCGAATCTAAACAACAAGATGATGAAGGAGTTATGCCAGAACTTCAAGATTGAACACCACAACTTATCGCCCTATCGGCCGAAGATGAACGGCGATGTCGAAGCGACCAACAAAAACATCAAAAAGATAGTGCAAAAGATGGTTGTTACATACAAAGATTGACATGAGATGTTACCCTTTGCTCTGCACGGTTATTGTACGATGGTACGCACATTAAACGGGGCAACTCCTTTCTTACTAGTATACGGTATGGAAATTGTCCTACTGCTGGAGGTTGAGATTCCTTCTTTAAGAGTTCTGGTCGACATGAAGCTCGACGAGACATAATGGATTAAGAACCGATTGAATCAACTCAATCTGATGGATGAGAAGAGGTTAGCATCCATCGCATACGGTCGTTTGTACCAAAGCCGAATGAAGAAAGCTTATGATAAGAAGGTGCGTCCTAGAAGCTTTCAGACGGGTGATCTCGTCCTGAAAAAGATTCTCCCACCAGACTCCGATCACATGGGCAAATGGACTCCCAACTACGAAGGTCCATATGTCGTCAGCAAGGTCTTCTTGGGAGGAGCCTTACTGTTGTCCATGATGGATGGCGAAGATTTTGCATCCCCTGTGAACGCGGATGTAGTCAAAAAATACTTTGCTTAAAATGACCCGCTAGAAAGAAAAAGAATATCCAGGAAAAATGGGGCATCCCAGCGAACCATAAAAAAGAAATAAAAGGTTCGGGCAAAAATTAGGGATATAAATGAAAAATGTACACCCGCAAAGTCGAAAACCTGAAAGGGCGGCTTTGGCAAAAAAGGGTATCCCGGTGAATCAAAAACCCGAAAGGGCGGTTCAGGAAAAAGTTAGGGATTAGAAAAGCAAATGACTGTGGTCCACGGGTGAACTTTCATTGCTTAGTGGTTTAGGGAGACCTGAGGGCCGTTTATCCAAATCAATCTCTTCTGAAGATGAAGTGTTGGAGAAGTATCGAAGTCGAGTGGGTCATAGAGGGATCAACTCATGGTGTTCGTCTACACAGAATTGTCGACATTTGTGTATATATTGTTGTATATTTCTGTATATACTTGCGCAACTTCCTCATTTCAGGAGCTTGCATCTGTTGTAAAACATTTTGCCTATTTACAGGCTCGTTTATCAATAAACATATACTATTCAGTATTTCTGTTTGCTTGTTTTAGATTTTATCTATTTTGTTTGCGAAAAAACGCCCGATGTTTTTGTTAAAATGCGCACACATAAACTTACTGGCCTAGGCCAGTAATTGTTAAAACATTGAATTACCTGAACATCGTCACAGATGATAACCTTAATAGGTCCCTTTGTGAAGGGTATCTTGTCTATTTGTTCACCTTGTTGCAGGGCCGTTACCCTCCCGACAGTATGCCAAGATGTATCCTAGGCAGGATCATCATTTCCCCAGCTAAGTCATGCGCAGAGGTGTATACTTGTTCCCAGCAGTGGGTCAACATGCAGTTTTCTTGTAGAAGACTATACGTAAGTGTTGCGGTGAAATTTGGATGTCAAGCTATTGATTAACTTGAATCTTAATTCATTTACAACCGGTCTTTGATTTATCTGAAGGAAAGGTTAAAGAAAGGAAAAACCTAAAAGGGAGAGATCTAAGGTTCAGGGGTTGGTTAAATTTAGGGAAGGTATTAACACCCTAAACTTCCGTAGTACTCTACGGGAACCTTTTGTTTATTTTTTATTTATTTATTTCATTAATTATTTTGCTTAAGGGTATATACAAAGGATTGAAAATTAAAAAAGACCTAGGGGTTAATTCTAAGTTTACTCGGCAAGACATCGCATCTTGTGCCTACATATCCTTACGGGAATGGAATCAGAGTAACTGTAGTTCCCCTCAAAAGGGAGGTTAGAGACTTCTTGACTGTGGTCAAGGTCTCAAGGGGAATAAACGCATCTTAAGGACACGCTTACATGGAGTCTTAAACTCTGATCTTTATGTTATGAATTGTTAAGTGCATTAGGGTTAGGTTAGGGATTCCGCTACGGGAAACCCTAAAATGAGTGCGGCGACTCTTTGACCTAAAGCTAGGGGTAGTTTCGTAATTTTATCCACGGCGAGACATTTGTGAAAAGTTAGGGTTTGTAAGGGTTTGAAGTTTTGAGGACTATTGGCGTGGCGGCCAAACGGCTAGACCTAATCCTTCGGAGGAATGCAATGGCACAAATTAACGATGCAAATGCGCGAATTTAAACCATACAAACAGCAGAAATTAAAGTGCGGAAAGGTAAACGCGATAATTTGTTCGCGAAGTTACAAATGAGAAACAGATACAATTATAATACAACTTGAATTGAAAAACACATTAAAATAGCTAATAGCAACATAACAAGCTGCACATTGAATACACAAGGTTAGTAGACAGAGTCAGACAGTAATCAGACGAGTTATGAAACAGAAGTGCGAAAGTTATAAATATTCTTTGTTGTTTATTTGTGATATATAAAAAAGCTTTTGATTTAAGTTAAAAAAGAGGTTTTAATATTATTAAAAAAAAACTTTTCAAAAATAGTCTTAATTTAATTATCTAACAAAAAGGTTTTATTTAAAAAAAAAAGGTTTAATGTTATTATTATATATTTTTTTAAAAAACGGTTCTAGTTATTATTTTAAAAAAAGATTTTAGTTATTATTTTAAATTTATCTAAAAAAAAGTTTTTCTTAAAAATAATAGGTTTTCATATTAATTTGGAAAAGATGTTAATGTTATTTATTTTAAAACAGATTTTTATATTATAACAAGTTTTAATAAATTAATGGTAATAATAATAATAATAGTAATAATAATAATAATAATGATAATAATAATAAATAATGATAATAATAATACTACTAATAATAATAATAATAAATAATGATAATAATAATACTAATAATAATAATAATAATAATAAAGCAATAATAAATTTTAAATGTGCCAAATAACCCAACAATGTTGCTAACGCAGAAATGCGCTCAGCGCAACCAGATCTAAATCGGACGAAACAAAATTTATCGCAAAGAAAAAGAAATTAAGCAAAAAAACAGTATTATTGCTCACACAAAAATGCGATCATCGCAACCAGATCGAACTAACACAAATATCACGCGTCATGCACACAAATGTGCAAACATCGTATCGATATAATTCGATCAAAAATTAATCTTATATATATATATAAACTCTAACAATTTAAAAATTATAAATATATAAACGTAACAGTAATAGATAAAGAAAAAGAAATAACGGTAATAGATGAAGAAAAAAAAATAACGGTAAAAGATGAAGAAAAAGAAACAACAGTAATAGATGAAGGAAAAGAAATAACGGTAAACGATGAAGAAAAAGAAACAACAGTAATAGATGAAGGAAAAGAAATAACGGTAAACGGAACTCACTCCTCTTAGGTTTTTTTTCATTCTCCCATTTTTTCAACAAGGCAACACATGTATATATAGGGAACAAATTAGGGTTAACACCAAATTGTCAATAATGTCCCTAAAGCCCATTTTAAAGCCCAAACTAAATAATTAGTTAAGAAAAAAAAATAAAATTTAAATAATTTAAAATAAACTTAAAATAAAAATTAATAATCCTATTGATTCCTAAAATCAAAAAATATTATAAAAAGAACAAAATTTTTTCTAATATTTTTTATTTTATGATTTTTTGGATATTTTTATGAATAATTTAGAAAAAAGTGAAAAAAAATAATATTTTAAAAAATGATTTAATTAAAATACGAAAATAATAATTAAATAATAATAAAAAACTATTTTTGTTATTTTTTAATGAAAGATAGAAACACTTAGAGTAAAAATAATAAAAAACAAAAAGTGACTAAAGTGAGATTCGAACTCTCAACCTCTCACACTCACAACTCCTTACACATGTCCTCTTGCCAATTGTGCCATTTTTACTTTTTAGAAAAAAAATGCATGCCATATGATATTTACCTACAAAAAGTCAAACGACTACATAAATTTGTTAGTAATTGATTAAATGCAATAAAAATGCAATGAAATGCGACGACAAATCTTAGGGCAAAATTTGGGGTATTACAGTAAGTGTTCAGCCCTTGATGGTTCAGACTGAAGTCTCCAATAGAGATGGATTCCCCACAAAGTTGTGTTCTCCCCGGCAGATAGGATTTATTCCAGCGTCTGGTTGTCTATCCTCGGCCGAGTTTACAGTCCCTCAAGAGAGCAGAATCCTTGAAGGCCGTTCAAGCCATTATTGGTTTTCTCCAGCAGGAAAGAGTGTTTGAATAGTTGTTGCTATACTTCTCCATTAGAGTCCGTATCTCCATGAAGATTCTATCTGCGAAGGCTGTGCAGTTTATTTCTGCGATTGGCATCGTTTCCTCAGCAGTTTGTGGTTCGTATACCCAGTTGAGCAAGTACAGGTTCTCGTAGAGCTTTGTTTCCCAGTGGAAAGTCGTCTGAGGTTCGTTTCCCCGGGTTAAGTCCAATTGAGATTGGTATGATTTCTTCTCCTCAGCAGGATGATTCCTTCTCCCTATCAGGATGGTTCTTTCTCCTTGACAGGAGGATTCTCCCTTCAACATTTATTTTGCTGATTTGGTCATAGCATTTTGCATGAGTTCATAGCATCTACCCTAAACGCGTAGCATTTCAATCGTATGGAGAATTACGCCATTGCCAAACATATGCATGTGAAACATGAGCTAGGTCATTACCGTTCTTGTGTGCAGGTGTTCCTCAGCGGAGTTGTTTGTTCAGGATGATTCTTGAATTCCTCAGCAGAGTTTATTCATCCAGGATGATTCCTGAATCCCCAAAGCAGAGTTACTTGATGGTTCTCTAGAATCCCCAGCGGAGATGTGCCATCCCCAGCAGGTTTCAAATAGAGAAGTTGAAATATCCCTTGAAGACTTGATGATTGAAGTCCGACAGCAGTGCCAAACTCCCCCTGACTTACTAATGAAGTCCGACTGTGATGTTGAGGAGTTCTTCTAGCTGACGCGGAGTGCCTGATGGCAAAAGATTAGATATCTTTATTGGTTCATGATTGACTAAGGATTCTATTTTCTGACTTACTGATGAAGTCCGACTGTGATGTCGAGAAGTTCTCCTAGCTGACGCGGAGTGCCTGACGACAAAAGATTAGATATCCTTATTGGTTCATGATTGACTAAGGATTCTATTTTCTGACTTACTGATGAAGGCCGACTGTGATGTCGAGAAGTTCTCCTAGCTGACGCGGAGTGCCTGACGGCAAAAGATTAGATATCCTTATTGGTTCATGATTGACTAAAGATTCTATTTTCTGACTTACTGATGAAGTCCGACTGTGATGTCGAGAAGTTCTTCTAGTTGACGCGGAGTGCCTGACGGCAAAAGATTAGATGTCTTTATTGGTTCATGATTGATTAAGGATTCTATTTCCGACTGAATGACGAAGTCTGGCTGACGCCCGAGAATTTCCTTGAATGCCCAACGACATAATTGACTTGATTGTCAAACGTCCAGTGACCTGACGAGTCTAGAGGTGACGTTAAGGAATTCTTCTACTGTGATGCAGAATGCCCAAAGGCATAATCGACTATCCTTCACCAGTTACCGTGTAACCAGTGATCCCTTATTGACTTGATGATTCAGTCCGACAGAGAGTGTCAAACGTTTCTAATGACCTGATGATTCCAGAGGAACTCTTCTGTTGTAACGCGGAATGCCTAACAGCAAAATCAGCTATGTGTTACCAGTTACCGAGTAACTGGTGATCCCTTGATAACTTGATGATGAAGTTCTACAGTGAAATCAGATACTCCATATCAGTAATTCTCCAGCAAGTTGCCGTGCAACTATCTTTTCAGTTTCCAAAGATTTTCCCATCAGAGTATCGTTTACTCCCGCGGTTGGAAAATTTCCGGGTTTATTGGTATTCAACCGTCTTTTACCTTGATTGATTGAGAGTCGTTCGCTTCTCACCCAGTCAGGTCTAAGCTGTTTGAATAGGGGCAGCTGTTGCACCCCAAAATTTGCCTAACCTTTTTCTTTACCTAGCTTGTGTTTCATTGCATTCATTTTAGCATTATCATCTGCATTGCATTGACATGTTTGCAGGAGATCAAGAGGTATGACTACCAACAAAAGGATACCAAGGTTATGAAGCTATCTAAGAGTCTTCATTCAAGTATCCAAGGGTTGATATCCTCATCAAAGAAGTCAAAGTTCCTCAGAGAAAGGGTTGGACACAAGAATGCATATCTCCTAGCTTGAGGGTTGTGGGAGGCCATTAGATGATTCTAAATCCATGAAGATGGACTTGAAGCCTTGAGAGATCTCATGAGAAGTATTGAAAGTCATAGTGTGGCTTAGACAGGTTATCATGTGAAGGATAAGAAGCTACTACCAAGATTGGTGCAATTAGGGTTTCATCTGGTCAACCCTAAGTCAACAGTTGATTTAAAGAAGGTTGAGACCTAATTTCAAGGCCATGTGACCATGGAATGATGTGTTGAGACACTCAAGAGATGATTCCAAGACTATCTCATCAAGGATCAAGAGTGTAAGGAGTTCCTAGGCTAGGGTTTCTAAGCTTGACAGTGTAAAATCCCCTGGTTTGGTGCCTAACTTCAAGACCACATAACTCAAGATGTGATTTTCATATCACCTTGACCCCAACATGATTGTTGTATAGCATGATCATAGATTTAATTTGAGTACTAGAAATCCTTGATAGGGTTTATAGAACTCAATTTATGAAGCAGACAAGTTACAGGTCATCAGATGAAGGTGATTTTGGTGCTTGAAAGTCCACCAACTTCCATGCCATTTTTGACCCAGAAGGAAGCTTCCCCTTAATTTTAGACCAACATGAATGTTGTTCCTTATATTCTTAGCTTTACAAGGAGTACTAGAAGTCCTTGATTGGATTTGTAGAACTCAAGATACATTGCTTTTAAGACAGGGGCATTTTGGAAAGTTGAGATTACAAGTCATTTTGGATTATAGGTCCATTTCACCATCATACACACCTCAAATGAAGATTTGTCCAACTTGAAAGTTGTTCAAAATGATGTTATTTACCCAACCAAGCACCAAGAATCCATTGACATGGATTGGAAGGAGAAGTGTGTGAAGAAAGTTTCATGAATGAATCATTTAAAGGCATTAAAATAGAAAAATTCAAATTAATTCACATTGGCTCAAAATATTGCAAGTTTATGCATATTTTGAGTGCCTTTGATGATTTGAAAACATTGGCATCATTTGAATTTCAAATTGAAGCTTATCTCATGGCCAATTTTGGAATTGCTTCATGAATAAGTTACACAACAAATATCATCCATTAATTGAAATCAAGGGTTGAATCATAGCCATTCATTCTCCTTACATCACTAGCATTGAGTTTGAGCATAATTGGAAGCTAAACAGAGCCATTATCGTGGACTGTCATGAAGGAAAAAGTGAGAAAAATAAAAATTTGAAATTGGACTTTCAGTCAAGTTTGGGCCCCCATTTCAGCCCAGATCGATTCTATATATGTCCTAGAGTGGATTCAGATCAAGGTTGGTGATAGTTTGAGCAAGAACATGTAAAAAATAGTTGAGAAAAGTGAGGTGTGAGTGATTTGCGATTTTGGAGATTGAAGCACTTTCAGAGGGAATTGAAGGTTCAAGAAGCATCTCCAATCATCACTGAGTGTTTCTGCATAGCTTTGGTTGAGAATTCGTGGCTGAATCCATCACTGTTGAAGCACTTTATCAGGTTTTTACATTTCACGATTACTCCTAAATTATGATCAATTAGAGTAGATTTTGCATGTGGTTAGGTTGCTTTTAGGTCCTAGATGGATTTAGGATTAGTCTTGAGACTGTTGGTGAGCTTTCTTGATGATGCACCAAATCTTTATTGATTCGGTTAGGCCTTGTTCTTGGCTGAAATCAAAATTTAGTCATAGATTCGTGATCAGTGTAGCGTGTAGTTTTGATTGATATCAAGAATTTGAGGATTGGAGAGAATTTTTGTTGAGGCACCATTTCTGTTGAGCTTCGTGTAGGCTTGATCTTTGAGAGAAAGTGAAAAAGAATAGGATCAGGTTGTTCCTTGTGAGGAGAGGAAGAGATCCATACCGTTTTTATTGAGTTTAATGATGTTTGAGTTTCTGGTTATTTTCCCCTCGCCGGAGAAGACGACCGGAGTCTTCTCCGACCACCACCAGATTCCCTCCCCTTGTTTCAGGTTTGAACGAAGAAGACAAGCGAGAACCATTAGATCATCTAGACTTTGCTGACTTAGTAAGTAGATCCTACGCGTGTGGTGTGTTCTGAGACTTGTTGACTGTTGACCAGTGAGGTGGCATGCTCTAGGCTGTTAGATCAGCCTACTTTTTGAATGAACCATCAAGATTAGGACGTACCGTGAACTATAGTCAACCTGGTTACACCTGAGTATGAATGAAACACACCGTTTCATTAAACTCCTTCAGCGCTACATGGCGCATTCCCCCCCTTTGGATTCACTGACCAGTAGGCTAATCTTGTGGCTGTGATATTTTCTTGCAGTTTGTAATTCTTTAATTCATTTTTGTATTTTCTGTTATTCATTTTATCATTTTTAATGCTTTAAAAATACTTAGAATTGCTGGAAAATTATGAAAAAAAATCATGAATGATCCCTGACATGTTTAGCATTTTTCCATACCATTTAATTGCATTTTTGGTTGATTTTCCATTTATTGCTATTTTTTTCATTTTAATTAGTTGATTAAAAATGTAAAAAATGCATGATTTCCTTTCTGATTTTTGTACTAGATCATGGTTATGATTTAGGATCTAAATTTTTGCATGATTACTTTAGACATCTTGATAGAGTTGTATGATTTTTCTTTGGTTTTTTAGAAACTTTTAGGTATAGGTTTGAGATAGATTTCTAGGACCTTTCCCTTGTGGATTCCCTTAAGCATACCTTTAAGTGTAGAATTTATTTAGAACCTTTAGACTTAGGTCTTGGCTCTGGATTTTGTACCATGATTCCTTAACACACTTAGGAAGCCTTAGAATTTTTCCTAGCCTTTTAGGATTGATGTTAGTATTTTTTCTAGAATTTACAAGTTGAGTGTGTTGAGTGTGTTTAGGGTGATCCTAATTTAGCCTACCTCATAGTTTAGTTTCTAAAGTAAACTTTAGCTAACTTTAGGCTTCTAATTTCTTCTTAATAGAATAAATATTAGGTTGATACCTATTTATAACATTGATTAGGTCTTGATAGAGCTTCTAAATCCTTTTATTTAGGTGATCCTTATAACGAATCACTAGGGTTTCTCTAGAACCTTCTAGGTAGATGATTCTTCCTTGGATGCTTTGCTTTGCTTAACATTCTCTCCCCTTCCTTATCCAATGATTAAGAGTCCTATTCATGGAAGCTAATTCTTCCTTTGGTAGAATCAAAGGCATGCCATGAATGGTAGAACTCTTGAGGGTATAATCTCAGGAATCAGGGTTGAGTGTCATGATGTATTCCATTGGTTTACATCATGCTTCCCATGATTCATTCCTTCCATGAATGGTTGAGTGTCATGATGTATTCTATTGGTTTACATCATGCTTCCCATGATTCAATTCTCCCATGAATGGTTGAGTGTCATGGTGTATTCCATTGGTTTACATCATGCTTCCCATCATTAAATTTCATGATTGGTTGAGTGCCATGATGTATTCCTTTGGTTTACATCATGTATTCCATCCATCTCCTTCTCACTAGGTTAAGTGCTTTGATTGGATCCTTGGAATTATTTCCTTACATGTCATATTGTTCATCCCCTCCTTCCTTCATTCATGATTGTTTGATGTCGCTTGATGCATTAGGATAGGTTCATACATAGAGTATGTTAAGCTTAGGAGCATGATTGCACTGAAAGGTTGAGCTGAGCTCCCTTTGCTTGTTTGCATTAAAGGTTGAGGTGGCCCTCCCTCTGCTTGTGTGTTATTTTCCCCTTTCTAACTGATATGTTTGCATTGAAAGGTTGAGGTGACCCTCCATTTGCTTGTCTGTTTTTGTTTGTTCCCTTTGCTTGTTTGCTTAGAGGTTGAGTTTCTCCCTCTGCTTGTATTGCTGCATTACATTTGCATCTTTACTGCTTGCTTTTCTGTTTTATCTGCTTTATTGACCTTAGCAGTTTGTTTTGTTTCCCACTCACGTGTTCCCTTAGGACTCTCACTTCCTTGTTTAAGGAAGTGATGATAGACTTTTAGGTTGAAACCTTTGCATGATAACATCTAGGAGTTCCCTGTTTCAAACTCACCCAATATGATGAATCCATTGCATGACAACAGTAGGATGCTTGATAGTTTCCCCTATAGATTCCTCTTGTCTCTTTCTCATCTCCAAAACAACAGTAAAACACATAATAAAGGCAAGTTGGTACAGTATGTTACGAGCCTTAAGACACTTAGGAAATGGTTATTGGATGGTTTCCTTCCAGTAATCAGGATGTTTAGTATGGTACCCTTTGGGTGACATGCGACGCATTCACTCCTAAGTCATAGTCTCTAGTGCAGTACGAACTACAAACATTCATAAAAAACACTTCTTTTGTAAAAGACAAAAAAACAAATATCAAACCTCTTTTTGCCCAATGGGCCCTTAATCCGAGGAAAACCTTTTCTGATGAAAAGAGTGCTGTTAAACTTCCGTTCTACCACAAACAGGCATTGTCCCTAACTGTTGGAACTATTGTTTAACTTTACTCAGGTAAAAATAGATGAATCAAAACCTGTGTTTCGTTCTATCCCGAACTACGTTCCTCTGATTTCTCTGATGAGAATACATAGGCATAAGACACGACGTCTTGGCGAGCAACCTTCCCCTTCACCCGTAGTTAGCCGAACTATGTTGACTCTGATTTCTTGTTCCAGACGGGAATACGTAGGCACGAAGCTGCGAGGCTTTGTCGAGTCAATTTTTCTTTTCTTTTGAGCCAGCCTTGATAGGTAGATAGATAAACAACCCGTCAGATAAACACAACAAGCGTGGACCCCGTTGAGTACAACGAACGTGAGGGGTGCTAATACCTTCCCCTTGCGTAACTGACTCCCGAACCCAGGACTTGGTTGCGAGGACCTCGTCTTTTCCTTTTCGCTAGGTTTGTTCCGATCGTTTCATTTCCTTCCTTTGGGATAAATAACGAAAGGTGGCGACTCTTCTGTCTTTGCCGACAGCTTTTTTCGCAGTAGCGACACCATACATGAAAACATTAGGTAGATGTTTCCCTTTTGTATCCTACCCTTAGGTCCACTTTGCATGCTAACACTAGGATTGATCTAGTCCCCCCCCTAGACCTTCCGTGCGTCTCTCTTCTCATCTCAAAACCATGCTAACTTATCTAATAAAGGCAATAAACATTGCGCGCTACGAGCCTTAAGCTACATGGGGAATGATGAGTGAGGGGTCTCCTCTCTCTTATCTAGAGTGTTTAGTATATGTCCCGTTTAGGGGTGATATACGATGCATTCGCTTCCATGTCATAGTCTTTAGTGCAACGTGAATCACAAACCGAATTAATTCACTTCACTAAAAAAACACAAACAAAATTCAAACCTTTTTCCTTCGGGATTAACCGAAACCTTTTTTTCTAGGAAAGAGTGGTGTTAAGCTTTGGTTCTACCACAAACAGGCTTAGTCCCTAACTGCTGGAACGGGTGTTTAACCCTACTCGGTTAAAACACTTAATCAACCTGTGGTTTCGTGTCCGCCCGAACTACGTTTGCTTTGATCTTTCATACCAGATGAAAGTACATAGGCACAAGACGTGATGTCTTGGCGAGCAACCTTCCCCCCTTCTCTCCCGTAGTTAGCCGAACTATGTTGACTCTGACTTCCCATTGCACGAGGGAATACATAGGCACGGATCTGCGATGCTCTGCCGAGTCTTTTTTCTTTTCTTTTCGTCCTGCAAGCATGTAGCATAGATAGTTTAAACACCCCCTTAGATAGACAACAAGCGTGGATCCCGTCGAGTACGACGGACGTGAGGGGTGCTAATACCTTTCCCTTGCGTAACCGACTCCCGAATCCAGGACTTGGTTGCGATGACCTCGTATTTTCCCTTTCGTCAGGTTTTTCCGATCGTTTTCTTTCCCTCTCTTTGGGATAAATAACAAAAGGTGGAGACTCTTCTGTTTTCCGCTGGGTGTTTTCGCAGTTGCGACATCTACCACCAGCTCACCATAGATTCGATCACTAGGGTCATAATACAACGTAGGCGTAGGCAGTATCCTAAGAAAGTATATGCTGTTGAAAAAGTTATAAACGACCTCTTAGAGGCAAATTTTATTTATGAGTCCCAGTAAACAACCTGGATGTCTAACGTTGTATTAGTTAAAAAAAATCTAATGGAAAATGGAGAATGTGTGTTGTCTATATCGATCTCAACAGGGCATGCCCCAAATATGCTTATCCATTGCCTGACATATGCAGAATGTGTGTTGTCTATACCGATCTCAACAGGGCATGCCCCAAATATGCTTATCCATTGCCTAACATCGACAAACTGGTAGAATATTTAGCAGGTTTTAAGTTATTGTCGTTCATGGATGCATACTCAGAATATAACCAAATCCATATGGCGAAGGCCGACAAGAAATACACGACTTTCATGACCAAATCAGACAATTATTACTACAATGGAATTCCATTCGGCCTAAAAAATGCCGACGCGACTTACCAATGAATGATAAACAAAGTCTTCTGGAGCAAAATCAGAGACATGCTCGAAGTCTACATGGACGAAGTGATTGTCAAATCACGAGAAGGAAATCGACCACACTGCTCATCTCAGGAAAGTCTTTGACACGGAAAGGAGATGCTGAATGAGATTCAACCTGGAGAAGTGCACCTTCGGTGTCTGAGAAGGCAAATTCCTCGGCTTCTATTTGACGGAGCAAGGAATCGAGGCGGAGTCCAACAAGTTTAGGGGTTTCTCTGAGTTCCCAATGCTGAACTCAAAAAAAGCAATCCAATCCCTAAACGGGATGCTCACCTCACTATCCCGCTTCGTGGCCAAGTCTACTCAACATGCACTCCCGTTTTTCAAGCTTTTGCACAAGAAGGCCATGTTCAAGTGGACCGAGGAGTGCGCATTCTAGGAAGGTCAGCCCCGTCCGAGCTTATTGCAATACCATCCATATTTCACCTGAAGACGAAGTACTACATAGCCAAGGGTCGAGTTGTCACCCTTCACGAAGACATTGAAGCTTCCAGAAGATGTTTTGAGGCGGCCACCAAGGGGCTCAACTCAATCAACATCACACCCAAGAATTCCAGCAAGTCAGCCCACACCGAGGAGCAGAAGTCGTTGATGCGCGTCAACTCGGTCGACCTCAACAACCGCTTCTCCAGCAAGCAGGAGCATAACGAAGCACCAGAAGATGCACCTCCAACAAATGGTGGCAACGGAAAGCTGTTCCGTCTCATGCACCCTATTCCAGATGGTGACTTCGAGCTCATCACTCTTGGTGACGACCCCGGCAGGAGCATGGAGATAGACATGGGGCTCCTCGACTTGGTAATGAAGTAACTGAAAGCCTGCCTTAGGGAGAAGCCGACCTGTTTGCGTGGAGCGCTGCAGAGATGCTTGTGCTTGACCTTGACATGGTCTGCCACCAACTCACCATAGATCCGGTTGCTAGGGCCATAATACAACGTAGACGTATGCAGTATCCAGAGAAAGCAGATGTTGCTGAAAAAGCTGTAAATGACCTTCTAGAGACAAATTTTATTTCTGAATCCCAATACACAACCTGGCTGTCAAACATTGTATTAGTTAAAAAATCTAATGAAAAATGGAGAATGTGTGTTGTCTATACTGATCTCAAAAGGGAATTCCCCAAATATGCATATCCATTGCTTAACATCAACAAATTAGTCGATAATTCAGCAGGTTTTAAGTTACTGTCGTTCATGGATGCGTACTCGGGATATAACCAAATCCTCACGGCGAAGGCCGACAAGAAATACACAACTTTCATAAACAAAGTCTTCCGGAGTGAAATCAGAGACATGCTCGAAGTCTACATGGACGACATGATTGTGAAATCACGAGAAGAAATCAACCACAATGCTCATCTTAGGAAAGTATTTGACGTGGCAAGGAGATGCCGAATGAGATTCAACCCGGAGAAGTGTACCTTTAGTGTTCGAGTAGGCAAATTCCCCCGCTTCTATTTGACAAAGCGAGGAATCGAGGCGGACCCCAACAAGTGTAGAGCTTTCTCCGAGTTCCCAACGTCGAACTCAAAAAAAATAAATCTAATCCCTAAACAGGCTGTTCACCTCACTATCCCGCTTCATGGCCAAGGCTACTCAACACGCACTCCCGTTTTTCAAGATTTTGCACAAGAAGGGCATGTTCGAGTGGATCGAGGAGTGCGAGAAAGCCCTCACCCACCTCAAATAAGTCCTCTCATAACCCCCAGTTCTATCGCGACCTGAAGGCGGGGAAACTACGTATTTGTACCCCGCCGTCGCGACTGAGGCTGTCAGCGCGACCCTCATTTGGGAAACCCTCGAGGGAAAAAAACCAATTTACTTCTCTAGCAAAGCCCTACAATGCCCCGAGCTCAGGTACTAACAAATTGAGAAGGTTTCTTTAGCCCTCATCAATGCATCTAGAAGGTTGTGGCACTACTTCCTGGCCCACGCGATCGGGGTTTGGATGGACCAGCCCATCAAGCAACTGCTCGGCTATCTTGACATGATGGGTAGGATGTTCAAATGGTCACTCGAGCTCTCCGAGTTCGACGTCCAGTACGAGATCAGGAAGGCCCTAAAGGCTCAAGTACTAGCCAACTTTTTCACAGAAATGACTGCCCCGACCTCCCTGACGCACGAGAGCCCACAAGTGGACCATCTATGTCGATGGAGCGTCCAGTTCGACAGGAAGTGGAGCGGGCGTCATTCTTGAGAATGAATAAGGCATCCTGATCGAGGTCTACCTCGCCCTATCCTTCCCGACTTTGAATAACCAAGTCGATTACGAGGCCTTCCTTGTTGGGTTGTGCTTAGCCAAGGACCTCGACACAAAAGAGGTGAAGATATTTACCGACTCCCAGCTCGTCGCTTCCCAGGTACGAGGATAGTACCAGGCTAAAAACAACAACCTCGTCGAGTACTTAGCCTTGGTAAAAGAGAGGATGAAGAAGTTCTACTCCATGGAGGTGACACATGTTCCCCACGAGCATAACACCTAGGCAGACATCCTATCGAAGCTCACGAGTACGAAGAAGAAAGGCAGAAACAAGTCTGTCATCCATGAGGTACTTTCTTGACTAAGCATAGAGAAACCCACCTCGACCATCGATGACAACAACTACTGAATGACCTTGGTATACATATACTTCAGCAAGGGGGAGCTTCCTAACGACTCCAAGGAAGCCAGTGTGGTCAGGCGCTGAGCTTGCTCTTACGATTTGGTCGAGGAAAAATTATACAAGCGGAGATTCTCCATCCCTCTCCTTAAATGTGTCGAGGAAACCAAGATCCCCCATATACTCAAGGAGATCCACGAAAGGATAAATGTCCAGCACCCTAGGGACAATCCCTCGCTCGTAAGTCTCTACGAGCAGGGTATTATTGGTCCACCATGCAGCAGGACATGAAGGAGCATGTCAAGAAGTGAAAAAAGTGCTAACGCCACGGGTACATGCATCTGGCACCTCCAAACAGATCAAAATGCTTTTGTCCCCATGGCTTTTCGCATGGTGGGGGATGGATATCCTTGGGCCCTTCACCATAGGGTCATACCAGAGAAAATACTTAATAGTTGGTGTCGACTACTTCGCAAAGTGGATAGAGACTGAGGCCCTCGCCAAGATCACGACACATAACATACCCTACTTCTACAAAAGGAACATACTTTCCCGGTTTGGTGTACCGCAAGCAATCGTCACTGACAACGGGATACAGTTCGCCGATAAAAACTTCCAGGACTTCGTTACCAAGCTCGGTATGAAGTAACATTTCACATCTGTCGAGCACCCGCAAATAAAGGGTAGGCTGAAGGCGCGGACAGAGTAATCACGCGAGGCTTAAAACAAAGGCTATGCGAAGCCAAAAAGAGGTAGATCGAGGAGCTACACAATGTGCTCTGGGTCTATAGGACGACCCCACACTCGACCATCGGGGAAACCTCATTCTGAATAACATATGGAACCGAGGTAGAAATTCTGGTAGAGATAAGAGAACCTTCTAGACAGACCGAATCTCCTAGCGACAAGGAGATGAGCAACAAGGCACTAAGGGAGGAGCTCGACCTGGTCGAAGAAATCTGGTCGGGGGCAGTCCTTCGCGAAGCCTGGCTCAAACAAAATATAACTTTGTGACATTACAACAAACTTATTAAACGTGAATTCCAAATAGGCAGCCTAGTCCTGTGAAGAAACCAAAAAGACTCGCGCGAGGGCAAGCGTGTTGAAAATTAGAAAGGCCTCTATCGTGTCCGCGTAAATACGGACAACGGGGCCTACTACCTGGAAAACCTACATGGGGAAGACCTTACTCGACCATAGAACGCTGAAAAAGATCAAATAATATTACAGTTAAACACTATCGCCGGTGCACTTGGTTCAACCATGACAAAGTACATCCTAACCACAAGAGCGCGCTAAGGTACAAGTGTGACTCCTAAACTTGAAACAAAAAAGACAAGAGTCTGCTCTTGTATATGCAAGAAGACTCTTGATTTGATGGTGACACCTCAATTGAGCTCTAGAGTTGTCGTACCAATTAGGAAGGACGCCCATCTTGCGATGGAAATTTCACGCCATGGAGCTAAGACCTCGATCGAGATCTTAGCTTTGTCGATGGTCGGAACCCAACTCCGACCACTCGACCAGTTCCCTGCACAGTCGAGGACCAATTATATCGAGCAAAGGCCCCCATTCACAAAAACAAGCAAACACAATATTGCGTACCCACTAATAGGGAAATTAAATGCCCAACAAATAGCACACACAAAATTCAAAAAAGGTTAACATAGAAAGAAACATTATATTACAAATAATGGGAAAAGCCCATGGTTCAAGTATTAAACGCCACGGCGTGCAGGCCAGGAAAAATCAGATTACAAAATATGGCGCGCTGGCCTCCGATGGAGGTGGTAGGAGGCAACATAAACCTTTCTCCGATAACACCTTCTAAGAGGTTCACGGGTTCAATCTCATCGGTACACTGCCTCTTGGGTGAATTCTCTTGCGAAGGGGAAGATTGGCTGCACTGCAGAGACGAGGAGGAGCCCCTAGGATGCTGATCATGTTTTAACATTTACTAGACCTGGGCAACTCGGGGTTTGGTAGCCTTCTTCGCACCCTTGGTCACCGTGAGCTTCATCACACGTTCCTGAAGGCTCGACATTTGGCCTGCACAAGTGATAACGCGAAATCATATCGTTTATTTGGCTTGATTTACATGCATTTATTTGTGATTTTTATTAATTTATCTTGATTTATGTTCTATTATATGATTAATTTACTTCGTTTTGCAGATTGGGGAGAATTTGGACTAAAGAAAGAAAAGGAGAAGAAACAGATGAAAAACGGATGAAAAATAGATGAAAAACAGCAGATACGGATTCTGCTGTTGTGACGACCGTCACAGGTCCATGACGACCGTCATGTGTGTGACGACCATCACATTTCATGACGATCGTCACACAGACAAAAAAACGCAGAATCAGAATTCACGATCAATCTCAACTTAAATCCTTCCTACATTTTCTCCACTCACTGCCCACTACTGGAAGTTACTACACTTTCTCCACTCACTGCCCACTACTGGAAGTTACTACCACTTTCTCCATATCTCACGCATGATCTCAGGAAGTTGAGATAAGAAACATCTCCTATAAATAGACAAGAGACTCACAGAGAAAGGGGTGGATTCTTCATCCCGAAGTTCTGCCAAAGTTCCATCAAAGTTATTTATCGTTACTTTTATTTTCCTTCAGTTCAGAATATTGTATTTTCTTCCTGTACCTTTTATTTCTCGCCAAAGTAGAATCCTGCCGACACTGTGGGGGACTACCCAAGGATTTGAGATCAGTATAATTTACAGGTTCTTATTAATTGAATTACTACTTTATTTCTGTTATGATGCACGCTTTATTATTCCGTTGTTTATGTCTATTTCCATTCGCATTAACTATCATGTCTAGCTAAGTTAGTTTTATCGGTATGTAACCGAATTAGTAGGATAAGATTCGATAGTAACCGACATCTTCCCTTTTTACAAACAACCTTTCTGGCCGTAGTGTTTAAATTTATTTACTGAATAAACTTCGTCGCGAAAGCGAGAACTTATTTAAAAGTAGTTTTGCCACGAAAGTGGGAAATTAATTAAGGTACGAACCAACAAGCGAAAGCTGCGGCAAGACCAGATAGTAAACACTAGGCATTTGTTTTAATAACAGCGAAAGCACTTTAAAATGGATTAGAACCTAGAGATTTCCAAAAAGTAGTTTAAACCCCGAATGGGACAGCGAAAGCGTACATTCGGCCCTTAGAATTATGACTAGCGTCAACAACCATCGTGAGACGAAAGTCTTCAGATCACTATTTTCTTCTGAACAATGTTTGCAAAGAGTAAGAAGCATCGGTGACCTGTCGAATCCCAGATAACTAAGTCTTTGCATACCGATATCCTTTACCGCATTTCTTTAAACCAATTTTCTTTATTTCTTTTGCATTTAATTTCATTCGCATTCAACTTTCCTAATTCCAATAGCCTTAGCTTTATGCCGTAATAATAGATAACGGTAGATTGACATTGGTCTCTGTGGGTTCGACAATCTTTTATATTACTTCGATATTTCCGTGCACTTGCGGAGCGACCAAGTTTTTGGCGCCGTTGCCGGGGACCAACAGTCAATATTGTGATTCCGTTGTTGCATAGTATAGACTAAGGCACTCTTATCTAAATCATTATGTATAACCCATATTTCCCTTATAATTACCACCCTCCATATTATAACTACCACCCCAATATTTCGAGGAACCACAAATTCCGGTTAAATCCGACCTCGAAATATTATTAGAAGATTTCAATACTACGCACTCTCACCTAAATTCCCTCTATGATGACGACTCCCAATGTTTTGAGGAAACGCAAGATTTTGATACATCCAACCTCGAACTACTACTAGAAGAATTCAATGAGACGTCTACTCATTCTAGGATAGAATCTATGATGGAGCGCTTTGTGGAAACACAAACTCTCCAAAACGAAGATTTTAGAAAACAACATCTCCAAATTAATGAAGACCTTAGGCAGATGAACGTTATTGTCGATTCCCTCGCAACTCACAGCGAGACTTTGGAGACTCAAACCTCCCTGCTTAGACAAACACCTCTAGGACCCTTCCCAGAAGGACATGTGAATGTTGTAACAACCGTTAATGAAAAACAAATAGAAGATCCTAGGGAGATTGATGATGAGCCTGAGGAGAATTTTGGTGAGAAAAGCATACATATTGAGAAAAATCCACCGACACCAACCGAAAGGGAGGGTGTCGAAGAGGTAGAGAAGGAAGCACGTATCATTGCTCCTCCTCCCTATACCCCACCTATTTCTTTCCCACAAAGGTTTGCAGAAGTTAAGGTAGACTCCCAATCCAAAATATATGTGGAGGTATTGAAAAATATACACACCAATGCACCTTTGCCTAAGGCCCTTCATAGAAAAAGAAAATTCGAGGACCGTGAAACTAGGGTCATTATTACAGTTAAAAGGGTGCAATTAACTTTTGAGGTGGTGGATGAAATAACAAAGCCCAAATTTGAAAAGCTGATATGCAGAATAGATCCAGAACCACCACCACGCATTCAAAACAAGAAACCACCCTACAGAAGAAAGAAACGAAAAGGTGAGGGATATGAGAGATAGCTTGATAAGTGGCCATGGAAACCGAAGACTATTCAAAGTTCGATCGAGGAACCATTCTCGAAAGAACCACCATGAGTACTTGCACTCCTTAGCCGTCGAGCTATCGACGCTAAAAAAAGCGCTGTGTGGGAGGCAACCCACAAGGTCTTTATTTTAATTTGTTTGTTTAAATTGGCAGAAAATAAAGAAATGTATCGCTTGTTACGCTTTAGCTATATCTAGGCGAAAACTCTCTAGATGACGATTTGAGAAGATGAGCTATGCCCACGAACATTCCTACGAGTGTCGCTGCTGGTGGGAACACTTATGATGAGTACTTCCTCTTGACGCGAGCAACATGATGAGCTGGTTCGAGAATTACACAAACAAAGTATCTCAAAATGCCCGCCACCGAAGTAGAAGTGATCAACAAAGACAAGGATAGCAAGAGCAGTAGCATTCATACAGGTTCTATCTTTCCTTTTCCACCTTTTACTGAAACATTGAGGACAATGTTTGGTTTAAGTGTGGGGGAGGAACTCTATCGCTTTCATTTTATTGCCTTTTAGTTTGATTTATTGTTTTTATCTATTTTTAATGCTATGTCAAAATCTTTGCATGTGCTGTCGAGTCTTTATGAGTGGTTTTCGCCTGTTATTCAAACTTCCCCAAAATTTCAAAATTTCAAAATTTCAACCTCCAACAATAAACTTTTTGATTCATGACATGGTACTCTGAAAGTATATAGGCTGTTTAGGCTATGTTAGAAAAACTTGGGAAAGTTTTGATAAAATTGATATCGTCCTGACAACCTTAACCCCCTAAATATGCAAAATAAATTTGAGTACCCATTATGCCGAGACCTTAAAACTCCAGGTTCTTGTAGTAATCTCTAAGTAGTTTATTTAAGCAGTCAACACCATCCTAAACACACTAAGTAAGAAACCGATGCAAATAAGTGTATGATCTCTAGGTTAAAATGAGAAACTAAGAAAGAAAAGAAAAAAAAATTATGAAGAAAAAGACATGTTCCTTCTAAGTTAGATGCTCCTCACCCGAGCACTTAGCCTAACGGTACAAACTCTTTAAGTTCAATTGATGCTTAAGCATATTTGCAGAAAAAAATGAAATAATAATGAGATCGTAGTCACTAACAGGTCTACTTGCCATGAATGTGTATGGATAACGGGCTTAATGTGATTGCACTATAATGAAATGGGGTGAAAGAGAGCATGAGTTATAGGTTGAGTTATAATGGCATGATTCCGATTGGTTTGCATAAGTAGGGAGTTTTTGAAATTGTGTCGTTATGATATCCTTGGTATTAATATTTAGTACCTATCGATCTAACATTAGCCTAGCAGCCACGTATGATTAGAGTTTCGTCGTGACTTTATTTCGAACTATGCTTATTTCTTTTTACTGTGTTGGTCGATTGCTAGAGGACAAGCAATGATTTAAGTGTGGGGATGTTTGATAACGCGAAATCATATCGTTTATTTGGCTTGATTTACATGCATTTATTTGTGATTTTTATTAATTTATCTTGATTTATGTTCTATTATATGATTAATTTACTTCGTTTTGCAGATTGGGGAGAATTTGGACTAAAGAGAGAAAAGGAGAAGAAACAGATGAAAAACGGATGAAAAATAGATGAAAAACAGCAGATACGGATTCTGCTGCTGTGACGACAGTCACAGGTCCATGACGACCGTCATATTTCATGACGACCGTCACGCAGACAAAAAAACACAGAATCAGAATTCACGATCAATCTCAACTTAAATCCTTCCTACACTTTCTCCACTCACTGCCCACTACTGGAAGTTACTACACTTTCTCCACTCACTGCCCACTACTGGAAGTTACTACCACTTTCTCCATATCTCACGCATGATCTCAGGAAGTTGAGATAAGAAACATCTCCTATAAATAGACAAGAGACTCACAGAGAAAGGGGTGGATTCTTCATCCCGAAGTTCTGCCAAAGTTCCATCAAAGTTATTTATCGTTACTTTTATTTTCCTTTCCATTTTCCTTCAGTTCAGAATATTGTATTTTCTTCCTGTACCTTTTATTTCTCGCCAAAGTAGAATCCTGCCGACATTGTGGGGGACTACCCAAGGATTTGAGATCAGTACAATTTACAGGTTCTTATTAATTGAATTACTACTTTATTTCTGTTATGATGCACGCTTTATTATTCCGTTGTTTATGTCTATTTCCATTCGCATTAATTATCATGTCTAGCTAAGTTAGTTTTATCGGTATGTAACCGAATTAGTAGGATAGGATTCGATAGTAACCGGCATCTTCCCTTTTTACAAACAACCTTTCTGGCCGTAGTGTTTAAATTTATTTACTGAATAAACTTCGTCGCGAAAGCGAGAACTTATTTAAAAGTAGTTTTGCCACGAAAGTGGGAAATTAATTAAGGTACGAACCAACAAGCGAAAGCTGCGGCAAGACCAGATAGTAAACACTAGGCATTTGTTTTAATAACAGCGAAAGCACTTTAAAATGGATTAGAACCTAGAGATTTCCAAAAAGTAGTTTTAACCCCGAATGGGACAGCGAAAGCGTACATTCGGCCCTTAGAATTATGACTAGCGTCAACAACCATCATGAGACGAAAGTCTTCAGATCACTATTTTCTTCTGAACAATGTTTGCAAAGAGTAAGAAGCATCGGTGACCTGTCGAATCCCAGATAACTAAGTCTTTGCATACCGATATCCTTTACCGCATTTCTTTAAACCAATTTTCTTTATTTCTTTTGCATTTAATTTCATTCGCATTCAATTTTCCTAATTCCAATAGCCTTAGCTTTACGCCGTAATAATAGATAACGGTAGATTGACATTGGTCTCTGTGGGTTCGACAATCTTTTATATTACTTCGATATTTCCGTGCACTTGCGGAGCGACCAACAAGCAAGCTAGAAACACCCACTACCTAAGAGCCTTAATGCTTCCCCGTCGGACCCGCACTCGATGAGGGCCTTAATGTTAATCAACCGGGATTCGAGGCGAACCTCTCTGTGATCATCACGCATAAAACTCTCGTCTTTATTGACATACTTGGTAGGAGTAAAATTGTCGACGAATGCAATTATCTTCTCACAAGTGAGCCGATCCTCGACGCTGACTCGTCGGGCTTGGTGATGTAGTTGTTCGTCCCCTTGTTGAAATGGACTCCCTGCCACTCAATGGGGAAGTTTGCTTCTAAATCCTTCACTTGTTGCTCATTCTCGTGCTTGATCACACGGTCGAACAGGGAATCAACGGCTAAATGCGATATAGGCTTTAGACGAAGTATTTGTCCTTAAAAGGACAGACAAAATCCAGGTACGCTCTGAACAACTTCCTCGGCTGCTTCAAAGATACCCAACTGTATTGGCCATGTAAGGATTGTCGCTGAAGGTGAAACATGTAGAAGAACAGGGGGAGCATGGAAATAACGCAAAGATGTTGACACACGAGCTCAAACTCCCACATGAACATGATTGTGTTAGCATGAAACTGCGAGAGCACCAAAAGACCCCCTTTTGGAAGTCGCTGAAGGGCAACCGGAGCCCTGCTTCTTGGAACGTGAACTCGTACATTGAAAAGCGCGTGCCTTTGAACAACAGGTATATTTGGTGTGTCTCTCTAGGTTTGTAGACCATCCAATTCTCGGAGGCCCCTTTTGCAAGATCCTCGACGATCGTAAAGGCATCTGAGTCGTCGAGGGCGAAGCGCAAAGCAATGTTGTGAGACTCCTACCCAATCGAATCAAAGAGTGTGCTAGCTTCCACGACCTCGACTTCCTCGTCAGCCAAATCAAGCTCGGCTTCTTTGCCAATTATGACGACATCCTCGGGCTTTGTGGCATTTTACCTGAAAAGCAGAGGAAAACATTGAACTCAACATCTAAGATCAAATACACCCTTCCACTGCAAATCAAGTGAAAGGGTGAAGAGATAGGGCAATGAAACGCTCGACAAACATCCTCGACCGAAGCCCTTGTCGACAAAGCGTGTGCCCGTGAGGGGACTCTCCTCGATGCAGAATACAAAACCTCCCTCCGCGGGCGAAAGGTTCCTCATCACTTAAGTTCCCACCAGAGTCAAACATGGAAAGTCTCGTCGACTAGATACTTCCTTGTGGTACTCACGCATCCGCGGGGAGAAAGTTTCCCCGACGTTAATCCTCGCAAGGACGTTAAAGCCTTAGCAGGTCCCCGAGACCTTCATCGTGAACTTTGTAACACCCCATTTAAATTATTTAGTCGCTTTTGTATTTTTCTGTGATGTGTATTGGTGTGATGTCCTTAATTAAAGGTATGAGGTTAAGAGCGAGAGTGAGAGCTGGCCTTAGTTGGGGTAATGTGAACCTAGAATAAAGGATAATTTAATAACAATATTAAGAGCATTATGATTAGTAATATTATTATTTCAATTATTATTAATAATAATATTAATAAAAGTATGGTTATTATTATTATTATTAATAATATTATTATTATTAGTAATTAAATTAAATGAATTAAAACCTGATTAATGGGTTAAGAGAGAGTTAGTGGAGGAATTAGTCAGTTAACACGTAAAAGAGGAAAAAGGCAGAGGAAGGAGAGCTAGGGCAAAGAGGGGAAAATTCTCCATTGTTGTCAAGGAAAAAGATTCAAATCCAAGGTAAGGAGGGAGAATGGATTTCAATATGGGTGAATTAACATGAGAGGGTAGGGAGAGGTCCTTTCTCTCGTAGGAATTTTGTCTGTTCTTGTCTGTTATGTGATTGTCGTGATATTACGATTTCCCTATGATTGTTGTTATTGTTGAATGATCATTGTATGATGTTGTATGTATGATTCTGGTACGAATATGAAGATTTGTGTGGAAATTCCCTGAAGCTGTGATAGAATACTGTAGATTAATAGACCTGAAAACTAAGGGTTTAACTGTAATCGAAACTAGATCTAATAAGTGGAATCTTGAAAGAATAGAAGATAGGATTCATTGAAATCGATTAAAATATGAGTTTTAGGATGAATGGGAAGATAGAATGATGAATCTTGAGTAGAAACTCGTGAGAATGATGAGATCTGAGTTTTTTTGACAGGTCTACTAGTCATACGCGTATTGGAGGTGTCAATACACATATGGGGGACTTCCCAAGGGGCTATACGCGTAGCAGACGTGCCCTGTCCCTAGTGCCAGCACGACCATCTGGTGATACGCGTATGGGCCTGGGCAATACGCGTGTGGGGGTAGTCATACGCGTAAGGGGTGACTCTGAGGGGTTTTGAGAGGTGAAAGCCTCTGGCCATACGCGTAAGGCAGATCTGATATGTGTATGACAGCAGGCAATACTCGTATGGACCTTGTTGGTACGTGTATGGACAGTCTGAGATTACTTTTCCCCAATTTTTGTGATTCCTATCCAGTGTTCGCTTGGAACGCATTTCCGTTGACTTTGTAGGATTAATAGGACTAAAATGAACATAAGGAATACTAGTAATGAATTGAATCGAGGGAATATGGAATGTTATGTGTGTGCCCTTATGGGTGTGTTGTGATGAATGTGAGCCATGATTATCAAAGGTGAATAATCTTGTGCGATTGTGGTAATTCTCGAGAGGATTACGGTGAGCGGATGGCTCGTGTGGATCATTGATGATCGTGAATTAAGCTTAAATTATTATATTGCATAATTGTGTTGTCATGCATTTCATGTCATGTGTCTTGTGGAGATGGCTAGGGGGAATCCATGATGGGTGCCTAGTTTCATCCGGACTTCATGTGGAAGTTGTTGTGGAGATAAGTTGTAGTTCAGAGGAACATATATGACTTATCTGGATTCCGACGGGAATCAGGTTCTAGGATGAACCGTATGTATTTATGTTGGTATCATATGCATTGTGTCGAGTCAGTGAGTCACATTGCATATTTGTATTTGGATATGGGCTATTGATGCCGAGTGATTGTGGTGGCACATGTATGTGCGTTGTATGTGTAAGATCGTATGTATGGTGTGTAACTACTCCTTAGCATGTGTATTTCACCACTTATTTATTGAATGTAGTTCTCACCCCTTTTCTATTTGTTGTGTCTGTGCTCCCTGGGGAGTGCAGATGACCAGGTACCTGAGTAGTGCTTGGAGTGTGTTATTATTTGATCGAGTCCTAGGAGTTGCTATGATACGTAACATGGGATGACGGGATTACGTTATATTTTGCTTATTTTCTTGATTAATTGTTACGTATCTTTTATTTGTTGGGTTAAGGTTGTATGATCATCTTGTGGTGGAGATTATGTTTAAACAATTGACTTTATTCCGCTGTTTAATTGAAATCTAGATATCATTGGTTTAATCATGAAAAATGAAGTGACTTAGTGTGACATCCTACTTGTTTGAGAACTCTGATGTATTTTTATGTAAAATTTCCGTATATGTTTTATAATATGCGTACGGGGTAGAGTGGGGTGTTACAATTGGTATCAGAGCCTGGTTGGCCCGTCCGACCAATGTTGTGGTATAGTCTGACTATAGGATGTCTATAGTCGTGTGTTTCTTCTAACCTGTGTTTTCGTGGGTGTTGAGCAGTATGGATGGTAGGAATGATGATGCGATGGCTACTGCGTTACAAGCTGTTACGCAGGCAGTGGAGAACATTGGTCAGAATATCAATCGGAATGCTGGAAATGGAGAGTTCCGTAATTTGGAGAAGTTCCAGAATAACAAGCCACCTAAGTTCGAAGGTAGACATGATCCAGATGTAGCACAAAAATGGCTGAGGGATACTGAGAAGATCTTTAGAGTCATGGGGTGCTCAGAGGGTCAGAAGGTACAGTTTGGTACCCATATGCTGGAAAGTTAGGCTGAGGATTGGTTGGACAACACACGCCAGAGATTGGAAGCTGGTGAGGGTCCCATTAATTGGACAGTGCTCAGGGCAAAGTTTCTGAAATGATATTTTCTGGAAGATGTTCGCGAAAAGAAAAAGATTGAATTCATTGAGTTGAAACAGGGGAACATGACAGTGGCAGAGTATGTGGTTAAGTTCGACGAACTGGTAAAGTATTATCCTCATTACAATACTGATGCAACTATGAGTTCGAAGTGCATCAAGTTCGAGAATGGGCTGCGTCCCGAGATCAAACTGGGTGTCGGTTATTATAAGATCAGGTACTTTCCTGAGCTGGTGAATTGGTGTAGAATCTATGATGAAGACAATAGAGCTAGAGTCACTCACTATAAGAATCTAAGTGACAGAAGAGGCAAATAGAGGCATGGGAATACACCTTACCATGCTCCAACTGATAAAGGAAAGCAGAAAGATGTTGCTGGGGAGAAACCAAGTGGGGGAGGAAATCCTTCCAATCCTCTCAAGTGTTTCCGATGTGGTGGCGTGGGTCACCGTGCGAATGAATGTCAGAATGAGGTGAAGAAGTGTTTTAAGTGTGGAAGGCCAAGTCATGTGGTCGCGGATTGTAGAACCAACATATCAACCTGTTACAATTGTGGTGAGCAGGGTCATATCAGCACCCACTGTCAAAAACTAAAGAAGCCTCAGACAAGTGGGAAGGTGTTTGCATTGGTGGGAGCTCAGCCTACCAGTGAGGATCGTTTGGTCAGAGGTACGTGTTACATTTATAACATTCCTTTGATTGCTATTGTTGATACGAGTACAACTCACTCGTTTACTTACTCGAAGAATGATAACTATTGTTATAGGCAATCCAATCACAAAATCCATTGCAATACTATCCCATTTCCACCCCAGTATTTCCATCAGTTGCATCAAACCAGATGGTTTCTGGTGTTCCACCTTTGACTTCTGACAAGTCAAACAAGCATACACAAACCGAGCTATGTCTTTCTTCATACCCGACCACCAAAATAATTTCTTCAGGTCTTGATACATTTTCGTAGCTCCTGGGTAAATACTCAACCTACTCTTGTGACTTTCTTGCAAAATTACCTTTTTCAAATCAGGATTATCTAGCACACAAATTCTGTCTCTGAACTTCAACACGCCAGAATCATCTACTTTAAAGTCTTCTTCCTTATCCGTTCCGCCTACGGTCATAAAGTCTACCAATTTCAAATCCAGTTTCTGACCTTCTCTCATTTCACGAAGGAACTCATTATTCACTTTCAGCATCCCCAACATTACACTTTCCAAAGTTAACTCACAAACCATACTCAAGTCTCTAAACTGCTCAATCGAATCCAATTCCCTAATCATTAACGTCGACATGTGAAGCATCTTCCGACTCAAAGCATCTGCCACAACATTAGATTTACCGGGATGGTAACTCAAGCTAAAGTCATAGTCTTTCAGAAATTCCAGCCATCTTCGCTGCCTCATATTTAATTCCTTCTGGTCAAACAGATATTTCAAACTCTTATGGTCACTGAACACTTTGAATCTCGACCCGTACAAATAATGCCTCCAAACCTTTAGTACGAAAACCAGTACAGCTAACTCTAGATCATGAGTAGGATAATTCCTTTCATGAATCCTCAATTATCGTGAAGCGTAAGCCACAACCCTGCCATCTTACATCAAAACACCGCCTAATCCCATTTTAGACGCATCACAATATACCACAAAAGGATCATTCAGATTTGGTAAGGTTAACACTGGTGCGGTAGTCAACCTTTTCTTTAGTTCTCGGAAACTTTCTTCACACAAAATATCCCATACAAATGCCTGGCCCTTTCTAGTCAATTGGGTCAACGGAAGAGGCAAATTAGAAAACCCTTCGATGAACTTACGGTAATAGCCTGTTAAGCCTAAGAAACTTCTAATCTCTGTCACTAACTTCAGAGCCTCCCACTGAAGCACAACACTTACTTTCGATGGATCCACTACTATGCCTCCTCCAGAAATAACATGTCCAAGAAAACTCACTTTTCTCAACCAAAACTCACACTTCGAAAGCTTTGAAAACAATTTATTATCCTTCAACACTTGCAAAGCAACCCTCAAATGCTATACACAGTCTACTTCCGACTTGGAGTAAATCAAAATGTCATCAATGAAAACTACTACAAACTGGTCCAAATAAGCATGGAAGATACGATTCATGTACTCCATGAACACACCCGGTGCATTGGACACACCAAATGGCATCACTGCATATTCATAATGTTTATACCAAGTTCTGAAAGCTGTTTTTTAGATATCATCTTCTCTCACACGAATCTGATGATAGCCTGACCTCAAATTAATTTTACTGAACACACAAGCTCCCACGAGTTGATCCATCAGATCGTCGATTCTTGGAAGTGGATATTTATTCTTGATGGTTACTTTATTCAACTGGCGATAATCGATGCACAAGCGCATACTGCCATCTTTCTTCTTTACTAACAAACTGGCGCTCCCCATGGCGACACACTGGATCTTATAAACTTTTTGTCCAATAATTCTCCCAACTGAGATTTCAACTCTGCCAATTCTGACGTTGACATTCTGTATGGTGCCATAGATATAGGTCTGATTCCAGGGACAAGATCAATCGTAAACTCTACTTCCCTCTCTGGAGGTAATTCTGCAACATCCTTTGGGAACACTTCAGGAAATTCTCTTACAACAGGTAATTCCTCAATCGACGACTTACCCTCCATAGATAACTAAGCGAACATTGCAAATACTTTAGCTTCGTCTTCTACCAAGATTCTCAACTCTTTAGTAGATATAAGACTAGCCATTTCTTCTTCTTCAGGAGTCAGGAATAACAATCCTCTTCCTATAATAGTAAATATAAACATAGTTGCTCTCGAGCCAATTCATCCCTAAAATAAAATCCAACTCGCTGAGTGCTAGACAAATCAAGTCGACTCCAAAATCCTTACCAAAGATCAACACAGGGCAATTCAAACACACTAAAGATGTAGTGGTTGATCTAATAGATGGAGTATCAATCACCATCCCTCTACTCAAAGCAGACGGCACAAGCCCCAGTCTCTTCACACAATCCACAGAAATAAACGTGTGAGTTGCACCCGTATTAATAATAACAATCAAAGGAGTGTTATAAATGTAACACGTACCTTTGACCAAACGATCATCACTGGTAAGCTGAGCTTCCACCAATGCAAACACCTTCCTACTTGTTTGAGACTTCTTCGGTTTCTGACAGTGGGTGCTGATATGACCCTACTCACCACAGTTGTAACAGGTTGGTATGTTGGTTATACATTCTACGACCACATGACCTGGCCTTCCACACTTAAAACACTTATTCACCTCATTCTGACATTCATTCGCACGGTGGCCCACGCCACCACATAGGAAACACTTGAAAGGATCGGAAGGATTTACTCCCCCACTTGGTTTCTTCCTAGCAACATCTTTCTGCTTTCCTTTATCAGCCGGAGTACGATAAGGTGTACTCCCATGCCTCTGTTTGCCTCTTCTGTTACTTAGATTCTTATAGTGAGCGATTCTAGCTCTGTTGTCTTCATCATAGATTCTACACCTGTTCACCAGCTCAGGAAAGTATCTGATCTTCTGATAACCGATACCCAGTTTGATCTCATGACGCAACCCGTTCTCAAACTTGATGCACTTCGAACTCATAGCTGCATCAATGTTGTAATGAGGATAATACTTTACCAGTTCGTCGAACTTAACCGCATACTCTTCCACTGTCATGTTCCCATGTTTCAACTCAATGAATTCAATCTCTTTCTTTCCGCGAACATCTTCCCAAAAATACCGTTCCAGAAACTCTGTCTTGAACACTGTCCAATTAACGGGACCCTCACCAACTTCCAATCTCTGGCAGGTGTTGCCCCATCCTCCGCCTCACTTTCTAGCATATGGGTACCAAACTGTACCTTCTGATCCTCTGAGCATCCCATGACTCTGATCCTTCAGCCATTTCTGTGTTGCATCTGGATCATGTCCGCCTTCGAACTTAGGTGGCTTGTTATTCTAGAACTTCTCTAAATTACGAAACTCTCCATTTCCATCATTCCGATTGATATTCTGACCAATGTTCTCCACTGCCTGCGCAACAGCTTGTAATGCAACAGCCATCGCAACATCATTCCTACCAGCCATATTGCTCAACATCCACAAAATACAAGTTAGAAAACATATGACTATAAACATCCTATAGTCAGACTCTACTACAACACTGGTCGGACGGACGGACCTGCTCTGATACCAATTGTAACACCCCACTCTACCCCGTACGCGTATTATAAAACATATACAGAAATTTTACATAAAAATACATCAGAGTTCTCAAACAAGTAGGATGTCACACTAAGTCACTTCATTTTTCATAATTAAACCAATGATGTCTAGATTTCAATTAAACAGCGGAATAAAGTTAATTGTTTAAACATAATCTCCACCACAAGGTGATCATACATCCTCAATCCAACAAATAAAAGATACGTAACAATTAATCCAGAAAATAAGTAAATATAACGTAATCCCATCATCCCATGTTACGTATCAGAGCGACTCCTAGGACTCGATCAAATAGCAACACACTCCAAGCACTACTCAGGTACCTGGTCATCTGCACTCCCCAAGGAGCACATACGCAACAAACAGAAAAGGGGTGAGAACTACATTCAATAAATAAGCGGTGAAATACACATGCTAAGGAGTAGTTACACACCATACATATAATCGTACACATACAACGCACTTTCGCGTGCCACCTCAATCACTCGACATCAATAGCCCATATCAAATCCAAATATGCAATGTGACTCACTGACCCGAGACAATGCATGTGGTACCAACACAAATACATACGGTTCACCCTAGAACCTGATTCTCGTTGGAATCTGGATAAGTCATATACGTTCATATGAACTACAACTTATCTCCACAACGACTTCCACATGAAGTCCAGATGAAACTAGGCACCCATCATGGATTCCCACCTAGCCATCTCCACAAGACACATGACATGAAATGCATGACAACACAATTATGCGTATAATAATTCCAGCATAATTCACGATCATCAATGATCCACACGAGCCATTTGCTCACTGTAATCCTCTCGGGAATACCACAATCACGCAAGATTATCCAATTTCGACAATCATGGCTCATACTCCTCAAAACACACCCATAAGGGCACACCCAAATAATTCCACATTCTCTCGATTTAATTCACTGCTACTATTTCTTAAGTTCATTTTAGTTTTATTAATCCTACTGATTGAATGGAATTGCGTTCCAAGCGCACACTGGACATAAGTCACAAAAACTGGGGAAAAGTCATCCCCGACTGTCCATACGGGCACCAACAAGGTCCATACGCGTATTGCCTGCTGTCATACGCATACCAGACCTGCCTTACGCATATGACCAGAGGCTTTCACCTCCCAAAACCCCTCAGAGTCACCCCTTACACATATGACTACCCCCATACGCGTACCATACACGTATCACCAGATGGCCGTGCTGGCACTAGGGACAGGGCACGTCTGCTACGTGTACAACCCCTTGGGAAGTCCCCCATACACGTATTGCCCAAACCCACACGCGTATGACCAACAGATCTATCAAAAAACTCAGATCTCAACATCTCCGTGAGTTCCTACTCAAGATTCATCATTCTATCTTCCCATTCATCCTCAAACTCAAATTTTAATCAATTCCAATGAATCATATTTTCTATTCTTTCAAGATTTTAGTTATTAGATCTAGTTTCGATTATGGTTAAACCCTTAATTCTCATATCTAACATCTGTCATAATTTCACCACAATGTTCATAACTTTTCACACGAATTTTAGATCAGTTCTAGATTCGTTCATCCAACACCAGACCAAAAATATTCAGCAATGACAGTAATCACAAGAAACATCACAAAGTTACAAAATCAGATCAATGAACAAGAACAAACAGAAACTCCTACGAGAGAAAGGACTTCTCACTATCCTCTTATGTTAATTCACCCATATTGAAATCCATTCTCCCCCTTACCTTGGATTGAAGCTTTTTCCTTGACAACAATGGAGAATTGGTTCTTTTTACCTAGCTCTCGTTTCTCTGTCTTTTTCCTCTTTCACGTATTAACTGACTAATTCTTCCACTAACCCTCTCTTAACCCCTTAATCAGGTTTTTAATTCATTTAATTTTATTACTAATAATAGTAATATTAATAATAACAATAATAATAACCATAATCCTATTAATATTATCATTAATAATAATTGAAATAATAATATTAATAATCATAATGCTCTTAATCTTGTTATTAAATTATCCATTACTCTAAGTCCACGTAACCCCCAACTAAGGTCAGCTCTCACTCTCGCCTCTAACCTCATACCCTTAATTAAGGACATTAAACCAATACACACACAACAAAGTATAAAAAGACTAAATAATTCAAATGGGGTGTTACACACTCCATTGGGGTAGAAGGCAAATCTCCACCGGGGAAGCAAAAGACCAGAGACACGATCCTCACCGGGGATAAGCCAAAATGAGGAATCTCCTAACGAAGAGTTCGAACGAGATCTTCAGGAAAAGATTAGAAACAAGACTAGATGTACCGGGGATGCTAGTAACTACTAGATCTTCGAGACTCGAACGGGGAAACCAAAGCTTTGTTGGGGATACTGGTAACAACCAGAATGACATGCATTTTCAAGTGGTGCTAGTAACTACTAGACTTCCTGGAGGTGATGGTGACATCCGAACCAAAGTTCCAATAACAATCGGGGTTTCCAAATAATGTTGGTAAAATACAGGACTTCAGCTGGGGAAATTGGTAACAACCAACTCACTGTACCTATGACGATTAGTTTTAAACCATTGATGCCAGTAACCACTGGACTTGGAAAGACTGATGACAACCGAATCAAAGATATACCAATAACAATTGGTTACGACAATGCTAGTAATCACTAGACTTAACTGGGGAATCGATAATGACCAAGTCAAAGGATATCAATAACCATTGGATTTCCAAACGATGCTAGTAACCACTAGACTTGGAAGGAGTAGTAACAACCGAGTTTAAAAGGTACCAATAACAATTGGGTTTAAAGGTGTTAGTGATCACTGGACTCCAACTAGGGAGAAGTTAGTATCAAACCAATAACTCCTAACTGATGACAAACGATTTTAAGCAATGCCAGTAACTACTGGACTTATACAGGAAAAACGGTAACAACCGACTTTAAATACCAATAACCATTGGATTTAAAGTATTACGAGTAATTACTAGATTTCAACGAAGATTGGTAACAACCGAATCAAAGGGGTTCCAATAACGATTGGTTTTAAACAGAGCCAGTAACCACCTGTTTTTTTTGGAATAATTGGTGACGACCATTTCGAGATACCAAATAACAATTGGGTTTAAACAATGCTAGTAACCACTAGACTTTCAATGATTATCGGTGATAACCAAATCAAGATCAAATATTAGTAACAACTGTTCATCTTGATAATATCCGACATTGCTAGTCACAACTATCCTCCCAGGAAGGAAACAAGTAATCCTAAGATTACTGATAAAAATTGGGGTAATAACCGCAAAGCAAATCCACAGCGAACGGAAAAAAGAGAGTAGTAACGACCAAAAGATCTCAAAGGCAACAGCCAGGCGGGCAGAAACCCAAAGCAAATGTAAACAAATGCGTATGCCGATATGATGCGAATGCAAAAATGCAGACCGACCTGCGAGGGAGAAGGAAAGAGCAAAACAAAGAACGCGAAGAGGGAAATCATCACACTGAGTCTCGATGTTTCAAGCTGGATGGTGCTTCTTTCGAGTAAATAACAATTTTTTGATGTAATCAATGCTCTTGCAAACCTGCAGAGGAGAAATCCTGGCTTAAGAGCGGGGATTGCTATTGGATGCGTCCTTTGGTTGGAGGTAGCAACAAAGTTTTATGGTTCTGAGAGTAGTGTAACACCGTCAGGTTACCCCTAGAGCATTTCAACATGCTTTGTTAAATTGGTCTTCTTTAAAACAAAATTTAATTTTTTCAAAACACTTTGCTTTTCGAAAAAATCTTTATTAACAAATAAGTGAAATTGCATAACAAAAACAGAAGATCATAACAATGATTGGTCCAAAATATGATTTCATTAATAGACGAGAACTTTACCAAGGGTAAAGTCTCGGGGAAAAATACATTTGGAAAAAAATGGCAAACAAAAGGGGTTACATAATTCCACAATGATCCGGTCCTACTAACTAGCAGTCCACGTGCTTCATTGCTTTTGACGAAAGTGATAGACGTTGATTTTCTTTTAACATTTTGAAACAAGACTTTACCCCTGCATTTGTTGGCTCCAGTCTTTAGACTTCCAGCTTGCTGACGCGTTTCCGGATCGAATCACTTTTCCAGGATTTCCATTTAGCCGTAGTAATTCCTCACTGCATCTGAGTTGATAGGGTACTTTAGTTGTTTGCCATCCATGGTCTCAAGAATTAGAGATCCTCTGGAGAAAACAGTCTTTACAATAAAAGGGCCATCATAGTTGGGCATCCATTTCCCACGCATGTCCTTCTGTGTTGGCATGATTTTTCTAAGCACAAGCTCTCATTCCCTATACTCTTTGACACAAACTTTTTTGTCGAACGCTTTTATCATCCTTTGTTGATAGATCTGGCTATGACACATGACCGTCATCCTTTTTTCATCAACGAGGTTCAATGAATCGAACCTTTCTTTTATCCATTTGTCTTCTTCATGCTCCGCTTCCAGTAATATCTTTAAAGAAGGTATCTTGACCTCGATGGGTAGCACGACATCCATCCCATAGACCAAGGAAAAAGGAGTTGCCTCTGTTGAAGTTTGCACTGATGTTTTATGTACCCATGTAAAGCAAATGGTAACATCTCATGCCAATCTTTGTAAGTTACGACCATCTTTGTATTATCTTCTTGATATTCTTGTTTGCAGCTTTGACAACGCCATTCATCTTGGGTCTGTACAAAGATAAATTGTGATGTTTGATCTTGAGGTCATCACAAAGTTCCTTCATTGTTTTGTTGTTCATATTCGACCCATTGTCGGTGATGATCTGGTCGGGGATACCATACCGGTAGATGATTTCCTTTTTGATGAAACGGGCGACCACTTGCTTTTTTACGTTCGCATACAATGCTACTTCTACCCATTTGGTGAAGTAATCGATGGCGACGAGGACAAAACGATGGTCGTTGGAACCTTTAGGCTCTATTGCCCCAATCATGTCTATGGCCCACATTGCGAATAGCTACGGTGATGTCATTATGTTGAGAGGATATGGGGGAACAAGCACTTTGTTAGCATAGACTTGGCATTTATGGCACTTTCGAGTGAAGAGGATGCAATCCGTCTCTAAAGTCAACCAAAAATAACCAACTCTTAAAATCTTTTTAGCCATGGCATGACCGTTGGCATGAGTACCAAACGTTCCTTCGTGCACTTCGGTCATCAGCAAACTTGCTTCTTTTTCATCAACATATCTGAGTAGAACCATGTCGTGGTTTCTCTTGTATAAGATGCCATTGCTGATGAAGAACTTGGATGACAATCTTCGTATAGCCCTTTTGTCAATTTTGGACGCGTCAGCTGGATATTTCTGATATTGAAGAAAATTCTTGATATCTTGGAACCAAGGTTTCTCATTAGACTCTTATTCTATTGTCATAACATACGCCGGTAATGTTCTTCTTTCAATGCGGATCAGAGGCGTCTTGTTAACAAACTGGACCTTCCACATTGATGTCATCATGGCTAAAGCATCAACGATGTGATTTTCTGCTCTTGGCACATGTTTAAAAGTGATTTCATCAAAGTATTCGACCATCTCTAGAATGTGAGCTTTGTAAGGGATCAACTTTTCATCTCTGGTTTCCCATTCTTCTTTGAGCTGATAGATCACCAAAGCTGAATCACCGATCACTTCCAGGATTTTGATGCAGAGATCAGTGGAAGCTTTCAAACCTAAGAAGCATGCTTCGTATTCTGTTATGTTATCAGTGCAAGAGAAACAAAGTCGGGTTGTGACAGCAGTATATCCTCCAGTTGGATTTTTCAAAACAGCTCAAATGCCATGTCCATTTTTGTTTGACGCTCCATCAAACATCATTTCCCAATGGGATCCAGGCTCAGGACCTTCCTCAGGACCAGGTTTTGGCTTCATTCGCTGAATGTACATCACGTCTTCATTGGGAAACTCAAACATGAGTGGCTGATAATCTTCTATGGGATGTTCGGCAAGGTGCTCTGATAAGACACTACCTTTAATGGACTTTTGAGCAACATATTGAATATCATACTCTGACAAGAGCATGTGCCATCTGGCCAACCTTCCAGTTTGAGATGGCTTTTCGAAGATGTACTTTATTGGGTCTGCAACAGCCCAATTTTCAATAATTAATTATTCATATTAATTAATTGATTTATTTGGATTATTTTAATTATTGGAATTATTGGATGATTAATTAAATGAATTAATAGATATTTTTGAGAGAAGAATTATGATGGAAAGAAAATAGAAGTGAAGGATATATAAGGGAAATTAGGGAGAAAAGAAAAGAGATAGAAACATAAGAGAAAGAATAGAGAAAGAAGGAGAAATAGGAGAAAAGAGAAGGAGAAGAAGGAAAAACTTGGAAAAGATCAAGAACAACTTCTAGTCCGATTTAATCAAGGTAAGGGTGTGAAATGTTGTTATTCTATCAATGTTTATGATTATGTATGTGTTTGTTGGTTTGATTGAGGTTGTTGGAGAGTTTCTACCATTTTCCATTCTAGGGCATAAATGAGTTTAATCGGTAGAATCGAGTTTTGAATGGTTAGAATCGAAAATAAATTTTGTAGTTTAGTCGGGTAATACTTAGCCGTGATTATTAGACTTCGTTTGATCGAATTTGGTTGAGTTTGTGAGTTTTGACATTTTTGGACAATTGGAGGTTAAGATTTTGGATGAAAATCGGAAGTCGTAGAATTTGTATTTTATGATCCTAAAATATTACTATATGATTGGTAATGATGAGTAGGTATTTAATTGGGAGAAAAGAATTAAATCGGTCGGATTTTCGGGCGAAAATGCAAAATCCCGTAGCTGTTTTTAGGCAAAATTCTGGTTTTTCGAAAAACTTCAAAAATTCATATCTTTTGATCCGTAAGTTGGTTTTAGTTCCTGTTTGAAGCGTTGGAAAGCTAAAGAGATATTCTTTCTAGGAAAAATGGTTTTGATGTCAGTATATGATCCAATTATAGCAGAATATTCGAAATGTGTTATTTTGTCAACTTTTACCGTCGTGAACGAGTGCGTTTGATGTGTTATCATACAGTATGCTTTCGATATATAACATGTAGTTTGTGTATGTTATATGTTATGCTGTGGGTAGCCGTATGGCGTGAATCCTAGGTTATGAATTATGGCCTTTTGGCAATTGAATGCATTGTTTGAATTAAACGTGAATGCATGATGAATGTGATTGAGTTCGTTGCCGTTGGCGTGATATTGTAATGCATGAGAACATATTATGGATATGTGTGCATTGCTTGTGATTGTATGTGAGGATGCATGAGAACATATTGTGAATATGTGCGCATTGCTTGATAAATGTGGTGATGGTATTGAAATATGAATATGTTGTGTGTGCAATCATGATTATAATTCGTATGTGATGAATTATTTGAGAATGCATGAGATTAAGATGCGAGAACGGTCTTAAGTGCATTTGGTGGTTGATTGCATATGCATCATTTAGTCAAGATGCAATGCTTGCTAGTGTCGTGGAGACTAGTGACTTGTCCCAAGTCTAGAACAGTGAGTTTGAAAGCTTAGAGGACGAGCTTTTGTTGTCATCGGTCTAGAAGAGTGGACCCGGTTTAAGTGTAAAAACCAAAAAATGATAACAAGTGTTGGTACCATATGGCATGAGTTGCATTGAGTTGCATTGAGTCTCATGGAATGAATATATGATTGTTGTATGAAGTTATGCATAGGTGTATGTACATGACTTGTGTAATTGAGAATTATGAATATGTTTGATGATTGTCCATATTTGCCTATATAAATATATGTAAGCTTTGTGAAGGATATAACGAACTATGGTGAGAATTGTGGAACATGCGTATGTGCATTACTTGTGTAATTGAGAGTTGTGAATATGTGACTATTGTATGAAAGTATGCTTATGAACATGAATTGTTAATTTGAGAATTGTGAATGTGTAATTGTGAATTGGTGAGCAAACATAATATGTGTATGTTTATGTGGAATATTGAGATTCATGGATATGTGCATGATGAATATGCTTGGTAATTATCCATGTTTGTTTATATATACATATGATGATTATAATGAATTATGGTGAGAAAATGTGGAATGTATGTATTCTTTGCTTATGCATTTTATATATGATTATATGCATTGTTATTATGATAATATTTCTCACCCTTCTGCTGGGATGATGTCCTACATGACATCGTGCAGATATCAAGGAGTGGTACTGCTTGTAGTTGCGAGGTCGCTATTGGTGTAGTTGTTTAGTGATTTAATTATGTTGGGTCGAGTCATGCTCTGGTCATGTAACACTAGGATCGCTTGAGTTGTGTTTAAGATATACATTATGTACTCTATAAACGTGTTTATATTCATTAGAATATTATGATGTTGGCCTTAGTGCTTAAACGATGTTGGTTTATGTGACAAACGCAAATATTTCTTTATGAAAATTATTATATAATTGAATCCGCTGCTACATGCAAGTGAAATCTTGAAAAGGCATGATTAATTATTGAAGTGTTTATGAGCATGACATGTGTTTTGATGTTTTGAAATTATGTGTGACACCCTTTTGTGAATGCATGAAAATTTACTCTGATTAAATTCATATATTTTCCGTGGGGTTTAGAAGAGTGTTACAGGGTCCATCTTGGAAATCAGCATTGTGGTATGGCAGATCATATACTGTCTCAGACGCTTGGCAGCCCATGCTAAAGCACAACAGACTTTCTCTAACGGAGAGTAACGACTCTCGCAGTCTATGAACTTCTTCCTCAAATAACAAATTGCATGCTCTTTCTTGCCCGACTCATCAGTTTGGCCTAAGACGCACCCTACTGAATCTTCCAACACCGTCATGTACATGAACAATGGTTTTCCGAGCACTTGAGGAATCAATACTGAAGGCTCTTGCAGATATTTCTTGATTTTCTCAAATGCTGACTGACAATTTTCATTCCATACCACCATTTGATATTTTCGTAACAACTTGAAGATCGGTATGCAGGTTGGCGTTAGGTTGGATATGAACCTAGAGATATAATTCAGTCGTCCAAGGAACCCTCTGACCTGTTTCTCTGTTTAAGGAGCAGACATCTCTTGGATTTCTCTGACCTTATTGGGATCTACTTCAATTCCCTGTTGACTAATGATGAAACCTAGTAGTTTGCCTGAGCGAACCCCACAAGTGCATTTAGCTGGGTTCAGTCTTAGTTGATACTTCCGGAGTCTCTCAAATAGCTTCGACAAATGATCCAAATGGTCTTCTTCACTTCGAGACTTTGCAATCATGTCGTCTACATATACTTTAATCTCTTTGTGCATCATGTCATGGAAGAGTGCGACCATAGCCCTCTGATATGTTGCTCCCGTATTCTTCAAACCAAAAGGTATGACCTTATAACAATAGGTGCCCTAGGGTGTAATGAAAGTCATCTTCTCCATGTCGGCCAGATCCATCTTTATCTGATTATAACAAAAAAATCCATCCATAAATGAGAATACTGCGAAACTGACTGTGTTGTCCACCAGAGTGTTAATATGTGGTAGAGGGAAATCGTGCTTCGGACTTGCTTTGTTTAGATCCCTATAGTCCACACATATCCTGACTTTGCCATCTTTCTTTGGGACTGGCATTATTCAGATACTGCTAAAAAGGTTGCATCAATCTGTTTCTTGACTTCATCTCTGATCTTGAGAGCCATATCAGGTCTTGATCTTCGAAGTTTCTGCTTTACTGGAGGACATTCTGGCTTCAGGGGGAGCTTGTGCATAACAATGTCAGTGTCCAGCCCTACATATCTTGATAAGACCAAGCGAATATGTCAATATAATCTCTGAGGAGTACTCTTTTGACTTCTGGACCTAACGATGCTTCTATCCTGACTTCTCTTTTCTCTTCTTCAGACCCCATGTTGATGATGTCAATCTGTTCCTTGTACGATTGAAGGTAAGCATCTTCGTATTCAGTCATCCTCTTCAATTCTTCTAGGACCTCTAAGTCTTCATCACTCTCTTCTTCGGCTTGGAAGACAGATGAACCACTAGTAGAAGGAACCAAAGGATCATGGGATTCTGTGGGTGGTGGAGGTATTCTGCATGTTTTTTTTACAGTTTTAGGAATGATCAGACACACACACACACACAGACATGCAGATGAAGGGTTGTTTTTAAGTTTTCAAAAAAGTTTACATTTTTCCTTTTAACAAAAAGAGTGACAATGATAAGTAGAAAACAAAACAAGAGTTTTAACAAAAACACTTTTCATTCACAGATTTTTCAATTTGCAAAGTGGCCCATACAAAATGATTCACAGGTCTCGGGAAAGACCAGGAATTTTTAAAGAAAACAAAGCTAACAAGCAAAATGCATTACTCTAATGGTAAAAAGACAGGAATCTCCATAGTCTCCTAGTTGCGCAGAGCTGCTCCTCCTCGAATTATCACGCCGTAAAGATCACAATCTTCTTCTTCAGTAATGATGGTGTTTACTTGTAGTCCACCGCTGGTGAAAATCTCTTTCAAGGATTTCCTCTTCATGACGTTCTCCTCTGGCTCATCTTCGAGAGTTGGTTTGTAACCCAACCCTTGTCGATCATTCTTCTCTCGAGCGTTGACTTCAATAATCTCTCCCCATCCCAAAGGGGTTCCAGTCTTTAGCGCAACTTTGATGCTTTGGACAGAAGCAAAATATGGACTGCAGGTTATAGCCGACTCATCAACCAAAACAGCATGGGCTATTTCCAGTGCTTGGAAAGCCGTTTCAAGTGAATCTTCATCCGCTTCAATGTATCGGAAGGAAGACAGGTTGCTCACCATTAGATCTTCCTCTCCATGAACGATAACCAACTGGTCGTCGACAATGAATTTCATTTTTTGATGTAGAGTGGAGGTAACAACGCCTGCTGCATGTATTTAGGGCCTCCCCAATAGACAATTGTAAACCAGATTAATATCCATCACCTGGAAAGTAATCTTAAAGATTTATGAACTTATCATGATAGGCAGGTCAACCTCTCCTATCACAGTCATTCTGGAACCATCAAAAGATTTTACCACTAGAGATGCGGGCCTCATGTCAGCACCTTGATAAGCTAGCTTGGCCAAGGTTCTCTTCGGCATTACATTAAGCGCGGATCCTGTGTCGACGAGCACCCTGGATAATGTATCCTCCTCACATTTGATCGACACATGCAAGGCACGATTGTGCTTGCGCTTCTCGGCTGTCAGATCGTTGTCCTCGAAACTCAGAGTATTACATGTTGTGATGTTTGCCACAACGGAATCGAATTGCCCCACTGTGATGTCCTTCATCACATGGGCTTGTGTCAGAATCTTCAACAAAGCCTGACGATATGCTGGAGAACTCAACAGTAATGACATGATGGAAATTTTGGATGGTGTCTAGTTTAGCTGATCTACCACTCGGTAGTCACTTCGACGAATAATCCTCAGAAATTCTTCCTCATCATCTTTAAGACTATCTTTTACTTTGGCAATAGGTTCTTTAGCGACAACTTCTTTTGGAATAGACTCCTTAGCGACGACGACTTTTGGAGTGGGAACCGTTGGTGGAGGAACTGCAGTATTTCCTCGGGGTTGATACACACGACCGCTTCGGGTCATTCTACTTCCACCGGCAATGTTGGCAACTTTTTCTTGTTTTCTTTCTTTAAATATCTCATCACACCATGAATAATCATATTTTGGTGTTACAACCTTCGGGTGAGGTCTACATTCTCTCCTTGGTTCAAACCTAGGTTGATCTCTCCCAAATTTGGGTGCCTACATCATCACGGAATACTGTCCAGACTGCTCTGTTCCTGACTGTATTGTTATTGCAATCTCTGAAGACGACCCTCTTGCTGACTTCTTCGAGTATATTGAATACGGGTTCAATTACCGCTACGTCTTTCTTTTTCTTCCTGCTGGCGATTTCTAGCATTCCTTGATCAAGTAATGCTCGAACGTATTTTTGTACAAGGTCACAACCTTGTGGGTTCAGCATGCATTGCTCACAATTCTCATGAGAAGTTTTGAGCATCCAAGCCTGAGCGAGCCTTTTGTGTAATTCCATCAACGACACTTTGATTTCCTCAATAGTGGTAACATTCCTTGTCTCAGATCCCTCACCTTCTTCAGTGATAACATTTACTCCACCATGGTTCAGTAGGGGGTTATCTTTCACATTTGGGTGATTATCTTCGAAAGACAGAATCTTCTTTTCAATCAGCTCATGGACAATGTGTTGGAGCGCAAAGCATCCTTCTAAGTCATGTCCGGGAGCATTTTCATAGAATGGGCAATGTGTGTTGGCATTGTAGTAGTATGGCAAGGGGTTAGGTGGAACACATAACTTCCTTGTCTTGACAAGTCCTCTTTCCATCAGCATAGGGAATAATTCAGTGTAGCTCATAGGGATGGGCTGTATCTTTGGCCTATTATTTTGGTAATTAGTCCTCGGAGCTCAAACCTGAGGCTGTTGGCCTTGTTGGTGCTACTGTTGATGTTGACTGGGTGCCCCTTGTTGAGGACCCTGGTGAGCTTGCTGTTGAAAAACAAGCATTACAGCTGCTGCATAAGAAGATTGATTATATTTTTGTTGCCGATTCTTTGAGCTCTGTGCCCTTTTCCCATATGTTATGACACTTACATCACCTTCCTTCTTCTTGTGGAAGTTGTTAGCCGGCTTCTTGGCAGCACTGGTGCTAGAATTGGCACTTAAAGTTGTCACTTTTCCGCTTTTCAGCCCTGCTTCAACCTTGACTCCTACCGCGACGATGTCGGAGAAGTTTCTAGTAACACTACTGATTAATCGTTCATAGAACTCCGGTCTGACTGTATCTACAAACCAGTCCGCTAGCTCTTTTTCAATGAGGGGTGGCTCAACCTGAGCTGCAGTCCTGAATCATCTTTGCGCATACTCTTTAAAGGTCTCGGTGCTTTTCTGCGTCATACTGAGGAGTTGACGACGATCTGGAGCCAGATCCATATTATATTTGTATTGCTGGATGAAAGCATCTGATAAGTCTTGAAAACCATGTATCTTTGCCTAATCCAAGCTTAAGTACCATTTGGTCGATGCTCCTTTGAGGCTATCTTGGGAACGATGTACCAACAGCTTATCGTTCTCGATATGCGGAGCCATCCACCTGCAATACATGATTAAGTGTACTTTGGGGCAAGTAGTTCCCTCATATTTATCAAACACGGGCATTTTGAACTTTTGTAGGAATACCAATCCGGATACGAAACACATGTCTTTGGTGTCAGATCGAAAGACATTACTCCCCTCAATAGCTCACATTCTTTTCCCTATAATATCCATCTCTACTCTTAGCTTTTCATGCTTCTCATCTTCCACTTTGGAACCGTCTAGTATGTCGAAGATTGGTTGGTGGTTAAAAATAGGTCAGACATGAGCTGGCCCTCCTGCCTGAGTGAAGATATGATTCGTCACCATTGGATCAACTTGTGGTTAAAAGTTGGACGGTTGAGGATTGTTGATTGGTGGTAGGAAATCCCTAGACATGCCAAATGGGAATTCAGTTGTCGTAGCTGGAGCGGTTGGAAGGCTTGATGCTGCTGTAGCGACTTCAGAAACCACTATAACTTGCGTATCCATCTTCGCTTTAATTACATTAAGAACTTCCATGATCTGAATAACATTTTCCTTAATCCCCTCGATGTCGTTATCCATCTGATCAATCCTGTGATCGTTGTCTTCCATCCTTCTCTGAGCTTGGGCTCGGGTATTTTATCTGTGAGAACTCAGCGTGACTCTCCTCTTTCTGGCATACAAGAACAACAGATGAGCTGTGGAACTCAATGCAAGACCAATGCAGAATGATGTGCAAATGTAAATGCAAATGCAAAAGCTAAACATTCAAGGTAAAAAAAAATTTTGTTTACAAACAAATTTAGGAACATGCGTAACAACGTGCTTTAAAAAGAAACTTTTCTTTGATAAATCAAAATCTATTACAATAGATGGATCTTGCTAAAAAGCAAGACCTTTCTTACAACAAAATTAAATGCAACAAACATAAATGTAACACATGATTACAATCCTTTTTAGGGAAAGCAGGAAATGGTGAAACATTTGATCGATCTAAATAAATGACCCTTCTTCTTCTTCTTTTTGAGATTTGGGCTGAGCTTGGTACTAGCGAATGATCTCCCATAAGTTTTCATTCTCGCGCTGAGCTTTGATTAAAGCATACCTCATCTCTTCCCTAATCATAGGAATTTCTGGCTCCATTATGATCTCATAGTCACGAGAGTAGAACATTGCTAAAGCTCTCTCCTTGAACCAAAACAGACAGGCTCTGGTTGGAAAACAACTTATGTTTTCTTCTGCAGTCATCCCTTGTATGTTAGGGCGCCCCCAAGCAAAGCTAGCTTGGGCCTATAGTTCTCTATTGCTATCTTTTTCACAAAAATAGGCCTTTAGCAGCTATGGTTCTGGTTCTGGCCCGGTTGTATACCCAAGCTAGCGTCGAGTGAGAATTGGATTATAGCTAATAACCCCTTTTATACCAATGAGAGGTATATTAGGGAAATCCCCACAACTATAGATCATGGGTATACCACTGATTTTGGGATCGTACCAATTAACATCATAGTGGCTGAGAGTTGTTAACATTGTGATCCAATCTTCCTTGCTAGTGAGGTTCCACAAGACATGAGTCCTGGGCAAATGGGAAATGAACCATTTGCTAAGCAAAGCGGTGCAATACGAGAACTATCTGAGGTCGTACAGAGGATGACGATGCGATGACAATCTGCGTGTCCTTTTTGGGGAGATACAATATCTTTAAATCTTTTGCTCGAGATTGGACCCACTGAGTAAATGGTTCCAAAGCTATGCAATTTCTTTTCCCCAGCTCTGCTTTTGTCTTTTTATGGATGTTCTCCCAAGCGTCAACTGTACTGTTTCTCACACCTTCAGCTACCTCTGTGTTGAGATAAAGAAACCGGATAGAAGCACATTATTGGGTTTGTCTTTCATTGAAAAGCCAAACTGTCGTCTAGCCAAAGCTGGATTGTAATTGATCCCTCATCGTAGTCCAATAAGTGGTATATTTGGGAAGCTTCCATAATGATCAAAGTAAACTCCTTGGTTGTATGTGGGATCGTACCAATGAATATCAGCTTGTGTTAAAGAGATTATCCTTTGAGACCATCTCCATACATTAGGGTTCTCTTTGAAAGTGTCAGTTCTTGGCAAATGATTGACAAACCATTTGTATAACAGAGGTGCACAACAAAGGAAAGCTCCTTTTCCTTGAAGTGTCTGATGATGAATTGAATGATACACATCTCCTAACAAGGTAGGCACTGGGTTGCCACTTAAAAGTATGATGATGGAAGGGAAATTGACGAATTCCTCTACCTAGGGAAACAATAGTAGTCCATAGATTAATAGAGCTAGCACTGCTTCAAATACATTCATACTCCTTTCTTTGGAGAGATGGGAAACTTTCTTGACTAAGAAATCTGAATGAAAACCTACTACTGCTTTTTTGGTTGTACGGTGGGCTTTAATTTCATAAGCTTCAATGTGAAGAGTATCTACAATTTCTTTTGGCGAAGGTAACTTCTCTAATCCACTACAAGGTTTCTGGTCCTTCACGGGAACTCCCATGTAATAGGCGTACTCTTCCAATGTCGACAACAACTGATAGTCGGGAAAAGTGAAGCAATGATACAATGGATCATAAAATTGAACCAAAGTACTGAGAATTCCTTCTTCCATTCCTAATCTGACTAGACTTAGGATCTTTCCATATCTCTTTCCAAAGTCTTCTGATACCATAGTTCCTAGCTTTCTCAACTCGGAGGTATCAGGCTTCTTAAAGATGTACCTCTTGGTGTTTCTTGTTCCAATATCCATGATATGTCTAGGATTTTGCATACAAAGAGATCAACTGAGTTTTACGAAACTAGTCGCAATATGAAATGCTTATGATGAACACACAAAGGCTCCCTAGGCTCAAAGGTCAAAGCATGGAGTCAAATGTATACCCATCCCCAAGGATTTGTACTACGAGTTATTTTGTACCTACTGAACGGGTTCTATCAAAGTTCCCAGAGTCATAGTAAATCCTTCAGATATTGCCAACTAACGCGACTACTCACGTGAGTCAATAATATTCTCAAGATAAACTCGTCTGAGTGTAGCATTGCGTGACAACTATTGAGGGACTACTCCCTAACAGTTTTCACACTACGTCCTAAAAAGGCCAAGTGGGGGTAAAAGTGTTACTAAAGGTCCTCAGCTTCACAGACTCGTATTGAAACAATTAGTGAACACACAACTACTCATGCATTACTAACCATCTCAAAGAGTCTCCACTAAGCGTGATTACATCATATGTCAGACATATTGGGACTACTCCCAATAGCCCAACTATTGATCATATCACAATCCTATCTCATGTGTCACTCAAATCCGGGTTAGGATTTATCTCACCACTCAAAATGCCCAGTGTCCATAATACAAACAAATATATTGAAAAATATACATGTAAAACAAATATTCACAAATATAGCTTATAATCAAACAAAATAGGCTAAACCCTCAAGTTTAAGTTAGATCCCCAGTGAAGTCGTCATTTCTGTTGCGGTGAGAATCGTGATACCAAGCTATTGATTAACTCGAATCTTAATTCATTAAATTCACAACCGGACTTTGATTTATCCAAAGGAAAGGTTAAAGAAATAAAAATCCTTTTGCGCGATGTAACAACAATGCTAAGAGATCGGGGATCGGGGGTTGGTTATGCCTAGGATAGGTATTTCACATCCTAAACATCTGTAGTACTCTACAGGAACCTTTTGTTTGTTTGTATGCTATACTTGCTAAATGTTTGCTATGGTTTGGGATTAGGTATAAGGTTAAGGGTATGGGTAAAGGCCTAAAGATAGTTTCTAAGTTTGCTCGCAAATATATCACATCCTTTGCCTACGTATCCTAACTAGGATAGAATCAGAGCAATCGTAGTTCACCTCACCGAGGATTAAAAGTACTTGACTATGGTCAAGACTTTAGGGGAACAAACATAACAATGCTTGTGTAGAGTTTAACCAAACTCTCCATATCTATTTTGAACACTCAAGAATAGGGAGTAAGTAATCATCACCATGATTCTTACATAGAGTTAACCAACTCTACCTAATTCTATATTGTAAGACCAATTGGTTCTATTCAGACCAAAAGGAGGAAGGAGGTTCTATTAAGGCCTACAAGGTTTGACTCTAACCGCGTCAAGGGTGTGCTCGTCAAGATATCACATCTCGTGCCTACATATTCCCATTAACCAATGAGAAATCAGAGCGTCCGTAGTTCGGACATGACTAAGGATGAGGAACTCTTGATAACGATCAAAGTTCCAGAGGAGAAGTAAGTATCCATAACCATGATACTTACACAGAGTAAACCAACTCTCTAAGTTTAAGTTGAAAATTAACCTAACTAGGGTTTGAAAGAAAACTTGATTATGATTAAGGTTCAAAGGGGGACAAACATAACAATGCTTGTATAGAGTTTAACCAAACTCTCTAGATCTAAGTTATTCACTCAAAGGGATTTGACTTTGACAAAAGCCAAGACGGGAGTAAGTAATCATCACCATGATTCTTACATAGAGTTGACAAACTCTATCTTAAATTTCTAATAGAAGGGTACTCCTAACAAAGGGTAGGTCTTCTAGACTTAAAGCAAAGTCTAAATGGGCATAGGTTCTAACTTAACTAAGTTATGGTTTAAAGTGACTTAAAAAAAGTCAAAAGGAGGGTAATGAGTTATCTATGACCCAAGGGTCAATAGAGAGACTTTCCTTTGAAATGGGAAATTAGGCAACTGGATGAGAACTAACAAGTTCCATCACTTGGGGAATAACTTAACAAAGTTAAAAAAGCACGTATAAGCATTCATCCAAACATGATGAACACAAGAGGTGTGGTTACAACCAAGAATCATGAAAGCATATAATAATATTAAGCAAATTAAATGGTTACCACCAAAGCATATACAAAGACATTTCAATATCTAAAGGTAGGTTCTTACAAGACTCAATATAAGAGGTGAAAACCTAAGACATATCTTGACAAAAATGAGGGTATATCTTAACAAAGATGTGGGTAACAACCAATGAATAAATACAAACAAGTCATAACTTGAGGTAAACATGTTAAGGGTCAAAGTATGTCATATGTAACTACATAAGTAAACATCATATATTTGATGATAATTAAGTATGGACAATCAAACAATGTCATAACAATGTTGGTAAGAAGTTAAATACTTCATGGGGATTTCATATGTTTAAAGATGAGCCACTCAAATGCTTACAAGAAAAATTTGAAATTCAAACTCAAGTATACAAGGAAACTAACAAGCCAAGCTCATAATAACTTCAAACTAAATTCAAATAGAATGAAATCAAAGTTTGACATGAAGAATGAAGAATAGGAGGGTAAAAACCCTAAAATGAATTACAATTTTCTCATAATGTAAAGTGTTTCTAAAAATAGGAATTTTAGAATTCTTTAAAAATTATATGAAAATATACATTAATACAAGAATTTAACAAAAAGAACCAATTGAAAATGATTAAAAATGGAGAAGTTATGTTAATTTGAATTTTGGAAAGAAAAAAAAAACAAAAAAACAAATTGTTAAAAAGAAAGAAATGTCTCACCTAAGGCTTGAACTCAAGACCTTGAGGTCATAGAATTAAAATAATGCCAACTCTACCACTTTATATGTGTGAATACTAATTGGAAAAAGAAAGAGAAATAATGAAAACACTAAAATTAAGAAAATAACCAAAAAACGCCCTCGCTGAGGGTCGAACACGGGTCATTGGGCATCACAAGACACATGAATACAAGGTAACAACCACTGGGGTGGCGATACATCCAGTGTATCAAGCCACCCCAGATAAATATATAGCTAAAGGGCATGTTTTTTGGGCCACAGTCAAGGTAAAGCTCAAGACAAAACTTCAAAACGGTTTGATTCCCATGTCACCAATTCTTAACCAATTTTAATGAAATAAGAGTCAAAATTGCTTGAATTTTCATGAGGATGAAGATGGTATCAACCAAATTTTTAAATAATGCACATAAATGAAAACACAATAGAACATGCAAAGAGACATTTGAAATGCACTTTGAAACTCCAAGGCTAAATCAACTGCAAATTCACACCAGCAAGGGTTTGTTCATACTCTAAATACCATATAAGATAAAGTTCAACATAAATTATTGTCCAAAAAGCAGAAGATCACAAAATAAGTGAGTGATTTGCATTTGGTGAAAAGGTTTAAGAACAAGCTTGGCATATGGACAAAGTTTAAATGGCTCAAAGACTTATCACTCTAAAGCTGCAACAAATCACGAGTTTCATACACATATTGCAAGGATGGAAAAAGGAAATTGATGGTACTTAGAGGCTAAACCTCAAGGCAAAACTGACAGCCAGGTTTTGGTGTTTCAAACAATATAGATTGATGAATTCCATCCATAGTAGCTCATAGAAAATAGAATTATCAAACATGAGTGTTTTATTTACAAACAGCAAAAAGAACAACAAATTGACATGGTTAGAAGTGATAAATTATATGACAGTTGCTCATAAATTATAGACAGCCTTAACAACTCCACTATGAATTCTAAATACGATTATGTTAACAACCATTAACAATTAAATCCTACACTCTAATCACAAAATCTCAATCCATTATGAGGTTTTTTCAAGATAATGGGTTAACAGTCCTCAAAAATCAAGACAAACATTTACACATTGAAATGGAAGCCACATCCTTTAGATGTAATCACAAGTTTTAGCAAAATACAAAATCAATTTTTAGTGGTATGAGTGGTATGAACTGAGCCAGCTCCCATCAGAGCAATCATACTAATATGATTGTGGGTCCAAGAATCATGACAATGTTTAACTCAATTTGCTTACTTCAATGACAACTTTTTTTAATTTACACAAACAAAAGCAAAGATAACAGATTTTGACAGCCACATAGACAAGAAAATACTGATCATTAAATGCTTCAACAACAGCCAATGAATCATTTCAATAGAATTTACCAAAAACAAACATTGTAACATGGATGAACAACCCATTAATAATGTTTGCAGCTTCATAGGAATTGACAAATTACAACTCAGAAATGGCTTGACAGAACCAAATGCAACTCTAAAATCTAGTTGACCAACTATATACCAAATACTTCAACAATATTTACATATTCTGACTGGAATATGTTGCACATTAGCAGGTCTTGACATATGTCAAATTTCAAATAGCAGTCTACAACACTTCACACTAAACTACACACACAAGCTTAAAAGCAACAAACATGATCCAACCAAAACAAATGGACAACAACTCTAAGATAGCAGCATAACAAAACTCAAACAACCTAACTAAAGCACCAACAGGCTACTAAAGGTTAAGAACCACATGAACTCAACATAAACTAAACTAAACTCAATTAACAACCAACCACAACAAACTTCCTTCAGAGATCTAAACAAAGCTGAGGTACACAACATCCTAAACTCTCATGACACTTATCCTGGTCACAACCTTATCCTAGATGAACAAACAATAGCAAAAACTATCCTCTAAAATGAGAAACTAAAACTAGCAACTGACAGGCCTGAGTTGATAAACTCAACCTTTAAGAACAGTCTAATGACCACATAGTCATAACTTAAACATTGCCAAAGAAAAACACATTAATCCATCACAGCATGAAGTTACCAATCACACATCCATCAGAGAAGCTAGACTAAACTTAGACAACTCTACAAATCTGTCATCACAGAGCTGAATCAAGGATGATGTAACCCAAGATAAAGAGTTAGTAACTCTAAGTACATCAATATGAATTGACAGGTCCAAACTTCACACAAGTTCCAACAACAGCTTTTTAAACACAGAACTTAAATGACAGCTCACAATGCAAGCTCTAACTATGCTAGACAGATCCAAGATATGATCCAAGTTTAAGTCTTTACCAATGAGAAACAACAACATGACAATGTTAAGATTGAAGCAACTAAACTAGGCCCCCTCATGCTAACAAATTCCAAAACCAATTTATGTGGTTTTTAACATAACAATGTCAAAAGCAAAACTCATCAAGTGTTCTAACAACATAATTTTACCAAAGTAGTAACATACACATACTAAGCTTAATGACATTCTAACAACAACCACACATGGTATTGGCCTCACACATACTTGACAACATAGTTTAACAAACCATTTCAAAATGACAATGTACAAGCTAAACTCAACAAAAATCAATCAACACACGATAATGCATATTAGTGAATGAGCTTAGAATAACATACCTCTTGTAGTCTTCCCTTACTATGCTAGCAGCAAGAATCAAGAGTTCCAACCTTTGAGCAAGCTTGTGATTGTTACTTCTTCTTGAAGAAAGAATGCAACTTTAAGGACAGTTGGACCAAATGCACTTCCAGCCGTTGTTTGAAGTTTTAGACATCTAATATATCATGAACATGAGGTGTTCCAAGTGTTATGGTAATGGAAAATGGTCTATGTAGTTATTTAGGGTGAAACTTGCATAAAAGTCAAAGTATGAAGCATAGAAAGTTGACTTTTTGATTCAAAGCTCTTTTAATGAAACTAATGGTGAGAATAGTTTCAAATGGTCATTTTGAGTGTGTGTGGATTATTTTTAGGGTGGTAGAATGTTTAGAAGTGGTGCTGGTGTGAAAATTACAAAGGGACACTTTTGGTGATTTTTGAGATTTTCTTCACTTACAAGCAAAGGGGGTGGGAAGGAGAGTTGTGTATCTCTTGTGTTTTTGAGAGCTCTAGTGTATAGAGGAGAGTGGAATTTCTCCTCTATTTATAGGCTAAATGAAGAGTTGGGGCATATTTGGTATTTTGCAAAGCAAGTTGCAATTTAGTGGGAAAATCCTTAGCATTTCAAATGTGATTCCACACCTGCTGGCTTTATCTTCTTTCCAACAGTCATTAACCTCACTAAACAGCTTCCTTTAAGCTGGTATGCAGGGGCTGCAAAGGTGCTAAAGCAAGCTAGCAAAACCAACTCTCTCTCTCATGTGTACTTTTGTACCTTTTATATTAAACAAATGGATTATGGATGGATTCTTGGCTTTGCTTGGATTCTCCTTAGATCTGGTTCAAGGCTTCCTCTAACACATCACATCAGATGCTTTCTCATGGTTAGAAGTGAGGTACATAGTTGGAAACCAAGTCTATGTTGAGTTTTGACAAGATGACAAACTAGTGCTCAGGCCCAACTTGCTCAATTCGAAACTCTCAGCTCACAAGGGCTATGGAAGAGTTCTAGTACTTGTTGGAAAGCCCTCATGGAGCTCTACAAATTTTATGTTTTAAGAATTTTCAATCTCTAAGTGGAACTAAGTCAAAAAACCCTTCAAAGTTGGCTGAAAACATGTCTGAAAATGGCAAAAACATAGAATTTTTCTAAGTGTTTTCTCCCTCTTGTGATGATTTTGACTATAACTCCAAATCTATGCATTTTTTTGCCCATATGTCAGCTTTACACTTTCGTAGGGCTTTCCAAGACTTTTCCAACAAGCTTTGAACCACCTCATGGATGTGCGGTTAGGAAGTTATGGTCTTGCCTCTTTCAAAATCCTAATTCTCGACTTTTTTGATTACTCCTCAATCCTTGATCCAATAGTCATGAAACTTCATGGCTAGGTGTAATATGTTATTAGGAACATATTTGATTCAAACTTTGAGGTCAAATTCCTTATGGTCAAAGAGTTGACTTTTCAGTCAAACGAAACGATCGATTGATAACTATCAGATCGACTGTTGATGTTCTGTGTCTTCTGAGGTCTTGAAACTTATTGAGTGGACTTCGTTAAGACATATGAGATTCATGGACCATGATTCCATCATTGGAACACCTTTTAAATCAAAAGTCAAACTACAGTAGACTTTTCCTGATCGGAAACCCTAATCGGGGGTCCTGAACTACACTGTTCTTGATCTTTGAGTGACAACTTCAAATTGGATTCATACTTGACCCAATGAAGTATCTTTGATGATGTAGAAACTTGTTTCATGGAGAATCAATCCAAGATATTGACTGATCAAACCATCGAAACCTCGATTCTTGACTATACAGAACCCTGATTCATCTGTATCTTGACAAAGACAATCTTGAAATAAGTTATAGTTAGATAAACAAGTGAAGGTGATCCTAGAATGATGATGAAGATCTAAGGAGTCAAAATTTAGGGTGCAACAGTAAGTTGTTAAGCTTTATTGTTAGTGAGCGAGGCATTGAGGTTGATCTTGCCAAAATAAGAGCAATACAAGAAACTCCTAAGCCGAGAACAAAAAAAGAGGTATATGGTTTCTTAGGGAGGTTGAACTACATAGCTAAATTCATCTCTCATCTTACAGCCACATGCAAACCAATATTCAAATTGTTACAAAAAGATCAGGCTATCAAGTGGAATAATAATTGTTAAAAATCTTTTGATAGAATAAAAGAATATTTGCAGGAGCCTCCGATCCTTATGCCTCAATTACTAGGAAGACCATTGATAATGTATTTTACAGTTCTTAAAAATTCTATGGGTTGTGTGCTCGACCAACAAGACGAGACAGGTAGAAAAGAATATGCTATCTACTACCTGAGCAAGAAATTTACTGATTGTGAGTTGAGGTACTCAATGTTGGAAAAAACATGTTGTGCACTTGCATGGGCAACCAAGCGCCTGAGGTAGTATATGTTAAATTATAGAACCCTGTTGATATAAAAAATGGGTCCGATCAAGTATGTGTTTGATAAGCAGGATCTCACTGGAAAGATTTCTTGTTGGCAAATGGTTTTGACAGAGTATGATATTCAATTTGCTAACTAGACATCCATCAAGGGTAGTGTTCTTTCAGACTATCTTTCCCAACAACCAGTTGACGATTATTAGCCAATAAAGTTTGAATTTCTTGATGAGGACATCATGTATTTGAAAGCCAAAGATTGTGATGCACCATTGCCGGATGAAGGACTTGAACTTGGATCCTAGTGGGGATTGATTTTTGATGGAGTTGTTAATGCTTATGGAAACGGAATTGAGGCAATTATCATCACTCCCCTGGGTTATCATATCCCTTTCACCGTGTGATTGACTTTCAGTTGTACTAATAACATGGCAGAGTATGAAGCCTGTATCGTGGGGTTAGAAGAGGCTATTGATATGAGGATCAAAAATCTTGATGTGTACGGTGATTCTGCTTTGGTGATCCACCAGATTAAAGTGGAATGGGAGACTCGTCAGTTCAACCTGATACCTTACAAAGATTATGCCAGAAGGTTGCTGTCTTTCTTTGATAGGTTCGAATTTTATCATGTGCCTCATACTGAAAATCAGATGGCAGATGCATTGGCAACACTGACGTCCATGTATAAAATGAATAGGTGGAATGAGGTACCGGCAATCCGAATTATGCGCCTTGAAAACCTGTTTATGCCTTTGCAACAAAAGAGGTGGCAGATGGTAAACTATGGTTTCACGATATCAAGTGCTTTCTTAAAAGTCAAGAGTACCCATCTGGGGCATCCAACAAAGATAGAAATACTCTGAGGAGGTTGGCTGGTAATTTCTTTTTGAATGAGGATGATGTGTTGTATAAGAGGAACTTTGACATGGTCCTTCTTAGATATGTCGATAAACCCGAAGTAGACATGTTGATGGAAGAAGTTCATGAGGGCTCTTTTGGTACCCATGCCAATGGAAATGCCGTGGCCATAAAGTTTTTGAGAGCAAATTATTACTGGATGACCATGGAATCAGATTATTTCAAGTATGCCAGAAAGTGTCATAAATGCCAGATTTATGCACACTAGGTGCACGTGCCACCTACTCCTCTAAATGTGTTGAAATTTCAGTGGCCCTTCGCAATGTGGGGAATTAATATGATTAGACAGATTTAAACAAATGCTTCCAATAGACATCTCTTTATCTTGGTTGCCATCGATTATTTTACCAAGTGGGTAGAAGCGGCCTCATTTGCAAATGTTACCAAATAAGTGGTTTCCCGTTTCACAAAGAAAGATATTATTTGTCGTTACGGAACCCCTGAAAGGATCACTACTAGTAATGGTTCAAATTTGAATAACAAGATGATGAAAGAGTTATGCAAGAACTTCAAGATTTAACATCACAATTCTTCTCCATATTGTCTGAAGATGAATGGTGTTGTCAAGGCAGCTAATAAGAATATTAAGAAGATTGCGCAGAAGATGGTTGTGACATACAAATATTGGCATGAGATGTTGTCAATCACTTTGCATGGTTATCGTACTTCAGTGTGTACGTCAACAGGGGAAACCCCTTTCTCGCTTGTGTACGGTATGGAAACTGTCATACCATTGGAAGTTGAGATTCCTTCTTTAAGGATTTTGATAGATGTGAAGCTTGATGAAGCTGAATGGGTGCAACCAGATTGAATCAGCTGAACCCCATTGAAGAGAAGAGACTGGCATACATTTCTCATGGACGGTTGTATCAGAGTAGGATGAAAAAGGCATTTGATCAGAAAGTGTGTCCTCGGTGTTTCCAGACGGGTGACTTAGTGTTGAAAAGGATCCTTCCTCCTCAGACAAATCACAAGGGAAAGTGGACTCCAAATTACGAAGGACCATACATTGTGAGAAAAGTTTTCTCTGGTGGAGCCTTGTTGCTCTAAACTATGGATGGTGAATATTTTACATCCCTTGTGAACGTAGACGCAATCAGAAAAAACTTTGTATAAAAAAGAGACCCGCTGGGCCATAAAAGAATGGGTACAGGCAAAAAAGGGCATTCTGGCAAACCACAAAAAGAAAAGGTTCGGGAAAAAAATTAGGGATAAAAAGAAAAAGAATTGAATAAACCCGCAAAGTTGAAAACATGAAAAGACAACATTGGCAAAAATGGATATCCCGATGGATTGAAAATCTAAAAGGGTGACCCAGACAAAAGTTAGGGATTTGAAAGTGAGAGGTTATGGTCTATGTTTGATCTGCAAGCTCATCTCAACAAATGGGAATTTCGAAGGATAGAATCAGTCCCTTCAGAAGGCGAAGTATTTGAGAGCATCAAAGACATACGGGTCGTAGCCGAATCGGAGCTTGATGGAAATTTGTTTCCACATTGCCAATTTGGGAATTTTCTTCTTATTAACACAATTACCTTTTTCTAGAAATTACCTCCTGATGTAAATGCCTATCTATAGGACAAGTTCAATCAATAAAATTTCATTTCACTCAAATAGCTTTCCTGTTTTTGTTTTCATTTTTACTATTTTGTTTGCATAAACGTCCGATCTTTTTTATAAACATTGTATATGAAAACATTGAAGCTTTACAAATACGTGCTAAAAACATTTGAAATTGCTTGGAATTTTGAGCGCCTTGAGTAGTAAATACAATTGCCATATTATCACTGGAGACACTTTTGTTTGTCTCATGTTTGCAGGAATTGTTGGGTCATCACCAGCATGAGGCTCGTTTGACCTATCTTCCCTAGTAGAGTTTCTCTCCTCGTAGAATGCTGGTATATCCTTTCCTCATTAGGATCAAGAAGTGTAATTTCCTTAATAGAGTACTATGAAGTTTCTTATTATTCTCCCCAACGAGAGTCCAAAAGTTTGCTTTCCCCAACCAGGGTTGGATCTTTTTGTTTTTCTCTAGCAAGAGTTTATATCCCCAAACAGGGTAGGGATATTTTTTTATGCTCTACAAGCATGCTTGCTTCTTCAACAGTGGTGTCTTTATCCCCAGTAGAGCAAGGCGACAGATATTTCCAGTTAGACCAAGTTAGTAATAAGACGAAAGGTCTTATTTTTTCCCACAGGTCATTCTTGACAGGAATCCTTCAGTAGCGTTGTCATCCTTGCAGAGTAGATGGTAGTTCCCCGGCAGAGTAATGCACCCGTATTGGCAGTTCCCGACAGAGTATTATGCCCGATGATGTTCCCCAATGTAGTTGAAATCATTGGACATTGTTTGCAACAGACAAGTGGGCTCAACATTGTCCTCTAGCAAATTTGGCATCACTAATTATCATTCCCTAACGAATTTGGTTATTGATTTCCTCAACAGGTGGAAACCGGTAGCGGTTGGTATCCCTAGTAGTTCAAAGCCCAATCATCATTGGCGCATCTCTTCATCGGTATCTTGGTGATATTTCCCCAGTAGCCGTCTATTGTTCCTACTTACCCGCAAAGTGGAGGTTTAGTTGGGTTCTTCAGCAGAAGTTATAACCCCGAAGACATTTCAGTTTGTCTTTGCCAACAGAGTTGGCACTAATTTTTCAGCACTTCTTATGGTGGAGTGTCCTTTCTGCATCTCATAAGCATCATTTCATTGCATCCTCAAATGCGTATCATTTCCATTCATATGGAGCATTACGCCATAGAAAAAGCCAAACATGCAAGTGGAGCATAAGCCAGTTTTGGTACCTTCCTTCCCAGTTTACTTCCCGAGCAGAGAATAGGTAATTCCTAAGAGAATGTGTTACTTTATCCTCAAGCAGTAGATTTGTTAATCTTACTCTCGTTTCCTTCCAGAGGAATTATCTTGCGTTTTTCCCTGCAAAGTTGTTTGTCTGAGATTTCTCTTTCCCCAACAGAGTCTTTTGGCTTTACTTCCTGTCACCCACCATTCAGGTGTGGAGTTTGTTAGTATCATTTCTTAAAGTCGTAGATCAATTTATCTTACTTCTTTATTTTTTTGTAAGTTTGCCTTCGGTCGACATTCTTTTTAAAGTCCAGTTCCCGACTGATATTCGGTTCCCGACCGTCCTTTTTCTTCAAATCCAGTTCCCGACTGGTATTCGATTTCTGACCGTCCTTTTTCAAAATCTAGTTCCCAAATGGTATTCGGTTCTCGACCGTACCTTTGGTTGTAAGCCCGTGTTCGGCGGACGTACTTTTCAAAATCCAGTTCCCAGCTGATAATTGGTTCCCGTCCGTCCTTTTTCTAAATCCAGTTCTCGACTGGTACCCGATTGGCGACCAAAATCCTTTTGTATATCCAATTGTCGAATGGTACTCAGTTCTCTACCGTCCTTTTGAAAATCCAGTTCTCGAATGGTATTAGGTTCCCGACCATCCTTTTTCAAATCCAACTCCTGACTGATATTTGGTTCCAAACCTAACCTTTTCTTTCCAAAGTCTAGTTCCCAACTGGTATCCCATTGCCTTTTTCTTTCCTCGTAGAGTGCAAATTTTATGGTTCTTTTGGTTTTCAGTCGCTGTTTACCTTGAATATCAGAGTAAAATATTAAACTCAAAAAAATCACCTCAAAGAGCGTACATTTCCCCATAAATCAAATATAAGTTAAGGCTCCGTAAATAACGGGTTTTCCCAAAAGTTATAAAAAATTTCTCAAAAGGCAGCGGAACTCAAAAAGGCATAATCCAAAGGTTTCCTTGTACGGAAACATAATCAAAATAAAAAAATCAAATAAAACATGGTTTAACTCAAAGACCCCAACCCGATGTTATACTATCAGAGCAAGACCCTCTAAGTTAACCAAAATGGCCAACAACTCAACTCCAAAAAGATCATCGATGGCATCCACGGCTAAACCTGGTCATTTGCACGTTACCCACGTGGAGGCAACATTTAAACAGGCAGGGTAAGTAAAATGATTCATAATAATCAATATAGGAATCTATATATAAAACAACGTCATTATTATATTATGCATCATCATATTCATCAATGAACATCAAAGGCCACAATATCATAAATTACTCAAGATTGCCTCATAGGATCATCAAGGAAAATCAAAGGGCATAATATTATAAATTACTCAAGATTGCCTCATAGGGTTATCAAGGAAACATCAAAAGTCATAACATCATAATTACACCAAATTATCTCATAAATGCAAATGCAACAAGACTCATGCATGTGGTACCAATTATCACAGCTCGATGGACACTGGGCCATCAACCCTCCATAGATCCCCATCAATAGGATCAATTATATACAAGAACCAAAGCACATCAAAATACCTCACATCCGCATAATAGGACTGAAGCAGAAGTATTCAAGGTCCTGAACCGAAGTTCAGATGCACATGAATGCATGATGCAAACGTCAATAATCATCCTCATAATAACATCATAGGTGCATCATCATTCATCAAAATCTTCATCATCAAAACCATCATCATAAATCATGTCATCATATAATCATCAAAAACTCATGGAAATATCATCATAGCTCATCATCATTACTCATAGGAATCATCATTATACAATCATGTACTAATCTCATTTAAGTCATAGTTATACTCATGGTAATTCATCATACAATCACATATTTAATCTCATAAAAATATTAGACAATCAATTATCTTATTTATACCATGTTATATCTCTGTTCATTAGCTTTCCAATGCTTCAAACGGGGGCCAAAAAAGACTTACGGATCAAAAGTTACGTCCAAAACGATTTCGACCGAAAACATGAACAGTCGTGACGGACATCATGTAGAATTTTATGCGTTTTTCACCATTTGAGACCTTCCATATCTCCGATTTCAATTCCGTAAAAACCTAAACTCTTAAAAAATTACAACACATCCAATACTATAATTAATTCAAGCAAGTCTACAATTTTAACACAATTACACCATTACAATTACCTACATTCACCAGGTTCTCATAAACTCCTTTACTCTACGGGGTTAAACAAATGTCAAATCAGATCTTTGGCCATGAAGGACTAATTTCCTTTAACCCAAATCAGCCTCGAATCTATCAGGACATCAGTTTAAAACTCTTAAGACTCTTACACCTTAGAAAGGCAACAACAATACAAATGCTCACAAAACCTTCTACCCTTAAACCCTTAAATCAACTTTAAATACATTGAAATCACATATTGAAAACAATGAAGGCAATACTCCCCATACCTTAATTGTCGACTCTAAGCCTTCTCCTTGATTTGTGGGAACCTCACGAACCTTTTTCCTCAATCCTCTTCCTCAGAGCTCTGTCCTCTATTTCTTCTCTTTTCACAGTCTAACAAGAACGAATCTTAATTCCCTCAAAAATCCTTTTTTGTTAAACCTAACTTTGAGCTTATAAATTGGGATTTTCCAATATTACCCTCACTAACTCCTCCTTAATTGTCCAATTTTTTCTTAGTTAACTTATATTTATTTAAATTAATAATAATACCAATATATTCATATTATATACTATTGTTCAAATAAATAACTCAAAATCCATAATTCTCAATATTTCATACCAACCATCAAAAATCACCAAAAATACGAATATTCTTATTTAAATAAATTAAATAAATATTCCAATAAATTTGGGGTGTTACAACTCTTCCCCGCTTAAAAGAATTTTTTCCCTCGAAAATTACCTCAAGGAAACAGAGCCGGATACGACTCCCTCATCTGATCTTCACGCTTCCAAGTCCAACTTTCTCCAGCTGGCCCTCCCTACAATATCTTTACCAAGGCAATCTCTTTACCTCACAGTTGCTTCACTTTTCGTCCATCAATCCGCACTGGCAACGCCTTAACAGTCAAGTCATCTCTCACTTGTACATCATTGATATGAATCACATGTGACAGATCTGGAATGTACTTCCTCAACTAAGATACATGAAACACATCTTGCAACTTTGCAAGCGACAACTGTAAATCAATCTGACATGCTACTCCTCCCACGCTTCCGCTGCGCCACTGTGATATGGACCAACAAAATGAGGTGTGAGCTTTCGAGACTTCAAAGCTCAGCCAACACCAGTTACCAGCGTAACTCTCAAAAACATGTGATCTCCTTCATGGAACTCAAGCGCTTTCCTTCTCTCATCACGGTAACTCTTCTGACGACTCTATGAAACTTTCATCTTTTCTTGGATCAGCTTGATCTTTTCAGTCGTCTCTTGCATAATCTCAGGTCCAAGTACAACACTCTCGCTCGATTCATACCAACACAAAGGAGTCTTACACCTCCTACTATACAAAGCTTCATACGGTGCCATTTAGATACTAGAATGGTAATTGTTATTGTAGGTAAACTCAATCAACGGTAAATGACTATCCCATGATCCATCTTGATCCAACACACAAGCTCTCGGCAAATCCTCTAAGGAATGAATAGTTCTCTCTGTCTGTCCATCCGTCTGCGGATGATAGACAAAACTCAATCTCAACTTAGTATCCAAAGTTGTCTGCAAACTCTCCCAGAACCTCGATGTGAATCTCGGATCTCTATTAGATACAATACGCGAAGGAATACCATGCAGTTTCACAATCTTATCAATATATAATTCGGCCAACTTCTGCAACGAATAATTGATCCTTATCAGTATGAAATGAGCCAATTTGGTCAACCTATTGACAATCACCCAAATTGAATCATATCCCTCCAAAGTATTTGGTAGACCCGTTACAAAATCCATAGAAATGCTATCCCATTTCCACTCTGGAATATTCAACGGTTGCATCAGACCCAACGGTCTTTGATGTTCAATCTTCGACTTCTGGCAAGTCTAACCAGCATACACAAACTCAGCCACTTCTTTCTTCATCCCTGGCCACCAAATCAATTTCCTCAAATCCTGGTACCTCTTCGTAGCACCGGGATGAATACTCAATCTACTTCGATATCCTTCCTCAAGAATACTCTTTTTCAACTTAACAATATCTGGAACACAAACTCTATCACGACATCTCATGATACCATTTTCGTTAATCCGAAAGTTAGCTCTTCGACTTTGATTCATCAAATTCAACTGATCTACCAACTCAAATCAGATTTCTAACCTTCTCGAATCTCATCGAGAATACCACTAGTAAGCTGTAACATACCAAGCTTAACTCCATAAAAAGTCTCTTCACAAACCAAACTCATATCACGAAATTGCTCAATCAGTTCTAACTCTTTTACCATCACCATTGGTATATGCGAATATTTCCTACTCAATGCATCAACTACCAAGCTTGCTTTATCCAAATGGTAATTCAAACCAAAACCATAATCCTTCAGAAGTCCCAATCATCTCCTCTGCCTCGAATTCAATTATTTCTGATTAAAGAAATACTTCAAACTCTTATGATCACTAAACACCTCAAATATCGAACCAAACAAATAATGCATCCAAAGCTTCGACACAAACACAACAACCAACCAACAATAAATCATGCGTTAGATAATTCCTCTCATGCACTTTAAGTTGCCTTGAAGCATAAGCTAAAACTTGATGATGTTGCATTAACACACCTCCCAATCCCATCAACAAAGTATCACAATATACAACAAATGGTTCTGCCGGATTCAGAAAAATTAAAACATGAGCTGTCGTCAGCCTTCTCAAAAGCTCTTGAAACTTTCTTCACACTTTGCATCCAAAACAAAAGCTTGAACCTTCCTAGTCCACAGCGTCAACATCAAAGATAACTTGGAAAATCCTTCAATGACTTTTCGATAATAATCTGCTAACCTAAAAAAACTTCTAATCTCAAAAACAGATTTTGGAGCTTCCCATTGCGATACAGCTTCAACCTTCGACATATCAACCGCAATAACTCTACTCGAGATCACATGACCAAGGAAACTCACTTCCTTCAACCAAAATTCACACTTTGACAGTTTTTCATACAATTGCTTCTCTTTTAACGCTGATAACACAATTTTCAGATGCTCAGCATGATCCTCTTCACTCTTCAAATATATTAAAATATCATCAATGAAAACAGCCACAACTTGTCCAACTAAGGATGGAAAATCTTGTTTGCGTACTCCATAAATACACATGGTGCATTAGTCACACCCAATGGCATCACAAAATACTCATAATGTCTATACCTTGTCTTAAAAGCAGTCTTCTAAATATCTTCAGCCTTCACACGAATCTGATGATACCCAGATCTCAAATCTATCTTACTGAACACACTTGCAACAACCAACTGATCCATCAAATCATCAATCCTTGAAAGTGTACACTTATTCTTGATAGTCACCTTGTTCAATTGTCTATAATCCATACAAAGTCTCACAGAACCTTCTTTCTTCTTAACTACCAAAATTGGTGCACCCCACAGTGACACACTCTGACAAAAGAACCTCTCATCAAGCAGATCTTCAAGTTGATTCTTCAACTTCTTTGATTTCGGTGTGGACATATAATATGGAGCCATCGCTACCAAACTAGTTCCAGGAACTAGGGCGATCGTAAACTCCACTTCACGTTCCGGCTGTAAATCACTTATCTCATTAGGAAAAACTTCCGGATAATCACAAATAATTGGCATACCACCAACTTCCCCAATTTATTAACACTTAAAGTTCCATCAAAATAAACATCTCAGCACCATCTTGCATCGACTCATCAAAATAATCCGTAAGCACTTAGCTTAACTCAAAACAATTCATTACAGACGCCATCTAAGCTTGCAAGACACGTGTATCCCATCCAACATGACTTCGTCTACTTATCAACAAGAGATTAAGGGTGATCAGTTCCTCAATTTGTCAATAGACATCCGAAAATCATGATGGGTGAATAAACCATCTTTACCAAACTATAAGAGTGTTCATCGACACACTGAGCCACCACTCTACACTTGAAGCATCCTGGAGAAGCACAAGCTTCTCCCCCACTTGCTTCGTTCCCACTTCTGCAGATAAAGGTTAGAAAAAAAACGTGTATGGACAGTGTTTTCACATACATGTCGCATACTAGGGAACAAATAACATTAGACAACTTGGCCAGACGGACCAACCAGGTTCTGATACCACTAAATGTAACACCCTTTTCTACCCTACAATTTTAATGGCAAAATATTCACATTTATTAGAGTAAAATATTAAACTCAAAAAAATCACCTCAAAGGGCGTACATTTCCCAATAAATCATATATAAGTCAAGGCTCCGTAAATAACGGGTTTTCCCAAAAGTTATCAAAAATTTCTCAAAAGGCAGCGGAACCCAAAAAGGCATAATCTAAAGTTTTCCTTGTACGGAAACATAATCAAAATAAAATATGGTTTAACTCAAAGACCCCAACCCGATGTTACACTATTAGAGCAAGACCCTCTAAGTTAACCAAAAATGGCCAACAACTCAAAACTCCAAAAAGATCATCGACGACATCCATGGCTAAACTTGGTCATTGATAACGCGAAATCATATCGTTTATTTGGCTTGATTTACATGCATTTATTTGTGAATTTTATTAATTTATCTTGATTTATGTTCTATTATATGATTAATTTACTTCGTTTTGCAGATTGGGGAGAATTTGGACTAAAGAAAGAAAAGGAGAAGAAACAGATGAAAAACGGATGAAAAATAGATGAAAAACAGCAGATACGGATTCTGCTGCTGTGACGACCGTCACAGGTCCATGACGACCGTCATGCGTGTGACGACCGTCACATTTCATGACGACCGTCACGCAGACAAAAAACGCAGAATCAGAATTCACGATCAATCTCAACTTAAATCTTTCCTACACTTTCTCCACTCACTGCCCACTACTGGAAGTTACTACACTTTCTCCACTCACTGCCCACTACTGGAAGTTACTACCACTTTCTCCATATCTCACGCATGATCTCAGGAAGTTGAGATAAGAAACATCTCCTATAAATAGACAAGAGACTCACAGAGAAAGGGTGGATTCTTCATCCCGAAGTTCTGCCAAAGTTCCATCAAAGTTATTTATCGTTACTTTTATTTTCCTTTCCATTTTCCTTCAGTTCAGGATATTGTATTTTCTTCCTGTACCTTTTATTTCTCGCCAAAGTAGAATCCTGCCGACATTGTGGGGGACTACCCAAGGATTTGAGATCAGTACAATTTACAGGTTTTTATTAATTGAATTACTACTTTATTTGTGTTATGATGCACACTTTATTATTCTGTTGTTTATGTCTATTTCTGTTCGCATTAATTATCATGTCTGGCTAAGTTAGTTTTATCGGTATGTAACCGAATTAGTAGGATAGGATTTAATAGTAACCGGCATCTTCCCTTTTTACAAACAACCTTTCTGGCCGTAGTGTTTAAATTTATTTACTGAATAAACTTCGTCGCGAAAGCGATAACTTATTTAAAAGTAGTTTTGCCACGAAAGTGGGAAATTAATTAAGGTACGAACCAACAAGCGAAAGCTGCGGCAAGGCCAGATAGTAAACACTAGGCATTTGTTTTAATAACAGCGAAAGCACTTTAAAATGGATTAGAACCTAGAGATTTCCAAAAAGTAGTTTTAACCCCGAATGGGACAGCGAAAGCGTACATTCGGCCCTTAGAATTTTGACTAGCGTCAACAACCATCGTGAGACGAAAGTCTTCAGGTCACTATTTTCTTCTGAACAATGTTTGCAAAGAGTAAGAAGCATCGGTGACCTGTCGAATCCCAGATAACTAAGTCTTTGCATACCGATATCCTTTACCGCATTTCTTTAAACCAATTTTCTTTATTTCTTTTGCATTTAATTTCATTCGCATTCAATTTTCCTAATTCCAATAGCCTTAGCTTTACGCCGTAATAATAGATAACGGTAGATTGACATTGGTCTCTGTGGGTTCGACAATATTTTATATTACTTCAATATTTCCGTGCACTTGCGGAGCGATCAAGTTTTTGGCGCCGTTGCCGGGGACCAACAGTCAATATTGTGATTCCGTTGTTGCATAGTATAGACTAAGGCACTCTTATCTAAATCATTATGTATAACCCATATTTCCCTTATAATTACCACCCTCCATATTATAACTACCACCCCCAATATTTCGAGGAACCACAAATTCCACTTAAATCCGACCTTGAAATATTATTAGAAGATTTCAATACTACGCACTCTCACCCAAATTCCCTCTATGATGACGACTCCCAATGTTTTGAGGAAACGCAAGATTTTGATACATCCAACCTCGAACTACTACTAGAAGAATTCAATGAGACGTCTACTCACTCTAGGATAGAATTTATGATGGAGCGCTTTGTGGAAACACAAACTCTCCAAAACGAAGATTTTAGAAAACAACATCTCCAAATTAATGAAGACCTTAGGCAGATGAACATTATTGTCGATTCCCTCGCAACTTACAGCGAGACTTTAGAGACTCAAACCTCCCTGCTTAGACAAACACCTCTAGGACCCTTCCCAGAAGGACATGTGAATGTTGTAACAACCGTTAATGAAGAACAAATAGAAGATCCTAGGGAGATTGATGATGAGCCTGAGGAGAGTTTTGGTGAGAAAAGCATACATATTGAGAAAAATCCACCAACACCAACCGAAAGGGAGGTTGTCGAAGAGGTAGAGAAGGAAGCACGTATCGTTGCTCCTCCTCCCTATACCCCACCTATTTCTTTCCCACAAAGGTTTGCAGAAGTTAAGGTAGACTCCCAATCCAAAACATATGTGGAGGTATTGAAAAATATACACACCAATGCACCTTTGTCTAAGGCCCTTCATAGAAAAAGAAAATTCGAGGACCGTGAAACTAGGGTCATTATTACTGTTAAAAGGGTACGATTAACTTTTAAGGTGGTGGATGAAATAACAAATCCCAAATTTGAAAAGCTGATACGCAGAATAGATCCAGAACCACCACCACGCGTTCAAAGCAAGAAACCACCCTACAGAAGAAAGAAACGAAAAGGTGAGGGATATGAGAGATGGCTTGATAAGTGGCCATGGAAACCGAAGACTATTCAAAGTTCGATCGAAGAACCAGTCTCGAAAGAACCACCATGAGTACTTGCACTCCTTAGCCGTCGAGCTATCGACGCTAAGCAAAGCGCTGTGTGGGAGGCAACCCATAAAGTCTTTATTTTAATTTGTTTGTTTAAATTTGCAGAAAATAAAGAAATGTATCGCTTGTTACTCTTTAGCTATATCTAAGTGAAAACTCTCTAGATGACGATCTGAGAAGATGAGTTATGCCCACGGACATTCCTATGAGTGTCGCTGCTGGTGGGAACACTGATGATGAGTACTTCCTCTTGACGCGAGCAACATGATGAGCTGGTTCGAGAATTACACAAACAAAGTATCTCAAAATGCCCGCCACCGAAGTAGAAGTGATCAACAAAGACAAGGATAGCAAGAGCAGTAGCATTCATACAGGTTCTATCTTTCCTTTTCCACCTTTTACTGAAACATTGAGGACAATGTTTGGTTTAAGTGTGGGGGAGGAACTCTATCGCTTTCATTTTATTTCCTTTTAGTTTGATTTATTGTTTTTATCTATTTTTAATGCTCTGTCAAAATCTTTGCATGTGCTGTCGAGTCTTTATGAGTGGTTTTCGCCTGTTATTCAAATTTCCCCAAAATTTCAAAATTTCAAAATTTTAACCTCCGACAAAAACTTTTTGATTCATGACATGGTACTCTGAAAGTATATAGGCTGTTTAGGCTATGTTAGAAAAACTTGGGAAAGTTTTGATAAAATTGATATCATCCTGACAACCTTAACCCCCTAAATATGCAAAATAAATTTGAGTACCCATTATGCCGAGACCTTAAAACTCCAGGTTCTTGTAGTAATCCCTAAGTAGTTTATTTAAGCAGTCAGCACCATCCTAAACACACTAAGTAAGAAACCAATGCAAATAAGTGTATGATCTCTAGGTTAAAATGAGAAACTAAGAAAGAAAAGAAGAAAAAAAATTATGAAGAAAAAGACATGTTCCTTCTAAGTTAGGTGCTCCTCACCTGAGCACTTAGCCTAACGGTACAAACTCTTTAAGTTCAATTGATGCTTAAGCATATTTGCAGAAAAAAAATGAAATAATAATGAGATCGTAGTCACTAACAGGTCTACTTGCCATGAATGTGTATGGATAACGGGCTTAATGTGATTGCACTATAATGAAATGGGGTGAAAGAGAGCATGAGTTATAGGTTGAGTTATAATGGCATGATTCCGATTGGTTTGCATAAGTAGGGAGTTTTTGAAATTGTGTCGTTATGATATCCTTGGTATTAATATTTAGTACCTATCGATCTAACATTAGCCTAGCAGCCACGTATGATTAGAGTTTCGTCGTGACTTTGTTTTGAACTATGCTTATTTATTTTTACTGTGTTGGTCGATTGCTTGAGGACAAGCAATGGTTTAAGTGTGGGGATGTTTGATAACGCGAAATCATATCGTTTATTTGGATTGATTTACATGCATTTATTTGTGAATTTTATTAATTTATCTTGATTTATGTTCTATTATATGATTAATTTACTTCGTTTTGCAGATTGGGGAGAATTTGGACTAAAGAAAGAAAAGGAGAAGAAACAGATGAAAAACGGATGAAAAATAGATGAAAAACAGCAGATACATATTCTGCTGCTGTGACGACCGTCACAGGTCCATGACGACCGTCATGCGTGTGACGACCGTCACATTTCATGACGACCGTCACGCAGACAAAAAACGCAGAATCAGAATTCACGATCAATCTCAACTTAAATCCTTCCTACACTTTCTCCACTCACTGCCCACTACTGGAAGTTACTACACTTTCTCCACTCACTGCCCACTACTGGAAGTTACTACCACTTTCTCCATATCTCACACATGATCTCAGGAAGTTGAGATAAGAAACATCTCCTATAAATAGACAAGAGACTCACAGAGAAAGGGTGGATTCTTCATCCCGAAGTTCTGCCAAAGTTCCATCAAAGTTATTTATCGTTACTTTTATTTTCCTTTCCATTTTCCTTCAGTTCAGAATATTGTATTTTCTTCCTGTACCTTTTATTTCTCGCCAAAGTAGAATCCTGCCGACATTGTGGGGGACTACCCAAGGATTTGAGATCAGTACAATTTACAGGTTTTTATTAATTGAGTTACTACTTTATTTCTGTTATGATGCACACTTTATTATTCTGTTGTTTATGTCTATTTCTGTTCGCATTAATTATCATGTCTGGCTAAGTTAGTTTTATCGGTATGTAACCGAATTAGTAGGATAGGATTTGATAGTAACCGGCATCTTCCCTTTTTACAAACAACCTTTCTGGCCGTAGTGTTTAAATTTATTTACTGAATAAACTTCGTCGCGAAAGCGAGAACTTATTTAAAAGTAGTTTTGCCACGAAAGTGGGAAATTAATTAAGGTACGAACCAACAAGCGAAAGCTGCGGCAAGACCAGATAGTAAACACTAGGCATTTGTTTTAATAACAGCGAAAGCACTTTAAAATGGATTAGAACCTAGAGATTTCCAAAAAGTAGTTTTAACCCCGAATGGGACAGCGAAAGCGTACATTCGGCCCTTAGAATTATGACTAGCGTCAACAACCATCGTGAGATGAAAGTCTTCAGATCACTATTTTCTTCTGAACAATGTTTGCAAAGAGTAAGAAGCATCGGTGACCTGTCGAATCCCAGATAACTAAGTCTTTGCATACCGATATCCTTTACCGCATTTCTTTAAACCAATTTTCTTTATTTCTTTTGCATTTAATTTCATTCACATTCAATTTTCCTAATTCCAATAGCCTTAGCTTTACGCCGTAATAATAGATAACGGTAGATTGACATTGGTCTCTGTGGGTTCGACAATCTTTTATATTACTTCGATATTTCCGTGCACTTGCGGAGCGATCAGTCATCTGCATGTTACCCACGTGAAGGCAACATTTAAACAGGCAGGGTGAGTAAAATGATTCATAATAATCAATATAGGAATCAATATATAAAACAACGTCATTTTTATATTATGCATCATCATATTCATCAATAGGCATCAAAGGCCATAACATCACAAATTACTCAAGATTGCCTCATAGGGTCATCAAGGAACATCAAAGCGCATAATATCATAAATTAATCAAGATGGCCTCATAGGGTTATCAAGGAAACATCAAAAGTCATAACATCATAATTACACCAAATTATCTCAAAAATGCAAATGCAACAAGACTCATGCATGTGGTACCAATCATCACAGCTCGATGGACACTGGACCATCAACCCTCCATAGATCCCCATCAATAGGATCAATTCTATACAAGAACCAAAGCACATCAAAATACCTCACATCCGCATAATAGTACTGAAGCCAAAGAAATCAAGGTCCTGAATCGAAGTGTAGATGCACATGAATGAATGATGTACACGTCAATAATCATCCTCACAATAACATCATAAGTGCATCATCATTCATCAAAATCATCATCATCATAAATCATGTCGTCATAGAATCATAAAAAACTCATGGAAATATCATCATAGCTCATCATCATTACTCATAGGAATCATCATTATACAATCATGTATTAATCTCATCAGAACCATAGTTATACTCATGATAATTCATCATACAATCACGTATTTAATCTCATAAAAATATTAGACAATCAATTATCTTATTTATACTATGTTATATCCCTGTTCATTAGCTTTCCAATGCTTCGAACGGGGGCCAAAACGGACTTACGGATCAAAAGTTACGTCTAAAACGATTTCGACCGAAAACATGAACAATCGTGACAGACAACATGTAGAATTTTATGCCTTTTTCACCATTAGAGACCTTCTGGATCTCCAATTTCAATTTCGTAAAAACCTAAACTCTCAGAAAGTTACAACCCATCTAATACTATAATTAATTCAAGTAAGTCTACAATTTTAACACAGTTACACCATTACAATTACCCACATTCACCGGGTTCTCATAAATTCCTTTACTCTACGGGATTAAACAAATGTCAAATCAGATCTTTAGCCATGAAGGCCTAATTTACTTTAACCTAAATCAGCCTAGAATCTATCAGGTCATCAGTTCAAAACTCTTAAGACTCTTACACCTTAGAAAGGCAACAACAATACAAATGCTCACAAAACCTTCTACCCTTAAACCCTTAAATCGGTTTTAAATACATTGAAATCACATATTAAAAATAATGAAAGCAATACTCCCCAATACCTTAATTGCTGACTCTAAACCTTCTCCTTGATTCGTGGGAACCTCACGAACCTTTTGTCTCAATCCTCTTTCTCAGAGCTTTAGCCTCTATTTCTTCTTTTTTTCACGGTCTAACAAGAATGAATCCTAATTCCCTAAAAATTCCTTTTTGTTAAACCTAACTTTGGGCCTATAAATTGGGCTTTTCCAATATTTCCCTCACTAACTCCTCCTTAATTATCCAATTTGCCCTTAGTTAACTTATATTTATTTAAATGAATAATAATACCAATATATTCATAGTATATACTATTATTCAAATAAATAACCCAAAATCCATAATTCTCAATATTTCATACCAACCACCGAAAATCACTAAAAATACGAATATTCATATTTAAATAAATTAAATAAATATCCCAATAAATTTGGGGTGTTACAGCAGCTGTTGCACCCTAAATTTTTTCCTCCTTTTATTAACCTTAATTGGTTTATGCTTCATTTATTAGGTCACAATCATTCATACATTGCATTGGTTCTAATACATGGGGTCAGGGTATCTTGGTTTTCCTTAAGAGGAGGAGTTGGTTTTCAAAGCAGTTAGAGAGGAAATGTCCTCAAAATCATGGTATTCTTAAGCTACAAGGTCTTCATGCACTTCAAAGTATCTCAATAAGCTCACTCAATCATAAGAGGATTAAGGTTTCAAGGGTCTCAAGGGATTGAACATTCTCATATCTTTTTGCTCTGAGGCTAGTTTTGGTCAAAGGCCACTTATGATTATTTTCTTGAGTAAACATGGTTCAGGGGTTCAATTCACACATCAAAGTATCCATAATTGCCTCATTGTTCATCACAAAAAAATTCAAGAGATTCCTAAGTGGTAGAGGAAGAATTGAATTCATATGATCAAGAAGTCGACCATCAGTCAAAGCAAAAGGTCAACCTTTGAGTTTTTTGGCCAAGTGTGGGTATTTCGAGTTATCATGCATGTTATTAAGAGTTTTGATCAAGAGAAATCAAGAAATTCCCAAAAGTTGCTAAATTAGGGTTTCATGAATTTTTCTAAGTATGGAAAAATCATGTTCATGTGGCCATCTTGCAAGATTCATATCTCCCACATCCTTAGGCATGACAAGTGTTGAAATACAAGAGACTAAGACACATATTAATAAACCGTGTTTTTTTACAGAGACATTATTATATATAGAGAGATATTAGAACTAATTACATGATATAGTCGATGTGAGACTATTCTATATACAAATATTCTTAACACTATATTTACAAATATCAACACTCTCCCTCAAGCTTGAGCATATAAGTCAAATGCACCAAGCTTGTTACATATATAATTAGTTATGGGGATTCACAGGGATTTTGTAAACACGTATGCTAATTGATCATTAGAGTTGACAAAGCTTGTGACAATGTCACCTAACTCAATCTTCTCTCTGACAAAGTGACAGTCTATCTCAATATGTTTGTTCCTCTCATGGAAGATTGGATTTGAAGCAATGTGCAGTGCAGTTTGATTATCACAAATAAGTGCCATTGATCTTGCTTCTTCAATTTGAAGTTCCTTGAGCAACTGTTTTAACCAAATAAGTTCACATGTTGCCATTGCCATGGCCCTATACTCTTCCTTGACGCTTGATCTTGCAACAACGTTTTGTTTCTTACTCTTCCAGGATATAAGACTTCCTCTAACAAGTACACAATACCCAGAAGTAGATCGTCTATCAATAAGTGACCCTGCCCAATTAGCATTTGAGTATCCAACTATCTGAGTATGTCCTTTATTTTTATATACTAGACCTTTTCCTGGAGCATATTTGATGTATCTTAGAATACGAATAACAACATCCATGTGTTCCTGACAAGGGGAATTTAAGAACTGACTTACCACACTGACTGTAAAAGTAATGTTCAGACGAGTGATTGTGTGATAATTCAACTTTCCAACCAATCTCATATACCTTCCTGAGTCAGATAGAGGCTGCCCTTGATTGGGTAGTAGTTTGACACTTGGATCCATAGGAGTATCAACTGGTTTACCATTCAAAAAACATGTTTCTTCCAAAATATTCATAGCATATTTTTGCTGAGAAATCACCAAACCATCTTTAGATTGGGCTACCTCAATACCCAAGAAATAACGGAGTTTACCAAGATCTTTTCTCTAAAATTAATTCAAGAGACGTTGTTTTAGCTGGAGTATTCCCTGTTGATCACTACCAGTTATGACAATATCATCTACATATACAATAAGATAAATACACCCTTGGGCTGAATGACGATAAAAAACAGAATGGTCAGCTTCACTATGGACCATACCAAACTGTTGTACTACAACACTGAATCTGCCAAACCATCTCTCGGAGATTGCTTAAGACCTAAAGAGACCTGTGTAGCCTTCACACCATACTTGATGACTCACCTTGAGCAACAAACCCAGGTGGTTGCTCCATATATACTTCCTCTTCAAGATCCCCATGTAAAAAAGCATTTTTAATGTCAAGATGGTGAAGAGAATAATGTCGAATTGATGCATTGGCTAGAAGAAGTCTAACAGATGCCATCTTGGCTACAGACGAGAATGTATCATTATAATCCAAGCCAAAAATCTGAGTGTATCCCATGGCTACCAAGAGAGCTTTAAATCAATCAATCTTACCATCAGGATCAACCTTCACTGTATAAAGCCAACGACAACCTACTATAGATTTTCCAGGGGGTAGAGAAACCAGTTCCCAAGTACTACTGTTTTGAAGAGCACACATTTCATCAATCATTGCTTGCCTCCATTCATGGTGAGATAATGCTTCACCTGTATTTTTAGGAATAGAAACAGAAGAAAAGAAGAAAAACAAGTATACTGCAAAAGAGAAAGACGATGATAACATAAATCATTATAATATGGAGAAGGATTTTGTGTTTGACGTATACCTTTTCGAAGGGAAATCAGAAGATTAGACTCGGGTGTCAGGATCGAATTCGATGATGGCAAGAGAGTTGGAGGAGAGTTTGCAATGACCTCAGGGACAGGTACGACCTTAAGAACAGGTACGACAAACATTGGTTGACGATGCTGATATGTTTGAAGTGGGCGAGAGGGGGGGTCAGTTGTTGGCCTATCTAGTGGGCTAGGTTTCCTAGAATGATGAGGGACAATGGCATATGGCACTTCCGAAAGAGGGTAACGTCGGCCGATATGAGGTATCATTGTAGATTATGTGAATAACAATGATAACCTTTTTAGGATCGATGATAACCAAGAAAGACATATTTTAGTGATCGAGCTGATAGTTTATCAAGACCATGGAAGATATTGTATACAAAATATGTGGACTCGAAGACTCGAGGAGGAATTAGGTGAAGTGGGGAATTGGGAAAAAGGATTGAATGATGAATTTTATTGTTAAGGACATATGAGGTCATGAAATTTATAAGGTAACATGTTGTTAGCACAACACCCCCTCAAAATCAAAGTGGAACATTACCATGGCGAATTAGGGTCTGAGTGGTTTCTACAATGTTGTACCCCAAAATTTGACCAACCCCTTCTTTTGTTTTGAGCTTATGTTTCATTGCATTTTAACATCTTGCATTATTTGCATAGCATTGTTCTTATAGGGGATCAAGTGATTGTGTGTGTATGCCATCCAAGAGGAGAGCCTTATGGGATTCAAGCTCAAGCAAAGGCATCGATGGAGGTTATTGTGTGTGTTATCATCATGAGGTTATCAGAGCTCCTAGAGAGGAGAGATGTGCCACAACTCATTGTTAAAGAATCATCATATGGTTTTGTCAAGGGTTCATGAGGACCTATCATTGGTGCAAGCATGAGGTATAAGCTTTTTGAGTACCTCAGAGGTTATTGTGGAGTTGGAATGGTCACTCAGTTCATCTGCATAATGCCTAGGCAAAAAGGATGAAATTAGGGTTTCCCTTATAATCAGGTTAAACTTGTTTCTTGGAGCAAAAATTGTTTCCATGGTCTGCCATATGTCTTAAGGTGTTTGGGGATAGGATTTTGATCATCAATTTCAATCAGAAGAGCTTCAATTGATCAGTCAATTGAAAATCAAGAGATTTGGGGAAAAAGTCAACTGTGCAGTGAAAAAGTCAACTCCTAACTTTTTGAGGTCAAGATCATGTTCCTCAAGTTTAATATGGCCAATGGATGGAATTTGATCAAGAAATATCAAGGGAATCATGAAAAATCAAGAAATGTTGAAACTTACCATTTTGGGAAAATTAGGGTTTTAGGAACTTTCCATTTATGGAAAGTTTCATGGTTGAATCAGCCACCTTCAAGGCAATTTTTCTTCATGATCAAGGTTTCAAATGAATTTTTGTCCAACATCAAACTTGATCCTCATGTTTCAAGCTTTCTTTTGAGTACCAATTCATCACCATATGATACTTGGAGCTCAAGTTATGATGATTCAAAGTTGGGGATTTCAATGATTTCAACATTGGCAAGTTTGGACAGATTTTTGCACTACTTTTCCAAGCCAATTTTTAGCACTTTCTTGTTGTCAAATGAAACTTTGTCCCAAATTAAAGTTATAGATCTTGTTCCAAGCTTTCCATCCATTACTAGGAGTCTTTCATATGATTTTTGAAGCCCAAGTTATGGAGGTTCAAAGTTGGGGAAAATAGTCCAAAACTCATAACTTAGAATTTTTCTAAGTTACCTCTAGGCAGATTTTCATGTCATGGTTTTTATGCCCACTTTTCATGATCTTCCCAACTCCATTTTAACTTTCTTCAAACATGAAAGCTATAGACCTTTTAAGCTTTTCAATCATGGTTAGAACTCAACTTTTCATCCATTATAGCATGAGTTATGGTGTTCACAAGGTAGGGTTTCAAGTTGGCAAGTGTGGAAACTTAGTGAAATTTCACTAAGTATGGAGAATATTTCTTGTGGATAGATTTTCAAGTGAACTTTTCATACCATTTTTGGCCTTGTATCAAATTCATCTCAACATGAAAGTTGTTCATGGATATGCAATCTTCATTTTTTGTTCAAACATCACATCATTTGCTTGAGTATTCATTCACTTATGGTGGTTTGAAGTGAGCCTCTTGGAGCTTTTGCAAAATTCCATCCATGAAGCATTTTGGTCACCACTTCTTGCAGCCCACAAGCCACACGCATGATGTGCATTCTTTGTGTACCTACCATTACCCAAACAGGCCAAACATCATGTGTACCATTTTGCTCCATTTTCAAACTGTGTTACCAAAACAAGGAATGAACAAAAAATTGCCACAACAAGCATTCCCTCCTATCTGTTCCTTCCAGCCACACAAAAAGAGGACAACCATAGCACAACCCTAGTGAACCCGTGCCTCTCTCTTCTTGCATGAGGTTTTCACTCCATTTTTTTAACCATGGTAACTTTCCATTAACCATAAAAGGGCTTCATATAAAAGGGAAAAATGAGCATTAGGGCAAGTGGGAGTCATTTCTGCAGCCAAAGAGTAACCCTAGCCACCATTTGAGCAAAAACACCATAGCTTGATATTTGGCAACCTATGAAAAATCCTTCGAATCTCTCTCCTCAATGAGCCATTCCACAAGCTCTTCATCAAAACATCATCACCACAACACACTCTTGCTCCTGTTTGCATTGAAAACCAACTGTAGATACTTGGTATTTCAATTGTTCAAATCTGCTTGGGAGGATTAAGGAGCTCACAAAGTCATTCAACCTTAGCTTCAACATCTACAAGCATCAAGAAGTGATTCTGCATCCTTTGGTGAAGTTTCAACTCGGGTGAAAGGGGCAGTGGACCATTCTCCACTAGGTAAGAATCTTTGAACTTGTCTCCATTTCTGCTCATGTTTGCATTGATTCAAGATGTGATAATCATGTTCATGCTTGGTGTTTGAAGTTTTTAAAGTCTCTGTTTTATTTCTGTTTGATATCTGTTTGGTTTGTATGTTGGGTTTTCATTTGAACCCGTGACTTTAAACCAACTTTTCCATGCCTTAGAGTGCTATATACTGAATATTATTGGCATGAGGTTGATCCTGTGCTGTGGAGACCATTTTTTGTCTTTGAATTTTTGCAAACCATTGAGGCGGTGAGGAGATATGAGGTGAGGAAGTTGAGGTCACCATTTGCGTTTTTCACGTTGCATGACTGGTTTTGGACGTTGGTTGAACGAAGAAGATGACGCGTTTAATGAAACGCTACGTTTTGCTTCACTTCAGTTTTGTTTTGTTTGGCTGAACATTAAAGCAATGGGCCTAACACATTAATATTCACACCTCACTTTTTTTTGGCGCACATGCGTTTTAAAAGGGAACCAGTTAAGTTTCATTTTGCTAACACACCCCCATGTGCGCCTATGTTATTTCGTTTCCTTTTATTTACTTGTTTAGTTTTAATCATTTAAAAATAGTTTTAAATTTCATAAAAATACCAAAATATATTCTGTTATTTTAATGTGTTATTTAATTTTTCACATTTTTTATTTTTATTTTCATTTATTTTTATTATTTTTAATTGAATTTACAAAGTCATGTGTATTTTGGTGTGCACCTTGTGATATCTTATTCATTTGGATCCCAAATTTTATCTCCAATAACCATGGTCTCTCCCTCACCTAGGTAAGGGATTGAGGCACTCTTGAGGAGGATTTTGGTCTATGTTTGATCAATTTAAGGTTGACTTTGCTTTGACTTTATTTGTCCCTCGATTCATGCTCGATAAGGTGGAGGACCATCAATCCTTGAATTATTTGGTGATGCCTTGGATGGAATTATTTCATGAGGTTTTGTCTTCTGTTTTCCACTTAATTTGGCTACTTTTTGTAATTTACTTGGCATTTATTGAGGTTTTTTCCTATTTTTGATGGTTTTTGCAAGTTAGGTCTTTTAAAAAGGTGTTTACACATGCTAGTTTTGACCTAATCTTTGGGATATGATCATGAGTGATCCCTTGAGCACCTCTTAAGCCTTGTTAGCTCATGTTGACATGCTTAAGGTGCTGCCTCGCTTTTTAGAGATCAAGAGTATGTGTAACTTGCATCACAAGTCACTCTTGAATCATGTTTCTCCACTTGTTTAAGTGTTGAGATTGTGTTAGGGCTTTGGTTCCTTCACTTCATATGATTGTGCTTGTGCTTTGCTTCTTGTTTTTTGCTTGAATTTGAATCTTTTCATGAGTTTTACTTCTACCCCATATGGTTTACCACTTGTTCATGATAGTTTGGTGTCATTTTTATACTTTGAACTTGTCATGAACATTAGTGTTTGTTGTGCATTGTTTGCTTGCTTTGTGTTTGCTTGAATCTTAAGAATGTCATGGTTGAGATGTGCTTGTGGTGGTGGCTTCCCTACACTTTTTCCTCCCCCTTTTCTTTGTGTGTGTATCTTTTCTTTGCATCTCATATCCCTTGTTTGTATTGCATGTTGACTTGTTCAAGTCAATTTCTTTTCTTTCTTCACTTCATCTGTGAGTGAATTACTTAGTGTTTACTTGGCCTTTGGCCATGATCCCGCTAGGATTCCTAGTCCCTCTGTTTAAGATGGGATAGTAGAGACATTAGGTGTTCAATCATATGCATGATAACATTATGATAGTTTCTTCCCTTCATCCCAACTTTAGGAGCATTGTGTATGACAACATTAGGATCCAGTTTCCCCTTAGTTTGTGTCTTTCTCTTCTCATCTCCTAAACAATTCAAAACACCTAATAAAGGATAATATGTGTTGTATGCTACGAGCCTTAAGTACTTGGGAAATGATAGTTGGGTGGCCTCCTCTCAACTGTCTAGAGTGTTTAGCGTATGCCCTTTGGGCGATATGCGACGCATTCGCTCTGAAGTCATAGTCTTTAGTGCAACATGAGTTACAAATCTTAACTCAATTCACTTCTTTCATAAAAAACACCAAACCTTTTTATCCTTCGGGATTAATTGAAAACCATTTTCAAAAAGAGTGTGTTAACTCTTGGTTCTACCACAAATAGGTAACGCCTAAGTCTCCAATGGTCGAGCAGCAATACACCTAACTGTTAGAGTAAAGGTTTAACCTGACTCAGTTAAAACAGTTGAACCAACTAGTGGTTGTGTTGGCTTGAACTACGTTTTGCTCTAATTTCTCATACCAGATGAGAATACGTAGGCACAAGACGCGATGTCTTGGCGAGCAATCTCCCCCGTAGTTTCCCGAACTACGTTGAGTCTGACTTTCCCATTGTACGAGGGAATACGTAGGCATAGGGCGGCGATGTCCTATCGAGTCAGTTCTTTCTGTTTAGCAATAACAACCGTAGATAGTTTGTTTTTCACCCATAGACTTAGACAACAAGCGTGGATCCCATTGAGTACAACGGACGTGAGGGGTGTTCATACCTTCCCCTTGCGTAACCAAATCCCGAACCCAAGATTTGGTTGCGATGACCTGTCTTTTCCCTTTTCTGTAGGTTTTCTCTGATCGTTTCCTTTCCCTCTCTTTGGGATAAATAACAAACGGTGGCGACTCTTCTGTCTTTGCCGACCCCCTCTTTTGTAGCGATGCGACATACAAGATGCCGATTTTTGCGTTCGGCTAAACCGTTTTGTTGAGGTGTGTGAGGGCAGGATGTTTGATGGAGAATAACATTGTGTTACATAAAATTTTGAAATTTTTGGGATAAATATTCACAGGCATTGTCACTTCTTAAGGTACGGATAGACACATCGAACTGAGTTCTTATTTCTCAATAAAATTGTTCAAAAATAGAAAATAATTAAGATATATTCTTCATTAAAAATAACCACGTGCAACATGACAAATCATCAATAAAGGTGACAAAATACCTAGACTCAAGAGTAGAGACAATACGCGAGGGACCCCAAACATCGGTGTGAACTAAAGCAAAGGGGGACGAAGCTTGTTTGTTGACTCGATTGGGAAATTGACTATGAGTGTGTTTCCCTAACTAGCATGACTCACAAAGTAAATAGATACCTTCGATAAATTTAGCACCAACTTATGTAATTTGGAAAGACTGAGATGACCTAACTGAGCATGGATAGTGAGTGGAGAATCTTTGGCTGAGCATGTCTGAGATGACAATGAGAGGTAATAAAGGCCTTGAGACTCATATCCAACGCCAATCGTCCATCCCAAACTCAGCTCCTACAGAGTAACATTATTGTCAGTGAAAGTGATACTACAATCAAGAGAGCGAGTTAAACGACCGACTGAAAGTAAATTAAATGAACAATTAGGTCCATAGAGGACATAAGTAACAGAAAGAGAAGGTAGAATTTGAAAAGTACCAATCCCTTCGGATCAGGTTTGAGAACCATTGGCAGAAGTTATAGTAGGTAAGAAGCCAGAGGTAGAGAGGGAAGAGAAAATTCTTTTATTACCAATAACATGACCAGACGCACCAGAATCAAGGATCTAAGGTCGAAGAGGAGATGATTGAGAGAGGCAAACAAATAAATAACCACTGTGTGCTTGTCATACCCCAAATTTGTCCTACCCTGTATATTACTGTCACCCGTACATTCACCCACTAACATTATTCCAAAATTCAAAATATGTTCCCTCTACTTGTGGTTCAAGGTTGTGTAAGGTGACTCAGGCAAGTGATGAGTATTATTCAGTGGTTTTTGACCTAATCTCGGTTATGCAAAGTTCGGTTCTAAGATTAAGGTTCGGGTATGATTCATTCAAGTGGTGCAGGGTTGAGCCTTTAATTAAGGCTTATACCTATTTAAGTTAGCTGTGGGTAATTCAAGTTCTCAGGCTGCATCAAGACAAATGCTCCATAATTGAAAATCGTTGAATTAAGAGTTTTTGGGCAGTATACTAAAGTTCATACTTCAAGTCTAGATCCTTTGATTTTAAAGGGATTCTCTCGCTTTAGAAAATTCATAATGAAGTTTTGTTCTTTTAAAGCTTAGATGGCAAAATTCAAGTATTGAGTATTGGGTGAGTTCGAGTTATGCTCATTTTAAGTAAAGGTATTCAAGAAAGTTGAAGTTAGGTTCTCATTAGAATTTCATTCTTGTTTGTTATCTTTGAAACAAAGAAACAAATAAATATCATGAGTTAACTTTCTTGTCCAAGCATGGAGAATGAGAGGGGTAGAGATGATAGTAATTCAGGATCCAACCCATTGCAAGGTAGGTACCCATTTAAATAATAAATTGAAGATTGCAATTTCAAACAGACGAGGCAATTACTTAGATTCAAAGGTACTCATGTCATAAATTACAAAGTTTCTTTGAATTTATAAGGTTTGGATTACAAATATTTAGCTATTGCATTTAAATGTTAAGCTAATCATAAGCTGAACCATATGTCAAGTCTTCCAAAATTTATTCCCATATCATCCACCAAAGCCTTGTTCTTATCACAAGCTTCACTCCAAAGCAATACAGCCCGTGTTGTCATGCTACAAATCTTCTTCATTGTCCCGGGTTTCCATGACGCCTCATCAAAAGCTTCAAGACGATCCAAAGTGTTCTCGTTTTTTTTCACCTACAAAAATCAAAAGAACCACTACAAGTAAAGGCATTGAATTTAGACAAGCCATGGTAATACAAAAACAAGGGCTGAGATTTCCTTCACTTTATATCCTTGGATTACATAACGCAATTCTTGAACCATAATTTCCTAGCAATCAAGGCAGTCCAAAAAAAACAGTATGACATGCTACAATGTACCTATCTCCAAGTTGCAGCAGACCTGGGGAGAAAAAACAGATGAGGCCGAATTCCCAATAGCACAATTGACCCGCAGCAGCAGTAAAAAGCCACCCCTTCAACTTGCAGCAAAATATCACACAAGCCATTGCACACCAACTAGTTTTTTTTTTCACTAACCGACAAAAGCTACCCTTCCAACGCACTCCTCACAAACCGTCTCTGTCATAACAAGGCCATCAGCATAAAGGAAAGAGGACCCCACAAGTTATTACAGAAAAAAGCACCCACCAGCCTACGTACGAATTGCGCTTTCACAACTTTCACAACAAAATGAGGCAACGCAACAATCGGCGAAATCTCTCTTTGCTCATAATACCCATCACTTGCAGCACACCGTGTGAATTCCTTTGCAAAACAAGGCAGTAGTTGAGTTGTATTCACAACAGACAAAATGAATAATAACAAACTATGTGATTTGCAAAGCCATCCACCACTAACAGCATATACAGCAAGCCTTCGTACGACTATATATGGCCACGATTATGCAAAAGAGAAAACATCAGTCCTATGCACCTGCAGACACAGTACAGACCAGCAACACGACGTCCATATTCACAAAATAAATAGTACAAAACGGATTGAAAAAGAATATGCCAAAAGAATTGAAAACGACGTACCGCAAGCGTCAAAACGGCAGCTATCAACCGAACTTCAGAAAGGAAAAAAACCTTAAAGCATCTGTTTTCCATTTAAAAAGGGGGGAACGATATCATTTTCGGAAAAAAAAAAACCTCCGAATTTCTCCAAAGACCCTTGCTTGCTTTTCCTTCAAAGTTTTGACTCCATAACCCCTACGACCCAATAACCCATCTTCTTCTTCCTCCTTCACTCCCTCCATATAAGCACACGCACAGAAAACCTGAAAAAGGAGAAAAAAATCTTACTGAAATGCTGCCAAATTTCAAATCAAAGAAAACCCTAACGAAATCTCGTTGGGAAAATCTAGATCCATCACTTAAAAGCTCAAATCCTCCATCAAGATTGTTGAGCTTTCACACTGAAACTCAACAATCTCGAGCTAAGCCTTCACTCACGAACCCAAAACAAATAGACGTGACTTTTACGATGGTAGCGGAGGAGGAAGAAGGAGCAAAGAGGAAATGAGGTGAAGGAATCGAAGTGGAAGACAGATCGCTCACTATATCCATCGAAGCTTCTGAGCGGTAGATTTCTGACGACTTCGAATTCGTATCCAACTGTTGTCTTCCGGTATATACTTCGTCTCTTTCCCTCACCAATTTGCATTTAATCTGTTAACTTAGTTTCAAGAGTTTTTATTGTGGTACTAGGGTTTGAAAAGGGGGCGATGTTTAGTTTTATACAGGTTATATGAACGGTGCATTTGTGTTTAGAGAGATAGGTAGGAACGTTTAAGGAGTGCAAAGGAGATTTGGGGGGTTTCTGTTAAAGAGGGTCAGTTGAGAATAAGAGGAAGATGAAAGGATTTGGTAGTGACAGGGTTATCAGAAGAAGATCATAAGTTGTGTTTGAAATAGGAGTGGTTTGTTCTCGTATATTCATGTTCTTAATAATTAGCTTTATCACTAGTTAATTCCATTTATGAGCTGTTAGTTCCCATGTGAGACGTGTGTGGTGGCTGTTGATTAGTCGTGTTCCTTCCATTTTCTGTTAGTACCCCCAACGAACCTTTTCCAACTAGGGTAGACATGAAGTCTTTGGGCTTTGGTTTAGTAATGCTTATGACTAGCCCATGTTGGATTAATTAAGGAGGGTTTTGGGTCTAGTTGGGATAAAAAAACGTATTTTATTTCCATAATCCATTCGATTTAATTAGAAATATTATCTTTAGTTATAGAACTCCTATTATGTATTTATTGGTAGATTAGTAAGAAATAAATGGTGTCTTGATTTGACGATTAAGAATGAGTTTTTTTTTCTCTAACACTAAGCTGTTGTTTGATTAGATCTTAATTGATTAATTATTTTCTTAACAAGAAACAATTAGGTTTTTATAATGGAAGTAGTGAGTCCTTGGGGTCTAGCACCCCTTGAATTCTTGAATAACTGCTCTTGAGGTGCACGCCTCAAGTTATGGTTATTCCGTCTTTCGTCTCTAAAAAACTTCCAAATAATTAGGATCTCTTCTTAGTTAAAATTATTAAATCTTTAGGAAGTTATACTTCATTAATCAAGTTGAAATCTTTTTCTAAGATATTGAACTTTTTCTCAAAATAAAATTCAAATTCAAACCTCGACTCACCTTGAGTATTTTTTTCAAAGCAAACTAAATCCTTGAAGTCTAGCACTTCTTGGGTTTTTGAACGATTGTTATTGAGGCATACGCCTTAAGAAATATATTGTTCAACGTTTCATCTTTTATTACGCTATTTTGGACAAAGAAATATCATAGGAATCTAGCATTCTGTGTGATATTTCCGTTGTTCATCCAAACATTTTCCGAATAAAAAAGGTGTTGTTAGGATCTAGCATCTAAATGATACCCCGATTAATTAGTTGTGAGGCCGACATCTCATTTACCAAATAATCGTCATTCCTCCTATACTTTTCAAATCCAATCTCGTATTCTCACCTCTCATACCACAAATTCTTTTCATATCCTTGATTCAATCCAAAATATTTTCTCAACATTTTTCTTAATTCAAACTCTGAAAGAAGGAGGTTCTTGGAATCTAGCATTCCTTGAATCTTCGAGTGAATAATTCTTGAGGCACGCTCTTGAGTTATTATTCACTCAATCTTTCGACCTTTTTCAAACATTTTCAAACATTCTCCTAAGTCGAGTGCTCGTCCTCATTCGCAACCGTCGACATTTCGCACACACTTCACAATTCCTCTAAGAAATAAGAAGTCATGTTTCAGTAAAATTAGTCACTTTGAATATTCGAATGAGTAACTCTTGAGGCGTGCCCTTGAGTTGTTATTAGTTCATTCTTTCGATTTAAAAATATCCAACCCTTTATCATTTAATCTATTCATCCCGACTTCCAAAAGAATTGAGTTCTTGGAATCTCGCATTCCTTGAATTCTTGAGTGACAAGTTCTTGAGGCACGCCCTTGGGTTGCTTGTCAGTCACTCTTTCGTCTCTCAACTCAAAGTCCAAACCAATTCAAACCTCGTCATTTTCGTGGTTGTTACCACGAACTACGGACGCTCTGATTCTTTATTCATTCTTGAATATAAGATACGTAGGCACAAGATTGCGATGATCTTGGCGAGCACACTTCTATCTTCCTCCATTATTCCTTCCACACTTTCCCAACCTTTCCCGTAGTCGAACTACGATGCTCTGATTTCTCATTCTCGTTCGAATGAGCATACGTAGGCACAAGGGCCCCAATCCTTGGCGAGCACCCTATCCCATAACCACCCCTTTCCCCTAGCGTCTTTATCCATTAACCTACCAATTCGCCTTATCATCGAGAAGAAAAACAACCAAACCTAGACAACACTCATCAGAAATACCTTAAGAGGTTCTCGTCGAGTACGACGGACGTGAGGGGTGCTAATACCTTCCCCTCGCGTAACTGACTCCCGAACCCGGAACTTGGTTGCGACAGCCATGTTCCTATCTTTTCGTTTTAAGAGGTTTTCTCAATATTTTCCTCTCCCGTTTATTCGGGAAAAATAAAGTTCGGTGGCGACTCTGCCGAACCGCATTTCCGCGTCTTTTGCGCGAGGGTCGTTTCTCCGAAATGTCTCCGTGATTTTTCAAGGTGCGACAGTGCTACTGTAGCAGTAGAATCTGAGTTCTAATAATTCTGATACCACCTAATGAAATCATTGTAGTTTGTCGTAAAGTTTTGAGGAGTAGCCATAAGTATCTGAAGAGAAAAAATATCATGCGATCAGTCGCCGGATGTGTTTTCACGTGCGGTTCAAATGGCGGTGTATGATTCCCACACACAGAAACAGAGGTGGCGCGTGTGGGCACGTGCGGAGGTTTCTTCTTGTGAAAAATATTTCCAGAAGGTCGGCTTTCCTAAACTTCTTCGGAAGTGTTTCCGGATCGGTAACAGCGATTGTGGCGGCAGGGTGGTCACCGGGGATTTTTGAAAAGTGAGAAGCAAACCGGAGTGACAACACGGTTTGCAAAATAAATAAATAAATAAAATAAATTTCTCACCGAAAGACAGTGGGTCAATCGGGTAAAGCGCGGCGAAGAAAGAATTGCCTCTTAGTAGGCTCTAGATACCATGTTGAAATACAAGAGGCATATGAATAAACCGTGTGTTTTAAATAGCATTACAGAGACATTATTATATATAGAGATATTACAACTAATTACATGATATAGTCGATGTGAGACTATTCTATATACAAATATTCTTAACACTATATTTACAAATATCAACAGCAACCTGACCCGAAATTAACGGGGGAAACCCGATTTAGTTGAGTGCAGGTGCGGGAAAAACCCAGTTTGTAATTGTGGGTGCGGGGGTGGGAGGGGTGCTACTACCCGCCCCACACCCACCCCCGCTCCGCCCGATCTTATGGTATTTACTTTAATACCCATATTTAAATTATTTTATTACATATTTATTCACTTTTGGAAAAGTAATTAAAAATCCTCATTAGTCATTTCTCACCATTCACTCAATCCCTCATCTTTAGAAACAAGTTTATTATTAAAATGGTCAGGTTTTTAATAAAATTATTAATTTTTATTACTATTTAAAGGAAATCATTTTTTTCGGGTGTGGGCGGGTGCAAGCAAACCCGTTTCCATCGGGGGTGGGTCTGGGGGGTAAATTTTTACTCCCGACTGGGTTTGGGGGTGAGTGTGGGTCTGTAACAGGGAGGCGGGTGCGAGTGTGGGGCTAGCTAAACCCGCCTCCGCCCTGTTGCCATGCATATTCATCCTTGATCCAAATGGTGCAAACGAATGCCCAAATTGAAGATGATAGCTCATACTACAAATTTGTAGAAGAAATCAACTTCAAGAGATGTATGGATCAAGAGTTATGAAGGTGTGAAGTTGAGAAAAATTAGGATTCAAGTTTCCAATACTTAGAATTTTTCTAAGTGTTCAAATTCAGCTTGGAGGGTGTGTTCTCAAGACCATTTTTCTCATGGTTCCAAGCTTCATCTCACTTTGCACTCAACACAAAAGTTGTTAAGCATTCTTCAAGCTTTCCATTGATGTCAATAACTCCTCATTTGGTTTAGCGCATCTCAAGTTGTGTTGCTTAAAATACAAGACATTTTGAGGTCCAATTTGAATTTAACTTAGAATTTTTCTAAGTGTCTTTAGTCAGCTTCATGGAGCCAACTTCAAGGGCAATTTTCTTGATGATCCAAGGCTTGTTTCATCCTTCCATCAACATGAAAGTTGTTAGTTGATCATCCAACTTTCATTTGAGCTCAAAAACTCATCAGTTAGAGCAAAATTCATCAAGTTATGAACAATGGAAGTAGCATGTATGAACATAATTTTAGTGCATCATCATGTTGCTAGTTTTGGCCAAAATCTTGGATTTCTTTTGCAGCATATTTCCCATTCAATTGCTACCATCATTCCACACACATACCTCACATAATTCCCTTGCCAAAATAATCCAAACACCCACACATTCTCCATGCACCACAATTGAAACTTTTGGGCCAAAATTGGAAATGTGAATTTGCATAACTTTGCCTCACCACTCATCCACACGTGCTAACCTTCTCATGCTTCATTCTCACTGTCTTTTGCTCACCAAAAATCACAACAACAACACCTCATGTGATGCTTAACTTGTACTCATTTCTCCCACTCTGCAATTTGCAAAACCAACCATAACAACTTTTTAACCTTGTTTAAACTCTTAACCTCACTTAAACCTCATTATAAAAGCCTAAGAAAACCCTTAAACGATCACACAAGTTCATTCCCCAAGTTTTCAGATAAAAAAAATCTCTCACTCTCTCTCTAGAACACAAAACACGGTTTCCATTTTGCTCAAAGGATTCTTTATTTTATTTCTCATTTGATACTCTTTGGAGCTCCTAGAAGCAAGAGGAGGGGTTTCTGAAGTTGTTGAAGCAAAGAACAAGAGACAACGGATCTGCTCCGCTGGGTAACTTTCAAGAACTTTTCTCTCTCATGTTAATGCCATTTTAGGTTCATATTGGTTGCATATGAATTCCTACGTTAGTGTATGCAATGTTTATATTGTGGTTGTCTTGATTTGAATGAGTTGTATTTTGTATGCTCAACTTTCGTGCTCGTTTTTCTTAATGATATAGTGATGTTAAATGAATTCTAAGGCTATATTTTAGATCTACGTGAAAAATGCTTCAGGATAGTGTCTTGTTTTGTTTGATTTGGTGTTGTTGCATTTTTCTCCGATGAGGGATGGTTGGAGAAGAAGACCAGAGCTAGGGCTCCGGCTTCTGCTTATGTGTGATGTGTTTGAATATTTCACTGGCTGGTGTGTTGCCTGCGTGTGCATGACCTGGATCTGATTTAGATTAATGATGACACACATGTTTTATAATAATAGATAGTTGGTCTGGGCTTGGTTCATTTTTGATATTCTCCCCCCTTGTTTTGGCCCAAATGCGCGTGTTAACATGATCTAGTTCTTTTTTTTTTCTGTCCTGCACCCCATTCGTTTCTTTGTTTTATTTTTGTTCATTTTCAGTTTTAATTTCATTTTTTATGTTCCCTCCATTTTAAAAATCCATAAAAATATATTTTAATTACTTTTATGTCTTGAGAATTTTATCATAATTTTTATTTTTATTTCTTAATTATTTTTCTATTTTATTTGGACTAATTGTGTAAGGTGTTTTTACATGTTTATCCTTGAACTAGGGTTTTGAATTTTATGCCTTGTGAACCTTTTCTTGAGCCAACGTTTCGAAAATGTTTAGACACCTAAATGGCTAGGGTATAAGTGATTTTATGGTGTATTGATGATGCATATATGGTCCTTTTCTAATTGCTTTTGACGAGCCCTGATTCATGCCTAATTGGTAAAACATATTTGTGATTAATGGATTATTATGATGATGCATTTGTCCAATTTTCTTTGAGATATTTTTCTCACTTGTTCTTGATTCTTTGTCCATGAGGTAGAGCCTTAATTTCATATTTTTTTGGTCATTTAAATATTTTCAGATGATGCTTCTTTGTGGTGTTATTTTGAGATGAGTGTGCCTAATCTTTGACCTAGTTATAGGACTTGTTGCTTGCATGAATCTTCTTGATGCTTGAGAATTTTCTAGGATGTTATTGTATTTTTTAAACCACTTCCCTTCCACGTCTTAATTTTTAATTTGATTTATCATTTGCTTCTTGTACCTCTCATGGATACTTGCTTCCTTTTAAGGATGATTTTGATTAATGCATACCTAATTGTTTGTGCATGCTTTGAATATGATGCTTGGTGAATCTTCTTGCCATCTTGAGCTTGTTTTTAATTTGAAATGTTTGGTTATGCTACTTCCTCATCATGATCCCATGCCCTAATCTCATATGCTTGATCATTTGTGATTTTTTTTCATGAACTAGTTGTTGACATTGTTTGGCCATTGATATAGTTCATGTTTGGTACTCTTGTGTTCATTTCTCAATCTTTGAAGTGTGTGAACATGTTTTTGTGTGGCTAATGACCTATATTAATTCTCGTCTTACTTATTTCACTTTGTCTTTGTGTGCTAATTGATGATATTTGGTTGATGTTTCAAGTCATGTATGCTTGTGCACTACTTGTTTGTCATTGCCTAATTTTCTTAACCCTAATATTTGGATTCTTTTGAGCATGACTTGTAATGTTTGAAATGTGTACTAAGTGTTTACTTTATACATCATTGTTGCTTTTATTCAAGTTTGAAGCATGTCTTGACTTAGCATTGTTGTTTTCCACTTGTGGATTGTTTATTGAGTCTTCTTACTTTACTTGGTGCTTAAGTTGAATACTTGATGGCATGACCTCTTTCATCTTTGAATCTTCTTTCTTTTCTCCTTGAGTCTTATTTACTTGAGTGTGTTTATGTTTGTGATTGAGTTGTCTTGCGTTTACTTGTGCTTTAATCACATACTCCTTTAAAGTTCTTAGTCCAACTTAATCTCTTGTATGGTAACATTAGGGTAGAATTCCCTTTCTCATCTCAACTATAGGACCATTTGGCATGACAGCATTTAGGGTGGAGGTCCCTTAGCCTTTTTTCTTTTACCCTTTGAGTATCTCTCTTCTCTCTCTTAAATCAAGTCAAAATACATAATAAATACGATGAGTATAGTACGTCACGAGCCTTAAATACATCAGAAATGGTAAGAGGGAGTCTTTCCTCACCTTGTCTAGAGTGCTTTGCATACGTCCCGTTTTGGATCGATCTTGTAAAGTATTTGATCCTATGTCGTAGACTTTAGTACAATACACATCTCAAACAAATTCAATTTACTTCATTAAAACTCTTGAACAAATTCAAATCACTTTTGTCCTGCGGGATTATCCTTCAAACATTTTCAAAAAAGGCACACTACTTTCTTTCTACTGCAAACAGGCCTCGTCCCTAACTGCCAGAACGTAAATGTTAGCATTGCTCATAAAAGACATTAAGCAACTCGTGGTCCCATGAACTAAGAACGCTCTGATTTCTTCTTACTCGTCCGAATAAAGATACGTAGGTACAAGACGGCGAAGTTTGGGCGAGCACCCTCCCCCTTTCACTCGTAGTCCTCCGAACTACGTCGACTTTGATTTTCCCATTACATGAGGGAATACGTAAGCATAAGTCCTATCGAGTCTTTTTTTTCTTTTTCATTTCCTTTTTCCCTCAGTAGGTAGGCTTTATATAATCACACCCTTTGATTAGAACAACAAGAGTTGATCCCGTTGAGTACAACAAACGTGAAGGGTGCTAACACCTTCCTTTCGCGTAATCGACTCTCGAACCTAGAATTTGGTTGCGAGACCATGCTCTTTCCCTTTTTGAGGTTTCTTCGATCGTTTCCTTTCCCTCGTCGGAATAAATAACATTCAGTGGCAACTCTATTTTCTGTCGGTTGTTTTTCGCGTTGCGACAATATGAATATGTTCCCTATTGAGCTGTCAATGCCTCGACACAAGCCAAACAGATGGATTTCTATGCCTACATATCAAAACAGAAAGTTGGAATGCGGAACTGTGGCCAAAGCATTTCATCCCCAAGCAAAAAGAATGGATTTTTGGCCGTGGTAACCGATTACACCATTTCTTGTAATCTGTTACACCCGGGTGATCAGCCTAGGAAGGCCTTTTTTCCTTGGTAAATGATTACAGCTTTTCTTGTAACCGATTATGACTACGAATTTTGCAGATTTCATCTGATTCTTCACACTGCAGACACTCCTCTAATTCTTTTGGTCTACATTGTTCTAGCATTGTGTGGAATATTCTAGACCCTTCAAGATGTCACTTTCATTTTCTCCAATACATCGTCAACAACAAAATTCATCATGCACCCTCATTTCCAAGCATGTGAACTATTTGATCAAGTGAGTTGCATTGGGATTCTCCAACTGAATTAATAAATAACTAACTGAGTTGGACTCCAACTCAGTGAGTTGAGTCTAACTAAATCCAAACCAAATGCTAAACCACCCTTAGCTAGTTCCAAACCAAGTTCCAAGCCTCCACTCACTCGAAGCCTAGACTCTATATAAGCAAACCTTCACATTTTTGCAAAGGAACCTTGATCGTTCTCTCATTTTAATCTGAAATTTCACTCTCACTCTTTGAATTTTCTGTAACTTTCTCTCTCAATCATCTTCATCTTCTTCACCAAGCCTCACTAGAGCTCTTTCCACCATTAAAGCTTAGGAAGGTTCACATTGAAACTTGTTACTTTTTGAGCTAGACCTCTATTCCACTAAATTTCTTATTTGAGTTATGCAAAAATAACATTTTCTACTTCATCTTAAGAGTCTTTTCCCATTAGGGTTGCGTTCCTTTCTTCCCTAGTAAAGTATCTTTCCCCTTAGCAGAGTCTTTTCTCTCTTTTACCAGCGAGTCAAACAATGAGTCTCGGTTATAAAACTCTTGCTATTACTCCTTTCCCTTCTTCTATTCCTGTCTCTTATCCTTTTTTCTTAGTTTCGACACCATTGCTTTGCTTTTCGTTCTTGGTTATGACACCCTTTTCTTCTCTTTTCCCGTCTTCATTCTCCGAACTACATAGGCTCTGAATTCTTCATTGCACCATGAGGATACATAGGCACGATATTGTGAAATATTGGCGAGCCACCTTCCCCTTTCTTTTCCCTGGTTCCATGCACCATGAGGATACGTAGGCACGAGAGCCCCAATCCTCTGCGAACACTCTTTTTTTCCTTCCCTCTTTAGCTAGTAGCCTTTAGATAGATAATCCATCAGAGCCTAGAAACAAGCAGAATGGTTCTCGTCGAGTACGACGGATGCGTGGGGTGCTAATACCTTCCTCTCGCATAACCGAACTCCTTTCCCATTTCTCTTCCCCTTAGGTTTTATCGATATTTCCCCTGTCCTTTAGGACTAAATAAAGTTTGGTGGCGACTCTATTGTATCTTTGAGTGTGCGATTTACTCAGGTATAATCTCGCTAGCTTTAGTTGGCGACTCTGCCGGGTAGTCCTTGCGCTTGCGAGTTGGGGTCTCGCCTAGTTTTCTTTTGCTTTCTTTGCTTTCATGTGTGTTTATCTTTATGCTTTACTCTCTTTATCTTTATATTATTTACTTCATTTCTTTACTGCCTTAAATATTCATATGGTGCATATTCTGAATATCTGTTGTATTTTATGTTCTTGTTGGGATGGGTTGATGTTACTTGAGAGATAAGCTCTACACTCAGGCTTGAGCATACACATAGGATAGAATAGTGGATAGTCGTGTCGCATGTGTTTCGCGCGTTGGGTTGTCATGAGAGTCACACCAAGACTAGTTTCACTTGAAAATACTTTTGTCCTACGAGAATTCGCTACGGTTGAGTATTTTCACTTGATTCCATGACTCTGGGAGACCTTATAGGGACCACCTTTTAAATACTGGAACACACGTGCGAGGGGACATTGGGTTTTTGCAGGAAACCAAGCCACTTCATACCTTTTGTTCTCTTGTACACGTCAAACTTTTGCATCTACACAGAATGATATATGCAGATTATCCAGATTATTCAAACTGTGATTGACTTCTTGATTATTGTGTTGCATATCATTTCATCATATCAATTAGTTTTTACATATGCATTTCTAGGGTATTCGAGAGATTGATATTCTTTGACATAATCATAGAAGATGAGTATTGGTTTCAGAGGTATTTATAACTACAAGTTTGTGGAGCCTAAGTTGAAGACTTTGAGAGGTTTGACATCCCATCTAATTCAAGATTATTAGTTAGCATCAATGTTTGAGGAGTATTCTAATATCTTAGGGGTTGAGATCAAGAATCAAGTTCCCTTCAACTACACCAACGAATGTTCGAAGCCTCATCTCATTGTTGAAGCTCTTTGCATTGATAAGAAGGATGTGGAAACTAATCTTAAGACTAAGGGTGGTACTCGAGGGTTTGCTTTGAAGTTTCTGGTAGATAAAACCATTTCTTTCACTGAGACTAGAAGTTGGAATGCCTTCAACGTTGTGCTTTCTTTGCTTGTGCATGGGATCTTGTTGTTTCTAAACATGGAAGATTTTGTGGATTAATATGCCATCTCTATCTTCTTGTCTAAGAACCTTGTTCCTACGCTCCTTGCTGACACCTATTATTCTATTCATTCTATGAGTGAAAAGAAGAAAGGAACTATTATCTGTTGTGATCCTATGTTATACCTTTGGTTCATGTCTCACTTTCCTCATAAGGGGACTTTTGTTGAAAACAAGGGAAATCTCAAATGGTCTCAAAGGATCATGTCTCTGAATGCCAACGACATCTCTTGGTATTCTCAAGTCTACGATAACACCAGGATCATTCTTCATTATGGTAAATTCTCCAATGTGCCACTCCTAGGTACAAAGGGATGAATTAACTATAATTTGTAACTTGCATTCCGCCAACTGGGGTACCTTATGCTTAACAAGCCAGATCCTAAGAAAGTGGAGAAGTTTGTCTTTCATGAAGGGGTTTATGACTTGGGGTTACTGAAGAGCTTTAGTGCTACCTGGACGTAGATTCACCGTGAAGGAAGAGTTGAGTTGGGTAAGAATAACTGCATAGCAAAAGAAGCCTACACACAATTAGTTAAGGAACGAGTCAAAGAGGTTTTGTTGTCATTTCCTTATGAGCCTTCCATGAATGTCAAGCTTCTTGAACTTGCCATTGTTCCTCCATCTGAAGTTGATAAACTCAAGTGGATCATTGAGATGTTGAAAAAGGATAATGTCGATCTTAGTCTCAACATTGATAAGGTCATGTCTGAGAAGGAAAGCTTACAAATTGATCTCCGCCAAAAGAGGGAGAGTATGCTCAAAGAAGTGGAAATCGAACAGAACAAGCGGAGGAAAGTAGGTGATGCTCTGAAGGATACTTATGATAGACTCGACTTAAAGAAGAGACAACTTGCCGATACTCAGTATCATGCGTGCAAAGATGAACTGGGCTACAAGAAGTAACTTAGAGAGCTCCGGTGAAAGCTATCTGAATCCAAGATAAAGCTACAGAGTGAACAAGACTGTGCTACCGAGATATTGGAGGACCTCTCTCAATGTCAAGCTGGGCTCAAAAAAATCCTTCAGTGAGATCCATAAGCTGCAAGGTCAAGCACATCAGAATCGAGAGGAAATCTGTCAACTCAACTTGGAGAGTACTTAGTGGGAACGCCAAAGCCGCCATCTACAAGTCCTCTTGGATCAAAAAGAGGCATTTCTACAAGATCTTCTTCAAGGACCTAATCATTATTTGTTGCGTAACCTCTTGAAGGATGTGAAGTATTGGAGTGAGAGACATGGCCGCTTAGCCAGATTTGCTGAGCATGCACTTGAAGACTTGCCATGATTGCTAAAGGATGTGTATGATGATGTGTTGTCGCACAAGACTCCTTGGATTGTTTTTCATTTATTATCTATTTGTAGGGTGGTTTTTTATAGGATCCATGTTGATCTTGTTGTATCCCAAAAGGCAGATCTTTGATTTGTATTTGGCTTGTACTTTTTCCTTATTGAATGAATGAAGAGTTTTCTTGCCAATTTTATCTTTGCACCTGTACTTATATGCTTTATGATTTCTGTTAACAAAGATAAAAAGCTCGAAAATTTCTGGAATTAAAACTTTATTTTTGCATGCAATGCATTCATTCATGCACATATATGCACGTCCCTCATCCAGAAAAACAAAATGCTTACGTTGTCCATCTCCGCCTTGTAGCAAGAGGGCGAATCGATATCGCTATTTCACTTGATCAAGCAAGACTAAGATCATGGCTAACATTGAACAAGATAATTTCGCCTATAAGTAAACATTGGATCATTTTCAAGGTAAGATGGATTAGTTCTAGACTAAAATGGATATTATCATGGAGTTCCATCGTGCTCAGAAGGACGCTACTGCTGCTGCTACTGTTGTTGCAACCGCCACTAATGCAACCATTATCACACCTGTTATTACTTCTTCTCCTGCTGTTTTTTTATTCAACCTGTTGTCAATCCACCAAGCTCCCAACCCGCTCCAAGTAAGCTTATTGCTGCCTATCTATGGGGAATGCCCCCAAATTTCACTCCTCAGATTGCCAACGGTGATGCTTTTGTGCCTTACCAACCTTTTGCCATGCCCGTGCCCAATGGGAATTCTTCTTCCTACCCTTGGGGCATGCCTACTCTGCTTCCACCTCCCGCGGTGAACAATGATGATCACGAGATTCCTCCAGTACAGATTCGCCAGACTCTTGTGCCCATTGATGTTGAAACTCTTGAAGAGGATGAGCATGTGTACAGAGGTCCTCCTATTCGTATTCCTGTTTCATCTCAATCTTCTTAAACTATTGTTCAGAATGTTCATTCTGGAATGTCATATCCTATGGCATCTTCCGTTGTTGTGGTGCCTCCTTTTGGTTATCAGTGTGGTGTTCAGATGGGTCAGACTTCTGATCAGATGGTTAATTCTGGGTTGGTATATCCGTCTCAGTTTGCTTCTCCTCAAATGCTTGCTCCGGCTACGTCACATCTTCTGAATCCATAGACTCTTGTCAGACCTGCTGATCATAATAGACCTACAAACTACGAACTATTAGAGGAGAGAATCAGAGCTATTAAAGGATTTTATGCTTTTGGCATGGAAGCCAAAGACTTATGTTTGGTTCTAAACGTCATATTTCCATAAAAATTCAAGATTCTAGAGTTGCCAAAGTACAAAGATCTAAGTTGTCCTCGAAGTCGTGTGACCATGTACTGTAGAAAGATGGCATCTTACGTTGACAATGATGAACTGCTGGTTCATTGTTTTTAAGATAGCTTGTATGGAGCTTCTTTGGATTGGTATATGGTTTAGAGCGCAACAAGATCCATTCCTAGAGAGACTTGTCCAAAGCTTTCTTGGAACAATACAAGTATAATCTCAATTTGACTCCTACCAGATTGCAATTGCAAAATCAGTTTCAGCGAACAAGTGAAACCTTCAAAGAATATGTGCAGAGGTGGCGTGAAATGGACTCTCGTGTGCGACCTGCTCTCTCTGACACAAAGTTGGTTGACATCTTCATGGGAATATTACAAGGGCCGTATTACGAGAAAATGGTGAGAAGTTTGGACTTTGCTGACATTGTAACTATTGGTGAAAAAATTGAAAATGGGTTGAAAACTGGAAAGATTTCTGGTACCGCTACTCAGCAGCCAACCAACAAGAAACCTCAGAGTAATCATTCAAAGAAGAAAGAAGGTGAGGCGAATGATGTAATGGCAAAAGCACTTCCTCAATATCAGGTTCTTGTGGCTCCCATGCCATATTATTCATATCCTTATGTTGTTGCTGCCCAATATCAACAACTGTCATCATCCACAACACCAGGCTCAGACTTCTCAGAGTCAACAGCTGCAACGTCAACTATCTCAACAAAGCAACATAAATTAACAAAATCAGAACAGACAGAATAAGACAATCAAAACAACCGCAAGCGTCCGGACTTTGATAAAATTCTCGTGCCATACATAAAATTGTTTCCTTATCTTGTTCATCAAGGGGAAATCGTTCCAAAAGAGATCGCACCTGCAATTCCTCCCTATGACCCAAAACATAATAATAATGCCTCTTGTGCTTACCACTCTGGGTACATAGGACATGCTACTGAGGATTGTATTGTTTTCAAGACCAAAGTTCAAGAGCTAATTGATGAGAAGATTCTGACCTTTGCTGAAGAGCGTTCCAATGTACAGGCTAATCCTTTGCCTACTCATGGTGGACATAGGGTTAATATGGTTGAAGAAAATAAAGGGGTTGAGTTGATCATGGACGTCGATGAAGTAAAAACTCCGATGACTGTTGTGATCAAGAAATTGAACGAACATGGGTTATTGAAAGGTCTTCATGAAAAATGCCAGATTTTTTATGTTAATCCTAATCAGTGCCGAAGGTTAAAAGGTTGTGTACAAATTCTCATAAACAAGGGTGTGGTCCAATTTTCCAGATCCAAATTTGTTGAGAATGTGGCTGCCATTGAACCGTTCACAATTGTGTACAGAAAAGTTCCCTTGGAAACTCCAAGAAAGAAAATTCAGCCTACCATTGTTTGTGTTCCCACGCCATTTATTATGGGGGTCGTGAAATATGATTCTGCCGTGTATTATAGGGGTCACGAAATATGGTTTTTAGAATTCAAGATTGTGAATGTAACTGCTTCAAGAGGCATGACTCGTAGTGGGCGAGTGTTTCCTCCAAAGGTCACTTCAAATCCAGTGCAAGTACCAACTGATATTCCTCCCAAGGAGAAGGATGTTTTAACAACCCTGTGGCGCAACAAGGGGCATTTACCTCTACATCTGGGCCAACCACTCCATTTGTGGATGTTACAAGGAGTAAAGAGGTAACTAATAATCAAGAGCTTCTCAAGCTGATCAAGAAGAGTGACTTCAAGATCATGGATCAACTGGGGTATACCCTTTCGAAGATTTCGATCTTGTCCTTGCTTATGAGTTCACCCGCTCACATATTGGCTTTGTTAAAAGTATTGAATGTTGCCCATGTAATGCACGACACCTTTGTTGACCAATTTGATGACATGGTTTCCAATATAACCGAAATTATATATTTGGGTTTCAATGAATCAGAGTTGCCTGGAATCACACATAATAGAGCCTTACACATATCAGTGACTTGCATGGATGCCTTGATATCTCGTGTCCTCGTGGATACTAGTTCTTCCCTTAATGTGATGCCTAAGGGCATGTTGAGTCAATTACTAGTATAAGGGATTGAGATGAGGGCTAAAGCTTTGATTTTCAAAGCCTTTGACGGTTCAAGAAGGCAAGTTATCGGCGAGGTAGAGTTGCCAATTAAGATCAAACTGCATTTGTTCACTATTACTTTTCAAGTGATGGATATCAATCCTGCCTATAGTTGCTTATTGGGTAGAACCTGGATCCATGTCGCTGGGGCATTTACCTCCATATTACATCAGAAGCTCAAACTCATATATGACGATCAATTGGTTATCGTTTGTGGTGAATAGGGTTTTCTAGTGAGCGAGTTATCATCCTTCCGATATGTCGAGAATGATGAGGGCATAGCTGAGGTGTCATTGCAATGTCTTAATTTCGAAGATGTCAGCTCTGCTTCTATCAATCAATGTAGATCACCTAAAATGACCATGTATTCTGCCAAGAGTGCAAGAGAAACTCTTGAGAAATGCGCCCTTCCTTGCTGGGGGCATGTGCTGGATGTGGAAGAGAAGCATGACCATTTTGGACTGGGTTATCATCCTGATCAACAAGTCAACCGATGTGGTACAAAGTAGAGCAATCTGATCAAGTTCAATAATACTGGTTTCCAAAAAGGTGATGTTGTGGCAGTCATTGATGATGTTGGTCCTAGCAACTAGAATGTAAGATTTGTACGCAAGTGTCTTCCCGGTTTCAAGCTTAACAATTGGACGACCACCGTGGTTCCCATGGTTTTTCCTGTGAACATGTAATGCATTTTGCTTTCCTGCTCCCTCGTCCTTGCCTGAGACAAGAGGATAGCTTGTACAGGGCCTTACATTTTAGACATCTTGTGTGATCAATAAATAAAAGTTTTTGCATTCAAATCACGATCTTTTCTTTCTTTATTTTACTTTTTCAAAAATAACAAATGGCAAAAGTTTCTTTTATTTTCACCTTTCAAATAGCTCATTCTAAGAAAAATTCATAAACATGCAGAGGAAATAAATGCATTAATAACAATATGGCAAACATCCATTGTAACTCTGGGATTCCGATCAACCAAGCCGAAGAAGATGGTGAGGAAGATTATGAATTACTGGCTGAACTAACAAGGTTGCTTGAGCATGAGCAGAAAAAGATTCATCCATACAAAGAGCCATTAGAATTCGTCAACCTGGGTACTGATGATGTCAGAAAAGAAGTCAAGGTTGAGGCATCTCTCGTCAAGCATGTACACTCCGAGTTGGTAAAGTTATTGCAAGAGTATGTTGATATCTTTGCCTGGTCTTATCAAGATATGATTGGGTTAGATACCAACATCGTTGAACATCACTTGCCACTTAAGCCCGAATGTCCTCTTGTTAAGCAGAAACTCAAAAGGACCAGACCCGACATGGCACTTAAGATCAGAGAAGAGGTAAATAAACAGTTTAATATTGGGTTCCTAGCCACTTCCGAATATCCTGAATGGGTTGCTAACATCGTCCTGGTTCCTAAAAAAGATGGGAAGGTCAGAATGTGAGTGTATTATCGAGATCTCAATAATGCAAGCCCGAAAGACGATTTTCCTCTACCTCATATTGATGTCTTGGTGGACAACACTGTGTAATTCTCCATCTTTTCATTCATGGACGGTTTCTTAGGATACAATCAGATCAAGATGTCCCTAGCTGATATGGAGAAAACCACCTACATCATACCTTGGGGTACATATTTCTACAAAGTCATTCCATTCGGTTTGAAAAATGCAAGGTCAACATACAACTGTGCCATGGTAACCCTCTTTCACAATATGATACATAAAGAGATTGAGGTTTACATGGACGATATAATTGGCAAGTTCAAGACCGAAGAAGATCACTTGGACCATCTGAGGAAAGTGTTTGCTAGGCTCCCAAAGTTCAAGCTACGGTTGAATCCTACAAAATGCACCTTTGGAGTTTGTTCTAGTAAAATATTAGGCTTTATTGTGAGTAAAAGAGGCATAGAAGTTGATCTCGAAAAAGTTTGAGCAATTCAAGACATGCTGCTTCTTAAAACTAAAAAAGAAGTCTAAGGCTTTCTGGGCCGACTTAATTACATCTCCAATTTCATTTCTCATTGGATGGCTACTTATGAACTGATATTCAAATTGGTAAGGAAAAATCAATCGGTAGAATGGAAAAATGATTGTCAAAAAGCTTTTTACAGAATAAAAAAATTCTTGCAAGAACCATTGATCTTAGTACCACCAGTTCCTGGTAGGTCTTTGATCATTTATCTCATTGTTCTTAATGAATCTATGGGCTGTGTATTGGGTCAGCATGACGACACGGGCAGAATAGGACATGCAATTTAGTATCTGAGTAAGAAGTTCACTGATTGTGAGACTAAATACTCACTCTTGGAGAAGACTTGTTGTGCTCTGGTTTGGGCCACTTGAAGCCTAAGACAATATATGATTTGCCATTTGTCATACCCCAAATTTTACCCTCAGATTCGTTGATCTTTCGCATGAGTACGCTAGATTAAGCATTCTTGCATAACTAACGAGGTTTTCAATTCTTGTTTGTTTTGTCCCACTTGTGAATTAGGGTTTAGATCTCAGAAGCTTCAAAGGCGATTAATTTAGGGTTTTGGACAAGAGATTGGTCTGATAAGGTGGATTCCCTTTGATCAGAAATTGTTTCTCTTGGTTATTACACTCAAGTACGAGGCAAGAGGTGTTGAGTTTTCACTCGTCAGGATCAGTTCCTATCAAAGGTTTATCAAGGTAGGACATCGGTTTCTTTGAGTTTCCACAAGGGTTTCGTCTGTTTAGGGTTTTATCAGTGGTTTGATTAGAAAGATCCAGAATCAGGATCTTGAAAGATTAGGGGTTTCTCACCCTTTGTGTTTAAGATGGGCAGATGGCATTCAATTGAGGTTCATTTTAGATTAACAGGTCAAGTGTATGTCCCGTAATGGTTGCGATTCAAGAGGTGTGAATATAAGTGCTCTATGAATTGAGGATCATCAGAGATTGGTTCATTTTTCAATTAGGATTTTTGGGCAGTGCGTTGAGAAGTGTATTTCAAGTTCTGATTCTGATTTCAAGGCATGATTTTGTCCATTTGGTATTCAAGTGGTCAATTCATATGGATTTATTAAAGTTACCAGATCATTCCAAGGCTATAATGCATTTAAAGTTCAAAGGATTGATTTAGTGTATGATTCATTTCAAGTCAAAGGTTTCAATCTATTCAAAGTCCAATATTGAGTTATGCTTGATTTTAGTTCTCAAGATTAATTCAAGATTTCATTTAATACAAATGAGAGTTCAATTAAAGTGAAATTTGGTTTATTTTCTTTTTTGGATCAAACATGGAAATGCAAGTTTTTTTATGGTTCATCTTGTTTTATAAGAGAGATAATTTCAAGTGGTCTCAAAAATTCATGGAAGGTACAAACAACAATTGAGGCCCATTACCAAAGTGTAATGAAACAAGTTAAAACAAAAGGAAATCCAACACAAAGTTAAAATGTCTAATTGGCATACAAGGGTACTAATAGCATTTTAGGCCAAACAAGTCACAAATTCTCAAACCCAAAGCAAACCTTATTTCATGCCCATCATATTGAATTCTCACTGTAAACCACATGCTGCCATTTTCACGGGTTCGTCCAAATCACAACAGTTTAAACCATTTGCACAGACCGCACCAAGGCACTGGTAGCTAAGCCAAACCAAACAAGTTTTTTGCTGCACATAATACAATCTGCGACATCCTGTACAATGCCAAATTATGCAGCAAAACTACAAAATCCTGCACACTACCAGGCTTATAACCTGCATCAACAAATAAAAGCAACCTGCTCCAAGTTTTAAACAAGCCAAAGCTGCTACAAACTGTCCAAAAAAAAGTACCCTGCTCTCATTACCTCCTCGCCACGCCTTGCCAAATTTGTGTAAATATACTACATACTGCCATGAAAGCAGATCACAGCAAAACAATATGCAAAAATGGATTAATCACTTTTTTTGGATTGTTTTTAGAAGTAGGGGGAGAACTGATATAAGGGATTGAGAATAGAATGAGAGGATTGGGAAAAGATAACAGAGAAAACAAACCTGCATAACAGAGAAATCCCTCCTTCAACACACAGAAAGGAGAAACGAGTTTGACAGCACAAGAGGTTCACCCTCTGAATTTGCTTAGAAAACCTTTGAACCATTTAGGAGTGAGAGAAGTTAAGGACCAAGAGAAAACGAAGAACAGAAACATAGAGAGAACCACACGATCATCAAGAGTGAGCGAAGAAGATTGGAGACAGATTGAGGTTCTGTTCTGGGAGAGGTACCTTCATCTTTTGTTTTTCATCTCGATTGAATTTGTTTGTTGTGTTTCTCACAGATAACCAGCCGTTCTTTCATTTTTCCATTAGGTTTAGGTAGAATCTGGGTCAGACACCCCTTTTAAGCCCAATTGAATCATTTAACATAACCTTAATCATTTTCACACACCCCATTTAGGATTTAGTTTAATTGATTTTAACTAATTAGTTTTAACTAGGGTTTAGTTTATTTAGTTTTTTTAATTAGGATTTAGTTAATTGATTTAGATTAAGTAGTTTTAACTAGATTTTAGTAGTTAATTGGTTTAGTTAGTTTAGTTATTTAGAAATTAGTTAGAATTAGCCATTTAGTTAGTTTAGTTTTTTAGTCTTGTAATTATTTCTTTTTAATTTAATGTAGTTTAATTAGACTTTTGGGTTTTAGGTTTAATTAGAGAATTAGTTTAATTAGATTTTGGATTTAATTTGATTTTATTTTTAAATTAATCTTGACATTTCCATTTTCATTGATTCTAGATGCGTGATCCAACTCTTGTTGTGTTTAGCTATGTTTAAATTCTGATTTCGATGTTACATCTTTTGAGTGTTTAATTCATTTGAGCATTTGTTGTATATATTTATATTCCTCTTATACTTGATACTTGAGGTTCATCTTTTGCGCTTTTTTGTTGCTTGTATCCCTAGATTCCAAAGGAAAGGATCTCTTGTTGACTTGTAATTCATGCTTAGGATAGCTTAGGCTTCCTACCCTCCCTTTTGATCTTGTTAGAATCATCACCTTCGGCCTTGTTAGAGCCACTGTTTTTAGCTTAGATTTAAGTTTAGAGTTTGTAAACTCTATGTGAGTATCATTGTTATGAGTACTCATTTTCCCCTTTGACTTTTGTTAAAGTTAAATTTAGTTAGTTTTCAACTTAGATCTAGAGAGTTAGTTAACTCTACGTAAGTATCATGGTTATGGATACTTACTTCCCCTTTGGAACCTTGATCGTTATCAAGAGTTCCTCATCCCTAGTTAGGTGAACCACGGTTGCTCTGATTCCATCCTAGTCATGATACGTAGGCACAAGATGTGACATCTTGGCGAGCATACTTAGTGTACATACTTCAGGTCTTTACCTTAGCATCTTTTCCCTTAGCAAACAAACTATAACATAACGCAAATACTAACAAGAGATTCCTGTAGAGTACTACATATACATAGGATGCTAACACCTTTCCTAGATATAACCAACCCCTAAACCTTAGATCTTTTAGCTTCGTTGTTACATAGCGCACTTAGGGTTTTCTTTGATCTTTACCCTTTCCTTTGGATAAATCAAAGCTCGGTGGTGAACTTCATAATTTGTGATTCAAGTTAATTTAATAGCTTGATATCTGATTCTCACCGCAACACCATACTACTTCACTGATATCCAAATTGGATCTGATAAAGTACATATTTGAAAAGCCTGTTGTCTCTGGAAAAATTGCTCAATGGCAAATGCTGTTAACTGAGTACGACATCTAGCATGTTACCTAGAATGCAATAAAAGGGAGTACTTTACGAATGAAGACATTCTATTTATCAGAGATTATGAAACTCCAGACTCTGACATAGAACCCGAACCAGGGGCGCGATGGATGCTCGTGTTCGATGGTACCTCCAATGGTCAAGGTTAAGGAATTGGTGTTATCCTCATCTTTCCGATAGGTTTTCATCTTCCATTCATCGCCATATTATGCTTTGAATGCACCAACAACATGGCTAAGTACGAAGCATGTATCTACAGAATAAAAGCGGCAATTGACATGAGGATTAAGATTCTTGATATCTATGGGGATTCTGCCTCAGTAATTGGCCAAGTCAGAGGGAATTTTGAGACTCGGGATTCAAAGTTGGTTTCTTACCAAAAGCATATCACGAAATTGATTCTTTATTTTAATGAAATCACTTTTCATCATATTCCTAGGGAAGAGAATAAACTAGCTGACGCTCTTGCCATCCTGACATCCATGTTCAGAGTCAAGTGGAAGAACAAAGCTCCTACTATCTGCATTGATCATTTGAGCGAACCAACACATTTTTTCAGCAATCGAGGACAAGTCCGATGACAAGCCTTGGTTCTACGACATCAAAAGATATTTGGAAAAACAAGAATATCTTGAGGGTATCACTATCACTAACAAGAAGGCTCTCAGACGGATCTGCACCAAATTCTTCTTGAGTGGTGGTGTACTATACAAAAGGAATTATGACTCTGTGTTGCTCAGATGCGTGGATAGACACGAAGCAAACACGACCATAAGGTTCATACATGAGGACTGTGAGGGTGTACATGCTAAAGGGTCTGCCATGGCTAAGAAGATCTTTCAAGCTCGTTATTACTGGACAACAATGGAAGTCGGTTGTTACAACTTTGCCAAAAGATGTCACAAATGCCAAATATATGGTGACAAGATCCATGTGCCACCAAATCCATTGAATGTTTTGACTTCTCCTTGGAACTTTTCTATGTGGGGTACTGATACGATTGAAATGATAGAGCTGAAAGCTTCCAACGGCCATCGCTTCATTCTAGTTGCTATCGATTACTTCACCAAGTGGGTTGAAGCTGCTTCTTACACAAGCGTTACACGATAAGTGGTTGCCAAATTTATCAAGAAAGAGATAATATGTAGCTATGGTATTCCTAGTAGTATCATCACTGACAATGCGAGCAACCTGAATAATAAGATGATGAAGGAGTTGTGTAAAAATTCAAGATCAAGCACCACAACTCTTCACCATATCGGCCCAAGATGAATGGCACCGTTGAAGCAGTGAACAAAAACATCAAGAGGATTGTCTATAAAATGGTCAAAACTTAAAAAGATTGGCATGAGATGTTTCCCTTTGCATTGTATGGCTAAAGAACTTCAGTTCGTACTTCCACTAGAGAAACTGAATGGGAGCAGATCTCGATGAAGTTGAATGGGTTCAATCCAGATATAACCAATTGAATCTCATTGAAGAGAAACGCCTGGCAGTTTTTTGCCATGGTCAATTATACCAAAAATGTCTTAAAAGAGCTTTTGACAAGAAAGTTCTCTCTTGAGCATTCTAAGAAGGCGAACTCGTGCTCAAGAGATACTTTCATGTACACTCAGATCCACAAGGAAAGTGGATTCCCAACTATGAAGGACCATTTGTTGTCAATAATGCCTTCTAAGACGGAGCCTTGATCCTCACCGCCATGAATAGGGAGCAGTTTCCACTACCCATGAACTATGACACAGTCAAAAATATTATGCCTGAAAAAAATGATGAACTAAGAGCCCGCTAGATTGACATTCGTAAGGACAATCTAGGAAAAAAATGGGTGTCCCGATGGATAAAAAAAAAGAAATTTCCATGCAAAAGTTTGGGACAAAGCAAAAAAAATATAGCCCACAAAGTTGAAAAACCGAAAGGGAAACTTAGGAAAAAATGGGTATCCAGGCGGATGAGAAAAAAAAAAGAGAATCAATGTCTTGGAAAAAAATTATGGATGAAGGCATTTGACTTTGAACACTTAAGCATATCTTTATCATAGTTGGACCTCAGACGGTAAATGAGCAATCAAATCATCTTCAATAGATGCAAGGTGTTGGAACCTATACTTACAGTGGATGGTAGTCAATGTTGTAATCAATACAAAATATGATTTCGCATTGCCATTGACCTTTGTTTTTAAATTTATTGTAAATCTCCTCATCAAGGATTTTTGCATCCTTGTACAGACCTTATGTACAAATTTTTTCATATTCAATAAATTTCATCATTTGATTTCTCAATTATCTCTTCCAGTATTTTGTTTGCAAAATAAATGATTATTTATGATCATATAATACTATAAAGCGTTGAGAATAATAAAATGCTAAATCAACAGAGAAAGCATTATGCATTGCATGATTTACCAGAAATCCCTAAAGGACGATCGATAGTCCCCATTGCAAGCTTGATAATGCGGCTAGCACCATCATGGTTGTTTGGAAGGTTTGTCTTCCATTTCCCCAACAAATCCATGTCTAGTCTCTTTTCCCAGCAAGAGTGGGAGCCTCGTGGCACCCCTAGCAGGTTGTAAGTATCATTCCCCCAACAGTGGTGATCATCCAGGGATAATTCTAGCCTCGTTCTTCCCCAAGCGATGATTGTTGTTTGAAGATCATCCATATTCCTTTATTCCCAGCAGTAGTAATGGCGGTAGCTCAAAAATTTGAGATTCTGGGATCGTTTCCCAACTGATTCGGCATCGTCTATGGTACTCTTTCCCTAGCTGAGGATGCCCAATCTTCTTTGCTACAATCCCTATCTACCTACAATACAATACCATAACTTGAACCGTAACATAGCATAGTCTCATGCAACATGTAATATTAATCATACATTACATTCACATCAAGCATATCCCTCATTGACTAATTCATCTCCCCAGTAGATATTCAGCTAATTCCCACTTAACTAAACTCTCTATACATTCACCCTCCATACACTACCATCGTCGTCGGCCAAATTTTCGAACTACTATTTTATTTAATCCCTTCCACCTCAAATAATCGAAAAGTTGTTGCAACTTTTACATTCAGGTCCAAGAGGATTAAATAGGGGCAGCTATCGTAACCCAAACTTTGACCTCCCTTTTACCTATTAGCATAAGCATGCGCGCTCGCATTCCTAGCATAGGCATCCAAATTTTTATCTGTGAATTCATTGTAGGTATATGTTCAAAATCCCCACAGAACCTCAAGGATATGAGTATGTTCCCCACTGAGCTGTCAAAGTCTCAATATAGGCCAAACATATGAATTTCTATGCCTACATATCAAAGCACAAGGTTGGAATGCGGAACCGTGGCCAAATCATTTCATCCCCAAGCAAAAAATGGATTTTTGCCTATGGTAACAGATTACGCCATTTACTTTAATCGGCCCAAGTGATCAGCCCAGGAAGGCCTTTTTTGCCTTGGTAACCAATTACAGCTTTTCCTGTAACCGGTTACGGCTGCGAAGTATGCAGATTTAAGTTGATTCTTCACACAGCAGCTGCACTCCTCTCATTCTTTTTGTCTACATTGTTCTGTTAGACTATGGCACGAATCTAGAAGGGGGGGTTGAATAGATCCCTAATTAAAATTTGAGTCGGCGCTACCAATTTAAAATTGGTTTTAAAAATGTTTTACGTGCGGAAGCGGCCGAGGAAAATTATAGTCTAAAACGAACGGTTATTGGAAAATCGGATATACGTAAGCCTATGGATTTATGACAATTCGGAAAAATAGAATCACAACACAAACTATGCTTGTCAATTATTTACTTCAGTTGTAAGGTTACCTAGTTCCAATGATTCAAAATCAAACCAAAACTAGATACACAAGTAAGATAATTTTGGTTCAAGCAATATGTCAAACACTTGGTGTGCAAAGACACTCCAAGTGATGTTTATGTTGAGTAAGTGATTTCAATCAGCCTAGTACAACATTTTGTTGTACGTTAGAGTTAAAAACAGCGTTTTAATCTCTTACTCAATTGATATCACAAATTTGACAATAGAGCTTACACAAAAATTACTTATTTGAGCTATAACGAAAATGCTGAAAATAAAGAAGACAAGTAATTTGGTGAGGCAATTCCCCCGTCGTCCTCGCTTCGGGGTACATCTGCCCTCAATTCTAAAACTAGAATTGAGATATATTGAATAGATATCACATGTTTGAATGTACAGTTTATACAAGGATTGAGCAGCAAAAATACAACAAAAATCTCAATGTGTTGAAAGTTGCCTTCACTCCTTGCCCCTTGATTCAAGCTGAATCAAGTTCTTCAATTTGTGTTGATGGACCTCCGAATCCAGCCACCTTATTGAAGAACACTTTGTTGTTCAAACCTTTGGCTCCGACTGATCTCAACAGCACCAAATCGAACCCGAGATCTTCCCTTCAAAATCACCGAATCCGTTACTAGACTTATGAAGACCACCTCTTCACAATCACCTTCACTCGATTGATTGTTGATGAAGAATCTCGTCCAAAAACCCCCAAAATTCGAACCAATCTTGGAGGGCAAAACCCCAATGGTTTTATTCAAGAAAGAACCTGTCACAATCTTCAACCCGAGCTTGATTCTCCAATCTAAGCCTCGAACCTTATCACCTTGAATCTCTCACAAATGCATTTCAAAAATGATTGTGTGTAATTGAAATGTTGTGAGATGTTGAAGATGAAGATGATGAATCTTGGACACCTATTTCACTCTTTCTTGTTTTTGAACACCTGAATTAAAAAGAATATCAAATGTTGTTGTGTTAAAATGAACAAACTTCTATTTATAGTAATAAGCAAATCAGCCAACAAAATAGATTTTCAAACAGATTAGAAAAACTGCACTAGCTGTGTCAACGCGCGAACGGTCGACCATAGGTCGGCGTGCGCTGACCCGTGTGAAATTCCAAGGCTTCATGTGCTGACTTATGGTTGACTCATGATTGTTGTATGCTGACTGTATGGTCGACTCATGGTTGTTGTGTGCTGACTGTATGGTCGACTCATGGTTGTTGTGTGCTGACCAGTGGGAAATGAACCGATCCATGCGCTGACTGTATGGTCGACTCATGGTTGTTGTGTGCTGGCCAGTGGGAAATGACTTGATCCATGAGCTGACTGTATGGTCGACTCATAGCTCCAAAATATGCAAAAATTGACATGTTTGCTGTTTCGTGCATCTTGTCACGACTATACATCAATCAATTATATTTTAATGAAATATGATGATTTAAAAGGATATAGGAAGGATGTAATATGTTAAGTATTGCATGACGACTCCGATTCATCCGAGGTTGTACTTTGTCATCATCGAAACTTGAGAACCTATATTGTGAGACAGTTTGCCCTCACATACTCCCCCTTTTTGATGATGACAACCTGTGCGAAGCTTAGTGAGAACAACATGCAATATTGTTAACATGGTAGTATAAGCTCCCCCTTTCTTTTGCAGTCAAAGCTGTTGTAATCTTTTGCAATCAGAGCTGTTGTGATCTACTATCTACTTGTCTTTTCTCCCCCTTTGACAACATCAAAAAGAGATGGAGAAGGTAAAGTTTTGACAGATTAACAATTAACAAAATACTCAACAGGCTATAAGTAATCATATACCAATATCCACACAAAATATTGACAATGAGAAAAATATTGAAAATAGATTAAACAAGATTCAGGACACATAAAGTCATAACATTTCATAGGAATCAAGGCTGTAAAACAAACATTAGTGTGCACTTAGGAGAGATAAAACAGAACACGATAACAAACACAGCATGGAGAATGAGCAAATGCACAAACAAATGACTAATAGCCTCGTCCCCTGCCCATATCAATGAAGACGAATTATGATATGGATCAGCCATATCAGTAAGGTAATCCACTGCTTGATTCAAGCAATTGATGCTGCGAGAGACGACTGTTTCTTGGTATCCATGGGCAGTTGTGAAAGCTGCAAATCTTTCATCCATTCTTGTTAAAAAAAAGAGTTGAACTGTTCAGATTGGGTGTGTAGCTCAGTTCGGATGCACAAATGCAGATTTGCACTTAATGTCACATATAATGCCATATTTGATGCCTACCTAAAATGCCACAAAATAATTTGCATCCAAACACATAAAACACATAGCAAATGCCATACATATATACACTATTTGTCATACGATACTATTATTGAATCATGAGAATTTTAAGGAGAGAGAGAGAGAGAGAGAAGGGAACAATATCACCTCTACACCAGAGTAGCTTGATAACAATACACTTGTGCTTGCAACAAAACTTAACTTGTTAGAAGTACAAGCATGTAATTTTAAGTGAAGTAAGACGAAATAAGCAATTTTGACCCGCGATCCGAAATGTCGAGAATGCCAAGTTCTCGGCGGATATGAAAGAAAGGCTCAGTGGTTAGCGGCTTTGTGAAAATGTCTGCTAGTTGATTTTTGGTGTCAACGTGTTCAAAGACAACGTCACCTTTCTCTACATGATCCCTCGGAAAATGGTGTCGAATTTTGATATGTTTGGTACGCGAGTGTAACACCAGATTCTTGGTAAGATTTAGCACTGGTGTTGTCACAAAATATTGGAACACGTTCTAGTTTCAAATTGAAGTCCAATAGTTGTTGTTTAAGCCATAAGACTTGCGCACAACAACTACCGGTGGCTACGTATTCCGCTTCGGTGGTTGACAGAGCAACATACACTTGTTTCTTGCTGTGCCAGCTAACCAAGGAATTTGAAAATAAGTGACATGTACCACTGGTGCTTTTCCTATCCGATTTGCAACCGGCAAAATCAGAATCGGAGAAGCCTACCAATGAATAATCATTACCCTTAGAATACCACAATCCATACTTCGGAGTACCAGATAGGTATCGAAGTATGCGTTTGACAGATTTTAGGTGGGATTCCTTAGGACATGATTGGTATCTGGCGCACATACACACGCTAAACATAATGTCGGGACGCGAAGCAGTAAGATAGAGAAGCGAGCCAATCATACCTCTGTACCTTTTTACCTCAACATCTTTGCCACTTTCATCTTTACTCATATTTGCACATGTTGGCATAGGGGTGTCTATGGCTTTTGCATTTGCCATGTCAAATCTCTTGAGAAGATCCAAACAGTATTTTGTTTGGCTCACGAATGTTCCTTCCTTCAGTTGCTTAATTTGTAACCCGAGAAAATATGTGAGTTCACCCATCATACTCATCTCGAATTCATCCTGCATAAGCTTAGCAAACTCTCTTACTAGATTCATGTTAGTGGATCCAAATATGATATCGTCAACATAAATTTGTACAAGAATTAAGTGTTTTCCTTGACGTTTAATGAAGAGAGTAGTATCAACCTTTCCTCTTGAGTAGCCTTGATCAAGTAAGAATTTGCTTAGTCTCTCATACCAAGCTCTAGGAGCTTGTTTGAGACCGTACAAAGCTCTTTTCAGTTTATAGACATGATCAGGATACTCATGAGACTCAAAACCAGGTGGTTGAGCAACATAGACTTCTTCATTTATAAACCCGTTAAGGAACGCACTTTTGACGTCCATTTGAAATAACTTAAAATCTTTCGCACAATCGAAAGCAAGTAGAAGGCGTATAGCCTCGAGTCGGGCAACCGGCGCATAAGTTTCCTCATAGTCGATGCCTTCCTCTTGGTTATACCCTTGCACGACTAAACGCGCTTTGTTGCGAGTTATTACTCCGTTCTCGTCCAGTTTATTTCTAAACACCCATCGGGTGCCGATTACTCGATGACCTCGTAGAGGGGGGACAAGATCCCAAACCTCATTTCTAGTAAACTGATTCAGTTCCTCCTGCATTGACAAATACCAATGTTCATCGAGTAGAGCTTCCTTAGGGTTTTTAGGTTCCATCTGTGACACGAAAGTGAAGTAATAACAGAAATTACTTAGCTTAGTTCGAGTTGTTACGCCCTTTGTGATGTCTCCAATAATGTTTTCAATTGGATGGTCTTTAGATGACTTCCATTCTTGAGGAAGATCGTCGTTTGAAGGCGGATGAACTTCCTCTGTTGCATCACGGTGTGCATCCTTATCCTCCTCAATTTTGGCTTTGTCAGGTTGATCAATCCCCGTCTCGCCACTTTTGAGTATGTCTTCAGTGGATGTACCTGCACCATGAACAACACTATCCTTTCCGACATTTCTCGGGTAGGAATCATCAAAGGTAACATGCACAGACTCTTCTACAACAAGTAATCATTTATTATATATTTTATATGCTTTACTCGGGTGAGAGTATCCGAGAAAGATACCTTCATCGGTTTTGGAATCAAATTTGCCCAAGTTTTCCTTTCCATTGTTTAATACAAAACATTTGCATCCAAACACATGCAAGTGAGAAACATTTGGCTTTCGCCCTTTTAAAAGTTCGTACGGTGTTTTATTTAGAATGGGGTGAATAAGCACCCTATTCAAAACATAACACGCCGTACTAATGTCGTCGGCCCAAAAATATTTAGGTAAACCACTTTCGTTAATCATTGTTCTTCCCAATTCTTCTAAAATACGGTTTTTGCGCTCCACAACCCCGTTTTGTTGAGGAGTGCGTGGAGCGGAGAAGTTATGATCTATACCATGGTTACCGCAATATTCTTCAAATAAGTTATTTTCAAACTCACCTCCATGGTCGCTCCTAATTGACACTATGTTTGTATTTAACTTATTTTGGGAAAGCTTAGAAAAGTTTTCAAATGCGGCGAATGTATCACTTTTACTTACTAAGAAGATGGTCCAACAAAACCTAGAAAAGTCGTCCACTATTACGAACCCGTAATAGTTTCCTCCTAGACGACCCAAACAAGTCCATTTGTAGAAGTTCAAGAGGTCTCGTTGTTGAAATTATCTTTTTGGATTTAAATGAGATCCCCGTTTGCTTCCCTTTTTGACAAGCATCACAAAGGTGCTCCTTGGTAAACTTTATTTTGGGAAGTCCTAAGACTAGGTCTTTTGAGACAACCTTATTGAGTAAGTCAAAATTGACATGTGCTAAACGCCTATGCCATAGCCATGAGTCTTCACTCATAGTTATGAGGCATTTGTCGCTTGTTAATGATACCTCATTTAAGTCAAGCATATATACGTTGTTTACTCTAAAATTGTTAAACATATTCTTCTTGTCATTTTCATGCACAATTTTGCAACAATCTTTTGAAAAAGATACATTGTATCCTTTGTCGCATAATTGGCTAATGCTAAGCAGGTTATGTTTAAGGTTTTCGACAAGCAACACGTCGGAGATTATAGTAGAGGCGGGATTACCTACACTACCTTTACCTAGTATTGCTCCGCGGTTGTTATCACCATAAGTTACATACCCTTTCTTCTTAGCCACAAAGTTAATGAATAAGGATATGTCTCCAGACATGTGTCTTTAGCACCCACTGTCGAGAACCCATCTTCTCTCGGTGGTCTCGACACATTTCACCTATCAAAACATAATTAGCACAAGGAGGTACCCAATGGCATATTGGGTCCTAATAGGTTAGCGACAAAATGGTTGCTTTTGGGAAACCATTGGTAGATGCCTTTAGGAACAAGAAATCTCCTAAACCGGCATTTACCAATGGAGTGGCCTTTCTTGCAACAATATAAGCATGCAAAATCGACTTTAGAGTTACTTTCACTTGCTTGATCCCTAATTACATATGCATATTTTTGGTATGGGTTAATCATACTTTTTCTAAAATCCTTTTTATCAATAGCAAATGTAATTTTAAGCTCAAGTGCCTTGTTTAATTTGGCCTTGAGGTTTCTAACCTCACCTTGCCAAATATGACAAGCATCACACCCAAAGTTGAAAGGATTTCTATTGTTCTTACAATCCGATTCATTGCCTTTCACAATGGAAGCCTTAAGGTCCTCTAATCTCTTTTCGGAATTTTTAACTTTGTGCTCTAAATACGTAAAAAAATTCTTATTAGAGGCAAGTTTCTTGAAGGCTTCAACTGCTTCATTGTGTAAGGCATTAAATGCGGTTTGTAATTCTGAATGCGACATATTTGAGGACTTATCATATTTAGAGTGACATACCTGCTTTTTCTTATTTTTCTGATGAGCGGAGAGGCATAGATTCACGGACTCTTCTTCATCACTAGAGCTTTCATCAGAGGAGGAAGAGTCGTTGTCGCTTTCCCAAGCTATGTACGCTCTCCTAGGCTTTGATGATTTCTTGTGTGACTTTGATGATTCCTTTTCCTTTGCCTTTTTGTTCATCGGACAGTCCGGTTTGTAGTGACCGGGCTTTCCACACTTGCAGCACGTCCCTCTAGTCTTTTTACCTTTTGAGTCATCATCTTTGGAGTACCTCGATTGTTTCCGGAAGTTTACCAAGTTCTTCTCGGAGTGTTGGATGCCGTTCTTTCTCACGTAATGGTTGTACCGTTTAACGAACAGCCTCATATCTTCGCTCATGTCCTCTTCTTCTTCGTCGCTTGAGGAATAATCACTTTGCTCTTTTGCTTGAGACTTCGAGGAGGAAGTCTTAAGAGCTATCGATTTTTTTTCACTCACCTTCATTTTGTCTTTCTTTTCCATCTTTTCGCGTTGGTCTAGACTCAAGAGTACATGTTCATGCTCTTGAAGTTTTCCAAACAATGTTGTCAAGTCTAATATGGTAAGATCATTTGCTTCTTTGATGGCGGTCACTTTCGGCTGTCATTCCCTGTTAAGACATCTTAAGATCTTATTAGTAGCAATATCATTGGAAACAGGCCTACCTAATGAATGTAAACGATTGATGAGATGTGTAAATCTCTTTTGCATGTCAGCAATGGTTTCCCCTTGCTCCATGAAAAAGAGATCGAACTCTTGAGTTAATGTATTGATTCTAGCCAACTTAACATCGTTTGTCCCCTCATGGGCTATTTGTAGTGAATCCCACATGGCCTTAGCAGTAGGACAATGGTATACACGATAGTATTCATCTACACCTAATGAGGAGATTAAGATGTTTTTAGCTTTCCAATCATAATTGTATTTTTTCTCAACGTCATCGGTCCATTGTGCTTTAGGCTTTGGCACAACTACATTATCCGCATTGGTCATGGTAATTTCTATTGGACCATTAAGGATAACGTTCCATATTTTTCTGTCTATGGAGTTTATATGCACATGCATACAGTCTTTCCAATAACTATAATTTTCACCGTTGAAAACAGGAGCCCTATTGTACGCCCCTTTAGGTTCGTTTGCCATTTTCTATCTCGTTGTATTTGAAGCACCGAATAACCGGAGCTCTAGATACCACTTGTTAGACTATGGCATGGATCTAGAAGGGGGGGTTGAATAGATCCCTAATTAAAATTTGAGTCGGCGCTACCAATTTAAAATTGGTTTTAAAAATGTTTTACGTGCGGAAGCGGCCGAGGAAAATTATAGTCTAAAACGAACGGTTATTGGAAAACCGGATATACGTAAGCCTATGGATTTATGACAATTCGGAAAAATAGAATCACAATACAAACTATGCTTATCAATTATTTACTTCAGTTGTAAGGTTACCTAGTTCCAATGATTCAAAATCAAACCAAAACTAGATACACAAGTAAGATAATTTTGGTTCAAGCAATATGTCAAACACTTGGTGTGCAAAGACACTCCAAGTGATGTTTATGTTGAGTAAGTGATTTCAATCAGTCTAGTACAACGTTTTGTTGTACGTTAGAGTTAAAAACAGCGTTTTAATCTCTTACTCAATTGATATCACAAATTTGACAATAGAGCTTACACAAAAATTACTTATTTGAGCTATAACGAAAATGCTGAAAATAAAGAAGACAAGTAATTTGTTGAGGCAGTTCCCCCGTCGTCCTCGCTTCGGGGTACGTCTGCCCTCAATTCTAAAACTAGAATTGAGATATATTGAATAGATATCACATGTTTGAATGTACAGTTTATACAAGGATTGAGCAGCAAAAATACAACAAAAATCTCAATGTGTTGAAAGTTGCCTTCACTCCTTGCCCCTTGATTCAAGCTGAATCATGTTCTTCGATTTGTGTTGATGGACCTCCGACTCCAGCCACCTTATTGAAGAACACTTTGTTGTTCAAACCTTTGGCTCCGACTGATCTCAACAGCACCAAATCGAACCCGAGATCTTCCCTTCAAAATCACTGAATCCGCTACTAGACTTGTGAAGACCACCTCTTCACAATCACCTTTGCTCGATTGATCGTTGATGAAGAATCTCGTCCAAAAACCCCCAAAAATCGAACCAATCTTGGAGGGAAAAACCCAAATGGTGTTATTCAAGAAAGAACCTGTCACAATCTTCAACCCGAGCTTGATTCTCCAATCTAAGCCTCGAACCTTATCACCTTGAATCTCTCACAAATGCATTTCAAAAATGATTGTGTGTAATTGAAATGTTGTGAGATGTTGAAGATGAAGATGATGAATCTTGGACACCTATTTCACTCTTTCTTGTTTTTGAACACCTGAATCAAAAAGAATATCAAATGTTGTTGTGTTAAAATGAACAAACTTCAATTTATAGTAATAAGCAAATCAGCCAACAAAATAGATTTTCAAACAGATTGGAAATACTGCACTGGCTGTGTCAACGCGCGAACGGTCGACCATAGGTCGGCGTGCGCTGACCCGTGTGAAATGCCAAGGCTCCATGTGCTGACTTATGGTCGACTCGTGGTTGTTGTGTGCTGACTGTATGGTCGACTCATGGTTGTTGTGTACTGACTGTATGGTCGACTCATGGTTGTTGTGTGCTGACTGTATGGTCCACTCATGGTTGCTGTGTGCTGACCAGTGGGAAATGAACTGATCCATGCGCTGACTGTATGGTCGACTCATGGTTGCTGTGTGCTGACCAGTGGGAAATGACTTGATCCATGAGCTGACTGTATGGTTGACTCATAGCTCCAAAATATGCAAAAATTGACATGTTTGCTGTTTCGTGCATCTTGTCACGACTATACATCAATCAATTATATTTTAATGAAATATGATGATTTAAAAGGATATAGGAAGGATGTAATATGTTAAGTATTGCATGACGATTCTGATTCATCCGAGGTTGTACTTTGTCATCATCGAAACTTGAGAACCTATATTGTGAGACAGTTTGCCCTCACATGTTCTAGCATTGTATGGAATATCCTAGACCCTTCAAGATGTCACTTGCATTTGCTCCAATAAATCATCAACAATAAAATTTATCATGCACCCTCATTCCTAAGCATGTGAACCATTTGATCAAGTGAGTTGCATTGTGATTCTCCAACTGAGTTAACAAATAACTAACTGAGTTAGACTCCAACCCAGTGAGTTGAGTCTAACTAACTCCAAACCAAATGCTAAACCATCCTTAGCTAGTTCCAAACCAAGTTCTAAGCCTCCACTCATTCCAAGCCTAGACTCTATATAAGCAAACCCTCACATTGTTGCAAAGGACCTTTAATCATTCTTTTATTTTGCTCCAAATTTTCACTCTCACTCTCTGAATTTTCTCTAACTTTCTCTCTCAATCCTCTTCATCTTCTTCGCCCAGCATCGCTAGAGCTCTTTCCGCCATTAAAGCTTAGCAAGCTTCTCATTAAAACTTGCTAATGTTTGAGATAGACCTCTATTCCACTTCATTTATTATTTGAATTTTGTAGCAACAACATTTTCTACTTCATCTCAAGCTTTCGAAGTTGATTATTGCAAGAGTTTTGGTGCAAATTCAAATTTGAAGCATTTATCGTGTTTTATTCGGTTCTCGCTACGGATTGCTAAGGATCTTGAAATTCTATGGTTTTCTTTGCTTCTTTGCATCACATTTCGTGCTTAACAATCACCAAGGCAAACCTCCGCCTTGTAGGTTGGTGAATTCCTGCTTTATTTACCGCTTTGGAACTATTTCGCATTCTTCGCAATGTAGCATTTAATTGCCTTTTCGTTGTTTGATTAATTTCCTTGCATGCTTGATTTTATTAATTCCTAATAGTTGTGAATTAACATGAATTTTACGTCTTCTTACTTGCTTTGTTACACTGTGATTACATGCAATAAGTGATTCTGAAAAGTGCTTCTGAAATTTCGTTTTTGTAGTTTTCGCACGCGTAATCGGTTACGGTATTTGGCGTAATCGGTTACGTCACCTTCCTGCACCCCAAGGAGGCACTTTTTTGCCTTGGTAACCGGTTACAGTTTTTCTTGTAATCGGTTAAGGTCGCGATTTTTAGCAAGATTCTTGCTGTTTGGGGCTGTTTTGCATTCTTTGTTCATATACTTCCCCATGATTGATCATATTGATGTAAATTCTACTGTTTTAGCTCATCACATGCTTACAATAATTTTTGCTCGATTAATTGCATAATTTTCTTTGATTATTTCACATTTTCATCACGTGTTTGAGGCATTTTTGTTCATTATTGCTTATGTGTTGATGTGAACAAATGCATTCTAATATGTCTTGTTAATTCTTTGCAATTTCAACTTGATGCATTAGATTTATTCTTCATTAAGCTAATTTAATATTGTTCAACATTATTTTCACACTTGCTTTGATAATCTTTCGACTCACTTGAAAGATTATTAGCAACTTTCTCCCTTTTAATAGTTGATCGGAACCTTGTTTCGATTAATTGATTGTCTCATGCTCTTCTCTTTAGGATCTCTTTAGAGGATCTCTTTCTTGAACTCATGTTGCGTCAGACGTCTGCACAAAAAATTGGACATTGTACAAATTATGTTGTTACTCTGTCGGTTTAAATTTCCACACTATACTTTGGGTGCTAGAGAAGGGATGAGAGTGGATAATTCCTACACTCGTTCAGTTTATTTTAGGTAGGGGATGAACGACCTTGTGCCTGGAATAATCGTCTCTATCTTCAGACTGTAGTGTCTCCCGATCCTCATCAGAGTTAATCCTTGATCACTCCTACTCTTTCTATCTTTCCTTTGATCAATCACCATTTCCTTGGTTCAAGATTAATGTCTTCTTTCCCTCTGTTAACCACAGTGTGTCTGTTAACATAGTGGGTTTCTCTTAGGTTAATCGCCTTTTGGTTCATCACCGGTTTTTTTGGTTGATCACAACCCTTTTGTTAAAACCAATAAATATTTCATTGGGTTAATCACCTCTTGGTTAACACCTGCCTCTTTGATTGATCACCGCTAGTCGATTAAAACCTTGATTTTCTTTTTCCCTGGTGAAGTCATATCTCTTTTTCCTCGATTAACCACAGTCTGTCTGTTAATACACCGAGTCTCTTTCTTAGATTAATATCTTCTCTTAGATCAACACCTGTTTCTTTGGTTAATCAATGTCCGTCGGTTAATTACCAATTTCTCCCCTTATCCCCGACCTGGGTTAAGATCCTTTTCCTTCTTTCCCCATCAGGGTTGAGTTTTTTTCTTCCCCAATAGAGTATCTTTCTTTTTTTCCCCTTAGTAGAGTCTTTTCTCTTTTTTCCCAGCGAGTCAAACACAGAGTCTCGGTTATAATACTCTTGCCACTAATCCTTGCCCTTCTTCTATTCCTGTCTCTTATCCTTATTTCTTGGTTTCAACACCATTGTTTTACCTTCCGTTCTTTGTTTTGACACACTTTCCTTTTCTTTTCCTGTCTTCATTCTCCGAATTACGTAGGATCTGAATTCCTCATTGCACCCTTAGGATACGTAGGCACGAGATTAAAAAATCTTGGCGAATCACCTTCCCCTTTCTTTTCCCTAGTTCCATAAACTACGGAGCTCTGAATTCCTCATTGCACTATGATGATACGTAGGCCAAGGGCCCCAATCCTCCACGAGCACTCTCTTTTTCTTCTTTCCCTTCCCTCTTTAGCTAGTAGTCTTTAGATAGATAACTAATCCAAGCCTAAAAGCAAGCAGAATGGTTCCCATCAAGTACGACGGATGCGTGGGGTACTAACATCTTCCTCTCGCATAACTGACCCCCTTTCCCGTTTCTCTTCCTCTTGGGTTTTATCTATATTTTCCCTGTCCTTTGGGACTAAATAAAGCTCAGTTGCGACTCTTTTGTATCTTTGAGTGTGTGATTCACTTAGGTATAATCTCGCTAGCTTCACACACCCAAGACAACCTTCATATCAAATCATAACAACATCTACTACAATGGCATGCCTTTGACCTCAAAAATGATGGCACCACCTACCAGTACCTCATGGATGCAGTCTTCTCCCACCAGATAGGGAAAAACTTGGAAGTCTACATTAACTATATGATAGTTAAAACTATCGATGGGTGCAGTCATGCAAAAGATTCGAAAGATGCCCTACAGCTCGTCGGGAAGTATAATATGCGTTTAAATATTGCTAAGTGTTCTTTTGGGGTCGAGGCGGGAAGTTTCTAGGGTTCATGCTAACACGGAGAGACGGCAAAGCCAACCCAGACAAGTGTCAAGCATTCATCACAAAAAGGAGTCTCACTAACGTAAAGGAAGTGTAATATCTCACATGTCGCCTCGTTATCTCGTCTCGCTTGCTTTCTTGCACAAGCGATAAAAAACGTCCTCTTCTTCTTCGTCGCCTTAAAGAAAAATGAGAGGTTTTAGTGAACCCCTAAGTGAGAGAAGGCTTTTACTAAATTCAAGAACTTCCTCACATCCCCCCTGTTCTGACTCGTCTGAAAGAGGGGTCATCGTTGCTTTTATACCTCTCGATCACTGATCAAGAAATGAGCTTAGTCCTCGTCCAAGAAAATTGACAGGGCCGATAAAATTATGTATTTCGTAAGCAAAGTGTTCATAGTCGCTGAGGCGCGCTATTAAAATATAGAGAAGTTAACACTAGCCATCGTTGTTGTAGCAAGGAAACTGAGACTGTACTTTCAGGGTCACAAAATCCTAATAAAAACTAACTATCATGTTCGGCAAGTCTTGTAGAAGCACGATCTAGCAGGAAGAATGGTATCCTTGGCGAGAGAGCTCTCAGAGTATGACATCTAGTGTGTCCCGAGGGGAGGCATAAAGTCACAAGTTTTGGCTGATTTTGTGGCAGAATTCAGCTTGCCTGTAGATGAAGAAACGCCCACAGAGTGGGCGGTATCTGTAGACGGCGCTTCCAACATAAAAGGGAATGGTGCAGGAATAATCCTAAAAGGACATGGCGACATACTCATCGAGCAAGCATTATAATTTGAGTTCACCTCCAGCAATAATCTGGCGAAGTACGAGGCTTTCGTCAATGAAATGATCTTCACCTTAGAAATGGGAGCCTCTATGTTAATAGTAAAAACTAATCACCAATTGGCCGCCAACTAAGTCACTGGGTAGTACCAAGCCCATGAGCCTCAACTGATAAACAATCTACAAAAGTTACAAAATTTATCTTCTTGTTTCTCCTCCTTTAAAATAGAACATGTCCCCCGTGAATAAAACTTCAGAACAAACCTTCTATTAAAGCTAGCTACATAAAAAATGGAGGGGTTCAACAAAAAATTTATCCAGGAGACTCTCACCTCTCCCAACATAGAGGTAGACGAGGTATACTCTCTGGAAGTTATCATAGAATCTAGTTGGATGTCGCACATAATGCACTATATGCAGACCGATGAACTACCTTTGGATAAGGGAGATGTAAGAAGGATCCAAAAGTAGGATACTGAGTACACCATGATATCTGAAAAACTATATAAAATAGGGAGAGCTTATATCATGTTGCGATGTCAGGCCGAGCACAAAATTGCCCTAGTTCTCACGAAGGCAGAAAGGCTCTCGCACAAAAACTGTTAAGGGTGGGATACTATTGGTCTACCTTAATGAAATATAGCATTGCCTTTTTCAAAAGGTCTGATCAATGTTAGAGACATACCGACCTTTACCACGCCCCATTTGAACTTCTCCAGTCGATGACTTTGCCCTGGCCTTTCTACCAATGGGGCATGGACATTCTGGGCCTTTTCCCCTTAGCACCACGCCAACTGAAGTTCCTAATAGTATGCGATTACCTTTTCACTAAATGGATAGAAGCAGAAGAAAAAGCCCAGATTAGGGTAGAAAGAGTGTGTCATTTCTACTGGCAAAAAATTATGTGCGGATATAGGCTCCTGGGGCCATCGTTTCTAACAATGGGACCCACTCCTCCGACACTACAGTCACCGACTTATGTAAATATTTGGGTGTGCAAGCCAAATTCAAATCTGTTATACACCCTCAAGTTAACGGTCAAGTTGAGTCGATGAACAAAGTAATCCTTAAACGACTCAAGAAGAAGCTTGACGACTCTAAGGGCTTATGGGAGGAACTACTCCCCGAGATACTATGGTAGTACCACACCATTCAACATTCCACCACTAACGAAATCCAATTTTTCATGGTCTACAGAGCAGATGTCATGTTGCCTGTGGATATTGAAACACCATTGTTGCAACAATCCAAGTTCAATGAAGAGGCAAACGAGATGGGCTTAGAGTGCATAGCCTGATCGATGAAGTAAGGGAAGTCACCTACATTCGATAATTTTCTTCCAAACAGAGGGATGTTAGGATATATAGCTCCAAGGTTAAACAGAGAAAGATGTAGGAGGGCGACCTGGTCTTGAAAGAAGTAGTTCTACCTGCACAACAGAGAAAACTACAACCTAATTGGGAAGGACCATACTGCATATATCAGAAGCTCCTACATAGAGCGTACAAGTTGCAGTAACTCGAAGAACCACTTTTGCCCTAAACCTAGAATGCTTTTCATCTTTGATACTATTATAGTTAGAATTATTTGTAATTCTCAATTTAACGTTATGTTTGTGTACCTATGAATAATATGTGACATATTCCCAATAGGTACGTTTTTTCCTAAATATAATATATATTGGACTTCATAGAGAAGATTTGTGTCACCCCTCAAGGAAACATCTCATTGTTAGACTTCATAACGAAGATCTTTGTCGCCCCTCAGGAAAACATCTCATTGCTGAAATTTATAACAAAGATCATCGCCTCTCCTCGGGGCAACATCTTATTATTGGACTTCATGCCAAAGATCCTTGTCAGCCCTCGAGGCAACATCTCATTGTTGGACTTCATAGCAAAGATCTTTGTTGCCCCTCATGGAAACATCTCATTCCTGGGCTTCAGCGAAGATCCTTGTCGCCCCTTAAGGCAACATGTAATTGTTATACTTCATATGAAGATCCTTTCCACCCCTTAGGACAAAATCTCATTGATGAACTTCATAACAAAGATCCTTTCCACCCCTTAGGACAAAATCTCATTGATGAACTTCATAACTAAGATCCTTTCCACCCCTCAGGGTAAATCAAGTAAAAATATGGTTTCTCTCCAAAGGGACTTAGTGTCTCCTCGGATGGGACAAAACTCAAGGGTCGCGCCTAAAGTGGTGCGGCAGATATCTAGAATGAGAGACTTGATAACAAGTCTTTTATGAGGGCTCGATCATAGTCCTGCCCAAATAAGTCAAGCACCTCATATGAGAGACCGATAGTCTCATAAGTCAGGTTATATACAGTTCTTTTTTAGGGACTTAAATTCCCTAGGATAATTGTACTCTCGCTTGAGGGACTTAGTGTCTCCTTGGTTGGTACAAAAATCAAGGGTAACGCCTAAAGAGGCGTGACATATATCTAGCATGAGAGACTTGATAACAAGTATTCTGTGATAGCTCGATGAAAGTCCCTCCCAAGTAGGTCAAACGCCTCGCCTGAGGGACTGGTAGTCTCATCAACCAAGTTATGTAGAGTTTTTTCTGAGGGACTTAGATTCTCCAAGATAAGTATAGTCTCATCTGAGGGACTCAGTGTCTCCTCGGGAGTGATAAAACTCAAGGGTCACGCCTAAAGAGGCACAGCGAATATCCAACCTGAGAGACGTGATAAGAAGTCTTACATGAGGGCTCGATTGATGTCCCGCCCAAGTAGGTAAAATGCCTCGCATGAGGGAATGGTAGTCTCATAAGTTTTGTTATGTATTGTTCTTCCAGAGGGACTTAGATTCCCTGGGATAATTATACTCTCGCCCGAGGGATTGTGTTTCCGCGGGCAGGACAAAACTCAAGGGTTTTTCCTAAAGATGCATGACGAATATCCAGCCTGAGAGACATAATACAAGTCTTTCCTGAAGGCTAGATGGAAGTTCTACCTAAGTAGGTCAAACGCCTCGCTTAAGGGACTTGTAGTCTCATCAGTCGTGCTATGTACAGTTCTTCCTGAAGGACTTAGATTCCCCAGGATAATTATACTCTTGCCTGATGGACTTAGTGTCTCTTTGGGCGGGACAAAACTTAGGCGTCATGTCTTAAGAGGCACGACATATATCCAGCCTTAGATATTTAATAACAAGTCTTGCCTAAGGGTTCGATGGAAGTCCTGCCCAAATAGGTCAAACGCCTTGTCTGAGGGACTGATAGTCTCATCAGCCAAACTATTTATAGGTATTTGTTACGCAATTTAATAAACTATATTGTCACATGCAACTATACATGCATATTTTATTGTAGAAAGTGATAATAGTAAGGATATCGTACCCACAGGGAGTGCAGAGGTTTAGATTGAACACTTGTAAGTAATATTCATCAGTTCAGTGAATGTTATGGATATATATCTCCAGAATATGTGGGCGGCAATTTGAATTTTCATGTCACCTTTGCATGTCAAATTATTTCGGAGATAAGTATCTGATATATTTTCCAACTGTATGATCAACCCTAATTGTTGCCATAGTTCTTTTTCAACTCAAACCCTAACCCTTAAAAACGCTACATTCTCAATCCCATTTTCACTCCAAATCTCCTTTTTTTTTGTTCAACATATCATAAGGAACAAAAGAAGATCGAATTTCAGGTAAAAATTGTCCATTTCCTATACGTTGCTCACATTAATCATGAAAGTTTGTTGCAAAAAACTTACGCAATGTCCAGAGATATATCTCCAGAACGTGTTAAACATGAACATTTCTGGAGATATATTTCCGGAATGTTTCTATGTTCATTTTCCATCCTTTTATCCAGCAGTAAATTAATTATTTTTAGTGTTTTTATTGTTTCCAATAGATATTGTGCACCCTGATAATATCTCTAAAACAAGTAGTTTCTTCGAACGATGCTTCTCGGAATGTTCAAGGGATTGTTGTAAAGGTGGTAGATGTTGGCAGCAACTTTATTAACAAGCAAGAGTTTGAAAATCTTGATAACATGCTTGAATGGATTCGTATGGTGGCATCTAGACTTGGATTTGGTGTGGTTATCAGAATATTGGGTAATGGCTCAAATAGAAAAAGCGTATTTGTGAATATGTTGTGTGAAAGAAGCGGGAGCTATCGAACGTATGTCCGGAATTTTAAGAGAGAAGACACGAGAAGTAGAAAATGCAAGTGTCCATTTAAACTTCGTGGTTACATGTTGGCTAGCAAAAAATAGAGACTTAAGGTCATTTGTGGTTTGCATAACCATGAATTGTGCTTAAAATTAGCCGGTCATCCTAGTGTATGTCGGTTCAAGCCGGAAGAGAAGGTATGTATTAGTGACATGACCTTGAATCTTGTCCAACCTAAAAATATACTTGCAATATTGAAACTGAAGCAAACCGACAACATATCAAATATCAAGAAAGTGTATAACATTTCGTACCTCACTAATAAGGCGATTATGGAAGATAGAACTGAGATGCAACAACTGTTGAAACTGTTGGACGATAACAGTTACGTGTCCCGGTATCGAACTTGCGATGGTGGAGTTACGGTTAAAGATATTTTTTAGACTCATCCGGATTCGGTAAAGTTGTTCAACACGTTTCCGACAGTGCTCATACTTGATTCTACCTACAAAACCAACAAGTATAGACTTCTATTTTTTGAGATGGTTTGTGTTAACTCAACTAAGAAGACATATTCCGTTGGTTTTTCATTTTTAGAGTGTGAAAAAAAGAACAATTTTACTTGGGCATTAGAGGCGTGTTGGTCACTTTTCAAGGATCAAAGTGAGATGCCTAAAACAATTTTGCCGGACCGTGATGCCGCATTGATGAATGTGGTTGCAAAGATATTTCCTTCTTCTTATGCATTACTTTGTAGGTATCACATGACAAAGAATGCGAGAAGTCGGGTTAAACCCGCGGTAGGGACGAAACAAGTTGAGTCCGAAGGTGGAAAATTGGTGAAGTCGGGTGTGATTGTTGAACAAATAGTAGATGCATGGAATCGTATAATAAATTCTTCCACAAAAGAATTATATGTCAATTCCATCATTCATTTCCAGAAAGTGTGTAAAAAGTTTCATACTTTGTTGAAAGCACCATTTTTGATCAGGTGAAGGAGAAGATAGTCATGCGATTTTCCGTTATCAACTTATCTAAGAGTTGAAGACGCATAAAGAATTATACACGTGGTTGTACGGAAGTAAAGATAAATTCGATGCGGTTTATGAGTCTCTTGTACCTTACTTGAACGGTCCGACACCAGAGTCAAAATGGATGACCTTCCCTAATATGGGTCACCTAATTGCATTTGCATATGATAGGGTGTGCATTGACCTGACACGCTGCGGGTTTTCGGAAACCTTTTTTCTACTCCGTACCACACCACCTTAAAATCCAAATGATCTCACCATGTGTATTGGATGGATTTCAAAATCAAGTCATTTTGTTCAAGTTTACTTGAAACCGAGATGCCCCGCACCACTTACATCACCGGAATGGACGAATCATTCAACCGCAAATGGCGAGACGTGGCTGGGTCATTTTATGGAAAGGATGCAAGAATTCGAAAGATGGAACAACATTGAAAATGAATCGAATGGACAAAAGTCCAAGGGGTGCCACCTATAGATTTAGTCATCGGCACATGTTTCGATTCATTTTAATTTCTTGTGTAAGCGGACGAATAATTGTATAGTATTGTGTCTCAATTTATAAATGAAGTGTTACATATTCACTTTTTATTCATATTTGGTTCATATTTGTTTCTTGTGCATTATCTGTTATCTACTTCTGTTTTGAAAATGTATCAGAAAAAGTTTCGGAGATACATCTTCGAAAGATTCTATTATTTGATTTGTTTTTCATGGTCCAGGGAAAGTTCCGGAGATGCATCTCCGGAACAAGATAATATGGTGTTGTTTCGTAGATACATATTCAGAATAATAATGACAGTCAATAAGTGGTTCATATTGAATTAGGTCTTCTATAAATTTGGGTGTCCATTTGTTGTATACTTCACACAAACTCAGAATCAAATGTGTGAAATAAACAGTTGTTGGTATGTCGCAAGTGTCTCCTACTCCGACGACAAAATACTTGGGAGAACGTTCAAACTCGTTGATCTCACCTCCATCGAAAATATCCTAGAAGAAGTCCAATATCTCATACCTTACAGAGACAAACGAAGGGTTGTGAAGCTAGAGCACCGTTCACTTTTAGTTAACAACGAATGAAATATTGTGTTCAGCAAATTTGAGCTCAAGACTCGAGCAGATGTTATGGCAATGTGGCGACTGTTTTTCAGTTTCGAAGAGAAAGCTTCTCTCGAGATGGAAGTGACACTACGAAGATCAGTCAAAGATATCTTGGAGATGTGCAAGCGTCTAGCGGAACATTGAAATATAGTATTTAATTTTCTGTTAAAATCATAATTGCAATGCTCGTATTATATTATGAATGCTCATTTTATGTTTGAAAAGTTCATTTTGTGTTGATTTTGTCTCTGGTTTTGTTCCGGAAATATAACTACAGTATTGTCCGAAGATATATCTCCGGAACTAATCAAATCCAAATGCATGGGGCGCCATCCAGAATGAATTTCCTTGAGTGTAAAAAGGGTGCGTCCATAGATATATCTCCGAAAATTAGGAGGATTATAGAAAATCTGCATGGTGTCTAAGAAATACATGGGGTGCAATAAGAAATACTCTATTTTCCCATACTACTAGCTATCCAACTCAAAACACAAAAGATTTGAGAATTTCTTACCCCACCCCTTAGGGTTCTTAGGCCCCATGTGCACTTCCAAAAATACCCCCTGCTTCTAGAGATGTATCTCTGAACGCACCTTTTTTTTACTCGACGTTGCTTTTTTCCGGAGCTACATCTACGGAATGTTTATGTTTATATAGCTCAGGAACATATTGGAATACATTTGCGCCTGAGTCTCTTCTCCCCCCTCATTCTTCATTTTTCATCTTCTTCACTCTCAAACTCTCCAAACTCTCTCAATCCTTAAAAAATCAACTTTCACCAAACTTAATTTTTTTCAATCGAGTTCGACAAGGAGCATTCATTTCAACGATCAAGAAACTTCAAAGAATTCAAAGCTCGATATAATCGATAAGTTTTCGAGTATTTCTCGTAAACGAGTTAGAATGTAGTTTTAGGGGTATAAATTCTTATATAGTTCTAGAAACATAGTTTAGAGACAATGTCGGTATTGTTTGTTGGCTAAACGGACGATCAGGGCTTTAAAAAAATTGATTTTCATGGGTAGGGGACGCCATTATCGTGACTATTGGAGTTGCAGAAAGTTTCGGAGCTACATCTACGGGAAAAATTAACATTATGGCAATTCCATAGATGCAGCTTCGGAACAAATCAATCTGGGTACTTCCGAAGATACATTTACAGAAATTTTCCGTGTGTACATATCGCAAAGTAAAAAAAATGTTAATTTTTTTTTTGTTTTTTAATTTATTTGTATCTAATTGTTTTTTCTTGGTTATGCATTACAGACATTATGGCAAACCGAGACGATAGATTGCGACTTGGACGGGTTTCACAGCATGCATCTCTCAGACGCGAGCGGAGTCATACCATTACCGAGGCCGATACATTTATTCCAACAGAGCATACAGCTAAGGCACATCCTTCTTCATCACATGCATAGGACACTCCCTCGATCTAGTATCTCACGCCATCATCCACTTCATCTCGGAGGCGTCGGGATTCAGCTGAGGGTTCATCACAGGCCCCGTCCTCCCACAGGCCTCGTCGGGATACTCTTGTTCATCCTTATGTCGATGATGTTAATATGGTGCCACCTCTAGAGGGTGATGACCCATCACCAGAGGATGCTGGTGACGACGACGATGATGAGCCTGAGAGTTTTCCAAGGGGTCCCTCAGATATGTCCCTGCTGACAGGGTACGCTGACCATACTGCTAGACATGGTTATGATGGAGAGGTAACATTACTCAGATTGTTTATTTTTTTTCATTGGAAATTTATAATTTGTACCATTGTTTCTATTAACATTGTTTCTTATTTATGGAATTTTCTAACTCGTCTTCCGCAACAGTTCTATAATCATGGGCGAAAGATTTTAGCTTTGGATCAGCCACATGAGGCTTGGTTCCAAGAAGTCCTTGTCGCCTCTAGTTTGAAGAAGCTTTGTGAGATCGATTACAGTCTAATCCACAACTGGTTGCTGGTGGACTTTGCAAAGAGATGGCACCCTGAGACGTCCACCTTTCATCTACCGCATAGCGAGATCACGATTACACTGAACGACATCTCTTGTCTATTACATATAACGATCAGGAGTACCCTCCTTCGTCACGGTAGGATGACGAAGAAGGATGTGAGAGAGATGTTGGTGGAGAAGCTTGGGGTTGATCCACTCGACGCGCTTAAGGAGGTAAGACCAGAGGGGCTCATGTGAGGTTCTCCTTTCTGACGCGTAGATTTGGTGAGGCACTCGCTGCTGCATAGCAGAGAGATGGTGATCCAGTTGAGGCACTCGCTGCTGCACGGCAGACAAATGGTGATCCAGCTGAGTTTAAGATACACAAGCAGCGTGTGTTGAGGTATTATTTTTTATTTTTAGTTGGCACTCGGCTGTTTGTGGACACGAGCTCCACATATATCGATGTTGCTTACCACAGGTACTTTTTGAATTCCACACGGATCCATGTATACAACTAAGGGCGGCTACACTGACGTACACGTATTCGAGGTTGAGAGATGGATGTATGTGGAAGACCGGGACTGTGGAGGCCGAGAGACTGGAGTTGCGTTGATGGATACATCATGTGGTTTTTCACCGTCTCACACTCCTACATGATGCCCGCTGCAGAAGAATCACTGCCCAGACCAGCTCCTTAAGAGATTTTAGAGGAACAGCAGTCTCAGTTGGACCACACTTAGAATGTCCTACCTCACTGTCATTAAATAATGGAGATGAAGCGAACATGCATTAATGTCGATTTCTTCCCTGAGTGGTCTGACCACATGCATATATTAGATTGAATGATTGTGATGGCAGAAGGACACTTATGTAACCCAGATATCGCGCCAAGACAAGTGTGATCAATGGTCGAGGACGCAAACCAAAAAGGCGATAGAGGCAGAAGAGACGGCAGAGGAGAGGATAGAGATGTTGTCAAGCACACACAGTAGTGACTGGTTTTTTTTTTATATACTATATATATCATATTATTTTACTTACAGATATATGTTATTTTATATTTATCTTCAATAGTTAATTTTCATCTGCGACCAACAAAATTGAATTTATTTTTTAAAATCTATTCTAATAAAATTTCAAATTTCAAAGATGCATCTATGAATTTTTTTTCTGTAAATGTGTTTCCAAAAGCATTCAACGTAAAGAAAAAAAAATGCTTTCAAAGAAACAACTTCAAAAGTTGGAACATAAAAGAAAATGCGCTAGATGACTAAGAATATCAAGGGTGAATTAAAAAATTCTCAAGTTCTTTTTTTTAGCCAAACCCAACCATATACACCCAACTCAAGACTTTCTGCTTTTTAATCTCAAGGAAATTGCAAAATTAACATAGATTCTACAATTCATACAAATAAACTCAAGAGTAAAGTAACAAGCCTTTATGATTAATACAATGAGTGAACTCGGTAACTGATATTTTTTTTCTACACAGAAACGTCACTGATATTTTTTTTCTCCCACGATAAATGCTCTATCCTGAAATGACTTTAGTTATAGAAACAGTAGCTCGATTGCAAAAATTTGAAGCAAAAAGCATATGCAAAAGGGTAGATGAATTGCCTGCCAAATAGTATACTTAACTTTAGTCGAAATCACATGACTGACCTTAATTTCGGCAAACCCCTTATACCAAACATACAGTAAAATATATCCCATTGGCAATGATATCTTTTTGTTGCAAGATAAAAAGGCATTCAAGCCTTTCTGTACAAATAAACTTCTGTCATGTTAACAAATACAATGAAAAAAGGGCCTTAAAGCTACAATTTTAGTGCTAATGAATCCCTGAAATCCCATAGAAGTGTTAATATTTATATTGTACATGTATTATACATATATGAATCCCCGAAACCCCAGTCTGTAGCTCCCGGTAGTTTAAAACACAACCGATTTGGGAAATTACTGTCTCACGGTGCCCAGGAATTGGAAGATAATCCACGGAGTTCCTATTTGTCAAACCATGTTTCATATATTCAGATAAAGCTGGTGCTGACACCTCATTTCTGTATCACACAGGACAAGCACTTCCTGTGATACCATCCAGAACTCAATAAAATGGCAAGACTAACAAACCCAAAAACATATAGCCAGTGGATGTACCTGTAATAGATTAGATAACAGTATAATACTAATCAATATTTAGAAATTAATTTGCAACGAAACATTACAGCACTTACTAATTACAATTATCTAGATCATAGATTAGACATTATACAAAGATTAACAAATACAAATCACAATACTTTGAGGAAGAGAAATTTCTTACTAAATTTACAAATGGAGAGGTACCAAAAAAGTAGTCTCAACTAATTTTACCTCTTAATGTCATTCATAAAATACGCTTCAATTAATATGCTTTTATTTTTCAAACAACTCTTATTCCCATTGAACAGACTCTTATGAAGGACAAATTGAAAAATACTAAACAAAATAATTTTTTTATTATAATAAAACAATTATTACAGTTAACTAAAATTCTTAATGTGAGTTTAAGTATTCTAGTTTAAAATTGAGACCAGTATGAGTATTCCAAAATAAATATGACAATATTGACAGGCTTGTCTGAAAAATGTCTTCACCCAATACCGTCACTTTGTGAGCATTTAAATTTAAATAAAATAATGTCTATAACAGAGAAAAAGTTAAACCAAGGACAGCTTGTTACCTTTAAAGCTTTCCTAAGCAATTATGCTTTAAGGTTTTTAAAAAAAGTGATCCTCATGAATCATTAGAAAAATCTTATTAATTGCTATCTGTCCCTTAAGATATCTGATCACAGACAAAATGAACAGAAATAAACTTTGGAACCACAGTAAGGAACAATGGGATGATGACTTTGTTAACCACGACAACTGAATAGGAAATAGTTTCTAGGAAATCTTAAATATCTATTTTAAGGAAAGTCTTACTCTAGTGACACATGGTGTAATCTCACACCTAAGATTCCCACCATTTCCTTCCCATATCCGTGCAATTTTGCATGAGATCTTTACTAGTTAGTTTAGAAAGAGATACAGTCATATATTCTAGTATTGGAGAAGAAATCAAGTAGTCATAATGAATTATTACCTTGAACAGTTATCACGGGGCAGCTCTCACTGTTAATAATCCACATGCTTCTTCTGCATGCATTGTTATATTTTCTGTTAAGTTTTTGATTTCATATTTTTGCTTTGGTTCGTTCTCCGAAGCTGGGGATTTTCTATCGAATACACAAGGAGGCTTCCATCTTTTGTGCCTGCTAAGAAGCATTCTTCTGGAGTTACAGTCAATGATGATAAAACCTTTCCAACCCCGTGATATTTTTTAACAACCTCTAGCGTGTTTATAGAGCGAACAACAATCTGCCCCTGGTCACCTGCACCTACCAAAAACTCACCACATTTACTCAACTGAATAGTGTTGAGACGTCCATTAGATTCGGAGGCAGCAAGGTGTTTTCCATTTATAGAGTACAGGTGCAAACTAAGATCATCATCAGCATAAATCACAATCTGACCATGCTGAGAGACAACTAGTTTTGATATAGGACTACCTGATGGATGCCGTAAGGATCTGACATATCTACCTTCTCGCAAGGTATGGAATACACATGTTCCATCTTTTGATCCACTAATTATGATATCCAGCTCATGACTAACATATAAGCAAGTTATTATATCATCATGCCCACAAAGGATATGACATGGAGTTTCAGTTATGACGGTGTTCTTACGAGGTAACTCAGACTGACTGTTCCGAATTCTCTTTTCTGTTTTACCACGAAAAACTTCCCAAACCATCACCGTGGTATCATAACTTCCAGTTGCAAGGATACTCCCATCAGATGTAACTGCAGCACAATCAGCACTCTTTAGCCAGAAACGAAAAAGAAACTAGAAGGTTGAAAATCACCAATTCAAATAAGATTTACAAAAAGTTCACCACAAAATGTTAAATAAAGCAGTTATGTCAATATTAAAAATAATAGTATTAGTAGCAATCCTCACATATAAAAACTTTATCATTCAATTCATTCATCAAACAGGAACAAAACATTAGAAAAAGTTTATCATAATGACTGCAAGTATGTGGCTTAAGAGGTTAGATAATTCATTAATCTTTATTGATCAGGCAAGATCACACAAAAGACCAGATTTAAGAGGCACTGCAGTACATCAAATGGTATATTCATTGATCATAATGCCCCTAGTGAACTATTATCAACCACGAAGCATGGAGACCGGTGTCCGACACTTGTATGATACCCGTACGACATGTGTCGGAAAAGTCAAAGAAATGTCGGAAAAGTCAAGTTTCCATTTAAAAATAGTTTTTTTTCTATTGTTTCGACACCCTTTAAATCAATGATTGACACCCGTATGGCATTCATAACAAATATGTTAGACAATTCAGATAAGTGTTCCAACCAAAAATTTGTATTTTTCTTTGCTTCAACACACTTTACATAATTGGACAAATCTCATACAAATTTAAAATTGTTAAACGTGTATTTAAGCAATGTTATCAATAAAGAATTAAAGACATTACTTTTGAATAGAATATTTTCAGCTTTTTTAATCATAGATGGATAAATAAAGCTCAATTACTCTCTTATATGTAGCGGTGTCAGTGTCCAATATTTTAACATTATCGGTGTCGGAGTGTCCGTGTCGTGTCCCCGTGTCAGTGTCGGAGTCCGTGCTTCATTGATTATCAATGCAGTGCACTCTAGTACATCAAATGGTATATTCATGGTTATCAGAACAGGAATCAATCTTAACCATGAAAACTACCTGCAATACAGCTCACCACATCCTTATGCTGTCGAATACTTTGCACCATTCTGCCATCACTTAATGATATGACCTGGAAACTATTTTCCCAATTGCCACATGATATTAAGAAATTCTCAGAGGGCGTCTGCATTGTTGCAAAACATTGTTCTCCATGTTCAACATGTTCAGGAACAGGAATACCAATTTTACGCGGTGAAAGCAATTCGGAACCAACTCCAAAGAAAAGATCCTGAAAAAGTCAGAGAACATTTCAACATTCACTACACAAAAAACAACTCTAACCAAAAAGTAAAACACAAGAACTACAACTACTAAGCCTTATCTCACTAAGTGGGGTTGGCAACCAAAAAGTAAAACACCTACATAATAAACCCAAATGCATTTTCAAGTCTAATTAAACCAAATCCTGACCTGTGAACCAGAAAATGTAAAATTTCCACCAGATTGCAGTTGAGTTGATAACCACGTCTTAACAGATAAGTTGAGACCCTCATTCACAAGGATAACATTTGAGTCCATTAGACCAACATACAGTATAGCTGATGAAGAATGACTAGTATTTGAAACAATGGAAGTCAAACTAATGGAATCAGGCGCGAAGTACAGAGGACGTGCAATTGGAATAGGTGGCCCTCTTCTTGGGTGTTTCTTGCGAAATATCTGAATTGGGGTCTGGCCAAAGTTGGCTATTTGGTCTTCTATTGCAGCTCTTTGCAAATCATCTTCCGTCGTTTCCAGATCAACAGCTCCTTCGTATGTTAAGTAGTAGAATATGTTTGCTGCCTACAAAAAAATTTAACAACTTAACTAACCATGACACTTAACAGTATAGCCAATCTGATTTGCATGAATTATTGGAAAACAAAAATTCTGGATCTTGATGTATACCTCTACAGCAGGTTTGCCACGTTGCTTGTATCCAAATACCAAATCTATCCAGTGATGAAGATTGGAACTAACATATTCACTTTCAAGGGCCTCCCGGTTTCTCCTAATAAATTCTTCAGGAGAGCCCTGTGCAAATTTTGATTTGAAATTAAGTACTTCCTGTTTGCTAAATTAGAATGTTATTGCAAGAAATTTCTGTTTGACTTTTACTACCTCATGTAAATATTTCAAAAATTTTAATATATAATAACAAGAGATATACGCACTAGCTGAGATTAACATTTGCAGTATCTTGTAGTATTTGAGAGAAGAGAATAAAATAAAAACATAAAAACCTCAAGAATCAATCAACTTTTATCAAGTGATATACAGTTTAGTCCCCAAAAGATATTATTTGTGTTGCTTTGAAACTCAAAGTTTCTTTTTATACATATTGGTCCCCAGAAACATGAACTAGTTTGCAAGTTACCTAACATATGATAAAAACCGTATGCTGCACCGAGACTTTTTTATAGTGACGAATATTAGTATAGTTAGTGTTAAGAGTTCCACATTGAATGTGATACAACCTAAAACATAAACTTTTCATCTTACAAGGCGATTTTTTAAGGCTGAATTAGGCCAGCCTAAATTTTAAGAAAGCATCATAGTAGTACCCTACTAGAAGAGTGAAAATATTTGAAATACTGAAAGTTAAGCTTACATTGACTAGACATCTACAGGCAGTCCAATATTATTTCTAGGATAGGTTTTTCTATCTTATAATTTTAGTCTAACTCAACCCCAAAAAACAGGCGCAAGAATGCTTATGATTTTTTAAGGACTACTTAACCATCTCTTTTAGCAGCGGTGTTGTTGATGGCGATGGCGGTTCATGGCGGAGAGCCAAAATCCCGCCATACCGGACGCTTTGTGGCACAGCTAAAGCAGATTATGGCAGAAAAACCCACAATATCGGCCTATATTTACCATTGTGGCGAACCCAAAAACCGCCGTGTATATCCGCCACAGCGGTCATGGCACCGCTATTTGATAACACTGTTTAGTAGTTGAGCAATCCTCAAAGGTTCCAAGATCCATAAACATTAATTCCTACACTCTCCCACGACTTTGATAATGCAATGCACATTGCTTTACATAGTGAATTTAGAGGTTTACTTGTTTTAAGGAGTTCATGTAGCTGTGGTTTCAATATAAATATCTTAAACAAGAGTGAAGTTTCATTAGATATCTATTGTCTTAGGTTGCATAAAAATATGTGATTAGTAATCCTGAACTTTTTGGGTTAAGGATTTCAGTAATATTAAACGTTGAAATTATTATTACCATTGGGTAGACTGAAATGTTAATTTATTACTCGAACTAACGAAAATATTCATCTTGCATCTCTTTTGGGCAAAGCTCACAATTTATGTTGTAGAACTTCAAATGGGTTACACATGTAGATCTTCAAAGAGAGCGAGTGGTTTCCACATTTGTAAATGTAACCGCGACAAATTTTTAGATAACCAAATTTTGAACTTCAAAGGTCAAATCTGATAAATGTTTGCTGCTAAAATAGATGATTGAGAGAGTATGGCTCAACACATACAGATTAGTATGATTCTCATAATAAAGACGTGCCAAGCTCAAACAATATTCCCAGCATATTTAATGAATGTCACTTTTTTTTCTTCATGTTTACATAGTTGATTTTAGGGTATTCCCTTACCTTCGACCATGGAGGGAGGAAAACATCCCCAATAGGTTCGCCATCCTGTCTAACTCCTAGATGATAAGAGTTTGAATTTGAGAGAAACTCAGGCATGTAAAAGAACTCGGGTATTAACTCCTTCACATCACTGGTATTTGTAAGGCAATTTCTGAATGTGCCCTCTATGCTTTGAAAGAGTCGGTCAGCGTGATCAAATTTACCCCCCTGACAAGAAATTACAAAAATGAATCAAGATGCAATATGAGCGGAAGGAAGAAAACTAGGCTAAAAAAAGGGGAAAAAGAAAAAAAATATTAAGGAATTGACAGAAGAAAAAAAAATTGATTTAAAGTGAAAAAAAAATAAAAAAGTGTTTTAATTTGGACCAAACCAACTTTGCAATTTTGCAATTTTGTCATGCAAATTAAAGTTGAACAATTTTGTCATGCAAATTAAAGTTGAACGTGAGAAAAATAAGCTAATGCTTATAATATATCATGTGACGAGATACCTGCAGATTACGATGAAGAATGGTAAAAGGCTCCAATCTAAGAAGGTAATAAAGCACAATGCCCATACTTGAGTAATGAGATCCATAGTAGAAGCTGCATCAATAGACAAGCACCAGCACATGAGAGAGAGTTAAGTGTGAAGTGTATCTAGTGAGAGTGAGAATAAAAGGATTTTGACCATTCAAATGTTGCATTGCAGGGCCAAATTTATTCTTCTCATGGGGACATACTCTCATCCAATATGAGAGCATGTGTGTATTAGGGGATAATAAGTGTTATAGAAGCTAATCATAATTATATGACCATGCATGGACAGCAAGATTATACTTAAGCATGGCCGCAATATCAGTAATGGTTGTATGATCGACATTAACTCCTCTTACACTTTCACCTCGTGCGTGTGTGTAACGCCCCAATTTAATTTATTTATTTTTTCGTAATTAAAATTATGTGATGTTGTGTGCATATATGTATTGATTGGTGTTTTGGTGTGTTTGAACTATCTTTGGTGTGGGGTAGTAGCCTTATAGAATAGAATTAAGGTGTTCGAGGTGTGTGAGCAAAAGTGTAGAACTTGGGGGTGTGCTGAGTAATACTAATTAAATTATATTAGTCAATATTTAGTTAATTATATAATATTAGGTGAATATTATTTAATTTAATTAAATATTTGATGGAAATTATTATTATTTTAATTAGTTGAATTAAATAATAATAATAATAATAATAATAATAATAATAATAATAATAATAATAATAATAATAATAATAATATAAAATAGAATAAGAGAGAGGGAATTGAGAGAAAGTTGTCAGAACGTGAAAACAAGAGAAAAGTGAAAGAAGAGGCTAGGGCTCAAGAGGGAAGAGATCACTATTGCTAGAGGTAGAAGAAAGCTTTGCAAGAAATCTGAGATAAGGGTGGAGTTCTGATGATCTAAGGGTTTGTATGATGATGGTGGGTAGATCATGTCTATGCTTGGTTTGTGTTTCTCTTCTCACTATATTATGATCAAAGTTGCAATTGTATGTTTGATTGAATTGAATAATCGATTGATGAACTACGAATTGTATAATGATGTTGTGATTGATGATTGATTGGTAAATGGTGTATTGTTGTTGTTGAAATTATGCATTTGATAGAATTCTATGATGGTAGATATTGGTTGATGATGGTTGTTGCGAGTCAGAGTCGGAACTTAAGTTATGAGTGTTTTGGTGGAAAGTATTGGGTTTCTAATGTTTATGATAACTAAGTTTCGAGTAAAATAATATAATAAACGAATTGTAAGAAAAATGGGGTTTGGGGATGGCTTAAAAGTGATTTTCGTTTGTGAAAAGTTGCAGAAAAAGTGCTTCTACCAACTTAAAAACTTGTTTTTTGAGCATTTTGTGGGGGTGTAATCGATTACCATGATTTAGATAACTAGTTACACTGAATGTGTATTGCGTAGCGTGACTAGTTAAAAGGGGTGTAACCGGTTACCACAATTGATTTAACCGGTTACACTAGGAACAATTTTTTAAAAACATCTAAAATTCATCACTTCAGTTCCGAGTGTGCGATTCGGGTGCCGTTCGAAGCGTTAGGAAGCTGACGCGACGAACTTTATTCTAAAATTGGTTTTTAGTACCTGAAATGAATAAATTATTGTGTGATGGTGTTAAATGCATTATAATGTTTATGTTGTGTTGTGACATAGTCTTAAATGCAAGATTGTAGCTTGTTATAGTGTGTGTTTGGTGCATGGTAGTCAGTATTGGCGAAATACATTGACTATGGTGGTGACGGTCATTGTGCATGGTGTTGTTGTTGCATGTTGCATGCATTCATGGTTTTGGATGGTGGTCTGTTTTTGGTGAGCCTCAATCCTAGTTGGGGATTGGGTTCGAGTAGTTGACTTCGCAGGTGATGGGATCAGTGAAGTGTTATCGGTGATGATGGTAACGAATTGGTGGGCTTTGATCCTAGGTGGGGATCGGAGCGGTGGACTTGAGAGTTCACGTATTGATACCACATGCATTGAGTCAAGTTGTGAGTCTCATTGCATTCATATTGGTTGCGTTGTTATTATGTTTGGATAGTCGTTGTGTTGACTGTGTGGAAGTGTGTTGTGAAATGGGTGATGTGCATGTAATAGTCTGATACTTACTTATTATCATACTTTCCTTTACATAATTGTGACATCTCACCCTTTATGTTGAATGTTGCCTTTACATGGACATCGTGCAGATAATCCGCAGTAGAGCGTGGATGTGAGTGGAAGATGGAGTATTTTATTTTATAAAGTCGGCGTCTGCTCTGATGTGTAACTCTCTGGTTTGGCGTTCGTATGTCGTTCTGTTGGTGGAGACTTATGTTATCTCCTATGTTGAATTTTTGTTATAATTACTTTATTTCATAATTATATTTTGAACAATTATTTGATGATTAATGTTTCCGCTGCTTAATAATAAAGTTAAAGTTCAGACTTAGTGAATGTTTTATTATTATTATTATTACTTTTAGTAATTTTTAAAGGTGACATGTGTTACAGGTTGTGTTGAAACGTAGCATCGTAAACGTTTGTGTTAAAATTACTCTGATATTTTATTTAAAATACGCGGGACGGGAGCTATTTAGGGTGTTACAGTGTGTGATATATATATAAAAGATTATAGTTAAAATCAAGAAACCAAGCCTGATAAATTACCTGGGAATATCAGGATCACAGAAGTTACGGTATCTATCTTCAAACACCTAAATGTAAGAAGCATACATTAAGAATAGTGCAATACTAGTAAAAAATATTCCAATCAATATTTCAAGAAACAAAATTAGACAAACCTCAAATCGTTTGGTATCAAGTGCTCCGACAGGCTTTGACAGATCTCGAAATGTAGATGATCTATTGTAATCAAGAACCTCTGAAGTGTAATCGGCCAAGACCCAAGGAAAAACAGGATATTGGGTCAAATCATTATAAGATCTTCCCGCAAGTGTGTTGAGAATCATCAAATATTCAAAGTTTGTTATATCCCTTCTCCTCCAGCTTTCTCGGGCCGATTCTGCCATTTCCAGTGCCACTCGTCGATCAACAAAATTTATAGCTCCGCTCTTGTCCCTTCCACTTCCTTTGGGAAATAAATATTCATTTCTGGTAGCAACTATCAAGTTTCCTATATCTTTTGCATCCTTCTGTGAGGCAAAGTTCAGAAATACTGGGGAAACTGAATCACTGAAGAAAATCTCTATTGCTGTATATCTGAGCAAATATCGAGTCCAATGAACAGCTTTTATCTAAAACAGTAATCAGTCAAAGAATCAACCCCAAAAACAGAAAAGAAAATGCGCTATCAACCTATAAAATGACAAAATTTGAGAAGATAATGAAACCAATAAACTGACCTTAGCCATGCTCCATCTTCGATGGCGTTTAACACATCTCATAAATTTAACAGGCCCATTTCCATCTATTACCTCTACATTACCGATTGTAATTCCCTTCTGAAGATCCATATAAGAAGAAGGCCACTTCATTGATCTTTGCTTTTGAACAGACTTGGTCATATCAGAATTACTGGCATCAAAGTTTCTAAAAACAGATGATCCACCAGTACCTTCAACTAAGAATTGGGCAAAGAAATGCAAAACATTTTTCATGACTGCCAAATGACCAGCTAATTTTCTCTTAGGAGTCACAAGAACACATGGAATTGACACAAGCACCTGAAAATAGAAATTATGCGCGGCATTCATAATTGTAATACAGTTTCAGATTCTCTCTAAATATCAAAGGAATATATTCCTAGAAACCACATACCTCGCTGGCTTCTGTCTCAGGTGGAGAGGGAGTGTCTCTTCGTTCAAGCACAATATCCTTTCTGTCACTGTTATCCTTTAGTAAGTCAGAAGATTGGCAGTCTGAATGATCAGAGGGAATTAATGTATTAGGTGGTCCACTGATTTCAAAATTGATTTCATTGGCGTCAAAGGATCCGTCGTCAGTTATTTTTCTTATCCCTTTCAGCAAGAGCTGCTTCATTTGTTCAGGTATATTACCCACAAAACCAGGATTACTTTCGTTAACAGGACTAGTAAATCCGCTAGTAGTAGCAGAAACAGGATTACAGAGACTTTCATCAAAATGATAACTTTGCCTTAGTTTTGGCCTCCTTCGCCGTGTGTCTTCTGTCTTGTCAAGTTTCCAGTGTGCCACAACACAATTTGGAAAAGGATTAGTAGACCATGGACCTCTCTCATCAATTAATGATCGAAACATGTGTATCCATTTTTCCTGTAAAAGCAAACCTAATTATTTATACATATATCAAAATTAAATCCAACACCATTTATGAAAAGAAAAGCAGGGTCAAAGGAAAAATAGTAATATCGAAACAAGGATGTTATACATACAGCAACGTTTTGCTGCTCCTCCTCATAGGTAAGCTGAAATTCAGCTCTTCTGCTATCATCTGAAGAAAGGATTGAGTTCAAGCTATTCTGGATTTCATCTTCTAGAGCTTGCTTACTAGTAGATTCTGCCAAGGTGTTTTCATCTATTCTACAATGAAGTTCCTGTATCTGCTGGGAGCGGTCAATTTTTGATATCTTCGTATAATTAGCTTCATCGCTGATCTAAAATGTGATAGAAGTCAGTTAAAAACATGACGTAGCACTGGTAGACAGTGGAAAATTAGGATTGAAAGGAGGTATGACAAATACAATGTTCTTAGAGTTTGGGTTGGGCCCAACCCAACCTTACAAAACTATACATGTCATTATCTCTAAGCAATGTAAAACTAAATCCACCCCTTCTCACCCAACAAAATGAAAGTGTTGGAGGCTACAATGAAGACAATCCAAATGCCGTAATTAATACGGCTAGGGACAGACCGCAATGAAGGTGGAATTTCCAACAAACGTCATACACAAAAATGCATTAACCATAGTCATTTAGGTAACTAATAATAAATTAATATTTACTGTTGATACTTGATCACATTATAACTTGAATTATAGGCATGCATATCATGGACTGCTATTCACACAAGTCATCAGATGATTTTCTTCAAAAATCATTGACGTAAATTTCATACTGCTCCAAAATAATTTTTAATCAATTTATTACATTTCTTGAAATTTATCATATATGATATTTTTCAAATAGGAAATACCAACCATTAACCTATTTTTGATTAAATTCTCTTTTAAGTTTTAAACCCCCACCCCACCCCACCCCACCCCACCCAACACCCTAACCCAACCCACACACTTGTCAGTGTTATATCTTGTTCAGTATAGCATTTTAAGACATACTGCTGCCAGAACTCGATCCTTTTGAATCAAATTTTGAATGGATCCCGCTTCTTTTGAATTGTAGTTTGGTTCCAAAGTGTCATCACGGTTCACAAGGCTAGTAGCAAGCATTGATTTTCCAATATTAACAGTCTCACGGATCAAATGTGATAAAAGATGAAAACGAGCACCATCGTCCAACATTCCATACTGTGACCTAACAAAAAGCAGTAGCCTACCAAGAACCAGACAAAAAGTTAGTTGGTCATAGGTCAATCTTACAAATTGAGAACTGACTCAAAAAAAGAAAAAACTAATATTATAATACATGATAAGTAAACTTGTAAAGTCATATACTTGCTTTATATACGAGCTAGCAATATTACCAGATGATAAGTTGCAGCCTACTCTTGCTTTGCTCATCATCAGCAGTTAAAAGGCAGGGTAAAAGTGAGGTGAACTGTTGCACACACCGTGATGCCTTTTCTAGAGAAGATTTACACAGATAAAGAATAACAAGGTGATAAATAACTCTAGGGCACCTCTCTCCTCGTAAAACCATTGCTTTATCAACATTTTTGTTAGGTTTTGCAGTCAAAGCATTGCCTATCCCTCCTGATACAACAACTGCAGCCACTTCGGCAGCAGGAATGTTTAACGACTCAACTAAACCACGAGCCCTTTGACCAAGAGATGGCCCTGCAAATGACGTTGATTTAGGTAACGCGCTACTGGGTCCCTTCCCATTCATTTTGCTAATAACAAGCCACAAATTGTCATAGAGATTCCACCATTTATCTTCAATTGTATTGTCACATGGTATTAGCTGCTTATTATTTTGTGATTTTCTGAAAGAGTACACGGCCAAATAGTAAATAATGGCATCACAAGCATCAAATAATTATGATTTTCTAGTGTATGTAGTGCCGTGAGGGGGAGAGCAGGGTTCTGTGATTTAATACCTAGATGTTTGCTCATCGGCTTCTCCTATCAACACATCTTTTAAGGCAGAACTGTACTCCTTGTGACATTCCATTTCCAAATCAATGTGAAAATTAGATTCACTTCCAAGGAGCTGCAAGGGAAAAACATTAGCATGTCTCTAATAAAATACTATCAATTCTAAAATTTTTAATAGGTTCTAAACATAACAATACAATGAAATCAAAACATGATAAAAGACTTCAATATTTGGCTTAGGGGGCTCGTATATATGACTGAAGTTTGGAGAAAGTTTATTTCTACATTGTTTCAGTTTGGAACACTCAGAGTAAGACCCAATGGAAAGCCACCTTAAGTGTGGCAACTTTGGATCACATGTGAAACTGTTAGTGATGATGGACGGAAGGAAGGAACAATGAGCTAATACTGGAAAATAGAGAGGAAATAACTATCTGCCTACGTGGCAGTCAGGGAGTGGAGGAGGGAACCAGCATGAACGAAGAAGAGAAAGGGTTAAAGGACGGCTACACTGGTAGTGCAAAGGAGGTTGGTTTTGAAATGGAAATTGGAGACTAGGTGAGAATTATTCTCATCTCACTAGGGATGTTCTCACTGAGAATATCCGTTATCGTTCTTATATTTTCCATTGTTGCAAGGAGATACTGCCTTCATCCAGTGTTTCTTAAATACCAATCGTTGTAAGATGGTTAATCCTCAGTATTCAGAGCAATATAATCAGTCGTTTATCCTATTGTTCTTATACCATACTACTGTTTAATTGGTATTCATAGTTCGACCCAGGAGCATATGGTAGTGACAAGAATGGAACGACTTGAGAATTTGGAGAAACGCATGGAGGAGACGAAGATTCGTCATGAGAATTGCAGTTGTTGGATGAGGCAATGATGTTGTGTGCGCTGATTACGAAACAAAACACCAATAGGTGCGAGGGCACCAATGTCGCTGTTTGTGAACGGCAATTAGATCGCTGGGAGGAGCAAATGAGGCGTTTGGAGGTTCTGTATTTTTCCAGTGAAGATCCTTATGGGTGGATTTACCATGCTAAGCTGTATTTCCCGATGAGCCATATTCCAGAGGAGGAGACGGTGCATAAGGCTTCGATTTGTTTAGAATCAAAAGCACTTAATTGGTTTCAACAATGGGAGGCCAGATCGTAGCGTATTTCCCGGACTCTGTTGCTTCACGCGTTGTGAGTCGAATCCAGGATGCAACATTGGAGAATCCATATGAAGTGTTGATGAGTTTGAAACAAACTCATAATGTTGTTGAGTTCATCACTGTTACACTATGCTGATGAGGAGATGCTGTGTGGAGCATTCATGAATGGGTTGAAGGAATCAGTGAGAGCAGAGGTGCGTATACACAACACTGTTGATTCGGGAATCATAACTAAAATGGTGAGAAAGGTTGAAGAGAAAAATCATGTGTTGGACCTGGAAGGGGGTGGGTCCAGTAAAATGATTGAACCAATGGATAATAGGCCTGCTTTGAAGAGCCGCTGGGATGGGCCGGGTCAAGGTTCTGGATCCATTCAGTAAATTAACTCAGGAACATAAGCCCAAGGATCCAACTCAAGTTAATCTGGGTCAACCCAGTACACCTGGAAGTACAGGGTTGGTGGCTCAATGCTGCGATGGAAGCAGCGGTGGCGCTTCTCGTGGAACTCTGCTTTCCGGCGTACTCAGATGCTGACTGGAAGAATCATAGGCAACGTGGTTTGTGTTTTCATTGCAATGAACAGTTCGTACCCGGCCATGTGTGCAAAATCCGATACTTACACGTTTTGCTTTTAGGAGAGGAAGGTGGGAAGGACGATAATGATTTTAGGAGAGGAAGGTGGGAAGGACAACATTATGAGTTTGAAACAAACTCATAATGTTGTTGAGTTCATCGACCAATTTGAACTTGTTTCATCACTGTTACGCTATGCTGATGAGGAGATGCTGTGTGGAGCATTCATGAATGGGTTGAAAGAATCAGTGAGAGAAGAGGTGCGTGTATACGACATTGTTGATTTGGGAAACATAACTAAAATGGTAAGAAAGGTTGAAGAGACAAATCATGTGTTGGGCCTGGAAGGGGGTGGGTCCAGTAAAATGATTGAACCAATGAATAATAGGCCTGCTTTGAAGAGCCGCTGGGATGGGCTGGGTCAAGGTTCTGGATCCATTCAGTAAATTAACTCAGGAACATAAGCCCAAGGATCCAACTCAAGTTAATCTGGGTCAACCCAGTACACCTGGAAGTACAGGGTTGGTGGCTCAATGCTGCGATGGAAGCAGCGGCGGCGCTTCTCATGGAACTCTGCTTTCCGGCGTACTCAGATACTGACTGGAAGAATCATAGGCAACATGGTTTGTGTTTTCATTGCAATGAACAGTTCGTACCCGGCCATGTGTGCAAAATCCGGCACTTACACGTTTTGCTTTTAGGAGAGGAAGGTGGGAAGGACGATAATGATGATAGGGTGGTGGAGGAAGTTTGTGCTATGTAGTTGCATATGGGGACTGTGGCGAGAATGACTTCAAAAAAGCCACTGAAGCTATGGGGTAAAATTCAGGGCAAAATGGCGATGGTACTTGTGGACTCCGTGGCATCTCATAATTTCATTTCTCACGAATTATGGCTGAAATTGGAATCAAACCTGATCCTAGTTTAAGGATGGCCACAGGGTACAAAAGAGGGGAGTTTGTCAAGACTTGCAATTGGAATTGCCTAATGTACCAGTGATGCAGAATGGTTGGAAGGGTTAGGGAAGTCAGAAGCTGACATCAAGGAACATGTGATGTGGGTGACTATTGAGGGCAAAAGAGTGGAGATTAAAGGGGATCACTAATTGTCAAGAACAGAAGCTTCTTTAAAGGCTATGTTCAAGGAGTTTCAGAAATGTGATGAGGCTTTTTATGTGGAATTGGATATGAAACCTTTATTCACATGAGGTGAAGGGAGAGGTTGCAAGGGGGAGAAGTGTTGGATGAGTATGCTGCTTTATTCCAAGAAATGGAAATCTTACCTCCTCATGTGCGTTGTGACCATGCTATTGACATCAAAAAAGGCTCCCAGATAACTAACATCAGGCCCTATAAGTATCCACACCATCAAAAGGAGGCTATTGAAGGCTACTGAAGCATATGTCAAAGCTATGTTAGTTGCAGCTCTCATTAGGCCAAGTATAAATCCTTACCCTTTAATTCTAGTAAAAGAAAGATGGTAGTTGGAGGTTTCGAATGGATTATAGAGTTCTAAATAATATCGCTACTTCAAACAGATTTCCCATTCCAGTTATTGAAGAATTGTTAGATGAGTTGTGTGGAGCTGTGATAGTTATTGAAGAATTGTTAGATGAGTTGTGTGGAGCTGTGATATTTTCTAAACTAAACCTAAAGCCAGGGTATCAACAAATTAGGATGAAGGAGAGTGACATTCCAAAAACAGCATTCAGAATCCTCATATACCCAATAGGAACATTACAAATACCTAGTGATGCCTTTTGGGTTAACAAATGCACCTTCTACTATCCAGCTCCTAATTACTCACATTTTAAAACCATATTTGAGATGCTAAGAGTACCACATCGGATAATATATGGCCTAAACATGTGTTTATAAGTGGGGGCAGTCCTCACTCTACCAACCGGTTTTGTAGAGTTGAGTTAGGTCCAATCACATTTCTTAACATGGTATCAAGAACTTCGTTTACGATCCTGTGAGCCACCTACTATGGTTTCTGCTATCGGGCAACCCGCCATTTATTTCCATGCTCCAGTTGTTCAGTCCTGAGCATGAGGGGGTGTGTTAAGAGTCCCATATCGGATAATATATGACCTGAACATGTGTTCATACGTGGGGGCAATCCTCACTCTACCAACCAGTTTTGTAAGGGTTGAGTTAGGCGCAACCATATTTCTTACCAGAGGAAATATATATTGATATTTTTTGATGATATATGATCTATAGTCGAAACCAAAGCTCACAATGATCATCTAAGGATTGTGATGGAAGTTTTGAGGATCAATACTCTCAAGGTGAATGTCAAAAAATGTTGTTTTGGCATGGTTCAATTGGAGTACTTGGGTGATATTATTTCAGTACAAGGAATCACAACGGATCCTGAGAAGATTAAGATTATGCAAGAGTGGACCTTGCCGGAAAATCTAAAGGGAAATTCACATTGGGGAATGAGGAGTGAGAATTATTCTCATCTCAATAGGGATATTGTCACTGTGAGAATTATTCTCATCTCAATAGGAATATTGTCATTGTAAGAATATCATTTATCGTTCTTATATTTTCTATTACTGCAAGGAGATACTACCTCTATCCATTGTTTGTTAATACCGGTCATTCTACGAGGGTTAATCCTCAGTACTCACAGTAATATAATCAGTCTTCTATCCTATTGTTCTTATACCATACTTTGAGTCTGTTCTCACCAAACAAACCAACTTCGTAGGTTTGAGTTATTGGACCTAAGCTCAACTTATAAGCCTTGTTTTATGTTTTGGACCAAAAGAGTCAGTAGGGCAGTCTTGATGGTGCAGTGGCGCACATGTGTTATATGGTTTAGTAGAGTGTTGATAAATCAAGCTGAAGTTGTCTTGTGCCACCTAACTATGAGGCACAGTTGTCCTGATGACGTCTATACAATGCTGAGACTACGGACGTTTCAATAAAATTTGAGTATTCTGTTGCAGTGATACCCACGGTTCAAAATGTTTTAAAATGTTTTTTTGATGTTTTTTAAGTATATCTCATCCTCCACACATTTAATTTACTCTTATCGAGAAAAAAATTGAACAATTCATGAATTAAAAGTGTAGGTTAGCCCAGTACCGGGAGTTCTTTATCAATTTCGGAGATCAGCATCTCATCAATTAATTTCAAAAGGTACAGTGTATTGTCTCGACAGGGTTGTGAAATGAAAAGATTGTCTGCAGCTGATAAATCCACCAAATTTTGAACCACGTCTTCATATATATCACGGAGAAAGAACCGATATGAATTTCCACCCTACAAGGAGAGTTTCAAACAAAATTGTCACTTGAGTAAAGAAACAGGAGCAGACTATAATAATGAAACTAGAATATTTCAAAAACATAATTGCGTCATTAAAGAAAAAAATGTCAACCAGTAACTTGATTCCAATCATACCTCCTCAGAGTGCATAACAAGGAAATTGACTGTTTCTTCCAACTGCTGCCAGCCACCTTTTACGGAATTCAGATAGTGACACAGAACTAGAGAAAACAAATTTCTTACTGCAAGCAGCTCATCCATTTTATTGTTACCATGATTATGCAACTCGACATTTTTGTCCTTTAACACACCAAGCTTTAGAGAAGATGTTAGCCAGGCATTCCACCCATATTCCTATTAACAATATAATTAATCAAAAAATAATTCACCAAGTTATCAACTGTTAGCAAAAAAAGAACTTGTAATCACCATACCATAAAGGCTTCAATATTTGAAGCATTTGAATCAAGAAGGTCAAGTATATCTCTGATTATTTTTATTCTTGCGGATGTATCCTTACAGCCAGACAAATATCTAAAAATCAGAGGCAACATCTGAGGAAGTAAAAAATGAGAGCTACTGCTCTTGCTTTTTGCCCTCTCAAGGTGGCTGTGTCTTTGTAAAACCTGTAAACCACACAATTTACATTAGTGATTGTCACCAGCATATGACCATCAAATAAGCAGCATAATAACTAATTCACTCAGTCTTGTCAAGCACATGAATGCTGTTCGAAAACTTTCATAAGAAGGAATATTGAACTAACGGAAAATAAACAAGACCTTAGGGAGAGGGGTCCATTATCCATATGACACATTACCTGTTTGGGGCTAGCACCACCAAGAAGAACATCAAATAAAGTAGCACAAAGATTTTCTGTCTGCGGAAAGCTGAAAAGTCTATCAGATATAGCTAAGAAAATTGGTTGCATTCTGATTTTCCTATGTTCTTCTGAAAGATATTTGGATCTTCCCATTGGGATATTGAAGAATTTTGACCCCTTCTTTTCAGATGGTAGGCCAACCAAAAGCCTCCCAAGGAACTGTAAGCTCAGCAATCGGATAGACTCATACTCCCTATTACAAAACAAAAAGCATAAGAACCAACTTCATAGAATTGTTCATGTAACCTCCTATCTACAATATTTAAAATCCTATGTATAAGTATTTATTTCTGAAAAATAAAAGTGCTTTTAGGAATTTAGGAAAAATGCTCATGTAAGAGACATTATTTCTTTCTTCTTATGTGTACAACGTATGAAATATTATTTCTATTTAAAATAATAATAAAAAATCCAATGGATTTTTTAAATTTGTTAGATGGATTGGGTCCATCCATAACTTTAAATGGATGGATTGGATCCAAACCATTGACTAATATCTTTTATAAGGGATGGATTGGATCCAAACCATTGACTAATATTTTTTTATAATGGATGGATTGGATGGATTTTTCTTTAATGGATTTAATTGCCACTCATACCTTTAACCCATCGGGATCATGCCTTTATTGCTGAACTCTACCTTATAAATAGACTCCATACTACTTATCTACAATTTTAAGTCTCGTACACCACCTTATTCAGGCAGGATTCTTATTATAACATTCTAAAAGTTCTTGGTTGTCAGTTTTACATTACTTAGACCATAAAATTCTCATAAATTTTATTTTAGATCTCTTAGTCGTCTCTTTATCTCTAAAGATGTCATGTTCTGATCGGATGAAGTCTAGATTTCCTTATGATTCTTTTTTTTCACCTTTCCGTAACAAGTCCACCCCTATTGTTAAAGATATCTCCCTGTCTTCCCTCCCAATTTGTCCTAAATGTTTCATTGTTCCTAATCTACACAATAATGGGCACTCTTCTTCTTTCAGTTCCCAAGATAATTCTAGAAACATTGTCCCTACAACATCCCAACCACTACCGCTCCATCTTCTATCGCTTCTGAAGTTAGTCTACCTGAATCCATTTCACCTGAACCTACTACTTCTAATCCCCCCAGACCTGTTAATATTCGCCCTACGCAAACTCGTGTCAAATCTGGCACTGTCTTCCTCGTGTCAACCCTACACTTCTTCTCGCCTAAACTGAACTAAAAGAATAACAATCAATCCTTGCTAGACCTTAAGTGGCGTGTTGTGATGCAGGACGAGTTTGATGCTCTTCAAAAGAATCAATTAGGTCCCTTGTTACCTTGCCTCCAAACAGAAAATCAATTGCTTGCAAGTGAGTTTTTAGGATCAAAGAAAACTCAAATGGCATCATTAACAATTTTAAGTCTCATTTAGTTGCCAGAGGGTGTCATCAAGTTCAAGGATTTGACTTTAATGGAACTTTTTCATCTGTTCTCAAAACTATTATTATAAGGCTGATATTGACTCTAGCTCTCTCCTACAAGTGACCTCTTCAACATCTAGACATAAAAAATGCCTTCCTAAATGGGCTCTATGAAGAAGAGGTGTACATGCAGCAACCTAAGGGTTTTGAAAGCAGACATTCTACTCTGATTTGCAAGCTCCACAAAGCGTATGGTCTCAAGCAAGCTCCCGGACAATGGTTTGATTGTTTGAAGCACACTATGGTTCAATTTGGTTTCCAAGCAAGTATATGTGATCCTTCTTTCTTTACACACACCAAGCAAGGGCAGGTGGTATTCATTTTGGTCCATGTTGATGAAGTAACCATCTCAAGCAGCTTTTCCACTCTAGTTCACACACTAGTTCAAAAACTTAATATTTTCTTTAGCCTCAAATAGTTTGGTGCCCTTGATTACGTTAAGGACATTATCTCCAGAACAAACATGCTGGAGTGTGTAATACTATGAAATTCCAATGATGTCTACTGGCACGCTCTCCAAAGTTAACTCAAGCACTGTGTGAGATATACAACTGTAGCTATTCTAGTAGCTTCTATCCTTTAGCTTCCTATAGAATCTCCCTTGCCCAATATTCAAGACAAAATAAATTATATTATTAATAGAAAAACGATAACTATTACAGAAGATAACCCCTTGCGATCCCAGAGCAAAGCTCCTCAAAAAAGAGACAATTCTCTCTATGGCCAAACCATTAGGGTTCCTAACTGAATAATTATCAATGCCTTCCCCCTTGCTATCCCTATCCTTTACATATCTATCATTCCCCTCTAACCAACTAGCCACATCAGCAAAAATAACTCATTCTCACATTTGTTGGGCTTAGGCCCAAACCAAGTATCTAACAATATCCACCCCTTAAAAAACAGCCTTGACCTCAAGGCTGAGATATTGCGTCTCTTGCTGCCAAATCTTTCCCCAGCGCAAAAACTTGCCTCTGTCAAAAACCAAGAGCAACCCATGGAACCCCTCTTTTCTTCCTTGCAAATTAGAGTTTGAAGAAATTTGTGTATGCGAATCTGTGTTTGGCGGTTATGGTGGGGGTCGGAGTTCGACAACAACCACTTGGATTATTTGATTCTCGTTAGCCACCACATGAAGGTCGGTGTCTGGTGGCTCCGGCAATGGAGGTGGCCCAATAATGAACGCCTGCTCCTTTCTTCTCTGCATCTCATTCATTCTTCCGTTAAGTATTGTATTTGTTCCTTGTTTTCGGTAATTTGTTTCTATCATTGTATCAACAATCTCTTAGAGTCAGATTCAACTTTTGTATAACCTTTTGCTTTTCGTTCAACACTGAAGTTCATCTTCTCTAACATTGGCTCATCTTGTGTTTCTGTCACCTTCCACAGTTTCGCCTTTGATTCTTGATTTTGCACCATTTGTGCTCCAAATTCTCTAATCATAGCCATAGAAAATGAACTTCAGTCAGCATCTGGATTCTCTTCACATCAATAATAAAACCGTAGCATCGCTCCTTCATCTTCTATGCTCATGAATGCCCACTGCAACTTATCATCAAAATGAATTCTGTTCTTCTTAAAGAACTTTTCAGCCGTAGAGATCCAGCCAACAGGATCTGTCCCCATAAAATCTGGCAATTCCCTCTTCATAGTCCAAAAGTCCTCCATCGTTGGCTCTCCGTGTAGTTATCCAGCAGTTCACAACGGTTACCGACAGCTATCCGGCAGATTCAAACAAATACTTGGCAGTTTCCGACAATTATCCAGTTGTTTCCGGCAGTTTCTGGCTGTTAGACGGAAGTTTTCAACAATGATCCAGCAGTTTCGGACAGTTATACGGCAGTTATCCGGCATTAGCAATTCACTGGCTCCTTCTCGAGATCCGGTAGGTCGGACCAATGTTTGGAACCCACTACTCAAGACAAAATAAATTGTATTATTAATAGAAAAACGGTAACTATTTACAGAAGATAACCCCTGCAATCCCAGAGCAAAGCTCCTCAGAAAAGAGACAATTCTCTCTCTGGCCAAACCATTATGGTTCTTAACTGAATAATCTCAATGCCTTCCCCCTTGCTATCCCTATCCTTTATATAACTATCATTCCCCTCTAACCAACTAGCCACATCAGCAAAAATAACTCATTCTCACATTTGTTGGGCTTAGGCCCAAACCAAGTATCTAACATAAAAGTGCTTTTGCATTTTTTTTTGTTATTGATGCAAGGTGTGTTTTTATTTTTAAAAAGAGAAAGATCCAAAATATGTGTTTTTTTTATTAAAAAGGGAAAAAGAAATAACAAAATAAAGTGTCATAGTTTTGATCGAAAAGTATAGAAATTTTCTTAACATTCGATGTTCGTGTATATACGTGGGTACCGTGAGAATCTATAGGGATAGGAATGGGAAAAAATATTCCCCCGTGACGGGGATCGAGGACGGAGAGAAAATTGGGGGGCAGGGCGGGAATTGGGGAAACATCCTCCGCACATTCCCTACCCTGTTGACATTACTATCTAAAAAGGTCCACACAGACAAGATACATACACAGACGAGGTAGACAAAACAATATATTTGAAAAGGATTGAACGAAAAGATATGACTGGACACATATCTGAAAAGGATTGAACGAAAAGATATGACTGGACACACTGAGACTGCAAGTGGGTCAGACGATTGCCGGTGAGTAGGCTGGGAATGGCAGTATGTCAAACAGAAGTTTGTAGGGTGGCTCATGGATCAGTGGGCGAACACCTGGCAATGCTTATGTCTCCTACTAAACTCATGTAAGGTGGGGACGAGCTTAATTTGTCTTAATCTGTCTAAGTGGCCTAATGTTTCTCTCCTTGAACTTGTAGGGGGGTGAGAATAGTTCTGGACAATGTAGGTGTAGCCTAGCTTCACAGAATATACAGCTGTAACCAACTACTGATGTTGGTTACAGTTGGTGTCAAAATCAGCTACATAAAGTTGTTAGCTGAAACTATTTCGTTTAGTTAATTCTAATCTCCATTTTCAAGAGATACAACTTTCTCTGAAGTTCTCTTTCCCTCAATATATTACCAACATTAAAACGCCCATTGCTGGACCTCATCCTACAAACCTAACCACACCATCAGGTCAATCTCCACTGGATCTTTCTTGCATGACGGAAACTATATATAATGGATTCTTTATTTGCAATTTTAGCCTTTAATAAATTTTTTGTTAGGGATTATTTATTGATAGTTGTTGGTTATTCAGGGATTTTATTATTTGGCTATCTTGGAATAGGAAAAGCTTATTAGGCTGTTTGGCTTTATTAGGTCTATAAAAGAACCTTCACCATCAATTAAGTTTTAATTCATATAGGTTTTAATATTTAAGTTGGAAAAGCACTGTCTTATAGGAGTGCCTTAGATTTATTAGGGGAATAGTAAGAGGAGTACTTGTGGATTGCCCTGCATCACTATCCCAGCCTAAATTTTATGAATATACATGCTTTATTGGAAGAACCATGAAAGTGATGGACTAAAGCAACATATACTGTTGTTGAAGAGAAAAAAGAGAACTCAACTCAATAGAGTTGCCCATAAATGAGTGAACGTCAAAAAGTTCAAAGTGATTTATCAACTATTTCATTATTCCTTCGTCAATAAAATGCACAATGTGTAACATACCTCTGGAGAAGGTTAACAAAAACCTGACAACCATTGATGATATTGACTTGTTCAAGGAAAGAAGCAAGTAAAGACTTCTGAGAAACAGCGCGAATAATCATGTGTAAGACATCTTCAATACAGGACATATCCTGACTTGTCTCAAAAAACGCTATGAGAGCTTTTATGTCTCCAGCAGCAATATTCTGCCTGTATATCCCAAAAAATTTGGTTGAACGGAGAATTTGGTTGTAAACAGTTCAAATCGAGCAAAATAAACCTTACCTGAGACTCATTTCACCAAGACTCAACAAAAGAAGACGGATCTTGTGCATTTCTTCTTTACTAGGCCTTTCCCCGGTAACTTTTTTGCTTGCAGGATGATGGAGAAGGTTATTTCCAACAAATAATCGAGAATTTACATTACCACAATAGAATTGGTGAATTATATCAAGAACACGTGGAAGTCGGCATAAACTTTTAAGTAATCTAGGATCGTTGTCAAATTGCTGGATCAGAAACATGTACAGTTCGCGTTGTACCTTGTAAACAGTATAGACCCAGATAAGAGGATTAAGAAAAATGCTAGATATAGCCTCTTCCACAAGCAACTCTGCCAGTCCTGGGGAGCATTGCAATGGAAATATAAAGATGAATAGTGGCAAAAGGAAATATCAACAGATGAAAATTGTACGTACAATGAACGGGAACAAATTATATACCAGAATTAGAGACAACATTAAAAAGATGCTTCAAAGCAGAAAGAGTTTCTAGATTAAGTTGTTGTGGAGGAACCGATTGTAACAAGAATCCCAGGACTGAAAATCCAGACACAATGTGCATCTGCTGTTGATTTGCTACATTCTCATCTAAAAGAGATGCAATAAGCTCAATAACTTGACCCATCACACACTCCCTCGTTGACCGTGTTAAAGGTGTCTTTTCAAATTCCCCAACTTCTTTTTCAAAATTGCAACACTGTGTGATGAGAGGGAAAAGCACAGATACGCCACCAACACAATATATTATTTGCTGCAGCATGCGTCTTGAGCATAATTGAGTCCCACCAATTACAAAAGCTTCAAAAGAATTCTTATCTAATGCGTGACTCATTATCGGTGAAACATTAAACAACATTCTACCAACACTTGCCTGAAGGAAACAAAAAATAACAAACATGCTTGAGTCCAAATATAGATGAAATATGGCTCAAAAGTAACTCCTCTATGAAAAAGGAACAACTAATAATTGGACACGCATGAGTCGGCATATATAAAGGGAAAAGGAAAAGGTAGGGACCTGAGCATTGAGTCCAAAGATAATTCTTGATGCAAGACCATCTTTGGCATCAAGAATCCCACTAGGTACTTTATCACCAGAAAGGGGCAAAGCTTCATTATCGTGAAAAGAGTACATGTAACTTGGCCCTAGAGAGTAGATACTTTGTACTTGTTCAGATGAAATGGCATCATTGAATAAATAAACAGGACCAATTTGGCCAAAAAATGGGCATGAATCACGGATGGATTCAAAAGTGAGTGTGCTGTCTTCATAGTGAGGCACCTTAAGTTTAGCACCAATCATGCAATTAGTTAATGGTTCGCTGATTTTTGCATACCTGAAAAATAAAGCATGTAAATCTAGTCAGAATGCCACAAGAAGCAATTTAGCAACTGATCACAAAATAAACTCCCTTAAATAAATAAATAAAATATTATTGTGGCTTGAACCTGCATCTTTCAGATGAGACAAGATCACCATCCAAGTAACATCTCAACAAGCTACCTGCAGAAAATGCTCTTCCAATGCTATGAGTTATGCAAAGAAAATGCCATCTCCTCCTGACTAAATTAACGCGCAGGTCTGAACGCTGTCTCTTCAGGTTGATTGACTACGAGATAAGCAAAAACAAACATCAAAGGCAAAATCAAGTCAACAACAACAGGCACAGAAAATATAAAGGTAAGGCCTAATGCAGCAAAATAAATTATCAACAAAAGGTGACATAATTGAACGAATTACACTTGAATAATCTGAATGCTGTAAATTATTTCACAAAGAATCTGTACAGCTATACAAACAGAGACATAATTGGAACCCCTCAAGATTATGAGAAAAAAAAGATAAATTGTCTAAGGAAAATATGTCAAATAGTTACGAATAAAAGATAATTAAAATTACAATCAACATGAACAAAATTTTCAGAAGATTTAATTCCAACCTCATAAATGAGCTTCTCCTTTGAGATTACAGCCAATGATCCCCTTCCATTTTCTGTAAGAAAACAGAAAAGACCCATTGTTCCATTTCTAGGGAAGTTCTCAATCCTAAGCCAACAGGAAAAAGAAAAGCCCTTATTGAGCGGCCACTGCAGAGGCGTTTTAAGAATAATACCCTACAGGGATCAGAAAGGAATGAGATAACGAATCACTTACAAGTAAGAACGATGTTAAATCACTTATAAGTAAGAATAATGTGGCTGTATGTTATTTGGCAATGGAACATTAGTTCCACAAGCAGGAAAAGGAAGAAAAAAAATGTAACGTTACAAATAACATACAACAACCACTAACAATCAACAGAAACAATGTTTCCTACATCCAAGAGTAAACTTAAAGAAAATTAAGAACCTTCCAGTATTTTTTTTAAATGCATGACTAAATGCAGATTCATAGTCCCCAATAAGTCAAAATGCAAATATAAGTAGATTCTGTCGTGACATGCACATAATTTGCAAAGAGTGGGGAGAGATACGAGAAATAAGAGTGGAGAGGAAAAAGAGAAAAAGAATTTATAATTTATGTGTAAGGAATTTTTTTTTTCTTTTCATAGTCTATCTATGGACAACTTTTTGTACCATGGTCTGGTGAGGGACAAAACTTGAGGTTTTTGTTCAGTCCCTCATTCACTCTTTTGTCCAGTCCAATAGTTACTTCACAAATCAAACACAACAAATTTTGTTGTCTAGTACAGTTCCTTGTTTTTTGCAAATGAAACGCACCCATTAGATACACAATTTTATATGCCCAGGAATGGATAGAAGAAAAAGTACTGTAGATACAAAATACTTCGAAACAGTACATAGAAGAATCTGAGTTTACAATGTCTTCAGGACTTACAGAATCAAGTCCATCAAGATCAAAAAAGGCAGTAGGCCCCTTCTCATGTAGCATTGACAAGAGACTTGTTAACAGAACAGAGCAGTACTGCCTCCTCATTCCAACTTTCTCACTTCGGAGTAAAGCAAATATTTTACGGATGTCCTTCCCTGATATACTATGCCCACCAATGGCTTGAATTAACTGGGCAATTTGAAATATCACACTGTCATTATCTTCTTGGCAAAACCAATTCAGAAGAAAATCAAGCATCCCTGCTCTGACACAGGAAGCTCTATTAGAAATTGAATCTCTTAGTAAATGCCAAAACACATCCAGCCCATGATGCTGCAATGATTCACTGCTCTGCCCAATCACAAAATAACAAGCAATAAAACAGATGTTATTACTTTATCAAAACAAAGTTTGGCAGCTACTAATTACCATTATGAAAAGAAGAAAAAAATTAATGAAAAAGGAAATTAATTGCCAACCTTTTGCAACACAATCAGATATAATATTATCACATCTTCATTCTGAAATCAAAAACAGAAAAGCAGAAAAAATAAGAAAATGCAAGACTAAGATTTATTAAATGAAAACTTAACAGAACTAAATATGACACAAAAACAACTTTTGTGCACACAATCAGTTACACTGTAATCCCAACACTTTAGTACTATTCACTCTATGCTGTGCTGTGAATGACGTATACTATTTGGTTTATTCAGTTTATCATGTGGTTGATGAATTAACAATTTTGTTACACAATTTCTCTTTTCACAACTCACCAAAATGTACATGGTTAAAGAAATACAAATATTCGGTTAACTCAGTCCATTATGTGGTTGACAGGTTATCAATTTTTTTACATAATTAATTCCTTTTTTCACAACCATTAAAATGTATAGTTAATGACAAACAAATATTTGGTTAATTCAATTCATTATGGAGTTATTATTAACCACTAATTAGATTCCATGTTAACTACTTTCAACACTGTATCAACCGCTAATATCAACCAAATTAACAATGTGTCATTCATGAACTTCAATAACAATGGTTAATATAGTATCAAAGCAACCTACGAAGCACGGACACCTCTAGAAGTAGCCGTGTCGCGGTGTCTGACACGCGTCGGTGTCCGACACTTGCATGACACCCGTACGACACGTGTCGAAAAAGTCAGACAAGTGTCCACTAAAAAATGTTTTTTTCTCTATTTCGACACTTCAATTCAATGATTGACGCTTGTATGACACTCAACACATATGTCAGACAATTCAGACAAGTGTTTCAAACAAAAATTTGTTTTTTTTCTTTGCTTCAACACACCTTTATAAATATTTTGGACAAATCTCACACAAATTTATAATCGTTAAACGTGTATTTAAGCAATGTTATTAATAAAGAATTAAAGACATCAATTTTGATTAAAATATTTTTAGCTTTTTTAATCGTAAATGGATAAATAACCTCAAATACTCTCTTATATATAGCGGTGTCGGTGTCCTATGTTCTAACATCATCGGTGTCGGAGTGTCTGTGTCGTGTCACGGTATCCATGTTGGAGTCCGTGCTTCATAGAAAGCAACTCATTAATTATTTAATGAATTGAAGTAACCAAGTCTTCACAAGTCATTAACCAGACACTACTTAGTGAGTTGTGAAAAATGTTGCATCAAAATAACCACATAATAAACTAAATTAACCAAGTATTCATTAGTCATTAAACGTGTACTAGAAAATAGAAATTAATTATGACAAAATAGAAATTAATTATGACAAAAAAGTTATAACTCGTTAACCACATAATGAACTGAATTTTTGCATGTCATTAAGCATGTAACTTTAGAGGTTGTCAAAATTATTAAAAATTGTCAACAAAAAAAAGGATAACTCATCAATCACTTTAATAAACTGAATTAACCAAGTATTGGCCCGCATTAATCACATGACATTCTGTGACCAGTAACATATAGTGTCACTGTATGGTGTCCCTGGAGTTGTGTCAAAATATCATTACTGAAATAAGATGTAGCATTTGGATGCAACAAATGCAACTTTCTTCGGTTTCTTGCACTGGAATATGAAACAGTGCAAGTGGATCAAAAAAATGTACTAGTTAGTAAATCACCTTAATTATAGGACAGATCTTGATATCAAATTTACCATCAACAAGCATATCAAGCAAAGCATCTAAAAGGCTTTCACTTGAATGCCACTGGCAAAAATCCAACAGTAGGCTTTGCAGAGTCTGGTACCCCTTTCCAGCTAGAGCTCTAAATGCGGCCTGCCAGAGATGATGAACAGTAAGTGAACTTTTGAATAGAAGGATATTGATACAAACAAGCAAGTACAAGATCTCATAATTATATAAATATGAAACCCTCTGTTATAATGCAAAACAGGCTACAGTCTGCAAAAAAAATTGAAGACAAAAAATGCTATCAATAGGCAAACAGTCAAACCTCAGATTTGTTATTTGCATGCTAATATGTAACTGTTTATAATGTTCAACTAGTACCTTTTCCTGTATAGAATAAGGTTTACTGCATAAAACAAACATCCCACTGCAAAACAAATCTGACCATAAAGGAGCCTGTCTAGTTTAAAGCACGAAAATATGAGACCCCTGTGTAAGGGGAGGTTCAATAACAATAACTAGGACGAAGCATTCCTAAAAAGCATAAACTAAGGCATTAGTTCTTCGACCAAAGGGCTATTGGAGGGTCATTTAGACATGTTTCATTTGAGCCTATATATTTTTGCTGTTTCTAGAGATCACATGCCTATGTAGCATTTAGGGCTCTAACCTAAATTTTCATGCAATTTCCATGAGAGAACAACCCTCAACTCTTCAAAATCACAGATAGGAGACAACCAAAATAATTTGAAAATAAAGAATCATAGATTCAACAGTACAGGTATGCTGGACTAGTTTATTTAGTGTTAAAAAAAGGCATTTAATGAACTCCAGTGAGATTTAAAAAGAAACAATTATTTCCCTAGCATTAATCATTACCCAACATGCATTAGAACCATCACTTTTAGGTTAACAACATACAGTCAAATACATGAAAGAGCATCAAAGAAGGTGGTTTAATTTCTTTTTATGGTTCAATGCTCTTCAAAGTGTGACAATATTACTGTTGAGTGTTGACTTTTAAATACAGCATTAAGCTAGTAGCCTTTCTTCCCTTCTCCATTCACATAAAAAAAATTGTATACATACTATTACCTATACTAAAATACTCCCACAAAAAATGGAGAAAAAACTTATTTTCCTTTGTTTTTTACTCAACAACCTCATGCCTGCCAATTTCAGTAAAAAACAGATAAAGAGATAAAAGGCATCTAAAAAACCAAAATTAACCATTTAAAATTCTCTGAGTAAATTGATACAAGACATCAAAGTGAGGCCTAAAGGAGCAATAGACGGTACGGACTTATAGCCGACATCAAGATGTTGGCATCCTATTCTACCCATTACGGGGTTGACCAAATTTGATCTCAATGAACTTATGCATAGAAAATAAAGAGAGCTCCATAGCCATTTTCACCAAAGAAAAGTTTTTCGACATCAAGTTCATCACACTTATATTCCTCATTGATTTCTTTTTTTTTTTATTTCACTATAGATCAATTTTTCAAAAGAGCAAAGAGGTTTGTGTGAAAAATAGAAATAAGAAATTTTATGTGCTTGAGTGAATAAAACACTCGGCAACTATGAAATTTATAACACTATATAATTAATTACATATTATGTTTACAAGGAAAAATAAATAATAGTCCAACTTCCTAAATGCATGAATCTAAATATACATGAACCTAAGACTTAAATGCTCATTTTAGTGGGAAACATACAATGTATTTTTTCTATTTCCAACACTCTCCCTCAAGCTGATGAATAAGTATTCTCCATTCCCAGCTTGCATACAATTTGTTTAAAATTTGAGCTACTCAATCCTTTAGTGAGAATATCGCAAGTTGCCCTTGTGAGGACACAAATGGGGTGCAAATCATCTCACTATCAAGCTTCTCTTTGATGAGGTGTCTATAAACCTCAATATGCTTAGTTCGATCATGTTGAACTGGATTATGTGCTATACTGATAGCTGATTTATTATCACAAGAGTTTCATGGGTCCTTCCCATTTGACTTTCAAATCTTCTAAAATAATTTTGAGCCAAAGAAATTCACAAGTGCCTTGTGCCATGGCTCGAAATTCAGCCTCAGCACTAGAACGTGCTACTACATTTTGCTTCTTACTCCTCCAAGTCACAAGATTTCCTCTAAGAAAGGTGCAGTACCCTATAGTGGATCTTCTATCAACAATTGAACCTACATAATTTGCATTAGTATAGGCCTCAAGGGTTGTCTTTCCATTTTTTTTTAACAAAATTCCTCTTCCTAGAGCTCCCTTGAGAACTGCAGAATTCTATGAACAGCTTGTAAATGGATTTCTTTAGGACAATGCATGAACTGACTAACCATACTTACAACATATGCAATATCGGGTCTAGTGTGGGACAAGTAAATTAATCTCCCCACTAGACGTTGATACATTTTGTTAAAATATAAGAGAGTAAGAGACATGAATAAACCGTGTGTTTTGAAAAGCACTACGGAGACATTATTATATATAAATAGATTACACCTAATTACATAATATAGTCGATGTGGGACTATTCTATATACAAATATTCTTAACACTTTATATATATTTACAAATATCAACACTCCCCCTCAAGCTTGAGCATATAAGTCAAATGCACCAAGCTTGTTACATATATAGTTAGTTCTGGGGCTTCGTAGGGATTTTGTAAACACATCTGCCAATTGATCATTAGAGTTGACAAAGCTTGTGACGATGTCGCCTGACTCGATCTTCTCTCTGACAAAGTGACAGTCTATCTCAATATGTTTGGTCCTCTCATGAAAGACTGGATTTGAATCAATGTGCAATGCAGCTTGATTATCACAAATAAGTGTCATTGGTCTTGCTTCTTCAATTTGAAGTTCCTTGAGCAACTGTTTTAACCAAATAAGTTCACATGTTGCCATTGCCATCGCCCTATACTCTGCCTCGGCGCTTGATCTTGCAACTACATTTTGTTTCTTACTTTTCCAGGATATAAGGTTTCCTCCAACAAGTACACAATACCCAGAGGTGGATCGTCTATCAATGGGTGACCCTGCCCAATCAGCATCAGAGTATCCAATTATCTGGGTATGTCTTTTATCCTCATACACAAGACCTTTTCCTGGAGCACATTTGATGTATCTCAAAATCCGGATAACAGCATCCATATGTTCCTGACAAGGGGAATTTAAAAACTGGCTTACCACACTGACTGCAAAAGAAATGTCCGGACGAGTGACTGTGAGATAATTCAACTTTCCAACCAATCTCCTATACCTTCCTGAGTCAGATAGAGGCTCCCCCTGATTGGGTAGTAATTTAACACTTGGATCCATAGGAGTATCGGCTGGTTTAGCATTTAACAAACCTGTTTCTTCCAAAATATCCATAGCATATTTCCGCTGAGAAATCACCAAACCATCTTTAGATTGGGCTACTTCAATACCCAAGAAATAACGGAGTTTACCAAGATCTTTTGTCTGAAATTGTTTCGAGAGATGTTGTTTCAACTGGAGTATTCCCTGCTGATCACTACCAGTTATGACAATGTCATCTACATACACAATAAGATAAATACACCCTTGGGGTGAGTGACAATAAAAAACAGAATGGTCAGCTTCACTACGGATCATACCAAACTGTTGTACTACAGTGCTGAATCTGCCAAACCAAGCTCTCGGAGATTGCTTAAGACCATAAAGAGACCTGTGTAGCCTACAAACCATATTCGATGACTCCCCCTGAGCAACAAACCCAGGTGGTTGCTCCATATATACTTCCTCTTCAAGATCGCCATGTAAGAATGCATTTTTGATGTCAAGTTGATGAAGAGACCAATGTCGAATGGCTGCAATGGCTAGAAGAAGTCTAACAGATGCCATCTTGGCTACAGGTGAAAAGGTATCACCATAATCCAACCCAAAAATTTGAGTGTATCCTTTGGCTACTAAGCGAGCTTTAAATCGATCAATCTTGCCATCTGGACCAACCTTCACTGTATAAAGCCAACGTCTTCTCCTGTATTACCCGGTTTAAGATTTGGATCAATAGGAACGCTCGCAGGTTTACACGTTGTTTTTTCTGTCTCTTTGAGTAAATATGTGATGTATTTTTGTTGAAATATAAAAATGTCTTTTCGGGAATGTGTCACCTTAATTCCCAAGAAGTACTTTACCTTTCCAAGACTTTTTATTTCAAACTCCTTAGCCAAACAATGAATTAAGATTTCTTGCTCCTTCCAATCATCTCCTGTCATTATAATGTCATCTACATATACTAACAGAACTGTTACTCCCCCTTGTGGCGAGTGTTTAATGAACAAGGTGTGATCCCCTTGACTTTGCTTGTACCCTAAAGATGTCATAACCTTAGTGAATCTTCCAAACATGCTCGAGGTGATTGTTTTAGTCCATATAACGCCTTTTTCAACCTGCCAACTGTATTGTCAGACACATTTTTTCATACCCCGGTGGTACCTGCATATAAATCTCCTCTTCAAGTTCCTCTTGTAAGAAGGCATTCTTCACATCAAATTGTTGTAAATCCTAACCATAATTGGCAGCAAGTGACAATTACTCTTCCTGTATTCATTCGCAATCGGAGCAAATGTCTCTGAATAGTCAATTCCATAGGTTTGTGTAAACCCTTTGGCAACCAACCTGACTTTATATCTTTCGATTGATCCATCAGCCTTATATTTTACTGTGTACACTCATTTGCATCCAACTGGCCTTTTTCCTTCTGGTAAAGTCACTAGCTCCCAAGTTCCATTCCTCTTCAATGCATTCATCTCGATAAATCATGGCTTGCTTTCATTTTTTTCATCAGACAATGCCTCGTAAACATTAGTGGGTATCAAAGTAGTGTTTAGGTTTGTAAGGAAGGTTCTATGGGTAGGTGAGAATTTTTGAAAAGAAAGATAGTTTGAAAAGGGATATAAAGGTTGTTTGGTGCATTTTCTGGTACCTTTTCTAATAGCAATCGGAAGTTCTAGGTCATCATCTGTAGTTTGGGTCATCATTTTATCATGTAATTCAAAAGAATTAATTACCTCATTTGAAGGAGTCGAGTCAGACTTTTGAACTTGTGTCGATTCAAGAATGGCCTTTGACTTTCTCATGTAAACCAAATTCTTTCCATATCATACATCCACTTCAAGTCCAAGTTTAACTACTGATGTATTTGATTGATTTGACTCAACTCTTACTTCTTCAGCCTCAGATGGGTCTGGTACAAGTGTGTTTAACTCAAGACCAGAAAGATTTGACCTATTTGACTCGAAACTGGAAGAATTGGGTGGATTTGACTCGAGACTAGAGAGATTGAGTGTGTTTAAGTCATGACCAAAATGAGAGAGATTGAGTGTGTTTAAGTCATGACCAAAATGAGAGAGATCGAGTGTATTTGAGTCATGACCAGAATGACCAAATGCATTTGACTTAATACTAGACAAATTGAGTGTATTTGACTCAAGACCAGAAAGATCGAGATTTTCAAGTTTATCTTCCTTAAAATTCTCCTCGTGAAGATAAGGTTGAGTGAAGTACGGTTCCTCCTCAGGAAATGTAACATCCCACGACACGAAAAACTTTTTAGATGGAGGATGGAAACACTTATATCCCTTTTGAGTAAAGGAATACCCGACAAAAACACATCTTAAGGCTCTAAGGTCAAGTTTTTTTCTATCTTGACTATGCACATGGACAAATGAGACACACCCAAAGATTCTAGGTTTAAGATTACTACTTACTGACAAATTTGGATAGAAGGAAGAAAGAACATCCATAGGACTCTTGAACCCTAATACTCTAAAAGGTAATCTATTAATAAGATATGTGCTAGTGAGAACGGCCTCCCCCTATAAATATTTTGGAACATTTTTTATGAAACAACAATGCCCGGGTTTGGTCTAATAGATGTCCATTTTTTCTTACTGCAATTCTATTTTGTTGTGGTGTTTTAACACAAGAAGACTCATAGACAATTCCCTCTTTTTGACAGAAAGAAGTAAGAACATGATTGAAGTACTCTTTTCCATTATCAGACCTAAGCCTTTTAATGTTTACTCCAAATTGATTTTTAATCATGTAGAAAAACTTCGGAAAACAGTACTGACGCCAGACTTGTTTTGGAGTAAAAACACCCAAGTAACTCGGGTACAATCGTCTATAAAAGTAACAAACCACCTAGCAGCTGTTACATTTGGATTGGTAGAAGGACCCCAAACATCTGAATGAATAAGATAGTTGTTACATTTGGATTGGTAGAAGGACCCCAAACATCTGAATGAATAAGATAGAAGGGTGAAAGAATTCTTTTGTTGTTTAATGGAAAAGGTAGACGCTTATGTTTAGCAACCTCGCACACATCACAAGGAAGACTTTCAATATCTACCTTATTGAATAAAGATGGAAACAAAACTTTAATGACTCCAAAAGAAGGATGACTTAATGGACAACGAAAAAGAAAGATTTTTTCCTTTTTAGAGAGTACTGATTCTGACATAAATGAGTGGGACAAGTAGACTTTTGTACTCTGACCTGATTCTTGAACACATCCAATCGTCTTTCCCGACTCCTTATCCTGAAATATACAACAATCATTATGAAAAGTCACACTACAGGATAAATCGTTTGTAAGTTTTTGTATGGAGACTAGGTTCATGGATAGTTTTGAAATATGGAGGACACTTTTTAGGGTTATAGAATGATTTATTTGGATATCTCCAATGTCAGCTACAGTTACAAGAGTACCATCTGCAGTAGAAATTTTGTTATTACTGGGACAAGGGGAATATGTGGAGAACTGTTTCGAAGAGGGTGTCTTGTGGTCGGTGACTCCTGAACATAATATCCAAAATAATCAAGGTGTTTCTGAGACATGAAATCCAAATGAGAGTGGAAGCTTACCAGAATACGCCGCACTGCAATTACCTGATGACCTTTCCATGATATTGGTCATAAAGGTAACAGAAGCAACCACCAAATATTTATGTATAAGATATCAAAGAAAACAAGATTTGATAAAAAAATCAACCCAGAAAATATAGGGACAGCGTCTGGTCCTATGCACACGGCTGCTGAAAAATGAGTTGTATCGACGGCGGCAGAAAACTGTACGAATGACTTCCGAAAAGTATAGAGACAGTGGCGGGAAAGACAACTACCAGAAGAAGTACGAAATTGTGCAAATGGAGGGTAGAAAGAACAAACAGTATTTAATTGAAAAAACTTGACAACAAGTGTTGCCCAAGATTTAAGGGTTCTGACACCATAAAAATGTCCAGTCAGATCTCTAAATAATGATTAGCGGAAGTAGAGTCCCCTAGATTAGGAGCTCCGATGCCATGTGAAAAATAGAAATAAAAAAATTTCTGAATGTGCTTGAGTGAATAAAACACTCAGCAACTATGATATTTATACGCACTATATAATTAATTCCATATTATGTTTACTAGGAGAAATAAATAATAGTCCAACTTCCTAAATGCGTGAATCTAAATACACATGAACCTAAGATATAAATGCTCATTTTAGTGGGAAACATACAATGTATTTTTTCTATTTCCAACAGTTTAAAGTTTAAAGCACAGAAGAGAACAATGAATCATCCTTATTCGATTCGAGATGTAACAAAGCCATTTGTTTGCATAAGCCTTTCAAGGGGATTAGTTCTTATGGTGGTATGACAGGTCCTTGACCAAGTAATCAGAAGTTTTATTCTTTCACCCATTCTTCTAAGTTAAATTAAATTTCAGCTCATAAAGATAACAGAGTTGCTGCATGGGGGGTATTATAGAGATGTAATGTAATGACACATCTGTCTTTACCAACACAACAGTAAAACACAGCCAAAGGACAACTTTAAGAAAGAATTTCCTGACCAGACATAACAGTACAATCTATTAACATCCGCACTTAATCAAAACAAAATGGAAAAAAAGAAAGAAACATGAAATAGTAACGTGGTGTGTAGAACTATTACCACACGAGGGAAGAAAAAAAGGAGAAATATAAGACAGCAATGAAGAAAGCACCTTTGAGGTATCATTATTTGCAAGCAGACGAGTAAGTGTTTGGAGTACATTTAAAACTAATCTCTCCCCATTTTCCTTGTCTAGATCGCTGTTAAGTAATGATACCACATGCAAAAAGCATTCCCCATCACGAAACAGTGCCTGATAGTACTGAAACATTAAAACATCAAAGGGAATTGTTCAGTAAAATTGCAAAATGCATATTCATTTAAACTAACAAAATTGAGAATTAAATCAGCATAGGATGCATACTGCTTGATTAGCCAGAAGCATATCGCTCATTCCAGCCAACATATCAATAGACAGATCAACAAAAAATTTCTCCCGTTCTTTTATTTGCGTAAACATTTCCAAATACTTAGAGCATAACTGTAACTTTGCTTTTCTATCTTCCTCCGAGGATGGCATAATCTGAAAAACAACAATATTAAATATAGCAACATAATATATAATACTCACAAGATAAATATAACCTAGATTATGAATTCTAAAGTTACGCTATAGCTCAACAGCCAAAATCAAGTCAAACTAAATTTTCACCTTCATGAGATCAAGAATGTGCCCAAGCACATCATCTCTCAAACCTTCTATCCAAAATAAATCAAACAAGCAATCAATGCTTGTAAGACTCTGCAATATAAAACTCTTGGTATCTTCAGATGATGCAGAAAACTTGGTAAAGAACTCCATGCAAATTTTCATGCAACCAAACCAATTTTGCATTGTCTTAGGTGAATTGCATTTTTGTTGATCAGGCACCGATTCTGAAATTTCCAAACCACTATTTACACTGGAGGGGTTCATACTTCCAGATCTTTTACACTCTAGTGCTTGAACACAAGCAACTTGTAAAACCCGAGAAACTGCATTCAAGGTTTTACAGGAAGCAATAGTTTTCTCGGGGGAGAGCTGCAAAATATGAACCAAACTCCTCACAAGAAGACCAGCAATTTCAGAATTACAAGCAGAATGGTCAAGCGCATCCAGCAGAGCGGACAATTCAGTCTGTAATCAAAATAAGGTAAAATTAGGAGATTCTCGACAATTTGAATTCAACTGAAAAACGCTTGCACCACAAATATTAAAATATAGAAAGAAAATCAAGATAATGAATAGATATTAGATATAATTATAAATGATTGACACACACATGCAAAAGACATGCACACAGTAATGCTACTTTAGCAAAATAATAATGCATAAAGCAAATTAACAAGACATGTAGCTTATCAAAAAAGAACAAGACAGGTAATCACATAATTTAAAACAAATATCCAACATGTGTGGCATAGGAAAATCTTTGACAAGTTACGGCACTTCTGTTTTGTAAAATGATTTTGTAATTTATTATCGATTATGAACAAAATTCTACATACTTAAAACATTTCTCTATAAATTACTGCCCCCAGCTCCATAGCTTCAGACATAGATTTCACCATATACCCGTCTTTTATCTCTCTTTCAACAGATATGAAATCTGTGTTTAAGCCTTAATTTCATAAAATAAATAAATTTTAGGAAAATATACATCCTAGAAGAGAGGGGAAGGACCCACCATGTTGTGTGTATTTCCATTAGAAGTTGCAGCAAATTCCACAAATGAGATTATTTCCAATTGCAGACTATTAACCCCATTGACTTCTGGTGTATCAAGAGTGCTACTTGAAGCAGACAATAATTCAGACTTCTTATTGTATGCAAATATTTGTCCAGCAGTTTCTTCGGAAGCTGATTCAAAGTAAAAGAAATTTTCTGAAAAGATAAGATCCCATATTCCTTCTTCACGAAAAATTTCAAGTGACGGGGGAGAAGTAGAAAGAAGACTCCTAAATGCATTGAGAACTTCGTTCTGTAAAACAGTGACAAAAACCCTGAAAAAAATGGGAAGAAAACAGCAAAAATAAAAATAAGTTCGGTATATGCTGTTTCTATCTCATAACCATAGTGACGGAGTAATTTGCAACAACTGTTATTGATGGTTAATTAAGATTTTTCAGCAAACAGCACAAGGAAAGACACTGCAAACCAGTGATAAAACTCACCTTAAATAGCTTGGCAAATCATTCTGATTTGAGCAAGCTTTGATGCAGGGAAATATTGTAAAAAGAACCCTCATGGCCCATTTGATTGACAGTTCGCAATATGATGAGGAAACAGGCAATGCAAGTCGACCAGAAGATAGTTGGATATTAAGAGATTTAGAAACTCCAGGAATTATAAGAAATGAACAGAGACTTCTGCTCAGTGTAAGGACATAATCATTCCAAAAATGAGAAAAAGAAGCATTAGATGGAAGGCCAGCAGAAGCCACAGCTGGATCAGATTTCATATGATTTTCATTTTCGTGAATGTCAGCAGGTACACTGACAGCCTGATGTTCGGCGAAATCTCCCCCTTGTCTCAAATCTTGAAGAACAAAAGCCGGCGAACAAAAACTATTTGCAAATTTATGTACCCTACCATTTTCACAAAGAAATTGCAAGTTGTTCATGTTCCCAAAGCTGTATTATTGTCAAGGTCACAAACATCAATAAATGTATTGTTAAATTTTATATACAAAGCAGTTTCCAAAAATGAAAAGGCAAAACAAATGCAAAATGGATGATGTTAACATATACCCCATGGGAATGAAATTCAGAGAGGAATCATTAAGAATGACAAACAAATATAGCTTGTGTGAATACACACTTAAATGTTTCAGAACTTTAGTATGCAATGGTGTTGGTGCAATGTTTCAGAACTCATCAAAATATGATGGCAAATGAAAAGTGAAAGTCATACAAAATTCACAAAACTAGTAAAGATTGAAGGATACACAGCCTCCCTTAAAACTTCCAGAGCAAGAATGTGAAGCTGAAATATTCTTTGCAATGGTTTATCATCCCTGGAAAAAAAAACAAGCAAAACTGTTGAGATATGTACTGATTTTATTCTTGTATATAGTTATGTTTTTATTAAGATTATTTATGTCTATATTTATGATAGAAACTGGTATCTACGGTGAATGAGCTAAAGAAAAGAAAACAGAAATATCCAACCTCTCACAAAGGCTACAAATGCCTTTTACCAAGTGGAAGACTATACATATCAAGGGATGTTATTTTCAATGAAAACACATTCCTTTATCTTAAACTCTTTACACAGTCAACAGTGGCAGCACCTACCACTAGTCCGATATCATCATCTATACCACTCACCTCACCCCTAACTCCAAACATCGCTACTCAACCCACTGTATCCCAACCTTCACAAAACACACAGACAGCCTCATCACCACCAATCCAATCCTCACCTATACCAACACATAACACTTCATCTCCAGTTTTGACCTCTCCTACTAATCCATCCTCATCTCAACAAAACACTCCCTCGTCCAGTTCTCATATATCCTCATCTTCAATTCCCCCTACTGAACCACCACCCTCTGGTATTTCCCATTCCAAACAATCTCAGCCCATACCTCCCAGCATTCATCCTATGCAAACCAGATCTAAATCAGACATCACCTGTCCAAGACTGCAGCTCACCTGTCCAAGACTGCAGCTCAC